>OX451735.1:1080159508-1081359508 GCA_948472305.1 Vicia faba
TAATAGAATTTTTTTTATTAATAACCATGTATTAAAATAATATTTCGTAAATAATCGGGTTTCAAAAAAAATTACGCAAATAACCATGTTTCAGATGACTCCCCAAAGGAGGAGCCATCTGAAATGGCGCATGCACCTAGCATTTTGCCCTAGGCGCCATCTCACTTGGCGCCTCCCTTGGCTTTTAGTCAAGTGAGATGGTGCATGCTCCTTAAAAGTGAAAGGAGGGCGCCATCTCACTTGGCTCCTAGGGCAAAACTAGGACAAAATATTGTTTTATAAATAATTCGTCCGTTTCTCCGAAATTTCTCACACTTTCTCGCACTGTATTTTTATTTGTACTCTGTTATTTGCGTCATGACGTTGCCTATGATTTTTAGCAGAGATGGTTACGTTATCTTCTCCGCCACGAAACCTGCGATGAAAATGAAATTCTGGCACATTCACTCCATGGAGCGTCTGAAGCGGGAGTTGATGCGATGGCTAGATGGAGACATTGCGGAGGGGGAAAAAATTCGAAGGATCCAGCGAAAACGAATAACAACCTCACATGCGACAGGAAGACCTAATGTGTGGTTGGAGGAAGTCAAAACAGACAACGATGTAATGTTGATGATGCATGGGTCAGATGAAATTGTGTTAACAGTTGTAATTTCCTAGATGGAATATCGTTAATTATTCTTGTACGCGTTTTATTAATTGTAGCAAAATCTGTTAACGGAAAACCCAAATGTTTACAACACAATTATGAAAAGATTTTATGTATTACAATATTTATGTGGTCGAGGCAGACGTCCGATTCGGACAATTTTTGCGATTGTGTCCGACCTAACGGCATAAACCACACTTTCTTTCCAACCTGTCAAGATCGTCCATTTCTGTTATGATGCGCTTACTTTTGGGACGACCCTTCTTGTTCCTTCGCATTTGGTCATTGTGCCACACTATTTCGCCGTCGTATTCAGACCAATAATCTGGTTTTGCTACCAAAGGAAAGTTGTTGTTGTAAACGTTGAGCAACGTTTCAGATTTGTAAATGTTCGACAGAAGTTGCAGCGTGTCTTGATGGGTATGAGCACAAGAGGAAATGACATGAGAGCAAGGCATACGAAATGCTTGAAACCTACCACAATCGCACCATTGAGAAGGTAGCATGACCCTATATTCTTGTCTTGGCAGGCCTTCATTGTGGTCGATTGTCTCTTTCACAATGAAGTTGTGCCTGTGTCGGTCAAACCGTATAACCATGTGAGTGTTGGCTTTAGCACTTTCAGCCTTAATGTATTTCATGCAGCTTTCACTCCATAGTTGTCCAGATTGCAACACTGCATTCCACATTTCACCTCTTTTGGCAAATAACGCAGCCATCCTAAAATACGTAGATTTTACCAAGGCAGTGATTGAGAGGTTTCGTATGCCTTTGAATACCCCATTCATTGATTCAATAAGATTCGTTGTCATATGCCCCCATCTTTGGCCATTGTCGTATGACCTAGTCCATTTTTCCACCGGAATATTGTCGATCCACCTACCAGCTTCCGGATTAGACAAACGGATCTCGTTGCGGTAATATTTGAATATGGGTTGTGTCAATGCATATCCCGCATTCATAACCGCTTTCCTCAATGTTTTATCCTTGATCTCCCTCGAGAAATTCTGGACGATATGCCTAACGCGATAGACATGCGTAGAAGGAGGGTCATGCCAACCATTTGCTGGATTATTGTAGACACTTTCAATGGAGGCATGTCTGTCCGAGATCAAACAGAGATCTGGTTGAGGAGCCACGTGTGTCCGCAGATTTTTTAGGAAAAAGCTCCAAGCACCACCGGTCTCCCCCTCGACAAGGGCAAAGGCAATGGGGAAAATATTGTTGTTGCCATCTTATGCAACTGCCATCAATAGCGTGCCTTTGTACTTCCCATACAACCAAGTCCCATCAATTTGTATAATTGGTTTGCATGATGCAAACCCTGTGATGCATGGTTGAAATGCCCAAAACACGCGACTGAATATTCCGTTGCCATTTAGTAGACTACCATCTTGGGCGTATGCTGACACTGTTTCCAGAACGTAAACACTACCTGGAGAATACGTCTTGACTGCATTCATGTAGCGGGGAAGTTCTTGGTATGACTCCTCCCAGTTTCCGTACACCCTTTCAATCGCCTTAGTCTTTGCTAACCACGCCTTACGGTAAGACGAAGTGTAGTTAAAAACCATGGTGATGTGGGAGATGATTGTTTTCACCTTCAAAGATGGGTCGTTGCTGACCAGGGGTAGGATTTCTTGACAGATTAGATCATAGTTGAGTTTTCGGTGGTTCTGTGATTGAGTGGAACTTACACAAGTGTGGGTAGTCATGGAACCTATGACCCAGCAGTCACCCCTTAATCTGTATGATGCGGTCAGCTTGAACATACAGTCAGGGTGGACACACTTGATCTTGTACCTTTCCGGGTTGACACGATCCACCTTAAAATCAACCGAGTTGAGCATGTGGAATTTTTTAATGGCCCTGATGCATTCCTCTCTGTTACGAAACTTGTCCTTCTCTTTTAAATTTTCATCCGACTGCATATACGGATTGAAAAATAAGTCAGTAGAAGGTTCATCTCCGCCCATGTTGAAGTTTGTCATGTGCGGAGGTGGTGTGTAGATTTTGTTTGCAGGAATACTTGGGATGCCATCATCGTCGGAATCATCATTCACCATTTCGTCAAACTCTAACTCGTTATCTTCTTCTTCATCATCAACTGCATCTACCTCAGCTTGTTCATTCTCCAAAGGATCAACCTCCTATGTCACCTGAGGCTGAGGCTCTCGCAGCATAACGTACAACTCAATAGAGTCGTACCCAGAATAGACATGGCTGGAAAACATATTTTGGAGATCCTCGTCATCTTGAACTTCAACCTTATAAAAAATTACTTAGTTGTTTCCAAAGAAAACTGGATTCTGATAAAATATCTGGGACACCGGGCCTCGTTCAAGTTTGGCCTCCAATCTTTTTTTGAAGTACGAGAAATTGACTTTCCCGTTTAAGAGAAATCACATTTTTCCCTAAATTAACACCTAGGCGCCATCTTACTTAGCTTAGGGCATGCCCTAAGCACATAGGCGCCAAGTGAGATGGCGCCTCCCCTTAAAATATAGGTGCATACGCCATTTCAGATGGCTCCTCCTTTGGGGAGTCATCTGAAACATGGTTATTTGCGTATTTTTTTTCGAAACGCGGTTATTTGCGAAATATTATTTTAATACATGGTTATTAATAAAAAAAATTCTATACAATAACCTAAATAATTATACTTTTGTTTAGTTATGCATTTCAACTATATTTTTTTATAAGAAAATATTATATTAAAGGAAGTACAAGGGGGTACTTGGCCCATATAAACAAGAAAATCGACAAAAAAACACTAAAAAATTACATTAAGCAGAGGTTTGAATAGACACACCAATTCGATTAGCATAATTGCATTTCACCTTTTATCTTGGACAAAAGTCATTTCCTAATCAAACTTTCGATATGTGTTATTAAGTTTAGTTTTCTCAATTTGACTTGCTCAAATAAAATTGAGTTTTAAAATATCCAAATCACCCAACAAACGCAATCTAGAAAATACAATAAAAAATTTTCTGAAAGTTAAAATTGGTTCAATAGTTAAACTCCTTTAAATAATCCTACCGAATTAGAATTTAGAGTCCAATCCACCTATAATTAAGTATAAATATTTCTTCAAACATCACAAACTATCCAATAATTGATAAATAAATGGTCGGCTTTTTCTACAAACTCGTGATAGAGGGGGTAAACAATATTTAAAATACCTTGAATAATACCACATTTTGTCACTTGCAATCTCATCGGTAACCTATTTAAGAGTAATCTCCATCCAAATAAATGAATTTTGCTAGGGCCTTTTATTTTCCAAAGTGCTGTGAGGCCCTTAAGAATTTTCACATAAGTATTAGAATAATCATCATCAAAATGATCCAACCTCTCGTAACTGTTACGCATAGAAAAATCGTGAGGATCACTCCACCAAATGAACTTATTCTTCAAGTCTACAATCGAGGCGATGTGATGCAAAATTAACTGTAACATCAACAATTGAGTTGTTTCATGTTGATTCAAAATATTATTAAATAAAAATTACTATATCCACCGCTTGTTCATCGAGTATTTCATGTCAAAAATAGAAGACTCAAGTAATAACTTTTAAATAAATACACATATTAAGTGATTTTCCAAAATCACTTCTATGATTATGTATCCTAAGATGTCTAAAAAAAATAATCAAATTTAAACAAAATTTAGTAACCTTACTAAGACACTATTAGAAATATAAAAAAAAAAAAAATAAAAAAAACTCGTATTAACATTCACCTTAAGAATCAATATGTGTTTAGTGGTGTTCCGCATGACCTAAACTCAATTCATAACAATTTTTAAATTTTGAAAAAGTGTACTATGTACTAAGTAGAAGTAACATTATACCACATTTAACTAGACTAACTTTTGTTTGTCATTGTCTCTTTTGTTTCTGTTATGCAGCTTTGTTATACCAACAAATGTGTCAACTGTCAACAGCAGATCTCTTCTTGAGCAAGTCACCATAAGTCAAAGAGGAAGATTGCCAAGGAAACCACTACAAAAATTGAAAGTATTATCATTTATTAATTAGAAAGTACTATCAAGAGTTTTATGGAGCTGAATGTCATTTATTCAATCATAAAATATCTCAAAATTTCATTTTCTTAGAAATCTTAATAAATTATTTTCTACACAAAACTGCATAAATATTTTTTTAAATTTGAATAAAATTGTAGTGAACATCAAAACATTGAAATGAAATATGATTGTAAAGAAACAAAGCTAACATTGAAATATGATTAATTGAGGAGTGCATTGGAGAACAAGTAATGGCCAATTAAGTGACAGTTGGAAACCAAAACAAACGAAGGATTTGGACAGTGGCTGTGCCTAAAATATAGGTGCCGTTTGAGAGTGGGTCCCATTTGAGTAATTCAAAAAATATTTCTGTTAGATTTGAAATTTATTGAGTGGAACGATAAAGTGTTTCATACTTTGACTAGAAGAAGTACTAGTATCCACTAATGCACTTTCTCTCTCTAACTGTACTCTTTTTTTTTATTCAATCTTGCATTGCAAGATCAACAACTATTGTACTACTAGTCTACTATTCAACAACTAAATAAAATTACTAAAACAACATTTAATATTTATTAATAAAACTTTTTCTTATTTTTTAGTAATTAGATATATATTTATGTGAAAAATATTTAGTATATAATACCAAAACAACTTTTAATATTTATATATGTTTTTAATTAATCACACTAGATATCACTTTATTATATTATTATTTGAAGAATTTCTACAATTTTCTAAATGGAAAATTTTGATTGGATATATAATTAAATTGTACTATTGCATAGAAAAATCAAAATATAAAGTATTTTATATCAATTTTTTAATAATAAAAATATATGTGGATGCCTCATTTATATGTCAAAAAATATTTTAAGTTTAATGAGCACTAACATATTCATTATCATTATTATCGTATGTAAAATAAAATTATTATTTTTATTTAATCAACAAATTTAATATATTTGATTTATAATTTTTTAAATGTATCTGTAAAATAATTATTCAAAAATATATATTAATTTAAAGAGAGTAAAATTACATATATAATAATTTTTTAAAATTAAAACATATCATATATTTTATAGAAATCGAAACAAAATTTAGTTATTTATAAAAACAAAAACATATTTAGCTCTTTTCTTTAGTGTGTAACAAACATGTGTCATATTATTTCCTTAATATTTCAATAATTTTATAGTTACCCTATAAGACTTTCTGATTTTAAAAAATTAACCAACTTTTTAATCAATTTTTTTCATCTCTAGTTTCTTTAAACCGTGAAAAGTCTCTCTCTCTCTCTCTCTCTCTCTAACTATTTATCTCACTCTCACACTCTTTAATGCTAACTCACACACCAAAATCCAGAAACCCCTTTCTTCACACTCATAAAACCTCAAAAAACATAATCAAACATTTGAGGTTGTTTCTTTCTACATTAACAACTTAAAACTTCTTGTCTTTTCCTTCTTTCAATCTCAATCTCACCACAACACTTTCCATTTTTGCATTATGAGTGCATCAAAGTTCATTAAATGTGTCACTGTTGGTGATGGTGCTGTTGGAAAAACTTGCATGCTCATTTGCTACACCAGCAACAAATTCCCAACTGTAAAGTTTCTTCTTTTGCCATCCATTTAACAATTTCACAATTTTTTATTTTTTATTTTTTATAACTTCTTACATTTTCTATAAAAAATTTAAATATTTTTTGTTTTTGTTTTTGAGTTGCAGGATTATGTACCAACAGTATTTGATAATTTTAGTGCTAATGTAGCTGTGGATGGAAGCATTGTGAATTTGGGGCTATGGGACACTGCAGGTTTATATATATATATATATAGAGAGTTTTTTTTTCCTCTCTTTTTTGCAGTAAAAAGAAAATTTATTGATTAATTAAAATAATTAATTTTTTGTTGTTAATTATTATTATTATTATTACTACTCTTAACATTTGGTTTTTTTCCTTCAAATTTTGAAGGGCAAGAAGACTATAGTAGGTTGAGGCCATTGAGCTATAGAGGAGCAGATATATTTGTGTTAGCATTTTCATTGATTAGTAGAGCTAGCTATGAAAATGTTCTTAAGAAGGTTCATACATATTTCTCTTCATTCTCATATGATACTTTTTTTTCCATTTAATTCAATTTTTATTTTCTATTTTTGGATTCATGTTTTCAAAAAGTGAGACTTTTTCTTTAGACTTTGTTACTATGTTGGAGATAAATGGAGTAAAGGAAAATGTTATCTTTTGATTTTAACCCTTCGGTTTCCGGGGAAAGAGACCTTGGTAATTCCGAGTTCGACTCGGAGATCAGTTAATTCTGAACCCTAAACTCTAAACCTTAATTCTTCGTCTTTGTTCTCTTTCAGTGGATGCCAGAACTGAGAAGATTTGCCCCAAATGTTCCTATTGTTCTTGTTGGTACAAAGTTGGGTAAGTATATAGACATACAAAATTTTGTTTGGTTCTTTAAATGAATAGGAGAAGAAGAAATTAATGACATGAAGTATTGAATTATTGGTTTTAGATCTTCGCGAAGATCGTGGATATTTAGCTGATCACATGGGATCCAATGTTATATCATATGCTGAGGTTTGAATTCTTTATATTTGTTTTTTCTCTATTGTTTTACCGAATAAGGATACATGTTTTATGAAACTCGCCGTTGGATTAAAAACTTGCATTATATCTTAAGCGCGTTTATTAAATGATGTTAATGTTTATAGGGAGAAGAACTGAGAAAACAAATTGGCGCTGCGGCTTACATTGAGTGCAGCTCGAAGACTCAACAGGTAATCGGTTTAAATTTGACATTGAAATCGAATGATGTTATTATGCTTTTTATGATGTATGTTGGTTTTTCTTTGCAGAATCTTATGATAGATAGAATCTAATTTATGTGTTTTTGTGATTTAGAATGTTAAAGCAGTTTTTGATACTTCAATTAAGGTTGTTCTTCAACCTCCAAGGAGGAAAGAAATGCCAAGGAAGAAAAGGCAAAGAAGATCTGGTTGCTCATTTGTGTAAGTATATCTTGGCTTTCAAATCATTGGTCTTTGCAAGTTCGGTAAAAACTGATCCAAAGGTTAACGGTTTTCCTTGAATCAAACTGGACTTATGGTTGTTTGGTGCACCGGTTATGTGCTTACGAACAGAAACGTAACCACCTTTACAAAAAACCAAACCACATTGAAAAGAATCAAATTGTGACAGGATATTTCATGAACTCTGCAAGTATAGTCGTCTTAAGTTTTTGGAGGCCACGTGCAGGCACGCAGCCATTTATCCATGAAAAAGCAATTAGAGACCTTATTCAAACTGTGATGAATATTTTATGAGACCCTATTTAATTACGATTTAATCATGACAAACTTTGAATGCTATACACTAGCCCGCCTTTGTATGCCCTTAAAGACAGTCTTGCCTGCAAATGACATGAATCTATGCAAATGCAAGTTTCTATAATTTGCACATGCTACATTTAAATGTATGTTGTTAACATGTACTATTTTTTTTTATCATGTGACAGAGGTATTGTGTGTGGAGGTTGTGCTGCTTAATACACAAATCAATTATTTTTGGCATAGATGTTATTTTGCTAAAGCTTCTTCAAGGTCACATGTGGAATTCTGACATCTCATTAGTGATTATATGTAATGTATCCTTATTATGCTTGTTAGTATATCTAGCTATTTTCAGTTAACAAAAAGACCCTATTGGATTCTGAAGGGAATTTTTCATTCTCTGAGCTGTTATTAGCCATGTTTTGTACTATTAATATTATTACCAATTCATTAAGCCAAGAGTACATCATTTTTTTTACTTGAAAGGCTCGATACTAAGTTGGTTAAAGATTTGACAGCATCTCAGAATACTCGACCACACCAGTATTCTGAGATCCTGACCGGTCTTTATTTGATATCTATTTCTAGAAAAACCAACAAATAAAAGAGGTTGTTATTTCATGTCAATGATTCTGTCATTAGGAAAAAGTTATTAGTACTCCTTTTCAAAATGACTATTATTGAAAAATAATAATCGTTATTAAATTGAAAAGTGAAAATGATAATCATTTTGAAATAAAATTTATTTGTTAAAACCATGGTGATTTTGAAACACAGAAAGTAATTAATAAAATTTGTACAAGAATGATAAGGAGGTAATTTAGCAATTCTGGCTGGTAGCTGCTTGTGCAATTGTTATGTGTTGGCTATTATGAGTTATGACATTGTTGTATTGTCGCTTTATGAATACAAATGTTTGTTGAAAATGAAACATGGAGAATGTTTCAAGACTGACATGTATACTATATTTTAAGACATGTGATCTTTCAGTCTATCATGTGGAATCACGAGGCTGGTAGTCTCATAGTCACCCTATTATTTATAGGAATTAAACTTTATCCCACAAAGTGACATTAGAGTTATGTCCTTTTGTCTTAGATCATGTTTACAGAGTCCTAGATGTGGTAGAAGTTTTATTATGACCTATGGGAAAGGTAGAAGGGGACTCGTCCTTGACAATGTCTTCTTAAATTCACAAGAATTTTTTATAATAATTATTGATGATTTTTATTGATAATCTGAATGCATTTAAATAAACTTAAAATAGAATGAGAATCTCTAATTAAATTAGGTCAATAACTATTTTAAAATTACTATCATTTAAATTTAAATAGTAACAATCCTAGTAATAGGTAGATTTTGATTTAACTTAAATCTTATCTTAAAAATAATGAAATTCAAGTTTAAAAATTCTAAATACTAACTTATTAAAAATGAATAAAATAATAAATCTTAATCGACAAAACGAATCCTAATAAGCGGAACTAGAGGTCCATATCATCACTTTCCCTTTCGATATTAAACTTGTCTTCAAGCTCAAATTCAGGATAAGTCTCGCGAAATTGATCAAAAGGTTCCCATGTTTTATCTTCTGGAATGTATTCTTCCCACTGAATTAATAATTCTCTAATTCCTCTATTTATTCTACTGCAAAGTGCTATTTTGGGGATAGGTAAAGCCTTGCCATCAAACACTTGGGGTTTGCGTTCAAATGCTCGAGCCATATTCATAGTAACTCCGAGATTTTGTGGTTGTTGAAGCACAACGTCTATCTGTAATTCATCAATCAACCTAACACTAAATAAGTCCACTTGTTGTTTAGGCTTAAGGTCATGGATTCTAGCAAGCTTATTGAAATTGACGTTGATAATCATACACAGATCCAATTTGCTTGAGGTTGGCGAGTTCTCCCAATGAATTATTGCTCATAGGTGGTTCGAACAATATATGGCAATTTTCTTTGAAACGTTTCCACTCCATTCTAGGTTCTTCTTCCATTTGATCGAAACATAGTTGCGCTTATCCTATCAAATGAAACGCAATCAATCATACCTTGTCTCCTTCAGCAATTCTTTAGTTTATAAAAAACTTGTCACAACGCCTCAACCATGTAACACCCCAATTTTATCCGACAATTATAAATGTAAATCAGAGTTATAAAACATATGCAGCTGAATCAGGATGCTACAAATTCAACTTAAAAATCATTGCATTCAACATGGATACATAACATTTTAAAACTTTGATGAACCAACAGCAAAATAAGTTAATCTTTTAAATCAACAACTTGAACAACTACGCAGCGGAATCATAATAACATCTTTATCCAACATTAAGCAACTTCTGAATAACAAGTACTTAACCACAATCATCTTAAAGTTCAACAATTGAAATAATCAACAACTAAACATTAAGCGTTCATTCCCCGAGTGTTACATATCAGAGCAATGACACCGACTCGAACTACCGAAGGTAAACCGCCTTCACTCTGGATTACCTGCATGTTATCAATATCAGGGTAACATTCAAACAGAAGGGGTGAGATATCGAATATTATAATAGAACGTATGATAAATATTATATTAGAATCAGTTCATACAAAAATCACCACTTCACAACAACCATCACAACAGGATATCAACAAAATACAACAATTAATTCATCAACACAACAGCTCAATCATACTACTCGAAATGCGACTCAATACTATGCGAATGCATGTGGTACCATTGGAGCAAAACTCCCATCTTAAAAACAGAGCAGAACTCCCATCTTAAAAATTGCCAATAAATAGAGGCATCAACAAGGCATAATCCTTCTTCGCAGTTTGCCAATCCAGGCCATCACAGAGTATGCAAATGTATGTGACTCAATGAATGCACTATCACATACTCACAACAATCATCATCCATCGTAAATATCATCATCATCACAAGGCATAAGCCCACGTCACCATTATTACCAGTAAATAGAGGTAATTCATCACCATTTAAAACATTCCTGCAACTTTGCATCATCAACAAGAATTCACAACAACAATCATAACAATACAACAACATTGGCATAAGCCCTTAACTTAATCATAATTCAACATAAATCAGCGTAGAACCATGTTGGCCATAGGCTTATCACATCAATAAACGGTTCAATCATTAACATAACCAGACAACAATTTAATAATAATTCACACACCATGATTAACGACCAAAACACATCATGTACGGGAAAAAGGGATAGGGAACTACGTGCCCCTCAACATGCACAACAACTAGGACAACATGGCAACTAAATCACACTCCTCGACACGCAAAGAGAAGAACAAGGTAACGACCAACCTATGCTCCTCGACACGTCCTGCAACCTAATACTGATCGACAATCCAACACATCATTCCTCGACACGCCTCGCAGCCTAAAATGCCACTCGGTACCTACTACTTCAGTATCCTCCCCGGCCTATAATTCGGTCAACAACACAACACGATATGACATATTAAAGACCACACCACTATAAATCATAACTTCCAGACAAACGCTCAGAATAACGCAGCAACGAGAAACTATATTACTATCGACAGATTCATCAACATACAAGACAGTCACACTGAACCTCCCTAAAATGACCACTTCAAAAATTATTAACTTTTCCTGTCAATCGCTCGGAATAACACAATAACGGTCAACTACATTCCTATCGACAAATTTGTTCGTTATACAAGACCGACGGCAACTATAATTCTTAACATCGTAACAACCATATCTTCATAACAACCACAACAACCTAACAACCACAACAACCTAATGACCATAACGACAAACAATAATCTACACTAACCTACTCATCGACTTTATCGGGCAGTCACACAGATACACCATATATCTACAACACACAATCGAGCAACTCCCTGTAACATCTCTATTAACCGGTCATACAGTATTCTTCCCAACGACCACCACATGAATAAAACGGGAAACTTCGATAGCAATTCAGAAACATCAATGCACATCATGTTTGTTGGGTTAAGCCCTAGAGGCCAATAATTTTGGTACTTGTATCGAATTATTTATTAATAATAAAAGGCATTTCTTTATTATGTTTGCTTTCCAAAATAATAAAGTCCCTAGAATGGTTTATTTGTTTAATGAAATGTTAAGTGTGACTTAATCATGAGATCCCATTAAACATAAGACATTATTCTTAAAGTATCCGTAGTCAAGATTTAATGTGAAGTGAGATAACATTAAAGCATTAAAGATTATTATGAAGATAGATTGATGATCACATCTCATGGATCATAGATAAGGAGTTATCAAGTCTTGACATAGGTATGAATATTAGGAGTAATATTTATACTGGATTGACCCGCTATGAGAATACTACATAGAGTGTTATGCAAAGTGTCATAAGTTATTCTCATGATGATAATGGTGTATACCACCCTTCGACCTGAAACCACTATGGACCCTAGATGTAGAGTCAAGTACTTTATTGCTGATCAAACGTCATCCGTAACTGGATGACTATAAAGACGGTTGATGGGTACTTCACAAAGCATGCTAAGGGACATGAGTGACCTAGATGGAATTTGCTCATCCTGCATAACAGGATAAATGTCTAAGGGCCCAATATTGAACTGGACAGGGGTGACACAGTGTATGCCTTGTGTTCAATATAGATATGAGGGCAAAAGGGTAATTGTACAACACAAATATTATCACGGAAAAGGTTTGTTCAAATCACATGACATTTTCGTGACTTGGGTAACAGTGATGTGTTGCTAGATACCGCTCACTATTTATTATATTAAATGTGTGATTTAATATAATTGCCAACGTCGCGAAAACCTACAGGGTCACACACATAAGGACAGGTTGATGAGAGATAGAATAAATAAGGAACACCGTAAGGTACAGTGCACTTAAGTGTAATACGGAAAGTGGTAAGGTACCACGTGGATAAGTGATATATGGTACATCATAAGGTATGATGTCCATAAGCTTAATTGGGCTTTTGGCTTATAGCCTTAATTGGGCTTTTAGCTTGTAGCCCACACGAGTGATTCTATAAATAGATCCCTTGTGATGAAGCAATTTCACTTGATGCAATTTCGTTTTTGATTCTCTCTCTCACTCAAGGTTTCCGTTCTTGATCAGCTAGCACTGTGACCGGAAGCGATCTGTTCGTGTGGACTGAGTAGAGGCGTTGTTCTTCATCAACGCTCGTGATCACAACATCAAAGGTCTGAATCGCCACAAGAGGTAAATATTTCTATCACTGACCATGCTCATTCGTAAGGATCGCTAAAGGAAAATTTTAAATTCCACTGTGCTTTTGATCGCAATTTTCCTTCAGTGGTATCAGAGCCACTTACGAAACCATGGATCTGATAGTTGTTTATGTTCTATATTTTCTGTTTTGATTCGATTAAAACCAGAATGAATTGAATAATAAACGAGTAATTAAATTTGGCATCTGTTGTGTATGATTTGGATGATTGATGTTGACTATACTTCGGAATCCGACATTAGTATGGTGAAGCAGCGATACATCGATCGTCCATAGGTTACACAAATAAGATCGATCACTTTTATATATGATATAAGTAAATCTGATGCAACGATGGTATATGGGATATACTGTTTCTGTTTCGTTCATTCAAACACTTGATGATTGTTATTCCTTTGACCGATCACTGTTCATATGCTTCGGAATCCGGCATTAGTATGGTGAAGCAATGGCATGTGATTAATCATACTGAATTATCAATCGAAATGTGTTTGACAACATGAAACTGTTGCATTAGGGTTCATGACGACACAAGGGTTGTGTTGTTGCAGAGTTATGCGATTAGGGTTGTGAATGCACAAGAGTTGTGCGAAAACCCCCGGCTAACTCTGCGTAGTGTGATCAATCGTCGAAATTTAATTTGCCTTTTTTTAATTAACAAAATTTAAACTAATAATAAAAGTGTGTTTATTATTATTGTCTTGTGGTGATCAGTTATGGCCTTAGTTTTTTTTTCCTTTATTTTGTTTTGGGATTGTAAAATACGGCCTGCGTGTCGTGCCTCTCTCTAAAATTCTTGATGTAACTTCTTTTCTCATCTCACTCCCTCGTATGTAAAACGAGTTTCTTTTATGTAATGTAATGTTATGAAGAAAGAGAAGAATACGATATCAAAGGAGGATAACCTTGGAGATCTTGCTTGGAGAAGTTTAGATCGTTATTAGGTTAGCTTAGGTTCTCTCATTGGCTTGGGAGAACAATTGCGCTAGGGGCCATAACTGTATCCTTTTATGTATATTGATGCATGTGTTTGTATGTTGATGCATGAGAGAGACGAATTGCATGTTAAGCCGGTGAGATCAAACTAATAACAAAATCCCTCAAGTTAAATATTAAGTTCATGCTTTCCAAGTTTTAGCACTCATCAAGACTAGTATCGAACAATGTAGGTTTCGCCTATGCGAGGTGCGTGTTCTATATTAGTAAGGTGCGATGGGATAATTGTAATATCCAACTGCTAAAACAATGGGTCAAACTTAACTAAACACATTATAATAAGATTATACATGTATAGAAGCAAGAGTTGGGAATGATTCATATGATGAATTAGAATAAGGAGTTATTCACCCAACTGAAAATATTCGAGAGTTGTATGAGATACAATTGGAAGGAGTTCCTACCTAAATAACCTAGTTTTGTGTAATCAGCCTAACACTGACTTAGAACGAAGTGAAATGTGGATCTCGACCCACTAGAAAGTCTTCCAACAGGATTTTCTGAATCAAATGATGAGGGTCATTTGGTTTGAGTAAAATAGTGGGAGCATACTTGATTAAAGGCCTAATTAAATATGTTGTTTTAATGATACTTATATTTTCAATTTTTTGTAGATTACCATGACAACAAACAACCATATTTTGCGATCAATCCTAGATAAGGAAATATTGTCTGGGACAAATTTCCTGGATTGGCACCGAAATCTGAGGATTGTCCTCAAGCACGATAAGAAGTTGTATGTCTTGGAGACACCTGTTCCTGAAGAGGAACCGCCTAGTTCGGCACCTAAGGCAGAAAGAGATGCTTATAAGAAGCATTTTGATGATGCTAACGAAGCCGCTTGTCTCATGCTAGCTACTATGAACTTGGAGTTGCAAAAGCAACATGAGAACATGTCAGCGTTCGATATGACCGAACATCTGAAAATGCTCTATCAAGAGCAGGTAAGAAATGAGAGGTTTCAGGTTTCAAAGGCTCTTTTTAACAACAAGTTATCTGAGGGAAACCCTGTAGGTCCCCATGTACTCAAAATGATTGGGTATGTGGAGAACCTTGAAAGGTTAGGGTTTCCGCTTGGAAAGGAACTTGCAACTGATTTTATCTTGCAAGCGTTGCCAGATAGCTTTAATCAGTTTGTCATGAATTTCAACATGAATGACATGGATAAGAGTCTTCCAGAATTGCTAAGCATGTTGAAAACTGCTGAGCAGAATATGAAGAAAAAAGGGAAGTCCATTCTGATGGTCAGTAATGGAAAGAAGCTGAACAAGAGGCCCACCAAGCAAGTTGGTAAAGGGAAAGGCAAGGAAGTTGCCAAGCCTAAACCTACTGCTCCTGCTTTGAAGCCTAGCGGAGGCATAGCAAAGGAGGGCACTTGCTTCCATTGCGGTAAGACCGGACATTGGAAGAGAAACTGCCCAAAGTACCTGGAAGATATGAACAATGGAGTAGGGACTTCAAATTCAGGTATTTTTGTTATTGAAATTAATTTATCTACTTCTGCATCATGGGTATTAGATACTGGATGCGGTTCTCACATTTGTACTAATATGCAGGGGCTAAAAAGGAGTAGAGATTTGGCAAAAGGTGAAGTTGACCTACGAGTTGGAAATGGAGCAAAGGTTGATGCTTTAGCCGTAGGAACTTATGTTTTGACTTTACCTAGTGGTTTAATAATTCAGTTAGAGAACTGTTATTATGTACCTGCAATTAGTAGGAATATTATTTCCGTTTCTTGTTTGGACAAGTTTGGTTTTTCATTTATAATAAAGAACAATTGTTGCTCTATTTATTTGAATGATATATTCTATGCTTCTGCACAAATGAACAATGGACTATATGTCCTTGATCTTAAAATGCCAATTTATAAAATTAATACTAAACGAATTAAACCTAATGAGTTAAATCCAAGCTACCTTTGGCACTGTCGCTTAGGCCACATAAATGAGAAACGCATTTCCAAACTCCATAAAGATGGACTCTTGGACTCTTTTGATTATGAATCATATGAGACATGCAGATCTTGTTTAATTGGAAAGACGACAAAGTCCCCATTCACAGGAAAAGGTGAAAGGGCTAATGATCTTTTGGCCCTCATACATACTGATGTATGTGGACCACTGAACATACCAGCCAAAGGAGGTTTTCAATACTTCATCACATTTACTGATTATTTCAGTAGATATGGTTATGTGTATTTAATGAAACAAAAATCTGAAACCTTTGAAAAATTCAAGGAATTCAAGAATGAAGTACAAAACCAACTAGGTAAGAATATTAAAGTTCTTCGATCAGATCGAGGCGGTGAATATTTAAGCCTAGAGTTTGATGACCATCTAAAGGAATGTGGGATTTTATCCCAACTTACTCCTCCCGGAACACCACAATGGAATGGTGTATCTGAGAGAAGAATCGAACCTTGTTAGACATGGTCCGATCCATGATGAGTCACGCCGATCTTCCTAACTCCTTTTGGGGACATGCACTATTGACTGCAGCTTACACACTTAACCAGGTTCCATCCAAAAAGGTTGAGAAGACACCATATGAGATATGGAGTGGTAAGAAACCACATATGTCTTACATGAAGATTTGGGGTTGCGAAGTTTATGTGAAACGACAAATTTCAACTAAGCTTGAGCCCAATTCTGACAAATGATTATTTGTGGGGTATCCTAAAGAAACAAGAGGGTATTACTTCTACAATCCTTCTGAGGGAAAAGTGTTTGTCGCTCGAACTGGAGTTTTTCTGGAAAAGGATTTTATTTCCAAAAGAATTAGTGGGAGGAAAATAGAGCTTGAAGAAATTCTAGAACCACAAAGCATTGATACACCTATGGAGGAATTAGAGCAGGAAATACAAGTATTTGTGGAAGAGCAACCTGCTCAAGTAGAACAAGACCAGCGTAGGTCAAGCAGGATACGTCAACAACCTGAGAGATATGGATATCTCATAAGTGATCAGGGTGATGTATTACTCATGGATCAAGATGAGCTTGTGACCTACCAAGAGGCCATAACTGGTCATGAGTCCGAGAAGTGGATAGAAGCCATGAAATCTGAAATGGATTCCATGTACACAAACCAGGTTTGGACCTTGGTAGAGCCTCCTATAGGAGTTAACCCTATAGGATGCAAGTGGGTCTTCAAAAAGAAGACTGACATGGATGGTAAGGTACATACATATAAGGCAAGACTGGTTGCAAAAGGCTATAAACAAATTCATGGGGTTGACTATGATGAAACCTTTTCACCAGTTGCAATGCTTAAATTTGTTCGGATTTTACTTGCTATCGCTGCATATCATGATTATGAAATATGGCAGATGGATGTCAAAACTGCTTTCCTTAATGGGAATCTTCTTGAGGATGTGTACATGACACAACCTGAAGGATTTGACATACCATAAGAAGCCCAAAAGATATGTAAGTTACAACGATCAATTTATGGAATGAAGCAAGCTTCCAGAAGCTGGAATCTTCGTTTTGATGAAACAGTAAAACAATATGGATTCATCAAGAATGAAGATGAGCCTTGTGTCTACAAGAAGGTTAGTGGGAGTATGATCATATTCCTAGTATTATATGTAGATGACATATTACTCATTGGAAACGATGTCCCTACCTTGCAACAAGTGAAGACTTGGTTAGGGAAATGCTTTTCAATGAAGGACCTAGGTGAAGCAGCCTATATATTAGGAATCAGGATCTATAGAGATAGGTCACAAAAACTTCTTGGCCTAAGTCAGAGTACATACATAGAAAAAGTGTTGAGACACTTTAATATGCATGATTCCAAGAAAGGATTCATACCTATGCAACATGGCATGTGTCTGTCAAAAACACAATCCCCTTCAAGTAAGGAAGAAAGGGATCGCATGGATAAGATTCCATATGCATCTGCAATAGGATCTATCATGTATGCCATGCTATGTACTCGACCAGGTGTCTCGTATTCTTTAAGTGCAACGAGTAGGTACCAGTCTAATCCCGGTGATGCTCATTGGGTAGCTGTCAAGAATATCCTTAAGTACTTGAGAAGAACTAAGGACTCATTCTTGATATATGGAGGTCAGGAAGAGCTTGCTGTAATTGGATACACCGATGCTAGCTTCCAGACAGATAAGGATGACTTTAGATCGCAATCTGGTTATGTGTTTTGTTTAAATGGTGGCGCTGTGAGCTGGAAAAGTTCAAAGCAAGATACAGTTGTTGATTCTAAAACCGAGGCTGAGTATATTGCTGCCTCAACTGCAGCAAAGGAAGCTGTTTGGATCAAGAAGTTCATTAGTGAACTTGACATAGTCTATAGCATTGTGGATCCCATTGATCTCTATTGTGATAACAATGGTGCTATCGCACAAGCTAAGGAGCCTAGATCTCACCAATGATCCAAACACATACTTAGGAGTTATCATCTCATTCGAGAGATAATCGATCGGGGAGATGTGAAAATATGCAGAGTACCTACACTTGACAATGTTGCTGACCCATTAACAAAGCCTCTTGCGCAGCTGAAGCATGATGAACATACTAGATCTATGGGTATTAGGGGTATGCCTGATTGACTCTAGTGCTAGTGGGAGATTGTTGGTGTAAGCCCTAGAGGCCAATACTTTTGGTACTTGTATCGAATTATTTATTAATAATAAAAGGAATTTCTTTATTATGTTTGCTTTCCAAAATAATAAAGTCCCTAGAATGGTTTATTTGTTTAATGAAATGTTAAGTGTGACTTAATCATGAGATCCCATTAAACATAAGACACTATTCTTAAAGTATCCGTAGTCAAGCTTTAATGTGAAGTGGGATAACATTAAAGCATTAAGATTATTATGAAGATAGATTGATGATCACATCTCATGGATCATAGATAAGGAGTTATCAAGTCTTGACATAGGTATGAATATTAGGAGTAATATTTATACTGGATTGACCCGCTATGAGAATACTACATAGAATGTTATGCAAAGTGTCATAAGTTATTCTCATGATGATAATGGTGTATACCACCTGTGATCGGTGGAAATAGAACTGACTGTTTTGGAATGCTGGTTCGCGAAATGTCGCGGTAAGCAAGAGTCGCCACCGTCTTTTATTTTCTCCAACAAGGAAAGGACAAAAGCACAGCAAAATTCCTTTTCGAGATGTTTCTCGGTTCGGGAGATAGATTATAGAAAGGGAAGGTGTTAGCACCCTTTCTATCCGTGGTTATCCACGGGCTCTTAGGTACTTGCTCACTATGTTTTCAAAAATGTTTTGCTTTTCTTGTGTTTGTGGGTTTGAAAAAAGTTCGTTTGAAAACTTCTAGGTAACTCTTGTATCAGTCCTCAAGAGTGTATGAAGTGTTGTTTGAAAACTTCTGTTTGAAAGTGTAAGTGCGAAAAGTATTTTTGTTGTTTTGAAAAGATCAAGTACCCATGAGAAATCTACCTACTCTAAGGAATTAAGCTGTGTAAAAGTCCTTTAGACAGTACTATCCCACTATTGAGAAGTAGGTAGCACCGTCGTTGGAGTTATTCGGGTCAATTCGATTATAGGGACATGTGTGGTCACCAAAGCAATAGTAGGACACCTTAGCGGTAACCCTAATGTCCTAGATCCTTTTTTATCCGAGGCAACCGTTTCGAGGCAACTGGATCTTTAGACAGGAGGGCGACCTCTAAAACACCCTATACTCAATGACCACGTCGAGGCAACCAAGTGAGGCATACCCTAGGAGTGGCATGTGCATGTGTGTCAGGTTTCATGTTAAGTTATCTTGTACATGCGATGGTGAGCTACGGGTTGATTTTAATTTTAGGCAAGTCTTGTCATGCATAATTGACGGTTAATAATTGTGCGGAAAATAAATTGCGGAAAGTGAATCTACGCTATTACAAGGCGTCGGGTATTTACATCGCCAAAAACATAACCCTTGAAAATAAATTGCGAGAAAATAAAGAAAGCGATAAAAGAGTCCTAATTATCTATTACATCCTCGGAGCAAATACATAAATATGATATAAAAAATTAATACGCGCGAAAAGAAATTAAATCAGAGAAGTCTTTAGGGTTTTGACCCCTTTTTGAGAAAAGAATGAATTTTGGTCCTTTTTGCATTTAATTATCCTAATTCTAATTAATTAATTAATTAAAAGAAAAAAAGTTTTTTTTTAAAGTTTTTTAATGTCTAAATGAAAATAAAAATAAAAGAAATTAAAAGTTGTCAAGAAAACCCTAATTCTAAATTTATTTTATTTATTATGAAAAAGTCAAAATTAAACCTAATTAAACTAAATTAATTTGTTAGAATTTATTTACAAAAAATAATTAATAGTGAAGTTAATAAATGATAAAAATAAATAATATTTTAGGTTTCTGAATTTATTAAGAAAATAATTAATTTGTTAATTAAATACTAATAATAATAATAATTAATGAAAAGATTAAATGGAAATTAAAAAAAGAAAAGAATAAAGAAACCAGGGGGGTGCTAGGCCTTTTTGGAGGTTTGCTTGGCAATTCTGGCCCATTAAGCTACCAAGCCACGTTTGACTTTGGAGATCCCCTATGCACATGGTTGACTGGGAGCATGATGGTCTTCATCTTTTGACCATTGGATTTGTGACTGTGGCCACTTGGCGCTTGGATCACTGGAGGTATATGGTGGAATACATTGGAAAGCCTGCATGCAATCATGTTATGAAAAACAATAGAAACATTATGGGGGACCTGGGATTCGAACCCAGGTCCCAATGGTTGCATGCCAGCACGTCCTCCACTACACCAACTTGCACACTTTGTTAGTATAATGATAAATAAAAGTAATATATGGAAAATAAGCAATATGCTGAACAACAAACAAAAATGCGCGTGTTTTGAATTTGTCCATTCAGAAGCCAACACGTCTTCATCTTCCTCGTGCGTTCCTGCAAAATAACATTAGATAGCGGGGGTTTTTAACCCCCACAAAACATCATGAGGAAAAATAGCGAATAGCCCTACAGGCTATATAAATATTTCGCGATGGTAGCTTTGTGTTCGTCTGGCCTTAACGATTCCAACCATATGCATTAGAGGTGCTAATTTTTCCTGGACAGTAAAGCCCTAATTTGAGAACTCAAGAACCCTAGAATTCTCCAATGGCAACTCACGATTCTGTACACTATAATCCAATTAATCAATACCATTAGCTTTATATGAACTCAAGCAATGCAAAACAAACCATAAATCATGTTAAAAGCTTATGAATCATGAGTTTTGATTATGAGAAAAGTATGCAAACCGTGTGACTGTAAACGACGATTTCTTGATCTTTAGCACTTGGTTTTGATTGCAATCTGTCTCTGGGAACCCCTGCAATGTATTAGAAACCATAAAAGTCTTTGAATCGTGCTAAACTATAGCAAACAGTTTTCACTTTTTCTTGGATTTTTTTGAATGTGATTATGGCTTTCTTGCAGCAAATTAATGTCCATGGCATTAGGGTTGGCTTGTGTACTTATAGTAGAATGAAACTAGGTCAAATCCTTGAGCAAAGATCCATTGAATAATGGTTTGAATATTTGATTTGCAATCATATATTTTTGAATCTTTTTGATTGGAAAAACTTGCCAAACTTGGAGATTCTTGTCCCTTTGATTTGCACACGAATTTTCCAGCATATCTTGAGCATGTTTGCTTCACCAAAAGATTTAAAAATCAAATCTTTATATTTCCTACATTTTAAATTAATTAAAGGAATTAAAATCAATTAAAAATCCAATTAATTAATAAAAAATAAGAAAATAAATTCAAATAATATCAATGGGTCATGTATAGGCCTTGGATAAAGTTTCAAGAAGAAATTTGAGGCCCATTAGCCAAAACAAAGTATTTTGAGCAAAGTTGACTTTTGCAAATTCACAAACATTTCTCAACTTCTCCAATGCATATCTTGCTCAATTTTGATCATATGAACATGTTCTTGGACATTTTGGAAAAGTCTTGAAGTCCTCTAACCAATGCCTTTGGTCCCATGTCATTTGGATTTACCAATCTCAAGTAATGGTCTTTGACTTAAAGTGCATTTTTGTTGACTTTTGAAATTGACCTATAATGTAGGAATTGATAACTTTTTGTGAGAGCATTTCTTGGACTTGGAATGTGAAGATGAGTTGTAGGAAATGTCATCCCCTTAAAAATGAGCATTGGATGGAATTTTTCTGATGAACCATGAAAAAGTTATGCCTTGGTCAAAATACAGTTGACTTTTCTACTATCCAAAAATAGTAACTTTTTGCATCTTGATGATTTTTGAGCCATGCTTGTGGAATCATGATCAAGACTTGATAAAATGATGATTGTGTACTCAAAATAAGATGTTGACCAAAATTTTTGACTTTTGACTGTAAAATGACCATTTTACCCCTGCAGTTGACTATGGATCAAATGAGGCTTTTGACTGTGCAAATTGACACTGTGAGCCTTGAAACTTGACATGTAGATGCTTGAGGATGTATATGGACCTATGAGACTTGATTGAACCATTGAAAACCTCAAATTATTTGAAAGAACTAAAACCCTAATTTCAGCTGGCTTAGGAGGTGTTTGACTGTCTAATCCTTGAGCAAATCTTGAACCATTTGGAGATGACTCTTGATAAACCTTGAAGAATATGGGAGGGAAAATTTTGGGGTACAACAGTTGCCCCTGTTCAATCTTCTTATACCTGAGGATGTAGATTGGCTTGCGTGCCTTTCGTGATCCGAAGGTGGAAGGTGATTGAACACTAGAGTGCCCAGAAATTTGCACTCGCATAGTGGGGTATTAGCAATGTGATGTCGGGAATGGGCTTACAGATGCCATTTGGAGAGATGGTGGATAGGAGGACGGGCTTATAGATGCCATCTGGAGATTGTTGGTAGAGGGATGATGGGCTTATAGATGCCATCTGGAAATGTAATGGATAATTGGGGAGATGGGCTTATAGATGCCATCCAAGAGTGATTGTTGAATTGCTTGAGCTGGTCAAGTAGATGGTTGTCCTGTCTGGTTTCAGGTATTAATCTACAATCAATCGTCCACAGATACTTCCTGGCTAGTTACAGGTATTAATCGGGAACTTAAGAAAAGAGGTGGGTCAAGATAGCTTTCCTGGCTGGATACAGGTGTAGATCTCTAACCTGAGAAATAAAGATGACTTCTTGGCTCGCTACAGGTATTGATCTTCAATCTCTTCATGTAGATAACTTTCCTGTCTGGTTTCAGGTATAGATCTATAATTAGTCGCTCACAGACATGCCCTGGCTAGATACAGGTATCGAATCTGGAACTTCAAAAGGTTGGTGGGTTGTCTCTACTGACAGGTTATCTCAGAAAAATCTTTAGGAATCGATTTAACTGAACCAGGGGAGGTTTTGTCTTCTTTAACGAGTTATCTCTTTTAACGGGTTGTCTTTATGGATGGGTTGTCTTTATTGACGGGTTGTCTTTATTGACGGGCTGTCATCATTTGACTGGTTGTCTTTAGTTCTATGATCGGTGGAAATAGAACTGGCGACTCTGCTGGGGATAAGCTTCCAGAATCTACTGGGGAGATGGTTCAACTCTCCTGGGGAAACTTTTGAGGAAATGGCTCCACTGGGGTGTCTGTATTCCACCGGGGAATAATCTTATATTTCGTTGAGGAATATTAAGATTGTCGGGGATGCTTGCTGAGGAATATTTGTATACTCTTTTGAAGAATATTAAGATCATCTGGGGATACCCAACTGACGGTAGCCTAACTCTGCTTGGGGGAGAGTATTGCTGACTTGCTGGAGATATTGTGCCTTGTTAGGGCTAATGGGAGGCCAACTCTGCTTGAGGAGAGTATTGTTGAGTCTTATCTTACTCCGCGGGGAGTGAAGGTATCTTGGTCATACTCTTCAACTGAATCTACCTTGGTACCTCGAGGACAGAGCAGCTTGTACAGTTCAGACGATTCTTATGGCCCCAGTTTCTGTGGGAGAAGGTACCTGTGGAGGTGCTTGATAACTGCCGATCGACAAATCTTCTTCTGGTAGGCAAGTGACGAGATGCCGGGACATAGTCATACGCTGTGATCCCTAACTTTTGCTTGGACCGCCCTTTCGGGTTTTCAGTCCACCGGGATACCCATTTTTGTCCAAGCCGCCTTTTCAGGTTTTCGACTTGCCGGGTGTATAGAATTTTCGATTTTCATCCCTTATTTTTGCCCGAACCCTTTTGGTTCTCCGGGAAGCCCTTATTTTTTCCTAGGTGTGTCAACCTAGCGGGTCTTTGATTATGCGTAGTATCTTTTTCGACTATGTCCACGTTCTCAGAATGTAGGGAGTTGTCACTGTCAGTAGTATTGTGTTGCCATACTACCAGAAGATGTTTGATCGTGCAAGATTCGTCGCTGGAATTCATGCCCAATTCCCCAAGTGACTCAGGCGGAGATTTTACCCTGGCTATTTGGCGTCTTGAGAGATTCCTTGAATCTTGACTTGACTGCCCCAGATGGATAATGATCATGCCATGCCCCTTGATTGGAAGTGCTTTTATTCACTAGATATTATTCGTGCGAATTTCTCTGCTGTTCGAACAAATAGTTATATGCAAACAATGTTATTTTAAGAATGCAAAGCTTATGTCTGTCTTGAAATTTTTTTTAAAATGCAGTTTTCAATAAAACAAGCGATTTTTTTTGTAAAATGTGATGTCAACTCAGGATTTTACAGCGAGCCTTAAGGAGTCAGGATACCTTTTGTAACAGTATGCTTTCAAACTAACCCATGCTTCAGCTAGGACTTTTAAGGGTTATAACGTAGCCTGGTTCACGATTTAAGAAACAAAGGATAAAGGCTCAAAATTTATTTGTACCCACCCGCTCTTCATGATGTTCTTCAATCCTAAACTCATATAATCGTGCATTAGATCTTGTTTGAGTCTTTGCTCTGATATTCCGGTGATAGTTCGGATACTGATAATTTATTTTGACTAGGCAGTCATTTCTTTTTTGTTGAGGGTTTGTAGGACCTCTTCCTTTTTTATTGTGTTATCCCTTTCTTTTGCCTGAACTGTTTCTTTTTGTATTTACAGTCAGCGGGATGCCCCAGTTATGTAAGTCTCCTTCATAGGTTTTGACTTGTTGGGCTTTTGTTTTTGAAAGATAATGACTGCCTGTCCTGAAGATTATAGGGAACCATCACTGTTTTTTGTTTCGGAAGGACTCCTTTGATGCCATTCATTGTGCACCTGGATCAACTGAGAGAACTACCCTGCCCCAGGTTATGATTAAGGGTTTTAATTTTTGTGAAAAGAAAAACTCCAACTTCTTTGGCTCAAAGGGGTTAACGAGGGATTATCTTCCTTATAGCTCCACTGTTTAGGATTTGAAACAATGCCTGTACTTCATCAGCGGGGTCTATTCAAAAGCATACTGTAAAGATCGTGGTATCGTTTTCGTCATCCTCCCTCAAGAGGCTTAGAATTTTAGATCAAGAGTTGAACATCGCAAAAAAAAGAAAGCAATTTGAATATAGTGGATACGAATGGATTGATTCAAAACAGACATATGCAATGCATTGATAAATAAGAAAGTTTGCCATGACAATAATTGTTTGAACAAGCAAAGAAAAATACAACTTGAAAATCCAAATAAAACAAAAGCCTTCAATGATTTGGCATAGGAGCAGTGATTATGTTTGGAGTCTCTGGTGCTTCAAACTGGATTTCTTTGGCTTCAATCATGTCTTGAACCTTGTTCTTCATGACCCAGCAGTTGTTTGTGTCATGTCCCGGACTATCAGAGTGGTATGCACACCTTTCATTGGGATGATAGTTAGGAGCGGAAGTGTTTGGATTCCGGAGAGGAACCCTTAAGGTAATCAGCCATGCCTTCAACATTTGCTGTAGTGCTTGAGCCAGTGACATGTTGATCTTAGTGAACTTTCTTTTAGGTGCAACCTCCTTACGTTGATGCCCATGTCCTTGCTGAGCAGGCATAGGATTAGAGATCTGGGTTGCCCCTACATGTTGATCATGACGACTCTTTTTACCATGCACATCATTGGACTCTTTTTTTCCATTGTATGGCTTTTTCTGAGCATCGGAAGGTGTAGCTTCTTGAATCTTCCCGCTTTTGATGCCAGCTTCTATTCTCTCACCAGTCAAGATCAGATCTGTAAACCCAGCAGAAGAATCCCCAATCAGATGGTTGAAGAACGGACCAGACAGGGTCCCCAAGAACATATCAACGAGTTCACGGTTAGTCAGAGGTGGCTGCACCCTTCCAGCCAGGTCTCTCCGTTTTTGAGCATACTCCTTAAATCCTTCACCCGTCCTTAGAGACATACACTGGAGTTGGGTACGAGTAGGAGCGAGGTCGGAATTATACTGATACTGCTTATAGAATGTAGTATCCAAGTCCTCCCAGTTACGAATACTGGCTCCATCCAGCTGATAGAACCATTCGAGCTGAGTCCCTGAAAGACTATCCTGGAAGAAATGGATCCACAAATTCTTGTCAGCTGTATAAGGTTGGATCTTCCTTACATACGACCGGAGGTGCAGCTTTGGACAGGAAGCTCCGTCGTATTTGGCAAAAGCAGGTGCCTTGAACTTATGTGGGATCACCACCCCAGAGGATAAGCCTAGGTCTCCAAAGTCCAACCCAGGCACATTCTGTATCTCCATAGCACTTAAACGGTCCTCCAGCTGTTTGTACCTGTCCTCGGCAGGAGGGTACTGTTCATCATTATAATCCGTCTCGTTGTCGGAGACCACGGGACTAGGAACTCTTCTCTCTTGTGGACTGTCTTTCCCTACAGATGGGGTAGTCAACTCAACCTCATTCTGTATTCCATTCCCAAATCTGCGTCCAGTATTGAACAAGACAGTCCTCTTCTTCTTCTTCTTCCTCTCTTTCAGAATCAGAGTCTTCAAATCCTGTTGACCCTGGGCTAGGCTCATAACCATCTCTTGGAACTGGGCATTCTGGGCCTGGAGGGCCTTGATAGCTTGTTCGGTGGAAGGTTCAGTAGACATGATGATTGCTGAAATAGACATCGAAGAAGATGAGTGACCTGTAAAAGGGTACCTGTAATGCAATGATATGTATGATATATGTATGCAATGTTTTCAAGGATCTCGTGGGGTAAACAAAGAAACTTGTTAGGATTTGAATTTTGCAGCTTGATTGAAGGAACTTCATGTTGCTGAGAGTCCTTCTTCAAGAGTCAAACTCACCATATCGAGTGGGTCATAACCCCTGACTCAAGTTATCGTGCTTTGATCTCCGAACAACCTTGGCTGGAGGAAAATAAATCCCCTTTTGCCCCTTTCTAGGCATTTGGTTCATCATGACCTGCATCACAGACCCTTGAGATCCTTGGAATGGGTTAGGAAATGCTATGGTATGATGTTATGATGTGTATGCTATGCGTGTGAGGTGATGTAAATAAGCCCTGCAATGAATAAGGACCGTAAACAAAACCTACAAGGAACTCATGTTGTCAGATAACAAGAATGTGCAAGTAGTTCAAGTTTGAAGGCACATAAGTCACACAAAAGAGCCCTTAGATTTCAGGCCAGCATGAAGTTTAGGTACTACCCTCTTTTAGTTTCAGTTGGTTGAGACCTGTCCTAGAAAATAGTAATCGGGTTCTAGAGGATCTCAATATCACTGACTACCCTCAATCGGTCATAACTCCAATGTCGCAATCTTTTCTTGCGGCCAGAACCATCGCGAGAGTTTAGCCTCAATGAGTGTAGCATACTGCTACTGTTCTATGGCCAAGTTGGGTCAATTTAGGGGTTCTAAGGTCGGTTGGTGCTTAATGACTCCTCAGAAGACCCATATTCTCCTCGTTCCAACACAAGGGATATCGGTACAGACCAAGGTGTCACACCAACGTAGCTACTGCTTCACCTGTGTCGATCTACGCCGGACAGGTCCCTCACAACTTATTGCTACCTAAAGGGTATTCCCCAGATCCGGGTTAGGATCTATGAAACTCCGATACAATGCCCACAAAGTTAAAGCACACAAAGCATACAATTGAAAACAAGAGTGATCTAATCCTAAGGTACACCTCACTTATAAGTCCCCAACAGAGTCGCCAGTTCTGTGATCGGTGGAAATAGAACTGACTGTTTTGGAATGCTGGTTCGTGAAATGTCACGGTAAGCAAGAGTCGCCACCGTCTTTTATTTTCTCCAACAAGGAAAGGACAAAAGCACAGCAAAATTCCTTTTCGAGATGTTTCTCGGTTCGGGAGGTAGATTATAGAAAGGGAAGGTGTTAGCACCCTTTCTATCTGTGGTTATCCACGGGCTCTTAGGTACTTACTCACTATGTTTTCAAAAATGTTTTGCTTTTCTTGTGTTTGTGGGTTTGAAAAAAGTTCGTTTGAAAACTTCTAGGTAACTCTTGTATCAGTCCTCAAGAGTGTATGAAGTGTTGTTTGAAAACTTCTGTTTGAAAGTGTAAGTGCGAAAAGTATTTTTGTTGTTTTGAAAAGAGCAAGTACCCATGAGAAATCTACCTACTCTAAGGAATTAAGATGTGTAAAAGTCCTTTAGACAGTATTATCCCACTATTGAGAAGTAGGTAGCACCGTCGTTGGAATTATTCGGGTCAATTCGATTATAGGGACATGTGTGGTCACCAAAGCAATAGTAGGACACCTTAGCGGTAACCCTAATGTCCTAGATCCTTTTTTATCCGAGGCAACTGGATCTTTAGATATGAGGGCGACCTCTAAAACACCCTATACTCAATGACCACGTCGAGGCAACCAAGTGAGGCGTACCCTAGGAGTGGCATGTGCATGTGTGTCAGGTTTCATGTTAAGTTATCTTGTACATGCGATGGTGAGCTACGGGTTGATTTTAATTTTAGGCAAGTCTTGTCATGCATAATTAACAGTTAATAATTGTGCGGAAAATAAATTGCGGAAAGTGAATCTATGCTATTACAAAGCATCGGGTATTTACATCGCCAAAAACATAACCCTTGAAAATAAATTGCGAGAAAATAAAGAAAGCGATAAAAGAGTCCTAATTATCTATTACATCCTCGGAGCAAATACATAAATATGATATAAAAAATTAATACGCGCGAAAAGAAATTAAATCAGAGAAGTCTTTAGGGTTTTGACCCCTTTTTGAGAAAAGAATGAATTTTGGTCCTTTTTGCATTTAATTATCCTAATTCTAATTAATTAATTAATTAAAAGAAAACAAGTTTTTTTAAAAGTTTTTTAATGTCTAAATGAAAATAAAAATAAAAGAAATTAAAAGTTGTCAAGAAAACCCTAATTCTAAATTTATTTTATTTATTATGAAAAAGTCAAAATTAAACCTAATTAAACTAAATTAATTTGTTAGAATTTATTTACAAAAAATAATTAATAGTGAAATTAATAAATAATAAAAATAAATAATATTTTAGGTTTCTGAATTTATTAAGAAAATAATTAATTTGTTAATTAAATACTAATAATAATAATAATTAATGAAAAGATTAAATGGAAATTAAAAAAAGAAAAGAATAAAGAAACCAGGGGGGTGCTAGGCCTTTTTGGAGGGTTGTTTGGCAATTCTGGCCCATTAAGGTACCAAGCCACGTTTGACTTTGGAGATCCCCTATGCACATGGTTGACTGGGAGCATGATGGTCTTCATCTTTTGACCATTGAATTTGTGACTGTGGCCAATTGGCGCTTGGATCACTGGAGGTATATGGTGGAATACATTGGAAAGCCTGCATGCAATCATGTTATAAAAAACAATAGAAACATTATGGGGGACCTGGGATTCGAACCCAGGTCCCAATGGTTGCATGCCAGCACGTCCTCCACTACACCAACTTGCACACTTTGTTAGTATAATGATAAATAAAAGTAATATATGGAAAATAAGCAATATGCTGAACAACAAACAAAAACGCGCGTGTTTTGAATTTGTCCATTCGGAAGCCAACACCTCTTCATCTTCCTCGCGCGTTCCTGCAAAATAACATTAGATAGCGGGGGTTCTTAACCCCCACAAAACATATTGAGGAAAAATAGCGAATAGCCCTACAGGCTATATAAATATTTCGCGATGGTAGCTTTGTGTTCGTCTGGCCTTGACGATTCTAACCATATGCATTAGAGGTGCTAATTTTTCCTGGACAGTAAAGCCCTAATTTGAGAACTCAAGAACCCTAGAATTCTCCAATGGCAACTCACGATTCTGTACACTATAATCCAATTAATCAATACCATTAGCTTTATATGAACTCAAGCAATGCAAAACAAACCATAAATCATGTTAAAAGCTTATGAATCATGAGTTTCGATTATGAGAAAAGTATGCAAACCGTGTGACTATAAACGACGATTTCTTGATCTTTAGCACTTGGTTTTGATTGCAATCTGTCTCTGGGAACCCCTGCAATGTATTAGAAACCACAAAAGTCTTTGAATCGTGCTAAACTATAGCAAACAATTTTCACTTTTTCTTGGATTTTTTTGAATGTGATTATGGCTTTCTTGCAGCAAATTAATGTCCATGGCATTAGGGTTGGCTTGTGTACTTATAGTAGAATGAAACTAGGTAAAATCCTTGAGCAAAGATCCATTGAATAATGGTTTGAATATTTGATTTGCAATCATATATTTTTGAATCTTTTTGATTGGAAAAACTTGCCAAACTTGGAGATTCTTGTCCCTTTGATTTGCACACGAATTTTCCAGCATATCTTGAGCATGTTTGCTTCACCAAAAGATTTAAAAATCAAATCTTTATATTTCCTACATCTTAAATTAATTAAATGAATTAAAATCAATTAAAAATCCAATTAATTAATAAAAAATAAGAAAATAAATTCAAATAATCTCAATGGGTCGTGTATAGGCCTTGGATAAAGTTTCAAGAAGATATTTGAGGCCCATTAGCAAAAACAAAGTATTTTGAGCAAAGTTGACTTTTGCAAATTCACAAAAATTTCCCAACTTCTCCAATGCATATCTTGCCCAATTTTGATCATATGAACATGTTATTGGACATTTTGGAAAGGTCTTGAAGTCCTATAACCAATGCCTTTGGTCCCATGTCATTTGGATTTACCAATCTCAAGTAATGGTCTTTGACTTAAAGTGCATTTTTGTTGACTTTTGAAATTGACCTATAATGTAGGAATTGATAACTTTTTGTGAGAGCATTTCTTGGACTTGGAATGTGAAGATGAGTTGTAGGAAATGTCATCCCCTTAAAAATGAGCATTGGATGGAATTTTTCTGATGAACCATGAAAAAGTTATGCCTTGGTCAAAATACAGTTGACTTTTCTACTGTCCAAAAATAGTAACTTTTTGCATCTTGATGATTTTTGAGCCATGCTTGTGGAATCATGATCAAGACTTGATAAAATGATGATTGTGTACTCAAAATAAGTTGTTGACCAAAATTTTTGACTTTTGACTGTAAAATGACCATTTTGCCCCTACAGTTGACTATGGATCAAATGAGGCTTTTGACTGTGCAAATTGACACTGTGAGCCTTGAAACTTGACATGTAGATGCTTGAGGATGTATATGGACCTATGAGACTTGATTGAACCATTGAAAACCTCAAATTCTTTGAAAGAACTAAAACCCTAATTTCAGCTGGCTTAGGAGGTGTTTGACTGTCTAATCCTTGAGCAAATCTTGAACCATTTGGAGATGACTCTTGATAAACCTTGAAGAATATGGGAGGGAAAATTTTGGGGTACAACAGTTGCCCCTGTTCAATCTTCTTATACCTGATGTTGTACCCCAAAATTTGCCCTCCCATATTCTCCAAGAAATTGCCGAGCCAAGTCACAAAATTCCCCAAGGGTTGCACAATGCAAAGGGCTCCTATACAGTCAAAACTAGGGTTTGTGTTCTAATCAAGAAAGTGAAGTTTTCAAAGGCCCAATCAAGTATCATATGCCTATAAATATGGTCAAGCATTCTCATATCAAGTTTCAAGGCATTCAACTCAAAATTGCACAGTCAAAACCCTAAATTGCACTACAGTCAACTGTAGGGGCAAAATGGTCATTTGACAGTCAAAAGTTAAAATTTTTGGTCAACATATCATTTTGAAACCACAAACATCATTTGATCAATGCTTGATCATGATTCTCAAAATTTGGCTCAGAAATCACCAAGATGCAAAAGTTTCTTTATTTGGACAGCTGAAAAAGTCAACTGAAATTGACCAGGGCATAACTTTCACATGGATTATCAGAAAAATTCCATCCAAATCTCATTTTGAAGAGAAAGACATTTCCTACAACTCATCTTCATACTTCAAGTCCAAGAAATGCTCTCACAAAAAGTTATCAATTTCAACATTATAGGTCATTTTCAAAAGTCAATAAAAAGGGACCTTAAGTCAAAGGCCATAACTTGATATTGGTAAATCAAAATGACATGGGACCAAAGAAATTGGTTAGAGGATTCAAATACCTTTCCCAAATGTCCAAGAACATGAGAAAAGCTTAAAAATTGAGCAAGTTATGCCTTGTGGAAGTTGGGAAATTTTTGGATATTTTGAAAAGTCAACATTGATTCAAATGACCTAAAATTGCTAATGGGCCCATTTTTCTTCCATGATTCATCATTCTAAGCATATGCACGACCACTTGGCCCAAAGGGAAGTATTTTCTCATTTTTTATTTATTTATTTGAATTTTTATTTATATTAATTCATTTAAATCATTTAAATATGTGAAAAATATATAACTTGACCTAATAAATCTTTTCATGCATGTTTTGCCCTCAATATTTCGTGCACATTCAAAAATAGGAAGATTTGATTTGATTTGAGCATAATTGGTACAAGAGCACATGGAAAAGATTGAAAACATAATGGTGAAAAATCAAATCTCCAAATCCATGAATGAAAGATATTTGGATCAATTTTGTTAACCTAATACATTCACTACATAAGCATGAACCAAAACCTAACCAAAGAAGAGGCGCAGCTGCTCAGAAACATAAGAATCAAACTTGAATTTTTCTCTAAAAAAGGCAATTCTGAAATCATTGTTAGAGGTCGATTCAAGGCATAAAAACCATCCCATTAGCTTCCTTGAAGGTTCCTGAACGTGTTTTAATCCATAACACTCATCAAAACTCCAAGAACTGGTATATTGAACCGAAACTGCATCAAGAAAATTCCACAATCGTGCATCATGATTTAAGCATTATTTGTGAAATTTATTTATGGATTCATGTTCATTATGATGTTTTGATGCTAACCAACATATCCAATTGCTTTTTTGTGCGCTATATACGATTATGCCATGTTTGACTTTTAGGGTTTTCAGAGTTTTGAATTGGGGTTTTTCACCCAAGGAAAAATTAAGGCTTGTGATTACCACCATTCAATTCAGCGCATGGAGACGAAGAAGAACCACCCCTCGCGCTGAATTTATGTGTCGAGGAGAGCTAATCGCTATTTTCTTTAAAACCCTCTAAACCCACGCGTGGAAAACCGTTGCGTTATGGTCTTGTTTCAGAAAAAAAACAAAACACGCGAAGAAGATGATTAGGTGGCGAGGCTTGATTGGAGCGTTTAAATATTTCGCGCGTTTGAACCACTAACGTTTTGTTTCTTTTATATTATTTGTTGTTTATTTATTTAACGAATGGATTCAGTGGCTCAGCTGGCAAACGTTGGTTGCTTCAACATCCAAGACCTGGGTTCGAGTCCCAGGTCTGCATTATTCTTCATAATATTTTTCAATTTAGGTTCACGTGCTGTTCTACTTGCTGAGGACTACCATACACTTCCAGAATCAGCCATCCACGCCCATCTGGAGATCAAACCAAAGGCCTAGATCTGAAGTACACCCTACGCTTGAGTCAACTTGCCAGCACGCTACTCAAAAAAGTCAATGGACCTGAATGCTATTGGGCCAGAACTGCTTGGGCCATACCTCCTAATTTGGGACTGAACCCCCCCTGGTTTGCAAATTCTACATATTTTCTTTATGTTTTATTATTAATTATTATTTTATTGTTTCGCTTCAATTAATTATTTTTACAAAAAAAATATGAAAAATGCCTAAAAAATCAGAAAGGATAAAAAACATAATAAATATTTTATTTTAATATTTTTATAAATAAATTCACATGTAATTATTTAGTTTTAATTAGGTTGTAATTTTAAATTCTTTTCATAAAAAATACAAAAAAATGTAGAACTAGGTTTAATTGATAATTTTTATTCCTTTTTAATTTTTCTTTCTCATAATAATATTTATTTATTTTATTTATTTTTTATAATTAAATTTGCATGAAAATAATTTAGGATTAATTTAGGTTAAAAACTTCAATATTTTTCTTAATAACTTAAAAAATAATTAGAACTAGGTTTAGCATTTTATGTTAATTTTAATTAATTCTTTTTTTCATTAAATCTTAAAATACATAAAAATACACAAAAATACCAACAAAAAAAAACAAGTCTTTCTTAATTAATTTTAATTCCTCATTAAGTTAATCTTTTGCAAAAAGGGTCCAACGCCCATATTCTTAATTGTTTAATTTCGCGTATTTATTTTATTTTGCTCAAATAATTATGTATCTCTCCCAAAGCTTTGTAACATTTACTTCTCGCACTTTTTAATTCTTTTAATTTCTTTTATCTTCCGTCAAATCGGGTCCTGGTTTAATTTTGGCGATGTGGACCCGCGCCATTTGTAATAGCTTTAGATTTATTTTTCCTCGCAACTTTTAAACTGTTAAACAAAGCATGCAAGAATGAATGGCCATAATAAAATCAAGCGTAGAACACCAATGACATGACAAGACAAATATCAATGAAAACGACACACGAATCGCACACACCACCCCTAGGGTACGCTTCACTGTTGCCTTGCCTTCGAAAGGTGATCGTCGAGTAGAGGATGTTTTAGTAAGTCCTCATGATCCGGGAACCTGGCATGAGGGTAGCTTCTAAGGTGTCTTCCCATTGCTCTGGTGATCACCATGTCCCTACAAACTCGAATTGACCCGAACACCTCCAACGGTGGTGCTACCTACCTCTCAATGGTGGGATAACACTACTTTAAAGGACATTTACACAGACGAATTCCTTAGGGTAGGTAGACGACTCTAGATACTTGCTCTAATTTCAAAACAAATCAAAAATACTTTTCACACCGACACCTTTTCAAAAAGCTTTCGAAAGCAAATTTTTCAAACACTCTTGAGGACCGATACAAGAGTCGAACTGAAATTTTCAAAGAAACTTTTTAAAACCCACAATTGAAAAGCAAACAAACCATTTTTGAAAACATAATGAGCAAGTATCTAAGAGCCCATGGATAACCATGGATAGAAAGGGTGCTAACACCTTCCCTTTCTATAATCTACCTCCCGAACCGAGAAACTATCTCATAAGGAATTTTTCTGTGCTTTTGTCCTGTCCATGTTGGAGAAAATAAAAGACGGTGGCGACTCTTGCTTCCGCGACATTTCGTGAACCAGCGTTAAACAGTCAGTTCCAGATCCACCGATCACACCTGAGGATGTAGATTGGCTTGCGTGCCTTTCGTGATCCGAAGGTGGAAGGTGATTGAACACTAGAGTGCCCAGAAATTTGCACTCGCATAGTGGAGTATTAGCAATGTGATGTCAGGAATGGGCTTACAGATGCCATTTGGAGAGATGGTGGATAGGAGGATGGGCTTATAGATGCCATCTGGAGATTGTTGGTAGAGGGATGATGGGCTTATAGATGCCATCTGGAAATGTAATGGATAATTGGGGAGATGGGCTTATAGATGCCATCCAAGAGTGATTGTTGAATTGCTTGAGCTGGTCAAGTAGATGGTTGTCCTGTCTGGTTTCAGGTATTAATCTACAATCAATCGTCCACAGATACTTCCTGGCTAGTTACAGGTATTAATCCGTAACTTAAGAAAAGAGGTGGGTCAAGATAGCTTTCCTGGCTGGATACAGGTGTAGATCTCTGACTTGAGAAATAAAGATGACTTCCTGGCTCGCTACAGGTATTGATCTTCAATCTCTTCATGTAGATAACTTTCCTGTCTGGTTTCAGGTATAGATCTACAATTAGTCGCTCACAGACATGCCCTGGCTAGATACAGGTATCGAATCTGGAACTTCAAAAGGTTGGTGGGTTGTCTCTACTGACAGGTTATCTCAGAAAAATCTTTAGGAATCGATTTAACTGAACCAGGGGAGGTTTTGTCTTCTTTGACGAGTTGTCTCTTTTAACGAGTTGTCTTTATGGACGTGTTGTCTTTATTGACGGGTTGTCTTTATTGACGGGCTGTCTTCATTGACTGGTTGTCTTTAGTTATGTGATCGGTGGAAATAGAACTGGCGACTCTGCTGGGGATAAGCTTCCAGAATCTACTGGGGAGATGGTTCAACTCTCCTGGGGAAACTTTTGAGGAAATGGCTCCACTGGGGTGTCTGTATTCCAACGGGGAACAATCTTATATTTCGTTGAGGAATATTAAGATTGCCGGGGATGCTTGCTGAGGAATATTTGCATACTCTGCTGGAGAATATTAAGATCTTCTGGGGATACCCAACTGACGGTAGCCTAACTCTGCTTGGGGGAGAGTATTGCTGACTTGCGGGAGATATTGTGCCTTGTTAGGGCTGATGGGAGGCCAACTCTGCTTGAGGAGAGTATTACTGAGTCTTGTCTTACTCCGCGGGGAGTGAAGGTGTCTTGGTCATACTCTTCAACTGAATCTACCTTTGTACCTCGAGGACAGAGCAGCTTGTACAGTTTAGACGATTCTTATGGCCCCAGCTTCTGTGGGAGAAGGTACCTGTGGAGGTGCTTGATAACTGCCGATCGACAAATCTTCTTATGGTAGGTAAGTAGCAACAAGGCTAACCCGGATCTGGGAGTTCTATAGATCCTAACCCAGATCTGGGGATACCCTTCTTAGAAAGTAGCAACAAGGCTGTGAGGGAACTGTGCGGGGTATACCGACATGGTTGAAACAGTCTGCTACGTTGATGTGGCACTTTGGTGTGTACCGGTAACCCTTGAGTTCAGTCAAGGAGAGTACGGGGCCTCCGCGTGGTGTCATGAAGCATCAACAGACCTTAGGAACCTTAATTGAACTATCTTGGCCTCTTTAGGGTAGTTAGATAACTGACTTTGGTGCAGTCCGAGGTTGGTTGATACTCGATACTACACCCAATTGAGGGTTGCTTTCCTGGAATATTTCGGTCGCCAGTTCAGTGGCTAAATCGAAACGATGAACAATGAAAGCAATCCCGTGATATTGGGAACCTTAGAACCCGGTTACTTTGATTAGGACAGGTTGAACCCACCAACTTCAAGATGGTACTACCCAGACCCCATGCTGGCCTTAAACCTTAAGGGCTTGTCTTGTGTGCCTTGTGTGCCTTACATGTTTGTCTTTGTAAATATCTGTGGTGTGTTTAATCATAGCATCATGACATCATCCAGCATCATATGCATTGACTAACCATTTCAGGGGTTCGAATTTTCATCTTTGTTCTTGTTTTGTAGGACATGGAAACTGTTCGTAGAAAGACAATTCAAATCAGTCTTGTAAGGATCCCTCCTCAGCTTAAGGAGCTTATATCCAGGATTCCCGAGAACTCTTCATTCAGTGAAAGGCATGGAAGCCTCATCAGCTTGGTCAACACCAACATTGAGGAAGATATGATTAAGGTCCTGTTCCAATTCTTTGACTCTCTGCATCACTGTTTTACCTTCTTGGATTATCAGTTGGTACCTACATTGGAGGAGTTCTCCCGGCTCTTGAAGATCCCTATCCTTGATCAGCTACCCTTCAACGGTACAGAAAAGGAACCTAAGCTTGAAGAGATTGCTAAAGCCCTGCACCTACAGTCATCTGACCTCAAGGGACATTGGGAAGTTAGAAGTGGCATCAAAGGGTTCTTAGCCAGATTTCTGTTTGAAAAGGCCCATGAATGTTGGAACTCCCTTGACTTGCAAGCTTTTGAAGATATTGTGGCCCTCCTTGTCTATGGTTTGGTGCTGTTTCCTAACCCAGATCAGCTTATTGACATCAATGCTGTCCAGATCTTTATGTCCAGGAATCCTATACCTACATTGCTGGGGGACATCCTTCACTCATGTTACACTCGAACCATGAGAAAAAGAGGTGTCCTTATGTGTTGCACTCCTCTCCTGGGAAGGTGGTTTATTTCGCACCTTCCACAATCAGTTTTGAAGAATGAGCGGGGTTTGAGATGGTCACAACGGTTGATGACTCTTACACATGGAGATATACATTGGTGCCCTAGGTCCAGAGAAGATGTCACTATCATTGATCGTTGCGGGGAGTACCCTAATGTTCCTTTACTTGGAATCAGAGGAGGTATTACTTATAGCCCATGCCTGGCTTGGAGACAATTTGGTTATGCTCGGAGGGATGGTCCTCATGACATGTTAATTCCTGACATAGTTTTTGACTTCGACAACGATACTCAAGGACTTCTCCAGAGATTTATCAGAGCTTGGAGGATGCCCAGTAGGATAAACAGCAAGACACTGGGGCATAGGAATTCCATCCCGTTGGAACCTTATCTCAAGTGGGTACGCGCCCGCTCTCAGAAGTTAGTGATGCCTTATCCTCATATGCTCCCAGTAATCAAAGAACCAGTCTTGGAAGGGGAAGTGTCCCACACTATTCAGCACCCTGATATGCCCACATCCTGGGAAGAGATACAGAAGAGCTGGATCCAGCTTAAGGAGGAAAGGAATTCTCTTGAGACTAGTCTGCATGCCAGTGAAAAGAAGGTCTTGGAGCTCACCCGCCTGCTGCATGAGGAGAGGAATCTCAACACCTACATAGCTCCAAAGAGGATGCGTAGTGTATTTTGGGATTGATTTGACTTTTTGTACTTTTGCCCATGAGGCTTTGATGTATTAAACAATGATTTTCTTTAATGATAACGTGCGTTCCTTTTTGTCTACAACAAATTTGAACTTTCGAACCCCTGAATGCATTGCATACACATTTCATACATCATGTGCATGGCAGGTTTTTCCCCTTTTCAGGTTGCTTACAGTTCTTCGCTGTTTATTTCAGTATCATGAATACTGATTCTTCATCAACTGAGACATCAATCAAGGCTCTTCAGGCGCAGAATGCGCAATTCCAGGAATTAATCAAGGGTCTGGCTCAAGGTCAAGAAGAACTGAAGGCTATGCTCCTGAAGAAGGAGAAGAAGAAGAAGAGAAGGACTGTTCTGTTCAACTCGGGCCGAAGTTTTAACAATACTCTGCAACAGGAAGAGGCTGGTTCTTCTGTTGACAAGAGTTCTCCTCAGGCAGAAGCAAGGGTTCCTAGTCCGGTAGTCTCCGACAACGAGACAGATTTTGATGAAGAGCAGTACCCTCCTGCAGACGACAGATACAAGCAATTGGAGGACAGGTTGAAGGCTATGGAGGTTCAACAGGTACCTGGGCTGGATTTCAGAGATCTGGGTTTGTCAACTGGTGTGATCATCCCTCACAAGTTCAAAGCACCATCCTTCTCTAAGTATGACGGGGCGTCTTGTCCCAAGCTGCATCTGAGGTCCTATGTTCGGAAAATTCAGCCGTACTCTGCAGATAAGAATTTGTGGATCCACTTCTTCCAGGAGAGTCTTTCAGGGACTCATCTCGAATGGTTCTATCAGCTGGATGGGACCAAGGTTCGTAACTGGGAGGAGTTGGCTACTGCTTTCTACAAGCAGTATCAATATAATGCCGACCTTGCCCCCACACGTACCCAGCTTCAGGGTATGTCGTTAGGTGCAAGTGAAGGTTTTAAGGAGTACGCTCAGAAGTGGAGAGACCTGGCTGGCAGGGTGCAGCCACCGTTGACTGACCGGGAGTTGGTAGACATGTTCTTGGGGACCCTATCTGGGCCGTTTTTCAACCATCTCATTGGGAATTCTTCTGCTGGGTTCACTGATCTAATCTTGACTGGAGAGAGAATTGAAGCTGGGCTGAAGTCTGGGAAGATTGCGAAGGGTGCGTCATCTAGTTCTGAGAAGAAACCCTTCAAGAAGGAGTCTAGTGCCGTATATGGTTCCAGGAGATCAGAGAGACATGAGCACCGCCAATCTGTCAGTGCGGTAATAATTACTAAACCTGCTGCCGCTCCCCGGCCAAACAATCCTCAGAAGGTTGAAAGACCCCGGAGAGAATTCACCCGCTTAAACATGACTTTGTCGCAGATCCTGCCACAGTTGCTCTCGACCAACTTAGTGACTGTCAGGGAGGCGCCGAAGTTTCCAAATACTGCATCCCCCAAGTACAACCCGAATGCTCGTTGTGCCTACCATTCAGATAGCCCGGGGCACTCTACTGATGACTGTTGGGCGTTAAAAAATAAGGTGCAAGACCTTATCGACGCAAAGGAGATACAGTTCGAAACGCCTGCGAAGCCGAATGTAGTTACTGCCCCTATGCCCCAACATGGGGTAAATGCTGTTGATGAAGACGTTTATGCTGCTTCTGTGGATGATCTAGCCACTCCTCTAAAGATTGTCAAGAAGAACCTACTGCAGGCCGGTTTATTTCCGGGTTGTAGTGAGGGTTGCCTGTTCTGTGCTGTGTCCCCATCTGGTTGTCCCTTGCTAAAGTTAGGCATCCAAAGCTTAATGGATAGCAAGGAGATTCTATTCAAGAAGTCTGCTGTTCGGTTGGTTCCGATGGAAGAAGTTTCTGTGGTGACTATTTTCAATAATCCAATCCCGGCTCTCCCGAAGAAGCCCGTTCAAATCATGACCGTTGCACCTGTTATTATCACCGTTCCGGGGCCCCTGCCCTATGTATCTGACAAAGTTGTCCCCTGGCATTATGGGGCAGATGTATATGTAAACGGGATTAAACAAGAGTTCAACGCTGCCGCCAGCATTTGTGACATCACTGGCCCAGCCAAGGTTACTCGCAGTGGCAGGCTCTTCTCGCCTGACATTGCACCGCCTGCTTCCCGAAGACCGCTTCTCATAACCCCCGCAAGTGTACCTGTTCCTGCTGCTGATCCAATTGTTTCTCCTGCTGCCGAGTCATCCAATGCTCGGGGCAAAGGAGTTGAAGTTGAGCCTGCCCAAGTGGAGGCACCTGTACCGATAACTGCTGAGGCCTCCCAACAAGAGATGGAGGAGATTCTGAAGATTATAAAGAAGAGCGATTTTAATGTCGTGGAACAGCTGGGGCACACGCCCTCCAAGATCTCCATGCTCTCTTTATTGCTGTGCTCCGAGGCCCATGCCAAGGCCTTAATCTCATTCCTCAAAACGGCCCACGTGCCACATGAAACCTCCGCAGTCCAGTTCACTAATTGCGTAGCAAATTTGACGGCAGACAATGGCTTGGGTTTCTCAGACGCTGATTTGACCGCAAAGGGGAGAGACCATAATGATGCTCTGCATGTCTCTATTGAATGCAGGGGCACTACCTTGGCACATGTGTTAGTGGATACTGGTTCATCTTTGAATGTGCTACCCAAGAAGGCTTTGGACCGTCTAGATTGTGAAGGTCTGGAATTAAAACCCAGCAATATCATCGTCAGGGCCTTTGATGGTTCAAAGAGGATGGTTCATGGAGAGGTTGACATTCCGATTCGTGTGGGCTCTCAGGTGTTCGACTCCACTTTTTATGTGATGGACATCCGTCCATCTTACTCTTGTCTACTGGGTCGACCTTGGATACATAAGGCTGGGGCAGTGACCTCTACCTTGCATCAGAAGCTGAAATACCCCGTCAGAGGGAAGATCGTCACTGTGCAGGGAGAGGAGGAATACATGGTGAGCCACCTGAACTCCTTCAGATACATTGAGATGGATGGGGAGTTTATTGAAACCCCCTTTCAGCATTTCGAGGAGGTGTTTCCAATAGCAGCAGAAACAACAACAGAAGAAGGTGGTCCTTTGAAGATGGCTTCCCTGAAGGATGCCCGGGCTGTGGTTCAGAAGGGTGAATGTGCCGACTGGGGCAGACTTCCAGACTTTACTCAGAAGACTGATAAACTTGGGCTGGGTTTTACCACAGAAGGTCAGAGAGCTATGAGGAAAGCGAAGATCGGAAGACCTCCGGTATTTATTAAAAGTTCAGGAGTGAATGCTGTTGGGGAAGACTATGAAGTGGACGAAGCTGAATTCAACAGCTGGATCCATCCGACGGCCGAAGGCGGATTGAACAACTGGATTGCTAAAGATCATACTCCGGTTACCTTTGTGACGCAGTAATAAATTTCTTTGTTTCGTTATTTTGTAATAAACAATGATAAACTCTATGGCCCGGTGTCTTACCCGAGGCACCGTGGTTCTATTTGTGAGGGCATACAAACTGTCATTTCATATATCATGAATGAAAATCTTGGACGTATTTTTCGCATTGCAAATATTGTGCTCCTTTTCTGTCTTTCTTTTCCTTTACATAATTTTCAAAACAGCTGTATTTACACACACACTCACTCATACAGGTTTCAATCCACTCTGGATCTCACTGATAACAACTCTGCTACTGCCAATTATGACTTCGAAAATCCGATCAACTTAGCCGAAGACGAAGGTGAAGATGATTGCGAAGTGCCTGGCGAGCTTGCAAGACTGTTGCTTCAGGAAGAGAGGGCAATTCAACCCCATGAAGAGCCAGTGGAAACAATAAACTTGGGTACTGAGGCAGACAGGAAAGAGGTAAAGATTGGTGCCAACCTAGAGCTCAGCGTGAAGCAACGGTTAACCAAGATGTTACATGATTATATGGAGATCTTTGCCTGGTCCTACAAAGACATGCCCGGGTTAGATACCGATATTGTGGTCCATCATTTGCCAACTAAGGAAGACTGCCCTCCAGTTAAGCAAAAGGTCCGTCGGATGCGTCCAGAGATGTCTGAGAAGATTAAAGCCGAGGTCATGAAACAATTTGATGCCGGGTTCCTTGCAGTGACTTCTTACCCTCAGTGGGTTGCTAACGTGGTGCCGGTACCTAAGAAGGATGGAAAGGTCAGAATGTGTGTCGATTACAGGGATCTGAACAGGGCCATCCCCAAAGATGATTTCCCCTTACCTCACATTGATGTCCTTGTTGATAACACAGCTCAGCATAAAGTATTCTCTTTCATGGATGGCTTTTCAGGTTACAACCAGATCAAGATGGCACCTGAAGACATGGAAAAAACTACATTTGTTACTCAGTGGGGCACCTTCTGTTACAAGGTCATGCCATTCGGGTTGAAGAATGCTGGGGCAACCTACCAACGCGCCATGGTTGCCTTATTTCATGACATGATCCATCATGAGATAGAAGTGTATGTGGACGACATGATCGCGAGGTCCCAGACTGAGGAAGAGCATCTAGATCATCTGCAAAAGTTGTTTGACCGGTTGAAACTATACAAGCTGAGATTGAACCCGAACAAGTGCACCTTCGGGGTAAGATCTGGGAAGTTGCTAGGCTTCATGGTCAGTGATAAAGGAATTCAAGTGGACCCTGCTAAGGTCAAAGCTATTCAAGAAATGCCAGTTCCTAAGACAGAGAAGGAAGTCAGAGGCTTTTTAGGACGCTTGAATTACATTGCTCGCTTCATATCGCACCTAACTGCTACCTGTGAGCCAATCTTCAAGCTGCTGAAGAAAGATCAGGTAGTACGTTGGAATGATGAATGTCAGGCTGCTTTTGACAAAATCAAAGAGTATCTCCAAGAACCACCTATCCTTATGCCACCGGTTGAAGGGAGACCTCTGATATTATACCTGACAGTGCTTGACAATTCAATGGGGTGTGTGCTGGGGCAGCATGACGAGTCTGGCCGAAAAGAGCATGCCATTTATTACCTTAGCAAAAAGTTTACCGACTGTGAGACCCGATACTCACTGCTTGAGAAAACTTGTTGCGCTTTGGTATGGGCTGCTCGCCGGCTGAGACAGTATATGCTGACTCACACTACCTTGTTGATCTCAAAGATGGATCCTATAAAGTACATATTCGAAAAGCCTGCTCTGTCTGGGAGAATTGCAAGATGGAAAATGATCTTGACGGAATACGACATTCAGTACACAACCCAGAAAGCCATCAAGGGGAGTGTATTGGCAGACCACCTGGCACATCAAGCTGTAGATGACTATCAATCAATGAACTTCGAATTCCCGGATGAAAGCATCATGATAGTAACAGATTGTGAAGTACCTGAACCAGGATCCCGATGGTCTATGCACTTTGACGGAGCATCCAATGCTTTGGGTAATGGTATCGGCGCCATCATCATATCTCCTCAAGGTACTCATACTCCACTAACTGCCCGGCTATGTTTCAACTATACCAACAACATGGCAGAGTATGAGGCGTGCATCATGGGTCTTCAAGCGGCGATTGACCTAAGGATCAAGTTTCTGAGTGTCTTCGGAGATTCCGCTCTTGTGATCAATCAGATCAAGGGAGAGTGGGATACGAAACATCCAAACCTAATTCCTTACAGAGAATGTGTGTTGACCCTGATCCCCCACTTTACAGAGATAACCTTTGAGCACTTTCCAAGAGAAGAGAATCAGTTGGCGGACGCGTTAGCTACAATGTCTTCAATGTTCAAGGTCAAATGGGATAACGAGGCTCCCCGGATCATCATCTGGAAACTGGACGAACCGGCATACTGTTGTGATCTCGAAACTGAATTGGTGACTGAGAAGCCTTGGTACCACGAAGTGAAGAGATATTTGGAAGCTCAGGAATACCCTGAAGGTGCCTCTGTCAATGATAAGAAGTTCCTGAGGAGGTTTGCAGCCAAGTTCTTCCTAAGCAACGGCATCTTGTACAAACGAAACCATGATTCAACCTTACTGCGTTGTGTGGATAAGACTGAAGCAGAAAGGATCATGGAGGAGCTACATGAAGGGACCTTTGGTACGCATTCCAGTGGACACACTATGGCTAAGAAAATCCTACGGGCAGGATATTACTGGTCCACAATGGAAGCTGACTGTTACCAACATTCCAGGACATGCCACAAGTGCCAGATCTATGCAGACAAGGTGCATGTTCCTCCGGTTCCCCTGAATGTTCTGACTGCGCCCTGGCCATTTGCAATGTGGGGCATAGACATGACCGGCGAGATCAAACCTACGGCATCCAATGGACATCGCTTCATCCTGGTGGCGATCGATTATTTCACGAAGTGGGTTGAGGCAGCATCCTATACTACGGTAACCAAGACTGTTGTGGCACGGTTCATTCGGCATAACCTGATCTGTCGGTACGGCGTCCCTGAGCGGATTATTACAGACAACGGTACCAATCTGAACAACAAGATGATCGTTGAGCTCTGCGAACAGTTCAAGATACAGCACCACAATTCTTCTCCTTACACACCGAAGATGAATGGGGCTGTAGAAGCAGCAAATAAGAACATCAAGAAGATCGTGCAGAAGATGACAGTAACTTATAAAGATTGGCACGAGATGTTACCGTTCGCTCTACATGGGTACCGTACCTCAGCCAGGACGTCAACCGGGGCAACTCCTTTCTCTCTGGTTTATGGTATGGAGGCAGTCTTACCGATCGAAGTGCAGATACCCTCTCTCCGGATAATGAAGGATGCAAACCTGAACGAGGATGATTGGATCCAGACACGACTTGATCAGCTCAACCTCATTGATGAAAAGAGACTTGCTGCTATTTGTCATGGTCAGACGTATCAGAAACGGATGATCAGGGCATTTAACAAAAAGGTCAGACCACAGGAATATCAAGTTGGGGATCTGGTAATCAAGCGAATCATCCTTCCTCAGAGTGATCCAAGGGGCAAATGGACCCCTACGTACGAAGGGCCATTTGTGGTTAAGCATGTGTTCTCAGGAGGAGCAATGATATTGACCAACATGGACGGTGACGACCTTCCTCACCCCGCCAATGCAGACATAGTAAAAAAATACTACGCATGAAAAAAAGACCCGCTAGGCTGACATGCCTAGGCAAAAATTAGGGCTTCCCGTCGAACCAAAAGGGTTCGGGCAAAATGAAGGGATGAAAATAAAAAAATCTGTACACCCGGCAAGTCGAAAATCTGAAAAGGCGGCTTGGGCCAAAATGGGTATCCCAGTGGACTGAAAACCCGAAAGGGCAGTCCAGGCAAAAATTAGGGATAAAAGCGTAATACTATGTCTCATTGGATCATTTTGCATCCAGAATCCGGTATCTACATCAAGTTCAGACGACATCGATCAGTCAGCTTCACCTTCAACCAAGGTCATCAAGTGATGAGACGCTCGGAGTTATAAAGGCAATAGCAGAGTTGAAACCCAGTGGGATCATTCATTTCACACAGCTGTTTTATTTTCTTTTGTACAAAATTTGTATAAAACTCTCTTGTTCGGCGACGTTCCTCTTACTAGGACGTCAGCCTCTTGTACACAAAACGCCTATTCACAGGCTATTCAAAAAAATCAATACAAATATATTTTCAGTTAAAACGTGCCAAGTGTTTTTCTTTTTCTGTTTTGTTTTGCGAAGAACGTCCAAGGTTCAATTTGTGATATATGCATTGACAATAATTTGCTAACTCATAAATATTTGCATACGAAACAAAGGAATTAATTGCAGGTGACACTAGAAACAGGGGAAATAAAAGAGTTGTCTAAACAATCCAATTGTTCTATCCTCCAAGGTACCAAGGTAGGTTCAGCTAAAGAACATGGCCAGTACATCTTAAATTCCCCAGAGAGTGATTCAGCAAAACAGTGCATTCTTCTCCAAGCAGAGTTATCAAATCTCAAAGAAATTGAGTATCCTCCCGTAGATCTCAATGCTTCCCCAGCAGCATATATTCTTAACAAGCATCCCCGGCAGTCTCGGCCTAAAGATTGTTCCCCGGCGGCTTACCAACATTCAAAGGAATCCCTTCCCCGACATAGTTCAAAACTCCCCAGAAGAGTCCAATCCAGTTTCCCCAGGAAAGATGGAATTCATATCCCCAAGCAGTAAGCTTATCCCCAGTAGATTCTGGAAGCTTATCCCCCCACAGAGCACGAACGCGTCGTCCGACTGGATTTAAAGAGTTATTTCCTTAACAGGATATAACTGGGTTATCCTCAGCCAAAAGCCACGGAAAGGTCGTCGTCAACGTAGTTCTTTCCTATCCCCAGCGAAGTCTATTCACACTTCCAACAACAAGGGTATCCCCAGCAAACTATTATCTACACTCAACAAAGCATCTCCCCACAGAGTATTGCTTCCCAGCATGGTCGTTAGAGTATCTTTTCCCCCGCAGAATCTTATATTTGCCAAGCTTATTCCGCAACGGAGTCATCTTCTCCTACCGGTATTCTTGCAGTTATCATCCCCAGCGGAAGCAAAATCTATTCTTCAACATCAGCCCAGGATATGACTTCCCGACACCCGTCAAGGATTCATTTTCCTAGACGAAAACATACATAAAACATCACATACATCAGTATAGCATGCATAGACGCATTATGTCATACAAATCTCATTTATGTTGAGAACATCATTGCTTGATTCATATCATGCATTGCACGTAACTGACCTTTACCTTTCAGGAAAGATCCAGTTAAGTTCTCAAGCTACATTTCAAGACCTAGACCGGTTCAGTTAAATCGACCCTAAGATTTTCCTTATTCTTATCCAGTCAAAGGCCTTCTCTGGTTCAGCCAGATCGCCCCTAAGATCTCCCTGATGCTTATCCAGTTGAAGATATTTCAAGACCTTGTCCGGTTCAGTTAAATCGACCCTAAGATTTTCCTGATTCTTATCCAGTCAAAGGCCTTCTCTGGTTCAGTCAGATCGACCCTAAGATCTCCCTGATTCTTCTCCAGTTGAAGATATTTCAAGACCTTGTCCGGTTCAGTTAAATCGACCCTAAGATTTTCCTGATGCTTATCCAGTCAAAGGCCTTCTCTGGTTCAGTCAGATCGACCCTAAGATCTCCCTGATTCTTCTCCAGTTGAAGATATTTCAAGACCTTGTCCGGTTCAGTTAAATAGACCCTAAGATTTTCCTGATGCTTATCCAGTCAAAGGCCTTCTCTGGTTCAGTCAGATCGACCCTAAGATCTCCCTGATTCTTCTCCAGTTGAAGATATTTCAAGACCTTGTCCGGTTCAGTTAAATCGACCCTAAGATTTTCCTGATGCTTATCCAGTCAAAGGCCTTCTCTGGTTCAGTCAGATCGACCATAAGATCTCCCTGATGCTTATCCAGTTGAATATATTTCAAGACCTTGTCCGGTTCAGTTAAATCGACCCTAAGATTTTCCTGATGCTTATCCAGTCAAAGGCCTCCTCTGGTTCAGTCAGATCGACCCTAAGATCTTCCTGATTCTTATCCCAGTAGAAGACACCCAATATTTTTCTCAACGAGCGTTGTTGAAGTTAAATTCGCCCAAGATTCTCTTACCATTCATGCTAAGGCAGTAACCATCCCTGGTTCATTCATCGCCGTTTGAAGCTCCAGATTCAGCTCCTGTAACCAGTCAGGACACATCTATACCAAGCATCTGAAAACCAGCTCCTACAACGTGTCAGGTACTCATTTGTTCTTTCGCAGGTATGCAGGTTCTCGCTAAGGAATCTCTTATGCGATCAACATCCAGATGGCATCTATAAGCCCATTCCCCCCCATCACTGCTACTATGTGAGCGCAAATTTCTGGGCACTCTTGTGTTCAATCATCTTCCACCCTCGGATTACGAAAGGCACGTCAGCCAATCTGCATCCTCAGGTCTAAGAAGATTGAACAGGGGCAACTGTTGTACCCTAAAATTTTCCCTCCCATATTCTCCAAGAAATTGCCGAGCCAAGTCACAAAATTCCCCAAGGGTTGCACAATGCAAAGGGCTCCTATACAGTCAAAACTAGGGTTTGTGTTCTAATCAAGAAAATGAAGTTTTCAAAGGCCCAATCAAGTCTCATATGCCTATAAATATGGTCAAGCATTCTCATATCAAGTTTCAAGGCATTCAGCTCAAAATTGCACAGTCAAAACCCTAAATTGCACTACAGTCAACTATAGGGGCAAAATGGTCATTTGACAGTCAAAAGTTCAAATTTTTGGTCAACATATCATTTTGAAACCACAGACATCATTTGATCAATGCTTGATCATGATTCTCAAAATTTGGCTCAGAAATCACCAAGATGCAAAAGTTTCCTTATTTGGACAGCTGAAAAAGTCAACTGAAATTGACCAGGGCATAACTTTCACATGGATTATCAGAAAAATTCCATCCAAAGCTCATTTTGAAGATAAAGACATTTCCTACAACTCATCTTCATACTTCAAGTCCAATAAATGCTCTCACAAAAAGTTATCAATTTCAACATTATAGGTCATTTTCAAAAGTCAATAAAAAGGGACCTTAAGTCAAAGGCCATAACTTGAGATTGGTAAATCAAAATGACATGGGACCAAAGACATTGGTTAGAGGATTCAAAGACCTTTCCCAAATGTCCACGAACATGAGAAAAGCTTAAAAATTGAGCAAGTTATGCCTTGTGGAAGTTGGGAAATTTTTGGATATTTTGAAAAGTCAACATTGATTCAAATGACCTAAAATTGCTAATGGGCCCATTTTTCTTCCATGATTCATCATTCTAAGCATATGCACGACCACTTGGCCCAAAGGGAAGTATTTTCTCATTTTTTATTTATCTATTTGAATTTTTATTTATATTAATTCATTTAAATCATTTAAATATGTGAAAAATATATAACTTGACCTAATAAATCTTTTCATGCATGTTTTGCCCTCAATATTTCGTGCACATTCAAAAATAGGAAGATTTGATTTGATTTGAGCATAATTGATACAAGAGCACATGGAAAAGATTGAAAACATAATGGTGAAAAATCAAATCTCCAAATCCATGAATGAAAGATATTTGGATCAATTTTGTTAACCTAATACATTCACTACATAAGCATGAACCAAAACCTAACCAAAGAAGAGGCGCAGCTGCTCAGAAACATAAGAATCAAACTTGAATTTTTCTCTAAAAAAGGCAATTCTGAAATCATTGTTAGAGGTCGATTCAAGGCATAAAAACCATCCCATTAGCTTCCTTGAAGGTTCCTGAACGTGTTTTAATCCATAACACTCATCAAAACTCCAAGAACTGGTATATTGAACCGAAACTGCATCAAGAAAATTCCACAATCGTGCATCATGATTTAAGCATTATTTGTGAAATTTATTTATGGATTCATGTTCATTATGATGTTTTGATGCTAACCAACATATCCAATTGCTTTTTTGTGCGCTATATACGATTATGCCATGTTTGACTTTTAGGGTTTTCAGAGTTTTGAATTGGGGTTTTTCACCCAAGGAAAAATTAAGGCTTGTGATTACCACCATTCAATTCAGTGCATGGAGACGAAGAAGAACCACCCCTCGCGCTGAATTTATGTGCCGAGGAGAGCTAATCGCTATTTTCTTTAAAACCCTCTAAACCCACGCGTGGAAAACCGTTGCGTTATGGTCTTGTTTCAGAAAAAAAATAAAACACGCGAAGAAGATGATTAGGTGGCGAGGCTTGATTGGAGCGTTTAAATATTTCGCGCGTTTGAACCACTAACGTTTTGTTTCTTTTATATTATTTGTTGTTTATTTATTTAACGAATGGATTCAGTGGCTCAGCTGGCAAACGTTGGTTGCTTCAACATCCAAGACCTGGGTTCGAGTCCCAGGTCTGCATTATTCTTCATAATATTTTTCAATTTAGGTTCACGTGCTGTTCTACTTGCTGAGGACTACCATACACTTCCAGAATCAGCCATCCACGCCCATCTGGAGATCAAACCAAAGGCCTAGATCTGAAGTACACCCTACGCTTGAGTCAACTTGCCAGCACGCTACTCAAAAAAGTCAATGGACCTGAATGCTATTGGGCCAGAACTGCTTGGGCCATACCTCCTAATTTGGGACTGAACCCCCCTGGTTTGCAAATTCTACATATTTTCTTTATGTTTTATTATTAATTATTATTTTATTGTTTCGCTTCAATTAATTATTTTTACAAAAAAATATGAAAAATGCCTAAAAAATCAGAAAGGATAAAAAACATAATAAATATTTTATTTTAATATTTTTATAAATAAATTCACATGTAATTATTTAGTTTTAATTAGGTTGTAATTTTAAATTCTTTTCATAAAAAATACAAAAAAATGTAGAACTAGGTTTAATTGATAATTTTTATTCCTTTTTAATTTTTCTTTCTCATAATAATATTTATTTATTTTATTTATTTTTTATAATTAAATTTGCATGAAAATAATTTAGGATTAATTTAGGTTAAAAACTTCAATATTTTTCTTAATAACTTAAAAAATAATTAGAACTAGGTTTAGCATTTTATGTTAATTTTAATTAATTCTTTTTTTCATTAAATCTTAAAATACATAAAAATACACAAAAATACCAACAAAAAAAAACAAGTCTTTCTTAATTAATTTTAATTCCTCATTAAGTTAATCTTTTGCAAAAAGGGTCCAACGCCCATATTCTTAATTGTTTAATTTCGCGTATTTATTTTATTTTGCTCAAATAATTATGTATCTCTCCCAAAGCTTTGTAACATTTACTTCTCGCACTTTTTAATTCTTTTAATTTCTTTTATCTTCCGTCAAATCGGGTCCTGGTTTAATTTTGGCGATGTGGACCCGCGCCATTTGTAATAGCTTTAGATTTATTTTTCCTCGCAACTTTTAAACTGTTAAACAAAGCATGCAAGAATGAATGGCCATAATAAAATCAAGCGTAGAACACCAATGACATGACAAGACAAATATCAATGAAAACGACACACGAATCGCACACACCACCCCTAGGGTACGCCTCACTGTTGCCTTGCCTTCGAAAGGTGATCGTCGAGTAGAGGATGTTTTAGTAAGTCCTCATGATCCGGGAACCTGGCATGAGGGTAGCTTCTAAGGTGTCTTCCCATTGCTCTGGTGATCACCATGTCCCTACAAACTCGAATTGACCCGAACACCTCCAACGGTGGTGCTACCTACCTCTCAATGGTGGGATAGCACTACTTTAAAGGACATTTACACAGACGAATTCCTTAGGGTAGGTAGACGACTCTAGATACTTGCTCTAATTTCAAAACAAATCAAAAATACTTTTCACACCGACACCTTTTCAAAAAGCTTTCGAAAGCAAATTTTTCAAACACTCTTGAGGACCGATACAAGAGTCGAACTGAAATTTTCAAAGAAACTTTTTAAAACCCACAGTTGAAAAGCAAACAAACCATTTTTGAAAACATAATGAGCAAGTATCTAAGAGCCCATGGATAACCATGGATAGAAAGGGTGCTAACACCTTCCCTTTCTATAATCTACCTCCCGAACCGAGAAACTATCTCATAAGGAATTTTTCTGTGCTTTTGTCCTGTCCATGTTGGAGAAAATAAAAGACGGTGGCGACTCTTGCTTCCGTGACATTTCGCGAACCAGCGTTAAACAGTCAGTTCCAGATCCACCGATCACACCTGAGGATGTAGATTGGCTTGCGTGCCTTTCGTGATCCGAAGGTGGAAGGTGATTGAACACTAGAGTGCCCAGAAATTTGCACTCGCATAGTGGAGTATTAGCAATGTGATGTCAGGAATGGGCTTACAGATGCCATTTGGAGAGATGGTGGATAGGAGGATGGGCTTATAGATGCCATCTGGAGATTGTTGGTAGAGGGATGATGGGATTATAGATGCCATCTGGAAATGTAATGGATAATTGGGGAGATGGGCTTATAGATGCCATCCAAGAGTGATTGTTGAATTGCTTGAGCTGGTCAAGTAGATGGTTGTCCTGTCTGGTTTCAGGTATTAATCTACAATCAATCGTCCACAGATACTTCCTGGCTAGTTACAGGTATTAATCCGTAACTTAAGAAAAGAGGTGGGTCAAGATAGCTTTCCTGGCTGGATACAGGTGTAGATCTCTGACTTGAGAAATAAAGATGACTTCCTGGCTCGCTACAGGTATTGATCTTCAATATCTTCATGTAGATAACTTTCCTGTCTGGTTTCAGGTATAGATCTACAATTAGTCGCTCACAGACATGCCCTGGCTATATACAGGTATCGAATCTGGAACTTCAAAAGGTTGGTGGGTTGTCTCTACTGACAGGTTATCTCAGAAAAATCTTTAGGAATCGATTTAACTGAACCAGGGGAGGTTTTGTCTTCTTTGACGAGTTGTCTCTTTTAACGAGTTGTCTTTATGGACGTGTTGTCTTTATTGACGGGTTGTCTTTATTGACGGGCTGCCTTCATTGACTGGTTGTCTTTAGTTATGTGATCGGTGGAAATAGAACTGGCGACTCTGCTGGGGATAAGCTTCCAGAATCTACTGGGGAGATGGTTCAACTCTCCTGGGGAAACTTTTGAGGAAATGGCTCCACTGGGGTGTCTGTATTCCAACGGGGAACAATCTTATATTTCGTTGAGGAATATTAAGATTGTCGGGGATGCTTGCTGAGGAATATCTGCATACTCTGCTGGAGAATATTAAGATCTTCTGGGGATACCCAACTGACGGTAGCCTAACTCTGCTTGGGGGAGAGTATTGCTGACTTGCGGGAGATATTGTGCCTTGTTAGGGCTGATGGGAGGCCAACTCTGCTTGAGGAGAGTATTACTGAGTCTTGTCTTACTCCGCGGGGAGTGAAGGTGTCTTGGTCATACTCTTCAACTGAATCTACCTTTGTACCTCGAGGACAGAGCAACTTGTACAGTTTAGACGATTCTTATGGCCCCAGTTTCTGTGGGAGAAGGTACCTGTGGAGGTGCTTGATAACTGCCGATCGACAAATCTTCTTCTGGTAGGCAAGTGACGAGATGCCGGGACATAGTCGTACGCTGTGATCCCTAACTTTTTCCTGGACCGCCCTTTCGGGTTTTCAGTCCACCGGGATACCCATTTTTGCCCAAGCCGCCTTTTCAGGTTTTCGACTTGCCGGGTGTATAGATTTTTCTATTTTCATCCCTTATTTTTGCCCGAACCCTTTTAGTTCGTCGGGAAGCCCTTATTTTTGCCTAGGTGTATCAACCTAGCGGGTCTTTGATTATGCGTAGTATCTTTTTCGACTATGTCCACGCTCTCAGAATGTAGGGAGTTGTCACTGTCAGTAGTGTTGTGTTGCCATACTACCAGAAGATTTTGATCGTGCAAGATTCGTCGCTGGAATTTATGCCCAATGCCCCAAGTGACTCAGGCGGAGATTTTACCCTGGCTATTTGGCGTCTTGTGAGATTCCTTGAATCTTGACTTGACTGCCCCAGATGGATAATGATCATGCCATGCCCCTTGATTGGAAGTGCTTTTGTTCACTAGATATTCTTCGTGCAAATTTCTCTGCTGTTCGAACAAATAGTTATATGCAAACAATGTTATTTTAAGAATGCAAAGCTTATGTCTGTGTTGAAAATTTTTTAAAAATGCAGTTTTCAATAAAACAAGCGAATTTTTTTGTAAAATGTGATGTCAACTCAGGATTTTACAGCGAGCCTTAAGGAGTCAGGATACCTTTTGTAACAGTATGCTTTCGAACTAACCCATGCTTCAGCTAGGACTTTTAAGGGTTATAACGTAGCCTGGTTCACGGTTTAAGAAACAAAGGATAAAGGCTCAAAATTTATTTATACCCACCCGCTCTTCGTGATGTTCTTCATTCCTAAACTCAGCTAATCGTGCATTAGATCTTGTTTGAGTCTTTGCTCTGATATTCCGGTGATAGTTCAGATACTGATAATTTATTTTGACTAGGCAGTCATTTCTTTCTTGTTGAGGGTTTGTAGGACCTCTTCCTTTTTATTGTGTTATCCCTGTCTTTTGCCTGAACTGTTTCTTTTTGTATTTACAGTCAGCAGGATGCCCCAGTTTTGTAAGTCTCCTTCATAGGTTTTGACTTGTTGGGCTTTTGTTTTTGAAAGATAATGACTGCCTGTCCTGAAGATTATAGGGAACCATCACTGTTTTTTGTTTCGGAAGGACTCCTTTGATGCCATTCATTGTGCACCTGGATCAACTGAGAGAACTACCCTGCCCCAGGTTATGATTAAGGGTTTTAATTTTTGTGAAAAGAAAAACTCCAACTTCTTTGGCTCAAAGGGGTTAATGAGGGATTATCTTCCTTATAGCTCCACTGTTTAGGATTTGAAACAATGCCTGTACTTCATCAGCGGGGTCTATTCAAAAGCATACTGTAAAGATCGTGGTATCGTTTTCGTCATCCTCCCTCAAGAGGCTTAGAATTTTAGATCAAGAGTTGAACATCGCAAAAAAAAGAAAGCAATTTGAATATAGTGGATACGAATGGATTGATTCAAAACAGACATATGCAATGCATTGATAAATAAGAAAGTTTGCCATGACAATAATTGTTTGAACAAGCAAAGAAAAATACAACTTGAAAATCCAAATAAAACAAAAGCCTTCAATGATTTGGCATAGGAGCAGTGATTATGTTTGGAGTCTCTGGTGCTTCAAACTGGATTTCTTTGGCTTCAATCATGTCTTGAACCTTGTTCTTCAGGACCCAACAATTGTTTGTGTCATGTCCCGGACTATCAGAGTGGTATGCACACCTTTCATTGGGATGATACTTAGGAGCGGAAGTGTTTGGATTCCGGAGAGGAGTCCTTAAGGTAATCAGCCCTGCCTTTAACATTTGCTGTAGTGCTTGAGCCAGTGACATGTTGATCTTAGTGAACTGTCTTTTAGGTGCGACCTCCTTACGTTGATGCCCCTGTCCTTGCTGAGCATGCATATGATTAGAGATCTGGGTTGCCCTTACATGTTGATCATGGCGACTCTTTTTACCATGCACAACATTGGACTTTTTTTTTCCATTGTAGGGCTTTTTCTGAGCATCGGAAGGTGTAGCTTCTTGAATCTTCCCGCTTTTAATGCCAACTTATATTCTCTCACCAGTCAAGATCAGATCTGTAAACCCAGCAGAAGAATCCCCAATCAGATGGTTGAAGAACGGACCAGACAGGGTCCCCAAGAACATATCAACGAGTTCACGGTCAGTCAGAGGTGGCTGCACCCTTCCAGCCAGGTCTCTCCACTTTTGAGCATACTCCTTAAATCCTTCACCCATCCTTAGAGACATATCCTGGAGTTGGGTACGAGTAAGAGCAAGGTCGGAATTATACTAATACTGCTTGTAGAATGCAGTAGCCAAGTCCTCCCAGTTACGAATACTGGCTCCATCCAGCTGATAGAACCATTTGAGCTGAGTCCCTGAAAGACTATCCTGGAAGAAATAGATCCACAAATTCTTGTCAGCTGTATAAGGTTGGATCTTCCTTACATACGATCGGAGGTGCAGCTTTGGACAAGAAGCTCCGTCGTATTTGGCAAAAGCAGGTGCCTTGAACTTATGTGGGATCACCACCCCAGAGGATAAGCCTAGGTCTCCAAAGTCCAACCCGGGCACATTCTGTATCTCCATAGCACTTAAACGGTCCTCCAGCTGTTTGTACCTGTCCTCGGCAGGAGGGTACTGTTCATCATTATAATCCATCTCGTTGTCGGAGACCACGGGACTAGGAACTCTTCTCTCTTGTGGACTGTATTTCCCTACAGATGGGGTAGTCAGCTCAACCTCATTCTGTAATCCATTCCCAAATCTGCGTCCAGTATTGAACAAGACGATCCTCTTCTTCTTCTTCTTCTTCCTCTCTTTCAGAATCAGAGTCTTCAAATCCTGTTGACCCTGGGCTAGGCTCATAACCATCTCTTGGAACTGGGCATTCTGGGCCTGGAGGGCCTTGATAGCTTGTTCGATGGAAGGTTCAGTAGACATGATGATTGCTGAAATAGACAACGAAGAAGATGAGTGACCTGTAAAAGGGTACCTGTAATGCAATGATATGTATGATATATGTATGCAATGTTTTCAAGGATCTCGTGGGGTAAACAAAGAAACTTGTTAGGATTTGAATTTTGCAGCTTGATTGAAGGAACTTCATGTTGCTGAGAGTCCTTCTTCAAGAGTCAAGCTCACCATATCGAGTGGGTCATAACCCCTGACTCAAGTTATCGTGCTTTGATCTCCGAACAACCTTGGATGGAGGAAAATAAATCCCCTTTTGCCCCTTGCTAGGCATTTGGTTCATCATGACCTGCATCACAGACCATTGAGATCCTTGGAATGGGTTAGGAAATGCTATGGTATGATGTTATGATGTGTATGCTATGCGTGTGAGGTGATGTAAATAAGCCCTGCAATGAATAAGGACCGTAAACAAAACCTGCAAGGAACATATGTTGTCAGATAACAAGAATGTGCAAGTAGTTCAAGTTTGAAGGCACACAAGTCACACAAAAGAGCCCTTAGATTTCAGGCCAGCATGAAGTTTAGGTACTACCCTCTTTTAGTTTCAGTTGGTTGAGACCTGTCCTAGAAAATAGTAACCGGGTTCTAGAGGATCTCAATATCACTGACTACCCTCAATCGGTCATAACTCCAGCGTCACAATCTTTTCTTGCAGCCAGAACCATCGCGAGAGTTTAGCCTCAATGAGTGTAGCATACTGCTACTGTTCAATGGCCAAGTTGGGTCAATTTAGGGGTTCTAAGGTCGGTTGGTGCTTAATGACTCCTCAGAAGACCCATATTCTCCTCGTTCCAACACAAGGGATATCGGTACAGACCAAGGTGTCACACCAACGTAGCTACTGCTTCACCCGTGTTGGTCTACGCCGGACAGGTCCCTCACAGCTTATTGCTACCTAAAGGGTATTCCCCAGATCCGGGTTAGGATCTATGAAACTCCGATACAATGCCCACAAAGTTAAAGCACACAAAGCATACAATTGAAAACAAGAGTGATCTAATCCTAAGGTACACCTCACTTATAAGTCCCCAGCAGAGTCTCCAGTTCTGTGATCGGTGGAAATAGAACTGACTGTTTTGGAATGCTGGTTCGCGAAATGTCGCAGTAAGCAAGAGTCGCCACCGTCTTTTATTTTCTCCAACAAGGAATGGACAAAAGCACAGCAAAATTCCTTTTCGAGATGTTTCTCGGTTCGGTAGGTAGATTATAGAAAGGGAAGGTGTTAGCACCCTTTCTATCCGTGGTTATCCACGGGCTCTTAGGTACTTGCTCACTATGTTTTCAAAAATGTTTTGCTTTTCTTGTGTTTGTGGGTTTGAAAAAAGTTCGTTTGAAAACTTCTAGGTAACTCTTGTATCAGTCCTCAAGAGTGTATGAAGTGTTGTTTGAAAACTTCTGTTTGAAAGTGTAAGTGCGAAAAGTATTTTTGTTGTTTTGAAAAGAGCAAGTACCCATGAGAAATCTACCTACTCTAAGGAATTAAGCTGTGTAAAAGTCCTTTAGACAGTACTATCCCACTATTGAGAAGTAGGTAGCACCGTCGTTGGAGTTATTCGGGTCAATTCGATTATAGGGACATGTGTGGTCACCAAAGCAATAGTAGGACACCTTAGCGGTAACCCTAATGTCCTAGATCCTTTTTTATCCGAGGCAACCGTTTCGAGGCAACTGGATCTTTAGACAGGAGGGCGACCTCTAAAACACCCTATACTCAATGACCATGTCGAGGCAACCAAGTGAGGCGTACCCTAGGAGTGGCATGTGCATGTGTGTCAGGTTTCATGTTAAGTTATCTTGTACATGCGATGGTGAGCTACGGGTTGATTTTAATTTTAGGCAAGTCTTGTCATGCATAATTAACAGTTAATAATTGTGCGGAAAATAAATTGCGGAAAGTGAATCTACGCTATTACAAGGCGTCGGGTATTTACATCGCCAAAAACATAACCCTTGAAAATAAATTGCGAGAAAATAAAGAAAGCGATAAAAGAGTCCTAATTATCTATTACATCCTCGGAGCAAATACATAAATATGATATAAAAAATTAATACGCGCGAAAAGAAATTAAATCAGAGAAGTCTTTAGGGTTTTGACCCCTTTTTGAGAAAAGAATGAATTTTGGTCCTTTTTGCATTTAATTATCCTAATTCTAATTAATTAATTAATTAAAAGAAAAAAAGTTTTTTTTTAAGTTTTTTAATGTCTAAATGAAAATAAAAATAAAAGAAATTAAAAGTTGTCAAGAAAACCCTAATTCTAAATTTATTTTATTTATTATGAAAAAGTCAAAATTAAACCTAATTAAACTAAATTAATTTTTTAGAATTTATTTACAAAAAATAATTAATAGTGAAGTTAATAAATAATAAAAATAAATAATATTTTAGGTTTCTGAATTTATTAAGAAAATAATTAATTTGTTAATTAAATAATAATAATAATAATAATAATTAATGAAAAGATTAAATGGAAATTAAAAAAAGAAAAGAATAAAGAAACCAGGGGGGTGCTAGGCCTTTTTGGAGGTTTGCTTGGCAATTCTGGCCCATTAAGCTACCAAGCCACGTTTGACTTTGGAGATCCCCTATGCACATGGTTGACTGGGAGCATGATGGTCTTCATCTTTTGACCATTGGATTTGTGACTGTGGCCACTTGGCGCTTGGATCACTGGAGGTATATGGTGGAATACATTGGAAAGCCTGCATGCAATCATGTTATGAAAAACAATAGAAACATTATGGGGGACCTGGGATTCGAACCCAGGTCCCAATGGTTGCATGCCAGCACGTCCTCCACTACACCAACTTGCACGCTTTGTTAGTATAATGATAAATAAAAGTAATATATGGAAAATAAGCAATATGCTGAACAACAAACAAAAACGCGCGTGTTTTGAATTTGTCCATTCAGAAGCCAACACGTCTTCATCTTCCTCGTGCGTTCCTGCAAAATAACATTAGATAGCGGGGGTTTTTAACCCCCACAAAACATCATGAGAAAAAATAGCGAATAGCCCTACAGGCTATATAAATATTTCGCGATGGTAGCTTTGTGTTCGTCTAGCCTTGACGATTCCAACCATATGCATTAGAGGTGCTAATTTTTCCTGGACAGTAAAGCCCTAATTTGAGAACTAAAGAACCCTAGAATTCTCCAATGGCAACTCACGATTCTGTACACTATAATCCAATTAATCAATACCATTAGCTTTATATGAACTCAAGCAATGCAAAACAAACCATAAATCATGTTAAAAGCTTATGAATCATGAGTTTCGATTATGAGAAAAGTATGCAAACCGTGTGACTGTAAACGACGATTTCTTGATCTTTAGCACTTGGTTTTGATTGCAATCTGTCTCTGGGAACCCCTGCAATGTATTAGAAACCACAAAAGTCTTTGAATCGTGCTAAACTATAGAAAACAGTTTCACTTTTTCTTAGATTTTTTTGAATGTGATTATGGCTTTCTTGCAGCAAATTCACGTCCATGGCATTAGGGTTGTCTTGTGTACTTATAGTAGAATGAAACTAGGTCAAATCCTTGAGCAAAGATCCATTGAATAATGGTTTGAATATTTGATTTGCAATCATATATTTTTGAATCTTTTTGATTGGAAAAACTTGCCAAACTTAGAGATTCTTGTCCCTTTGATTTGCACACGAATTTTCCAGCATATCTTGAGCATGTTTGCTTCACCAAAAGATTTAAAAATCAAATCTTTATATTTCCTACATTTTAAATTAATTAAATGAATTAAAATCAATTAAAAATCCAATTAATTAATAAAAAATAAGAAAATAAATTCAAATAATCTCAATGGGTCGTGTATAGGCCTTGGATAAAGTTTCAAGAAGAAATTTGAGGCCCATTAGCAAAAACAAAGTATTTTGAGCAAAGTTGACTTTTGCAAATTCACAAAAATTTCCCAACTTCTCCAATGCATATCTTGCTCAATTTTGATCATATGAACATGTTATTTGACATTTTGGAAAGGTCTTGAAGTCCTCTAATCAATGCCTTTGGTCCCATGTCATTTGGATTTACCAATATCAAGTTATGGTCTTTGACTTAAAGTGCATTTTTGTTGACTTTTGAAATTGACCTATAATGTAGAAATTGATAACTTTTTGTGAGAGCATTTCTTGGACTTGGAATGTGAATATGAGTTGTAGGAAATGTCATCCCCTTCAAAATGAGAATTGGATGGAATTTTTCTGATGAACCATGAAAAAGTTATGCCTTGGTCAAAATATAGTTGACTTTTCTACTGTCCAAAAATAGTAACTTTTTGCATCTTGATGATTTTTGAGCCATGCTTGTGGAATCATGATCAAGACTTGATAAAATGATGATTGTGTACTCAAAATAAGATGTTGACCAATTTTTTTGACTTTTGACTGTAAAATGACCATTTTGCCCCTGCAGTTGACTATGGATCAAATGAGGCTTTTGACTGCAAATTGACACTGTGAGCCTTGAAACTTGACATGTAGATGCTTGAGGATGTATATGGACCTGAGAGACTTGATTGAACCATTGAAAACCTCAAATTCTTTGAAAGAACTAAAACCCTAATTTCAGCTGGCTTAGGAGGTGTTTGACTGTCTAATCCTTGAGCAAATCTTGAACCATTTGGAGATGACTCTTGATAAACCTTGAAGAATATGGGAGGGAAAATTTTGGGGTACAACACCACCCTTCGACCTGAAACCACTATGGACCCTAGATGTAGAGTCAAGTACTTTATTGCTGATCAAACGTCATCCGTAACTGGATGACTATAAAGACAGTTGATGGGTACTTCACAAAGCATGCTAAGGGACATGAGTGACCTAGATGGAATTTTCTCATCCTGCATAACAGGATAAATGTCTAAGGGGCCAATATTGAACTGGACAAGGGTGACACAGTGTATGCCTTGTGTTCAATATAGACATGAGGGCAAAAGGGTAATTGTACAACACAAATATTATCACGGAAAAGGTTTGGTCAGATCACATGACATTTTCGTGGCTTGGGTAACAGTGATGTGTTGCTAGATACCGCTCACTGTTTATTATATTAAATGTGTGATTTAATATAATTGCCAACGTCGCGAAAACCTACAGGGTCACACACATAAGGACAAGTTGATGAGAGATAGAATAAATAAGGAACACCGTAAGGTACGGTGCACTTAAGTGTAATACGGAAAGTGGTAAGGTACCACGTGGATAAGTGATATATGGTACATCATAAGGTATGATGTCCATAAGCTTAATTGGGCTTTTAGCTTATAGCCTTAATTGGGCTTTTAGCTTGTAGCCCACACGAGTGATTCTATAAATAGATCCCTTGTGATGAAGCAATTTCACTTGATGCAATTTCGTTTTTGATTCTCTCTCTCACTCAAGGTTTCCGTTCGCGATCAGCTAGCACTGTGACCGGAAGCGATCTGTTCCTGTGGACTGAGTAGAGGCGTTGTTCTTCATCAACGCTCGTGATCACAACCTCAAAGGTCTGAATCGCCACAAGAGGTATATATTTCTATCACTGACCATGCTCATTCGTAAGGATCGCTAAAGGAAAATTTTAAATTCCGCTGCGCTTTTGATCACAATTTTCCTTCAAGGTTTACAAACGACCAATTCCCCCATAATAAGCATCATAAGTCCCATTATAAGGCCAGAACCCCACCCTTACCTGGATTGAAGGTCGCTCAACCAAAGCTTTGGCCGTAATCCTTGATTTTCTCTTGCTCGACACCGGGCAGCTTGCTCCACGTCCGCGCAGCTCTACCGGTCAGCGTACAAAATCCTTATTCTCCAACTAAAATAAATCCTTATGTTAGCTTCTCCTTATATATCAGTTCTTAATGGGCCTAACCTACACCCTCACTTTACTACTTGCAACCAATAGCTTAAGTCCAACATTATATATATATATATATATATATATATATATATATATATATATATATATATATATATATATATATATATATATATATATATATATATATATATATATATATATATATATATATATATATATATATATATATATATATATATATATATATATATATATATATATATATATATATATATATATATATATATTCTCTTAATTTCAACAATATAATTATTATTAATCAACTAATTAATTAATTAATAATAATCTAACAACTTATACCAATAGTTCTCAACATCTTGCAACTTCACAAATAATCCAAAAATAATTTAGTTAAATAATTAATTAAATTACAGGCGTTACAACTCTCCCCCACTTTGAATATTTCCGTCCTCGAAAATTTACTTTAATCAAACAACTCAGGATAAGAGTCCCGCATCTTGCTTTCCAACTCCCATGTCATGCTTTCTCCAGCAGCTCCTAACCAGACTAATTTCACCAAAGCAATCTCTTTGCCTCTCAGAATCTTCATTTCATGATCTGCGATTTGTACAGGCATCATCTCAACAGTAAGATTATCCTGTACTTGTACATCATCCATATGAATCACATGAGATAGATCTGAAATATACTTCTGGAATTGTGACACATGAAACACATCATGTAAATTCGACAGATTAGGCGGTAAAGCCACTCTATAAGCAACATTTTCAACCCTTTCTGAAATCTGATATAGACCAATAAAACGAGAAGTGAGCTTCTTAGACTTCAATGCTCGCCCAACACCAGTTACAAGTGTAACTCTCAAAAACACATGGTCACCTGCTTGAAATTCTAAGTCCTTCCTTCACTTATCATGATAACTCTTTTGTCTACTTTGTGAAGCTTTCATCTTTTCCCGAATCATCTTCACCTTCTCAGTAGTCTCACGAACAAGTTCACGTCCAAGTACTACACTTTCTCCAGATTCATGCCAACATAAAGGAGTTCTATATCTCCGACCATTCAACGCCTCAAAAGGTGTCATCCCAATACTAGAATGGTAATTGTTATTATAAGTGAACTCTATCAACAGAAGATAAGTATCCCACGAACCTTCCTGCTCAAGAACACATGCTCTCAATAAATCTTCCAACGATTGAATAGTCCGTTCAGTCTGACCATCCATCTGAGGATGATACGCCGAACTCAACCTCAACTTAGAACCCAACGCCTCTTGCAAACTCTTCCAAAAATCAGAAGTAAACCTTAGATCTCTATCTGACACAATACACAAAGGAACACCATGCAGCTTCACAATTACACTAGTGTAAATCTCAGCCAACTTCGACACTGGAAAACTGATGTTAATAGGAATAAAATGAGATGAATTTGTAAGCCTATCAACAATCACCCAAATCGAATCATGTCCTCTTAAAGTATTAGGTAACCCCGTCACAAAGTCTATCGTAATTCTATCCCATTTCCATTCAAGAACTTCTAACGGTTGCATCAACCCTGCAGGCTTCTGATGCTCAACTTTCGACTTCTGACAAGTCAAACATGCATACACAAACCGAGCCACATCACTCTTCATCCCAAGCCACCAAAAAAAATTCTTCAAATCCTGATACATCTTTGTAGCTCCTGGATGAATATTCAACTTGCTTCTATGTGTGACACGGTGGCAGAACTGACTTGGGTGTTTTGCGTTTGGTCGCAAATGTTACGATTTAGCAAGAGTCGCCACCGACTTTTCTTTTATCCAAAAGGAAAGGTGAAAAAGCATAGGAAAGACCTTTGAGGTTGTTTCTTGAGTTCAGGGGATAGATTATAAAAAGGGAAGGTATTAACACCCTCTTTACCCATTGTTTTCTATGGGCTCTTAGTTACTTGATAGATCACTTGCTTTTGTTTGAAAATGTGCTTTGTGTGGTTTTTTGAAAGTATTTTGTAAAGAGGCCATTGTTTAGGCAAACTTTTGTAATGATTCTCGTTCGTAAGAATGTATACAAAGGTGTTGATCTTTTAAAAATGTTTTCAAGTTTGAAAGATGTTTTTTTGCAAGTGTAGGTGTTTGTTTTTGAAAATAGCAAGGATGTTTTTGTCTTGAAATTGAGCGAGTAACTAGGAACATTCTACCTACTCAAAATTATTTCATGCTTATTTCCTTTTTTCTTTGACATTGTTATCTTACCACTGATTTGGTAAGTAACCCTATCTTTGGATGTAAATGGGACGAGCGTGAGTCATCGTATAACCATGATTAACAATGTTGTAGGATACCTTAGCATTTTTCTTTAGGGACTAAGATCATTTTGAAAGGCAACATAGATAACGTCATCGAGGGACTGTGATCTTATATTTTGCTTGTTTTTGCTAAGATACCTCACATGCGTAATATGACCATTTTTGTAAGGCAACCAAGTGGATTTATCCTAGGGGTGTTTGTGTGCAAGTGTATTGATTTTCATGCTTGATTTGTCTTTGATTAGGGTTTTCTATTGATTGGTTTTAGTCTTTCCATACAAAACCCTAATTACTAGCATTTGTATATAAAGCGATAAATTGCAGAATTTTAAATTACTACGCTATTACATCATTAGGGGAGGGGGTGTACAAATTTACAAAATGGGGATTTTGCAAGAAAATTAAACCTAATTACCTATTACAACCATATTGAATATGTACAAATAATTGAATAAATAATAATGTATAAATACAAGAATATAAATGGAAAAAGAAATGATTTTTGTTTGATTTTCATGAAAAGGGTTTAACCTAAACCTAATTAAGAAAAATGATTAGTTAAAATTAAAATAAAATTAACTTAAACTAATTGAGAAAAGAAATTAAATTAAAAAAGATTTTTAGGGTTTTTCTATGAAAAGGTTTTTAATTAGAATTAGCAAAAAATTAATTAATTAAAATAAACCTAAGTTCTAAATTAATTTTAATTTACAAGAAAAAAAATAATATAATAATTAAGAATTTTTTTTATTAATAACCAAGTATTAAAAAAATATTTCGCAAATAACCGGGTTTCGGAAAAAATTACGCAAATAACCATGTTTGAGATGGCTCCACAAAGGAGGAGCCAAGTCATTTGGCGCATGCACCTAGGGTTTTGCCCTAGGCGCCATCTCACTTGGCGCCTCCATTGGCTTTTAGCCAAGTGAGATGGCGCATGCTCCTTAAAAAGGAGAGGAGGCGCCATCTCACTTGGCGCCTAGGGCAAAACTAGGGTTTTTTGCCGTTTTATAAATAATTCGTCCGTTTCTTTGAAATTTCTCACACTTTCTCGCACTGTATTTTTATTTCGTACTCCCTTATTTACGTAATGACGTCGCCTATGATTTTTAGCAGAGATGGTTACGTTATATTCTCCGCCACGAAACCCGCGATGAAAATGAAATTCTGGCACATTCACTCCATGGAGCGTCTGAAGCGGGAGTTGATGCGGTGGCTAGATGGAGACATCACCGAGGGGGAAAAAATTCGAAGGATCCAGCGAAAACGAACAACAACCTCGCATGCGACAGGAAGACCTAATGTGTGGTTGGAGGAAGTCAAAACAGACAGTGATGTAATGCTGATGATGCATGGGTCAGATGAAATTGTGTTAACAGTTGTAATTTCCTAGATTGATTATCGTTAATCATTGTTGTACGCGAAAACCCTAATTTAATTTCCTAGATTGATTATCGTTAATCATTGTTGTACGCGAAAACCCTAATTTAATTTCCTATATTGAATTTCTTAAATTGTGTGAACAGTTTTATTAACGGAAAACCCATAAAGTTTACAACACAAATATTGAAAAGATTTATTGTATTACAAAATTTATGTGGTCGAGCCAGACGCCCGATTCGGACAGTTTTTGCGATTGTGTCCGACCTGACGGCATAAACCACACTTTCTTTCCAACCTGTCAAGATCGTCCATTTCTGTTGTTATGCGCCTGCTTTTGGGACGACCCTTCTTGTTCCTTCGCATTTGGTCATTGTGCCAAACTATATCACCGCTGTATTCAGGCCAATAGTCCGGTTTTGCCACCAAAGGAAAGTTGTTGTTGTAAACAGTTAGCAACGTTTCAGATTTATAAACGTTTGATAGCAGTTGAAGCGCGTCTTGATGGGTATGCGCACAAGCGGCAATGACATGAGAGCAAGGCATACGAAAAGCTTGAAACCTGCCACAATCGCACCATTGAGAAGGTAAAATGACCCTGTATTCCTGTCTTGCCAGGCCTTCATTGTGGTCAATTGTCTCTTTCACAATGAAGTTGTGGCTATGGCGGTCAAACCGTGTAACCATGTGAGTGTTGGCTTTTGCACTTTCAGCCTTAATGTATTTCATACAGCTTTCACTCCACAGTTGTCCTGATTGCAAGACCGAATACCACATTTCACCTCTTTTGGCAAATAACGCAGCCATCCTAAAATACGTGGATTTCACCAAGCCAGTGATGGGGAGGTTTCGTATGCCCTTGAATACCCCATTCATTGATTCAATAAGATTTGTTGTCATATGCCCCCATCTTTGGCCATTGTCGTATGACCTAGTCCACTTTTCGACCGGTATGTTGTCGATCCACGTACCGGCTTCTGGGTTAGACAAACGGATCTCGTTGCGGTAATATTTGAATGTGGGCTGTGTCAGTGCGTATCCCGCATTCATCACCGCTTTCCGCAATGTTTTGTCCTTGACCTCCCTCGAGAAATTCTGGACGATATGCCTGATGCAATAGACATGCGTAGAAGGAGGGTCATGCCAACCATTTGCCGGATTATTATAGGCACTTTCAATAGAGGCATGTCTGTCCGAGATCAAACATAGATCCGGTTGAGGAGCCACGTGTGTACGAAGATTTTTCAGGAAAAAGCTCCAAGCACCACCAGTCTCCCCCTCGACAAGGGCAAACGCAACGGGGAAAATGTTATTGTTGCCATCTTGTGCAACTGCCATCAAAAGAGTGCCTTTGTACTTGCCATACAACCAAGTCCCGTCTATTTGTAGAATTGGTTTACATGATGCAAACCCTGCGATGCATGGTTGAAATGCCCAAAAGACGCGATTGAATATTCCGTTGCCATGTAGAACACTACCATCTTGGGCGTAAGCGGGCAATGTTTCCAGAACATAAACACTACCTGGAGAATATGTCTTTAGTGCATTGAGGTAGCGGGGAAGTTCTCGGTATGACTCCTCCCAGTTTCCATACACCCTTTCAATCGCCTTAGTCTTTGCTAACCACGCCTTACGGTAAGACGGAGTGTAGTTAAAAACTGTGGTGATGTGGGAGATGATTGTTTTCACCTTCAAAGAAGGGTCGTTGCTCACCAGGGGTAGGATTTCTTGACAGATTAGATCATGGTTGAGTTTTCGGTGGTCTTGTGATTGAGTGGAACTTACACAAGTATGGGTTGTCATGGAACCTATGACCCAGCAGTCACCCCTTAGTCTGTATGAAGCGGTCAGCTTGAACATGCAGTCAGGGTGGACACACTTGATCTTGTACCTTTCCGGGTTTACACGATCCACCTTATAATCAACCGAGTTGAGCATGTGAAATTTTTTGATGGCCCTTATGCATTCCTCTCTATTACGAAACTTGTCCTTCTCTTTTAAATTTTCATCTGATTGCATATACGGTTGGAAAAACAAGTCCGTAGAAGGTTCATCTCCGCCCATGTTGAAGTTTGTCATGTGCGTAGGTGGTGTGTAGATTTTGTCGGTAGGAATACTTGGGATGCCATCATCGTCAGAATCGTCGTTCACCATTTCATCGAACTCTAACTCGTTATCTTCTTCTTCATCATCAACTGCATCCACCTCGGCTTGCTCATTCTCCAAAGGATCAACCTCCTGTAACACCGGAGACTCTACCTCCTGTGTCACCGGAGGCTCTTGAAACAGAACGTACAACTCAATAGAGTCGTTTCCAGAATAGACATGGCTGGAAATCATGTTCTGGAAATCCTCGTCATCTTGAATTGCAACCTTATAAAATATGACTTGGTTGTTTCCAAAAAAGACTGGACTCTGATAAAATATTTGGGATATAGGGCCTCGTTCAATTTTGGCCTCCAATCTTTTCTTAAAGTAGGAGAAATTTGCTTTCCCGTTTAAGAGAAATCGGACATTGTCGGTGTTTCTAAACAAAAACCCAACTGTGGGACACATGTATGTCTCACCGTTGAAATGTGCTTTGACAACAAATTGTGGTGAAGAGGCCATTGTGTAGAATTGTTTTAGGTATGAAGGTGGGAATGTTTTGGGTTTATTGATTATATGAAGGTATGAATGCTGGAATGTTTGAAGGTTAGATGACTGATTCGAAGGTTGGAAAATTTTACAGTTTATGTTATGTTCAACCTAAGGCAAAATATTTCAATTAAGTAAGTGATGCAACCCCCCAAGGCTGCCAATCGTATTACATGCATGGGCTTATGCTGCCACCTAGCCTGGCCCTATTCTTCACACATAAAAGTTTTGTCTAAGCCTGCCACCCGTCTACTCCAATAGCCTTGCATGCAACAGAGAAAGGAATCCCAAAGGCTGTCACGTAGCCTGAGACAATGCTGTAAAACGTGACACCTCTTATTCGCCAAATGGGGTGGCGACAACATTCATTTTTGTACTATTTCGCCAAGTGAGATGGCGCCTCCCTTACTGTCCAATAATATTACATGCATGGGCTTATGCTGCCACCTAGCCTGGCCCTATTCTTCACACATAAAAGTTTTGTCTAAGCCTGCCACCCGTCTACTCCAATAGCCTTGCATGCAACAGAGAAAGGAATCCCAAAGGCTGTCACGTAGCCTGAGACAATGCTGTAAAACGTGACACCTCTTATTCGCCAAATGGGGTGGCGACAACATTCATTTTTGTACTATTTCGCCAAGTGAGATGGCGCCTCCCTTACTGTCCAATAATATTACATGCATGGGCTTATGCTGCCACCTAGCCTGGCCCTATTCTTCACACATAAAAGTTTTGTCTATGCCTGCCACCCGTCTACTCCAATAGCCTTGCATGCAACAGAGAAAGGAATCCCAAAGGCTGTCACGTAGCCTGAGACAATGCTGTAAAACGTGACACCTCTTATTCGCCAAATGGGGTGGCGACAACATTCATTTTTGTACTATTTCGCCAAGTGAGATGGCGCCTCCCTTACTGTCCAATAATATTACATGCATGGGCTTATGCTGCCACCTAGCCTGGCCCTATTCTTCACACATAAAAGTTTTGTCTATGCCTGCCACCCGTCTACTCCAATAGCCTTGCATGCAACAGAGAAAGGAATCCCAAAGGCTGTCACGTAGCCTGAGACAATGCTGTAAAACGTGACACCTCTTATTCGCCAAATGGGGTGGCGACAACATTCATTTTTGTACTATTTCGCCAAGTGAGATGGCGCCTCCCTTACTGTCCAATCGTATTACATGCATGGGCTTATGCTGCCACCTAGCCTGGCCCTATAATACACACATTAATGTTTTGTCTAAGCCTGCCACCCGTCAGCTCCAATGGCCTTGCATGCAACAGAGAAAGGCATCCCAAAGGCTGCCACCTAGCCTGCAAGAGTGACACCTTACATTATTTGTAAATGCATGCATGCATATGTGTAACTCCCTAAGCATGCAAATGTGACACCTCGCATGCATGCAACCACTACATCAGAATTAGTTGCCTATAAATACATACCTTATGAAACATATCTCACACCCACACAACTCTCACTCTCTCACTCTCTGCTACGAAATATTTCTTAAGTCTATCATACTCCTTATTTCTTCCTAAGTCTTTCATTCACTCAAGCGTTCTGAAGAATGGCCCTTCTAACAATGGGAGATACTCACAGAGGCACAAGGGAAAACATTGCTGCATTTGTAAGTCTCTTCTTTGGTTATACATTTTTCATACTTTAAAAAACGTGTTGTTCATCTTAATTAATCTTACTCTTGTTTAATTATGATCTCAGGATACACAAAGATTCAGAATCCGTTCGCACAAATACCTGGCCCCCGACCCTTTTATCGTCCCTTATCTGGAATATGCAGGTTTTGGACACGTGATAAAGATCTCCAACTGCACCATTGACTCCAAATTCATCCTTGCAATGTTGGAGAGGTGGAGACCGGAGACCCATACATTTCACCTACCAATAGGTGAATGTACCATCACTCTCGAAGATGTCTACATGCTACTGGGCCTCCCTATTGACGGTAAAGCGGTGAACGGGTCGGTTCAACAACCCAACTCACAGTGTGAAGAACTGTTGGGTAGGGACATGGTAGAAGGTGGTGGAGCAAGAGGGCAGGGAATACTACTCACTGACCTGAAACGGCATTATGCAAGTATGGAATTAAATGAAAATTCCTCAGAAAATGACCGAGTAGTAAAAGCCCGAACGTATATTATGATACTTTTTGGTACTTTTTTATTTCCCGAAAGTACGGGAAATAGTGTAAATTTCATGTACTTACATTTACTAACCAATTTTGATAAAACTAGAAAATTTAGTTGGGGTTCTGCAGTATTAGCCCACCTGTACAGTTCCTTGTGCAAAAACGCAGTCAAGGAAAAATGTACATTTTATGGGTGCGCATTTTTACTACAAGCCTGGGGTTGGTGGAGGATGGAGTCCTTAAACCCCATCAACAACAACACTTTTGGTTTCCCTTACGCAACAAAGTAAGTCATTAAGTTATAGCATTTATAACTATTCTTCTCTTTCCAAAATATATGCTAAAAATAACATGTTTCTCATTTCCTATAGGTACTGCGTGAGGGGTATGGATTACGGCAAGAATCCCAGATTCAATGTCGCACTCTACCGGAATCTGTTGGATCACCTAGGCCCAGATGACGTAAGTCGTAGCTTTTAACTTTTGTTCATTTTATTTATTTATACATTACTTTTGCGCTTACCTGATTTAAATTTTATCGCAGTTCGTCTGGAGACCATATTTGGGTTTGGACCATTCTCCAAATCCAGAGGATGCAGCAACTTGGACTGCAAAGACTGCACTCATTCGGTTCAACATTGTGGAGATGCACCACAGCGACCGCGTGAAGATGCAGTTCGGAATGATCCAAGAGATACCAAGTGACCCAACAGATTTGTCCCCCTGGCATCTAAAAAGGGTCGACGCCCAGTGGAATCTAACCAACTGGAAAGACTTTGCTCCAGAATGGTGTAAAATGTGGCAAAGGCGTCACCGCTACATCTTGCAATCCCCTGTTTTCCTTACTCAAGGTAACATGCGACACACCGATCAATATATGTCGTGGTACAGGTCGGTTAGTAACCCAGATATGCACGTGTCTCATCCGAGGTACTTGGTTGACCCACGCACACAATGGGCACAACCCTCGATTCCCCACCAACAAACCCAAAATCCTTCAACCTCAAACCCACCCCCAAGAAGAAACAGACCAACAAACACACAACCACATTCCCCACCACAACACAACTACAACCAAATGCCGTACTACCAACCACAGTCACCGCCAAACTACCAATACCCAGATATGCCTCAAACCCAACCACAATACCAACCCCAATACCAGCAAACCCACATACCCCATACACAATTTCAGTCTTCCACATATCCCAATATGGGGCCCTCAACATCCAGCCTTAGCCCTGATATGGGAATGTCAGAAGATTACGACCAACCCGACCAAACCTACCATCAACCACCATATCACCAAACAACCCAACATCCACAGTACCAAACACCCCAAGATCCATTTCCTTTCTACCCCCCATACTCAGACGACCAATGCTACCGACCAACCATGGAACCCCACCCACCGCCAACACGACCAAACTTCGAGGGCATGGGTAACCGACTGTACCAGAGCGGATCTTCGAGATATGGAGATCTTACTGATTTTATGGATTCGGATCGCATTGACTTCGCTGGGCCATCGACCTTGCCGCAACAGGAAACGAGACGGCACCCAGCAAGAGAAAGGCGAGGACGGGGATGCGGAACTGGGGGTCATTACCGGGTTCCTGGGGATCATTGATGTATCTTTTTTTTTTCAGTATTTTTTGTATCTATTTTTTTACTGTTATTTAAATGTAAAACAGTTGAATGTAATTATTTTTTTTCAAATAAAAAATCAATTTTGGTTATCTCTGTCTAATACGCAACGCGCAGGAAAGGAAAAAAAAAATTTTTTTTTGACCTAATTTTCCTCATAGGCGCCATCTCATTTGGCTTAGGGCTTGCCATTTGCCCTTAGGCGCCAAATGAGATGGCGCCTCCCTTATAAAAATAGGAGGATGCGCCAAATGAAATGGCTCCTCCTTTATGGAGCCATCTCAAACATGGTTATTTGCGTAATTTTTTCCGAAACCCGGTTTTTTGCGAAATATTTTTTTAATACTTGGTTATTAATAAAAAAAATTCTAATAATTAAACCTAAGCCTAAATATTAATTATTAAGAAAGAAATTAATTTATTAAGATAATGTTTTTGTTCTTTTAATTTTATTAAAACAAATAAAATAATAAATGAGTGTAAAAATAATAGGATAAATATTTTTTTGGATTTTTATTAATAATAATAATAATAATAATAATAGTATTAATAATAATAATAAATAAAAGATAAAAAAGTAAAAATAAAATAAATAAAAATAAAGTCAAGGAGGTTGATAAGTGAAACAGGGGGTATTGTGAGAAAAAAGTCAGGCCCAAAGGATGGCCCAAACGCTGCAAAAAAGTGTCAAAAATGTGAGAAAATGTAAAAAAAATCACAAAAGGTCACGCTGGGGCTTGAACCCAGGTCCTCATAGTGACAGGCGCGCGCTTTAACCACTGGGGTGGTGATACATCCGTTAACTTATGTTAAACCATAAATATATAACACAAATCCTGCCCTAAATATACTTTATCTTCAACCTCCATCCAGAAGCCCTGCAACTTGCTCATTTCTCAACCATTTGCAAAAATGTTAACATGAAAGTTGCTCTATTTTTTCATACGAATCCAACCATATAAATATCATGAACTATAAATAAAAGTTGAATGAGAATTTTTGAAAGTACCAAATTCTGACCTAATTATTTCAGCAAGCTCAATCTCAAAATTCTCACTACTCAAGCAATATAAATGAAATCTATGGACATGTATAGTTTCAGGGCAATGATGTCTACATTTTATTTTCACAAATGCAAGCATAACAATGCCTAAATAATGAGATGAAAAGTCAGAAAATGTATCTCAAAAATGGAAATCGTGAAATGAGTTTGAGCTTGATTCAAGGTGCTACAATGATCAGGTTAGCTTCCTCAAGTTCCCATGAAGCTAATGCATTGATTAGCTTGAGCAATGGGTGGCTAAAATGGTATGGAGAAGTCAACTTGAAGAGCTCTATTTTTGGTTATGGAGGTTGGTGAAGATGGAGTTACAGTTATGAAACAGGGTCAGGGATGGTTTGTTATTGATGTAAGGAATCTTTAGGAATGAATTTGAGGGAAAACACACAAGGGAAATGAGAGATACAAGTTTAAGGTCAGAACTGTGTATCAATGGAGTTTTTTGTGCATTTTATGGCTAAAGGGAGTTTGGTAGTGTTTTAGGGTGCTTGAACTCGTGTCTTAGCTTACAAATAATGACTCTACTTATAAGCAACAAGTTTGGAGACTTGTTGTTGATCAGAATTCAAAATCACAAGTTTATACATAACATGTGATTTTTGAGAAATTCAATTTTCAAAGCCTTGTGTACTTGCTAAGATAGAGTAGTTATGCTTTAAACATACTTGCTTCTGACTTTGTGGATGGAGTCTGATCAGAGGGAACAAGTTAGAGGCTCAAGAATGGACTTTATTCAAAAAGCTTGCTTTACAAGAATGGCATGTTAACTTTGTGCCGTTAATGGAAATACAACTTGGATAATAGCTCAATTGCTTGGATCAAAGCTCTTACAGTTGTGTAAACATTTAATTATGGAGTGACAAACATGTTTGAGGCCTTCAAAGCAAAGATTATGAAGCCTAGCATGGATTTGGTTCATGTGTTCATAAAAAATGACTTGTAATTCAAGTTTGAAAACTCTAACTTCCTTTCTTCGATTCTCCCTGCTCAAGAATGATCTCAAGGAGTTCTTGGACATTTTGGAAAGCGTGTAATATTCTCTACAACCCCTCTTTGAATCAATTTTGAAAATTACCATTGGAACTATATGAAAAAGTGGCATGAAGTTAGGTCAAAATCCTGCCTAAACTAGGAAAAAATTTCACTAAGTGTTTAATTTCAAGACCATGACTTTATGAAATAATAACTTGAGATCCAAGCACTTTTAGAAGAAGTTGTGTAAAACAATGTTGTAGATATCATGGATATCTACAACTTTCATGTTTAAAGTTTCTTTTGAATCATCTTGCATCATGGTTAAAAATTTACTCAAAGTTGTGAAAAAACATGAAGTTTTAAACACTTAGAAAAATTTCTAAGTTAGGAAACTTTGACTTTTCAAAATGAAATCTTGAATTTTGGATTTCTTGATGAATAAGTTTCATATTTTTACATGTTTTGATGAATTGTGATCTTTGACATTTGATTTTGACCAAAAAGTCAAAGTTTGACTTTTCAGTGTAAAGTTGACTTTTGATCAGTTGACTGAAAATTCACTATCAATCCAATTGTTCTTGAGCAATGTTTTGGGTCATGCCATTAGGTCAAAATGATGCAATTTAACTATTTAGATCATGCCTCAAACCAATTAACCATTTTCTAGGTCAAAAATCAGAAATTGCCCTTTCTCAGTTAAAACCCTAATTTTGACCATTTTGCCCTTTTGATGATTTGATCAAATTTCTTGAAGAATTATGGTCCAAACTTGATCAAATGATACATATGAGTTTATAATGTCGATGTGGATAAAAAATTATGAAGTTTGACTGTAAATTGGCCGCAATTGACTTTTTCCCCAATACAACTAATTTTTAAGTCAACTCCTCAATTGTTTGAGCAAAAATGTGATTCAAGGCTTGAAACTTGACATGAGTAATATTGGGGGTCCATAATGATCCATGAAAGTCATATGAGGAATTGAAAGTTCAATTATCCTTGTGAAATCTCAAACCTTAATTTTAGTCATCAGTGCTTAAGGAGGTGTCTTCAGTTGATCAACCCTAGTGCAATCTTGAACCAAGAGAGATCTTTGTGAGAAAATATTTGATAAGTGAGAGGGAAAATTTTGAGTTACAACAGCTTCCCCTGTTCAATCTTCTTAAACCTTAAGAGTTAGATTGGCGGATTTTCCATTCATGACTTGAAGGTGAAAGATGATTAGACACTAAAGTGCCCAGAAATTTGCACTCGAGGATGTGATGGTTGATGGTATAGGGGATGGGATTAAAGATACCATTTGGAGAGGTGGTGGAGAGTTTTTGGAGATGGGATTGTAGATGCCATCCAAAATTGCTGAACTGTATCTGAAAGAGAATCTGAATGAGTATCAGAATGGCATCTGTGTCTGGAGCGTATCTGAAAGAGAATATGAATGAGTATCGGGATGGAATTCGTATCTGAAGTGTATCTGAATTGCATCTGAAAGATAATCTGAATGAGTATCAGAATGGCATCCGTGTCTGGAGCGTATCTGAACTGCATCTGAAATAGAATCTGAATGAGTATTAGGATGGCATCCGTATCTGGAGCGTATCTGAACTGTATCTGAAAGCTGAATGAGAAGAAACCTATGCAGGATTGCTTCAACCAATCGTGTAGATAATTGTCCTGGCTTGTTTCAGGTATCAATCTCTGACCTTTTTGTAAATTATTGATGATAGCCATCTGCTGACTGATATTTCCTGAAGAGATGAAAGATGCAATGTCATGATGTATGAAATGCATTATATAATGATGTTCTCAATAAAATGAATGAGATTATGTTGTATGTGTTCGTGTTTTCAATGTCATGACGTATGGATGCGATGTTTGGGCATGTAAGCCATGCTGCTGTAAAACTGTTGGATTTAGGGAAAATAAATCCCTGACTGTTGTTGGAGATATGGAGTGTAAGTCTTCATGTTTTGAAGTGCTGATGAGTTGATGAGCTTCTATTTGGTAGAGAAATAAACTCTATTGTAAGGGAAACGTCATGTGTTGCTCGTGAAATCATGTTGGGGAATCCTGAGAAATTGGGCGACCTTTACTGGGGAGTGATAACTGGATGTTTTATTCCGCCGGGGATGTGAGAGAGCTTGATATCATTAAGCTGCACACTGTGGGGGACTTTATAGCCTAAAGATATTATCATGTTTCTTAAAGCCATTAGTGATTGTCTTTCTATTTTTGTTCATTTGTAAACAGTAGTTACGTTCAAATGCATGTGTTCAAAAATAAATCATTGGACGTTTTTGTAAACAAAACACAAAAATAAAGAAAAACAGATAGTTTTGCACTTTCAAAGGAATATTTTTGTATTAACTTTGAATAAATCTTTTTTGTACAATGAGACGAACATTCTAGTAAGGGAATGTCGTCGTAAAAAAATGAAAATTTGATACAAAGAAAAGATAGCTATGTGCAATAATCCCATGGGGTTCCCATTCTGCTATAGCCTTCGTGCCTCTGAGCGTCTTGTCCACTTGCTGCCTTGTCCGAAGTTGATTGGATTGATTAGACCCGTTGAGTTTGTTAGTCGATGCTAGAGGTTGTCTGTAAGGTGATCCAACGAGACATAGTCATACGCTTTAATTCCCTAACTTTTTCCTGGACCATCCTTTCAGGTTTTCAGTCCATCGGGATACCCTTTTTTGCCCAAGTCGCCCTTTCGGGTTTTCAACTTGTCGGGTCTACAGATTTCTTTTGTTTTATCCATAATTTTTTCCCGAACCCTTTTTTTTTGTTCGACGGGATGCCCTTGTTTTTCCTAGGTGTGTCAACCTAGTGGGTCTCTTATGTGTAATATCTTTTGACTATGTCCGTGTTCACAGGGTGCGGTAGGTCGTCGTCATCCATAGTGGTTAAGATCATTGCTCCACTAGAGAATATGCTTTTGATCATAAACGGTCCTTCATATGTAGGAGTCCATTTTCCCCTGGGATCACCTTGCGACAGTATGATGCGCTTGATCACCAGATCCCCGACTTGATACACTTGGCGTCTGACCTTTTTGTTGAAAGCCTTGATCATCCGTTTTTGATACATTTGACCTTGACAGACAACAGTAAGCCTTTTCTCATCAATCAAGTTCAGTTGATCAAGTTGAGTTTGGATCCAATTGTCTTCATTCAACCCTGCATCCATCATGATTCTCAGAGAAGGGATTCGAACCTCAATAGGCCAGACAACCTCCATGCCGTATACCAGAGAGTAAGGTGTTGCCCCGGTTGATGTGCGCGCCGTGGTCCAGTAACCGTGGAGAGTGAAAGGTAGAATCTCATGTCAGTCTTTGTACGTGACTGTCATTTTCTGTATGATCTTTTTGATGTTCTTACTTGCGGCTTCAACAACACCATTCATCTTTGGCCGGTAAGGGGAAGAATTGTGGTGTTGTATCTTGAATTGTGCATACAATGCGGTGATCATAGTGTTTTTGAGATTCGTGCCATTGTCTGTGATGATCCTCTCCAGGATACCGTACCGACATATGAGATTCTGTTTAATGAACCGAACGACAACATTCTTGGTAACGGAAGCAAAAGAAGCCGCCTCAACCCACTTTGTGAAATAGTCAATGGCCACCAAGATGAAGCGGTGTCCATTAGAGGTTGTTGGCTTGATTTCCCCAATCATATCGATGCTCCACATAGCAAAGGGCCAAGGAGCCGTCAGGACATTCAGAGGAACTGGAGGTACGTGCACCTTGTCAGCATAGAGCTGACACTTGTGGTAGGTTCGAGAGTGTTGATAGCAATCTTCTTCCATGGTAGACCAGTAATAACCTGCCCGTAGGATCTTCTTTGCCATCGTATGCCCACTGGAATGGTTTCCAAAAGTTCCTTCATGTATATCAACCATGATCTTCTCTGCCTCAACCTTGTCTATGCAACAGAGCAATACAGAGTCGTGGTTGCATTTGTAGAGAATGCCATTACTGATGAAGAACTTACCAGAGAGTCTCCTTAAGAACTTATTATCATTGACTGAAGCTCTTTTCAGATATTCTTGAGTCTCGAGATACCTCTTAACTCCGTGGAACCAAGGCTGGTCCATTACTTCTTCAGTATTGATCTCGTGACAGTGAGCTGGTTCATCCATTCGTTCAATGGTGATCTGGGGAGCCTCGTTATCCCATTTGAGTTTAAACATAGACGACATCGTGGCTAGCGCGTCTTCTAGCTGATTTTCTTCTCGCGGGAAATGCTAAGAGGTAATCTTCTCAAAATGTGGGATTAATTTCAACACATGTTCTTTATATGGGATGAGTTTTGGGTGCTTCGTGTCCCATTCTCCTTTGATTTGGCTGATTACTAAGGCCGAATCTCTGAATACACTTAAGGACTTGATCCCCAAATCTATGGAAGCTTTGAGACCAAAAATGCATGCTTCATATTCTTCCATGTTATTTGTACAGTTGAAGCAGAGCCTTGCCGTGAAGGGAGTGTGACATCCTTCAGGGGATATGAGTACAACACCAATGCCATTGCCGAGTGCTTTGGATGCTCCATCAAAAACTAGGGTCCATCGGGATCCTTGTTCAGGTCCGTCATGTGGTCTGAATTCTTCACAGTTGTTTACCATCATGATGTCTTCATCCGAGAATTCGAACTTCATGGACTGGTAGTCATCCACAGCTTGATGAGGAAGGTGATCGGATAATACACTGCCCTTTATTTCTTTTTGGGTAGTATACTGAATGTCATATTCTGTCAGGATCATCTGCCATCTTGCTATTCTCCCAGAGAGGGCAGGCTTTTCGAATATGTATTTTATTGGATCCATCTTGGGTATCAATAAGGTAGTACGGGTCAACATATACTGTCTTAGCCGACGAGCAGCCCATGCCAGAGCGCAACAAGTTTTCTCGAGCAGTGAATATATTATTTCACAGTTGGTAAACTTTTTTCTTAGGTAGTAAATAACATGCTCTTTTCGGCCAGACTCGTCATGCTGCCCCAGCACACACCCCATTGAATTTTCCAAAACAGTTAGATACATGATCAAGGGTCTTCCCTCGACTGGTGGCATTAAAACAGGAGGCTCTTGCAGGTACTCTTTTATCTTGTCGAAGGCAGTTTGGCACTCATCATTCCATTTGACTACTTGATCTTTCTTCAATAATTTGAAAATTGGTTCATAAGTAGCTGTTAAGTGAGAAATGAATTTGGCAATGTAGTTTAAACGTCCCAAGAATCCTCGGACTTCCTTCTCAGTACGATGAGAAGGCATTTGTTATATTGCTTTCACCTTGGCATGATCCACTTTGATACCTTTACCACTAACGACAAAGCCTAGGAGTTTACCGGACCTCACCCCAAATGTGCACTTATTCGGGTTTAACCTCAGCTTGTACTTCTTTAACCTCTCAAATAGTTTCTGTAAACGGTCAAGATGTTCCTCTTCCGTTTGAGATCTGGATATCATGTCGTCCACATAGACCTCTATTTCGTGATGTATCATGTCGTGAAATAGAGCTACCATGGCACGTTGATAGGTTGCCCCAACATTCTTCAACCCGAATGGCATAACTTTGTAACAGAATATGCCCCATTGTGTGACAAAGGTTGTTTTCTCCATGTCCTCAGGTGCCACTTTGATTTGGTTGTAGTCTGAGAAATCATCCATAAATGAGAACACTTTATGTTGTGCGGCGTTGTCAACCAGAATATCGATGTGGGGAAGTGGGAAATCATCCTTAGGGCTTTTCCCTATTCAAATCTATGTAGTCCATGCACATGCGTACTTTGCCGTCCTTTTTAGGCACGAGAACAACATTGGCGACCCATTATGGATATGAGGTGACGACCAAGAATCCAACATTGAATTATTTCATGACTTTAGCTTTGATCTTCTCTGACATGTCTGGTCGCATGCGATTGACCTTTTATTTTACCGGAGGGTAATCTTCTTTTGTTGGTAGACGATGTACCACGATATCAGCATCCAATCCTGGCATGTCTTTGTATGACCAGGCAAAGACCTCGACATAATCATGTAGCAACTGAGTCAGATGCTTCTTGACACTGGGTTCCAGATTGGCACCCACCTTGACTTCTTTCTTGTCCTCTTTGGTATCTAGGTTCACTATGTCCACTGGTTCTTCGTGGGCTGTATGGTCCTTTCTTCTTGTTGTAGTAACCTGGCTAGTTCCCCTAGCACTTCACAATCTTCCTCACCTTCGTCTTTGGCTTGGTAGATTATATTTTCGAGTCGCAAAAGGCCATAGCAGAACCGTTACTCCTGGGATCCCGAATGGATGTAGATCTGAATTTTGAATGTGAGTGTGTGTAAGAGTATAGCTATATTTTAAAGAAATAAAAAAATGTAAAAAAGAAAGACAAAGAGCACAAAGTTTGTATGCAAAAACGTCCATGATTCATTGATGACATATGAAAATGAGGCACAACCCTTACAAATTGACCGTTGTGCCTCAGGTAAGACACAAGGTTTTAAAAGTCTGAATTGTTTAATTATTACAGGTCCGACAAAAATTTAAAGACAAATACTGTTGCGTAAAAGTAATTGGGACAAAGTCTTTAGATTCCCAGTTGCTGAGTCCTCTGTTGACAGTAGGGAAAATCCAATCCTCCAGGTTGTAATTGTCCTCATCATCCTCCACTGTGTTGACTCTGTGGCTGTTGATCTTCAAGGGTAGTCCCCTGGCATGAGGACGGCGTACATTTTTCTGGGATCCTGAAGTGAAACCCAAACCAAATTTGTCAGATTTGTACGGGATATCTGGGAGTTGGCTCCAAATAGTGCACCCACCTTCTTCGATCACTGCCTTGACATCTTTCAGAGAAGACATCTTTAGCGGAGGCCTTGTAATCTTTGGGACTTAGGAAATAGCCTTGGTTACTGCCACGGTTTGTGGGACTTCCTCGAAGTGCAAAAACAGAGTTTCAATGAATTCACCATCCAATTCCACGTATCTGAAGGAGTTTAAGTGACTGACCATATATTCCTCTTCTCCATGGACAGTAATAATTTTCCCCTCGGTTGGATATTTCAGCATTTGATGTAATGTAGAGGTAACGACACCAGCGTTGTGAATCCATGGTCGGCCCAATAAGCAGGAATAGGAAGGGTGAATGTCCATCACGTAAAAAGTTGAATCAAAGGTTTGAGTTCCAACTTTTATGGGGATATCCACCTCCCCATGCACCATTCTCTTTGAACCGTCGAAGGCCCTTACCACTATGTTGCTGGGTTTTAAGGTCAAACCTTCACAATCAAGTCTATCAAGAGCCTTCTTAGGCAACACATTCAAAGACGAACCAGTATCAACCAAGACATGGGCCAAAGTTGCACCCCTGCATTTGATAGAGACATGTAATGCCTCGTTGTGCTTCCCCCCTCTGGATGTCAAGTCAGCATCAGAAAAACCTAAACCATTGTCAGTGGTTAAACTGGCCACACAGTCTTGGAACTGATCAGCAGAGGTTTCTTTCGATACATGGGAAGTTTTAAGGAATTTCACCAAGGCCTTCATATGAGCCTCGGAGCATAACAATAAAGCCAGCATGGAAATCTTTGACGGAGTCTGCCCTAGCTGTTCGACTACGTTGTAGTCGCTTCTCTTTATAATTTTCAGAATTTCTTCCATCTCCTTTTGGGAGGCCTCAGGGATAGATACTGATTGCGCCTTCATCTGGACATGCTCAACTAGAATTCCTTTGCCCCGAGTCTCGGTCGACCCGGTGGTAGGAGTATCAGCAGGTGTAACTATAGGAATTGTAGTAGTAGTATTGTCAACAGGAACAGAAACATAGATGATTAAAGGACCGGTAACAGTCTTTGGAAGAGCAATCTCTAGGGAGAATACTCTGCCACTTCGGGTTATCTTGCTGGTCCCCGCAATGTTGCTGATGTCGGGGTCATCCTTCTCAGAAATTGAGTCTTCAACAGCCAGCCAATCCTTCTTGACACTGTGATAGTAGACATCGCCCCCATAATTCCATGGGACAGTTTTATCTGATGAGTACGGGATTGGTCCAGGCATAGTAATTATCAGTGGGGATACTTTAGGAACTGATGTAATCCTAATGGGTCTTTTGGTGGAGACCCTGGAAGAATTAGCGGAAATGGTTACTATTAAAACATCATTGTATGAAATGGTTGGAATGGAAGTCTTTTCAAACAAAATATCTTTGTCATCCATTATGCGTTGAACACCTGCTTTCAATAAATGACAGCGAGTTGGTAGGGATAAACAGAGGTGGCAGCTTTCATCACACCTCAGAAATAAACCGGCATTCAATAGGTTCCTCTTGATAGTCAGGAGAGGAGTAACAAGTTCATATACAAAAGTAACAAACATATCATCTTCAACAGCGTTAACATCACAGCCATGCTTGGGCATAGGAGCAGTGATAACATTCGGGATCTCATGAGCATCGAATTCAATTTCTTTGGCTTCAAGAAGGTCTTGCACCTTGTTTTTCAAAGCCCAACAATTGTTAGTATCATGGCCTGGACTTTCTGAATGGTATGCACAACGAGCATTAGGATGGTAATGAGAAGAGGTTGTGTTAGGATTCTTCGGAGCTTCTTTCAGAGTTACCAGATTAGATCTCAACAAATATGGTAGGACTTGAGATAGTGTCATATTAATCCGGGTAAATTGTCTTACTGGTCTTTCTGTTATAGGTTGGTTGCTTCTTTGTTGAATAGGTGCAGGCTTTGGGATCATGACAACCCCAACCATTGGACGGTGTTCAGTTCTATCTTGATTTCTTTGAGGATACACAACAACAACTTCTTTCTTCCCAATAAATGGTTTTCTTACAGCAGCAGAGGATGCGTCTTTTTGAATCTTCTCACTCTTAATCCCAGCTTCCACTCTTTCTCCGATCAAGATTAATTCAGTAAAGCCTGCGAGGAGCTCCCAATTAGATGATTGAAGAAAGGACCGGACAGGGTACCTAAAAACATGTCTACTAGTTCTCTTTCAGAAAGGGAAGGCTGGACCCTTCCTGCTAAGTCCCTCCATTTATGGGCGTAGTCTTTGAAACCTTCAATTGAAACCATAGCCATACTCTAGAGTTGAGTACGGGTGGGAGAAAGGTCTGCATTGTATTGATATTGTTTATAGAAGGCAGCGACAAGGTCTTCCCAATTATGGATATTGGCCCTTTCCAGTTGATAGAACCAATCTAGTTGAGTCCCGGATAGACTGTCTTGAAAGAAGTGGACCCACAAATCTCTGTCAGCAGTGTGAGGCTGTATCTTCCTCACATAAGATCGAATATGCATCTTGGGACACGAAACTCCTTCGTACTTAGAAAATACTGGTGCCTTTAATTTTTGTGGAATAACAATCCCAGACACTTAACCCAACTCCTCAAAGTCCAGCCCAGGCACTTTCTGAATTTCCATTGCATTTAGACGTTCTTCCAGATGTTTGTATTTTTCGTCCGCCGAAGGATATTTCTCTTCAGAGTAGTCTTCTTCTTCCTTTCCTTTCACTTCTTGATTATCCTTTTCACCAGATGACATTGTAAAGTCTAGGGTCCGTCTGGCTTGTCCTTGGAACCTTCTTCCCATATTCAAAACTCCTGTTATTTTCTTTGCTTTCTTCTTCTTTTCTTTAACCAACAAAGTCTTCAAATCCTCTTGTCCTTTGGCTAGAGTTAAGAACACCTGTTGAAACTGAGCATTCTTCGCCTGGAGGTCTTTTACTGTCTGCTCGAGATACATATTACTCAAATAAACAGTAGAAAGATGAGGAGACTTGTTGTAAGAAACCTGCTTATGTTATGATGAATGGTAAATTCATATGCAATGATTCCAAGGAAATTAGAGATTTAAATTTTCTTTAGACCAAAAAGGAACACACGTTATATTAATAAATCAAATCTTTGAGTACATCATGCCTCTTTTGGGCTTACAAAGAAATACAAAAAACTCTAAGATAAAAAAGTTATACGCATCCTCTTTGGTGCGATGTAGGCGTTCAGGCTCCGCTCCTCGTGAAGTTGCCTAGTGAGTTCCAAAACCTTCTTCTTGCTGGCGTAGAATTGGGCCTCGAAAGTGTCTCGCTCCCCCTTAAGCTGTATCCAATCTCTTTGTAAGTCTTCAAGAGAGGTGGGCATGTCAGGATGCAGGATAGTGTATGGTATATCTCCTTCCATAACAGGCTCTATGATAACCGGGTGAATGGAGGGGTAAGGCATTATAAGACTTTGAGCACGAGCAAGTACCCATTTAAGGTAAGGCTCAAGAGGGATGTAATTCTTATGCCCCAATATCTTTCTATCTACCTTGTTCAACATCCTCCAAGCTCGGATAAATCTCTGGCGGTGACCTTGATCGTTGTTCTCGTAGTCAAATACCAAACCTTGAATGAGCGTCTCATGTAGGCCATCCCATCGGGCGTAACCAAACTGTCTTAAGGATAAGCAAGGGTTGTAAGTGATACCTCCCCTAATGCCAAGTAAAGGGACATTATGGAATTCTTCATAACGGTCGACAATAGTAACATTATCTATAGATCGGGAACACCAATGAATGTCTGAATGTTTGAGTGTCATCAACCTATGTGACCACGTTGAACCTTGCTCGTTCTTTAGTACAGATTGAGGAAGATGCGAAATAAACCATCTTTCCAAGAGAGGAGTACAACACATAAGGATACCTCTTTTCCTCATTGTGCGAGTGTGAAAATAATGTAGGATGTCTCCTAGCAAAGTAGGCACTGGGTTACGAGACATGAAGATTTTGACGGCGTTCACATTTATGAGTTGGTCAAGATTTAGAAACAAAACCATCCCATAGATGAGGAGAGCCACAATTTCCTAAAAAGCTTGCAAATCCAAAGAGTTCCAACAATTTTGGGCTTTCTCAAACAAGAATCTTGCTAGGAAACCTTTGACACCACTCCTTGTGTCCCAATTAGTTGTGACATCAGATGATTGCAAGTGCAGGGCTTGAGCAATCTCTTCTGGCTTTGGATCTCTTTCTGTACCGTTGAAAGGTAATTGATTGAGAATGGTAATCCTCAAGAGTTTGGAGAATTCTTCCGAAGTTGGCATAAGTTGATAATCGGGGAATGTGAAGCAATGGTGTAAAGGATCAAAGAACTGGAAGAGCACCTTCATCATGTCTTCATCAGTGTTGGAGGTGACCAAGTTTAGTAGGAGACCATGTCTCTCGGTAAATGGATAGTTTTCAGGAATCCTTGATGCTAGCTCTTTAAGTTGAGGAGGGATCCTTACAAGATTGACTTGAATGGTTTTCCTGCGAATAGAATCCATGTCCTACAAAACAGAACAAAGATAATTCTCAAGATCCTTGAAATGGTTAGTAAGTATGAGTATGATGTTATGATTTTTATGATGTTATGTACAAGTATATATATATATACAAACAAAGCAAAAAAGTCATTATGTTTAGGCTTGCATGGAGTCTTATAGGTAAGTACCCTCTTGAAGTTTAGTTGGCTCAAACCTGTCCTAGTAATAGTAATCGGGTTCTAGGGAGCTCCACATCACCAGTTTGTTTCTTTGGGCATTGTTTTAGTGCAAGCCTCTTTAATGGCGACCGAAATATCCCAAAAAACCAAACCTCATTGAGTGTAGTATCGAGTATCTACCAAATTCGGACTGCACCAAAGCCGGTCATCTCACTACGTCCTAATGGCCAAGTTGGTCAAGTAAAGGTTCTTAAAGTTCATTAGTGCTTCATGACATCACCCATCGGCCCCGTTTTCTCCTTGACTACTCAAGTGCTACCGGTACCCACAAATATGTCGCACTAACATAGCTATTTCTTAGACCATGTTGGAATACCCTGCACAGTTTCCACAACGTATTGCTACTTACCTATAAGGTATCCCAAATACGGGTAGAGGATTCAAACCCAAACAAATAACCATAATATAAATAATACAAGTCAAACAATCAAAGCAAGTAAATTTGATCTAGCCCTAAGGTAACCCCACTTTAAGAGTTTTCCCCAGAAGAGTCGCCAGTTCTGTGATACGGTGGGAGAACTGACATGAGTGTTTTGCATTTGATTGCAAATGTTGCGGTTTAGCAAGAGTCGCCATCGACTTTTCTTTTATCCAAAAGGAAAGGTTAAAAAGCACAGGAAAGACCTTTGATATTGTTTATTGAGTTCGAGGGGTAGATTATAAAAAGGGAAGCTATTAGCATCCTTTTTATCCATGGTTTTCCATGGGCTCTTAGTTACTTGCTAGATCACTTGCTTTTGTTTGAAAATGTGCTTTGTGTGGTTTTTTGAAAGTATTTTGTAAAGAGGCAATTGTTTAGGAAAACTTTTATAATGATTCTCGTTCGTAAGAATGTATACAAAGGTGTTGATATTTTGAAAATATTTTCAAGTTTGAAAGATGTTTTTTTGCAAGTGTAGGTGTTTGTTTTTGAAAATAGAAAGGATGTTTTTGTTTTGAAATTGAGCAAGTAACTAGGAACATTCTACCTACTCAAAAGTCTTTCATGCTCATTTGATTTTTTCTTTGACATTGTTATCTTACCATTGATTTGGTAAGTAACCCTATCTTTGGATGTAAACGGGACGGACGTGGGTCATCGTATAACCATGATTAGAAATGTTGTAGGATACCTTAGCATTTTTCTTTATGGACTAAGATAATTTTGAAAGGCAACATAGATAGCGTCATCGAGGGACTATGATCTTATATTTTGCTTGTTTTTGCTAAGATACCTCACATGCGTAATATGGCCATTTTTGTAAGGCAACCAAGTGGATTTACCCTAGGGGTGTTTGTGTGCAAGTGTATTGATTTTCATGCTTGATTTGTCTTTGATTAGGGTTTTCTATTGATTGGTTTTAGTCTTTCCATACAAAACCCTAATTACTAGCATTTGTATATAAAGCGATAAATTGCGGAATTGAAAATTACTACGCTATTACATCATTAGGGGAGGGGGTGTACAAATTTACAAAATGGGGATTTTGCAAGAAAAGTAAACCTAATTATCTATTACAACCATATTGAATATGTACAAATAATTGAATAAATAATAATGTACAAATACAAGAATATAAATGGAAAAAGATATGAGTTTTGATTGGCTTTCATGAAAAGGGTTAACCTAAACCTAATTAAGAAAAATGATTAGTTAAAACTAAAATAAAATTAACTTAAACTAATTGAGAAAAGAAATTAAATTAAAAAAGATTTTTAGAGTTTTTCTATGAAAAGGTTTTTAATTAGAATTAGCAAAAAATTAATTAAAATAAACCTAAGTTATAAATTAATTTTAATTTACAAGAAAACAAAATAATATAATAATTAAACCTAAGTATAAATGTTAATTATTAAGAAAGAAATTAATTTATTAAGAAAATATTTTTGTTCTTTTAATTTTATTAAAACAAATAAAATAAATAAATGAGTGTAAAAATAATAGGATAAATATTTTTTTTGATTTTTATTAATAATAATAAAAATAATATTAATAATAATAATAATAATAATAGTATTAATAATAATAATAATAAATAAAAGATAAAAAAGTAAAAATAAAAAAAGTCAGGGAGGTTGATAAGTGAAACACGAGGTATTGTGAGAAAAAAAGTCAGACCCAAAGGATGGTGCAAACGCTGCAAAAAAAAGTGTCAAAAATGTGAGAAAATGTAAAAAAAAAGCACAAAAAGTCATTGTGATACAGTGGGAGAACTGACTTGAAGGTTTTGCGTTTGATTGCAAATGTTGCGGTTAGCAAGAGTTGCCACCGACTTTTCTTTTATCCAAAAGGAAAGGTGAAAAAGCACAGGAAAGACCTTTGAGATTGTTTCTTGAGTTCGGGGGGTAGATTATGAAAAGGGAAGGTACTATCACCCTATTCATCCATGTTTTTCCATGGGCTCTTAGTTACTTGCTAGATCACTTGTTTTTTGTTTGAAATTGTGCTTTGTGTGGTGTTTTGAAAGTATTTTGTAAAGAGGCCATTGTTTAGGAAATCTTTGTAATGATTCTCGTTCGTAAGAATGTATACAAAGATGTTTGATCTTTTAAAAATGTTTTCAATTTTGTAATATGTTTGAAAGTGTATGTGTTTGTTTTTGAAAATAGCAAGGATGTTTGTTTTGAAATGGAGCAAGTAATTAGTAGCAATCTACCTACTCAAATGTCTTTCTTGTTCATTTTATTTTCCTTTGACATTGTTGTCTTACTATTGATTTAGTAAGCAACCCTATCTTTGGATATAAACAGGACGGGCGTGGGTCATCGTATAACCATGATTAGCAATATTGCAAGGTATCTTAGCATTCTTTTTGAGGGACTAAGATCATTTGTAAGGCAACTTAGTTAGCGTCATCGAGGGACTATGATCTTGTATTTTGCTTATTTTGCTAAGATATCTCACATGCGTAATATGGCCATTTTTGTAAGGCAACAAAGTGGGTTTACCCTAAGGGTGTATGTGTGCAAATGTGTTGATTTACATGCATTGATTTGTCTTTAATTAGGGTTTTCTATTTGGTTGGTTTTAATCTTTCCATACAAAACCCTAATTACTAGCATTTGTATATAAAGCGATAAATTACGGGAATTAAAATTACTATGCTATTACATCATTTAGGGGAGGGGGTGTACAAATTACAAATGGGGATTTGCAAGAAAATAAATTTATTTATCTATTACAACCATATTGAATTACATAAATATACAAGGAATACAATGAATATAATATACAAGTATAAAAGGAAAAGAAATTGATTTATTTTGGATTTTTGTTAGGAAATTTTTTTGGCCTTAATGAAACTAAAGGGTGATGATCAATTGGTCCAAATTAAATTTAGGGAACTAAACCTAATTTTAAAAGAAATAAAATTGATTTAGAAAAGTATTTTTTTTAGGGTTTTTGTGAATTTAATTAAAATACAAAAAGGTTAATTAACCAAAATAAGCCTAAGTTCTAAACTTATTTTAATTTTCAAGAAAATAATAAAATAATACATAATAGTCAAGATTTATTATCTAAGTATATAAAAAAAGGAATTAATTTATTAAAGAAAAGTTTTTTATTTCCTTTGATTTTATAAAACAAAATAAACTAAATAAATGTAAAGATAAAAAAAAATATTTTTGGATTTTTATTAATAACTGTAAAAAATATTTATTAATAATAATGATAATAATATTAATAATAATAATAAAGATAATAAAATAAAAATAAAATATGAAGAGAAAATCAAGGAGGTGTGAAAATAGAACAGGGAGTTAGTGAAAGCAAAAAGGATGGAAAACCCAAAACTGGGCCCAGGCGCTGTAAAGAACAAAAAAAAAGTGAAAAAAAAGGTATGAAAATGACAAAAGACAGCATGCTGGGTGTTGAACCCACGCCCTCTTGGTCATCAGTGTGCTGCCTTACCACTGGGGTGGCTATACATCCGTTAATTAAAATGAAACAATAAATACATGTTACAAATCAAGTCCATGACCTAAACTTCATCTTCAACCTCACGCCCCAGCCAGACAACCTGCAACTTCCTCATCTCTCAACCAAAATGGAAAATGTGAATATGAAAGTTATTCCATTTTTTCTCACAAATCCAACCATATAAATCATGTAAGCTAACAATCAAAGATGAAGATTAATTTTGCTGGCCCTAAATTGGAACCTAATTTTTTCAAAAAGTTCAAATCTAAAATTCTCTACATACAATTAATATAAATGAAAACTATGAACATGGTCAGTTTTAGAGCAATGATATCTACATTTTATCTTCACAAATCAGAAACAAATGATGCCTGTATGAAGAGATGGAAGTTTGAAAACTTACCTCTTGCAACTGGAGTCGTGAATGGAGTTTGAGCAACTTTGGAGATGGCATGCTGATCTGTTTAGCTTGCCTGGACCTCCTTGAGTGTATTCCAACTCTTACTTTGGCTTGAAAATCCCTGAATCTCCCTACATAAGTCAACCTGCAACCTTGATATTTGAAAATGGTGGATAGTGATGGAGGGGTTACAGTCTTGAAACAGGGGCCTGGATCACTTGTGTATGATGTATGTAAGGTGTTTGAATGATTAAGAATCAAAATGCACGAGTGGAAATGGAGATGGAGAGTTTTGGCTCAAAACTATCAAGTTGAGCAGTCTTGTGCAGCAAGGGTGTTTTGGATAGTTTTAGGATGCTTGAAATCGCGTGTTGTGTTGCAATTGACTTGTTAATATGCATGGAAAAGATTAGAGCACAAAATCACTCCAGGTTTCTGAGTTATAGGGTTATGGCTCTATAACTTCCTTTTGAAGAAAAGTGAAATGACAAATCTCAAGTATTGTACAAGCATGTTCTGAGCTTTCTTAGGTCTTAGACACGTTGATTTTGGTTTATAGGAGTTATGTATGCAGAAAGAACAAGTTAGAAGCTCAAGACAAGTTGACTTTGTGATTAAAGCAACTTTTCAAGAATGGAATGGTAACTTTCTTCCTAAAATGGAAAATTGGCTTGGACAATGCTCGGAACAATTGAATAATAGTTCAAAAGCAAGTGTAATCTTCTTATTATGGAGAGATATTGAGGTTTAGAGGCCTGCAAAACAAGATTGTGCAGCATAGGTTTGAAATTGGATTTTTGTTCATCACAAAATGCCTTGTAATTCAAGTGACAAAACACCAACTCCATCTCTTCGATTCTCCCTACTCAAGAATGATCTTAAGGAGTTCTTGGACATTTTGGAAATCTTGCAATGTGATATACAATTTATATTTGAATTTATTTTGAATATTATCCTTGGAACTATGTGAAAAAGTTCCATGAAGTTAGGTTAAAAAAACTGCCTAACTAGGGCAAAATTTCACTAAGTCTTTTTTAGTTCATGAGCATGTATTCATAAAATTATAACTTGAGATACAAGCATTTTTGGAAGAAGTTGTGTGAGGAAAAGTTGTAGATTTCATGGAGATATACAACTTTTATGTTGGAAGTTTCCTTTGAATCATCTTTCATCATAATGAAAAAATTGCTCAAAGTTATGAAAAAATAAGAAATTTTTTACACTTTGAAAAATTTCTAAGTTTAGAAATTTTGACTTTTCAAAATGAAATCTTGATTTCTTGATGAATAATTTTCATATTTTGACATTTTTTGAAGAATTTTAATCTTTGATACTTGATTTTGACCAAAAAGTCAGAGTTTGACTTTTTAGTATACAGTTGACTTTTGATCAGTTGACTGCAAAATTCATCTGTCAATCCAATGGATTTGAAATGTTTTGAATCATGTAATTAGGTAAAAATGATGAAATTGGACTCTTGAGATCATGCCTTAAACCAATTGACCATTTTCTAGGTCAAAAATCAAAAATTTCCCTTTCCCAGTCAAAACCCTAATTTTGACCATTTTGCCCTTTTGGAGTTTGATCAAATTTCTTGAGGAATTGTGAACTAAACTTGATCAAATGACGCATATGAGTTTAAAATGTTAATGTGGATAAAAAATTATGAAGTTTGACTGTAAATTTGCCATAGTTGACTTTTTCCCCAATACAACTGATTTTTATGTCAACTGTTCAATTGACTGATCAAAAGTGTGATCCAAGGCTTGAAACTTGACATGAGTAATCTTGGGGGTCCATAATGGTCCATGGAAGTCATATGAAGCATTGATAGTTCAAAAATCCTTGTGCAAACTCAAACCCTAATTTTGGTCATCAATGCCTAAGGAGATGTCTTGAGCTGATCAACCATAGTGCAGTCTTGAGTCAAAGGAGATCTTGTGAGAAAATTCTTGATAAGTGAGAGGGTAAATTTTGGAGTACGACAGATGCCCCCGTTCAATCTTCTTAAGCCTGAGGAGTTAGATTGGCAAGTTTTGCCATTCGTGACTTGAAGGCGGAAGATGATTTGACACTAGAGTGCCCAAATATTTGCACTCGTTGATGTGATGGTTGAGGGAATGGGCTTAAAGACACCATTTGGAGAGGTGATAGGAAGATGTAGGAGATGGACTTAAAGATGCCATCCAAAAGTAATTATTTGTATTGTAATTTGTAAGCTGGAAGAATGAGTATCAGAATGGCGTCCGTGTCTGGAGCGTATCTGAACTGTATCTGAAAGCTAGTTTTGAATGAGTGTCAGAATGGCATCCGTGTCTGGAGCGTATCTGAAATGTATCTGGGAGTTGAATCTGAATGAGTATCAGAATGGTATCCGTGTCTAAAATGTATCTGAACTGTATCTGAGAGTTGAATCTGAATGAGTATCAGAATGGCGTCCGTGTTTGGAGTGTATCTGAACTGTATTTGAGAGTTGAATCTGAATGAGTATCAGAATAGTATCTGTGTCTGGAACGTATCTGAATTGTATCTGAAAGCTGAATTTGAATGAGTATCAGAATGGCCTCCGTATCTGGAGCGTATCTGAACTGTATCTAAAAGCTAAACATTGCTAATGGTAGCTGTTAACCTTATCCTGAAAAGGGTAAAATGTTAGCTAAAATTCCAATTAATGATACATGAAATGTATGCATAATGGGATTATGTTGTATGCGTTCGTGTTATCAATGTTTATGATATATGAATGCGATGCATGCGTATGTGAGCTGATATGATGTACAACTGTTGGATTGGGGAAAATAAATCCCTGTCTGCTGTTGAGGACATGTAGTGTAAGTCTTCATGTTGTGAAGTTGAAGTGTTGATGAATTTCCGCTTAGAGAAACAAACTCTGTTGTAAGGGAAATCATGTGTACTGCTTGTAAAATCCTGTTGGGAAATCCTGAGAATTTGAATGACTTCTACTGAGGATTGATAATTAGAAACTTGTTCTGCTGGGTATTAAACTGCAAGCTGTGGGGGATTTATGGAAATAGCTTAGAGAGATTTCCCTACCTCTTAAAGCCATTAGTGATTGTTTTTTTTATTTTGTTTATTTGTAAACAGTAATTATGTTCAAATGCATATGTTCAACAATGAATCATTGGACGCTTTTGTAAACAAAACACAAGCGTAAAGAAAAACAGATAGTTTTTGCACTTTTAAAGGGATATCTTTGTATTGACTTTGAGTAAGTATTTTTGTACAATGAGACAAACATTCTAGTAAGAGAATGCCGTCGTAAAAATTGAAAATTTTAATTCAAAGAAAAGATAGCTATGTGCAATAATCCCATGGGGTTCTCATTCTGCTATAGCCTTTGTATCTCTGAGTATCTTGTCTATTTGTTGCCTCGTCCGAAGAAGATTTAATTGATCAAAACTGTCGAGTTCACAAGTTGAAGCCAAAGGTTGTCCTCAAAGTGATCCAATGGGACATAGTCATACGCTTTAATTCCCAAACTTTTTCCTGGACCGTCTTTTCGGGTTTTCAGTCCACCGGGAAACCCTTTTTTTCCCAAGTCGCCCTTTCTGGTTTTTAACTTGCCGGGTGTACAAATTTTTGTTTTGTTTTATCCCTAATTTTTTCCTGAACCTTTTTGGTTCGCCGGGATGCCCTTGCTTTTCCTAGGTATGTCAACCTAGCGGGTCTCTTATGCGTAGTATCTTTTGACTATGTCCACGTTCGTAGGATGCAGAAGGTCGTCACCATCCATGGTGGTCAAGATCATTGCCCCACCAGAGAAAATGTTTTTGATTACAAATGGTCCTTCATAGGTAAGAGTCCATTTGCCCATGGGATCACCTTGTGGCAGTATGATGCGTTTGATCACTAGATCCCCAACTTGATACACTTGGCGTCTGACCTTATTGTTGAAAGCCTTGATCATTCATTTTTGATACATTTGACCATGGTAAACAACAGTAAGTCTCTTCTCATCAATCAAGTTCAGTTGAACAAGTCGAGTCTGGATCCAATCGTCTTCGTTCAGCCCTGCATCCTTCATAATTCTTAGAGAGGGGATCTGAACCTCAATAGGAAAGACGGCTTCCATGTCGTATACAAAAGAATAAGGTGTTGCCCCGGTCGATGTGCGAGTTGTAGTACGATACCCGTGGAGAGCGAATGGTAACATCTCGTGCCAGTCTTTGTATGTGACTGTCATTTTCTGTATGATCTTTTTAATGTTCTTATTTGCAGCTTTGACAACACCATTCATCTTTGACCGGTAAGGAGAAGAATTGTGATGTTGAATCCTGAATTGCTCGCACAAGGCGATGCTCATAGTGTTGTTGAGATTTGTACCATTGTTAGTGATGATCCTTTTCGGGATACCGTACCGGCAAATGAGATTCTGCTTGATGAACCGGGCGACAACATTCTTGGTAACAAAAGCGAACGAAGCTGCCTCCACCCACTTTGTAAAATAGTCAATGGCCACTAGGATGAAGCGGTGTCCATTGGAAGCTGCTGGCTTGATTTCCCCAATCATGTCAATCCCCCACATAGCAAAGGGCCAAGGAGCCGTCAAGACATTCAGAGGAACCAGAGGTACGTGCACCTTGTCAGCATAAATCTGACACTTATGGAAGGTTCGAGAGTGTTGATAACAATTTGCTTCCATGGTAGACCAATAATAGCCTTCTCGTGGGATTTTCTTTGCCATTGTATGCCCACTAGAATGGGTGCCAAAAGTTCCTTCATGCAATTCAGCCATGATCCTTTCATCTTCAACCTTATCTACGCACCAAAGTAACACAAAGTCATGATTGCGTTTGTACAGGATGCCATTACTAAGGAAGAATTTAGCAGAGAATCTCCTTAAGAACTTCTTATCATTAACTGAAGCTCTTTCCGGATATTCTTTAGCCTCGAGATACCTCTTGACTTCGTGAAACCAGGGCTGGTCCACTGCTTTTTCAGTATTAATCTTGTGACAGTGTGCTGGTTCATCCATTCGTTCGATGGTGATTTGAGGAGCCTCGTTATCCCATTTAAGTTTAAACGTGGATGACATTGTGGCTAGTGCGTCTGCTAGCTGATTTTCTTCTCGCGGGAAATGCTCAAAGGTAATCTTCTCAAAATGTGGTAGCAACGTCAAAACATGTTCTTTGTAAGGGATAAGGTTTGGGTGTTTGGTGTCTCATTCCCCTTTGATTTGGCTGATAACCAAAGCTGAATCTCCAAATACATCAAAGGATTTGATCCCCAAGTCTATGGCAGCTCTGAGACCAAAGATGCATGTTTCGTATTCTGCCATGTTGTTTGTACAATTGAAGCAGAGTCTTGCTGTAAAAGGAGTATGAAACCCTTCCGGATATATGAGTACAACACTGATACCATTTCCAAGTGCATTGAATGCGCCATCAAAGAACAGGGTCCATCGGGATCCTTGTTCAGGTCCGTCATATGGCCTGAATTCTTTACAGTTATTTATTGTCATGATGTCTTCATCCAGAAATTCGAACTTCATGGATTGGTAGTCTTCTACAGCTTGTTGAGCTAGGTGATAAACTAATACACTGCCCTTTATTGCTTTCTGGGTAGTATATTGTATTTCATTTTCCATCAGGATCATCTGCCATCTTGCTATTCTCCCGGAGAGAGCAGGTTTCTCGAAGATGTATTTTATCGGATCCATTTTAAATATCAACAGGGTAGTATGAGTCAGCATATACTGTCTTAGCCGGCGAGCAGCGCATGCCAGAGCGCATCAAGTTTTCTCGAGCAGTGAATATCTTGTTTCACAATCGGTAAACTTTTTGCTCAGGTGATAAATAGTGTTCTCTTTTCGGCCAGACTCGTCATGCTGCCCCAACACACACCCCATTGAATTTTCTAAAACAGTTAGATACATGATTAATGGTCTTCCCTCAAATGGTGGCATCAACGCAGGAGGCTCTTGTAAGTATTCTTTGATTTTGTCAAAAGAAACTTGGCACTCGTCATTCCATTTGACTACTTTATCTTTCTTCAACAATTTGAAGATTGGTTCACAAGTAGCTGTCAGGTGAGAGATGAATCTGGCAATGTAGTTCAAACGTCCCAAGAAACCTCTGACTTCCTTCTCAGTACAAGGAGCAGGCATCTCTTGTATCGCTTTTACCTTGGCAGGATCTACTTCAATACCTTTATTGTTGATGACAAAGCCTAGGAGTTTACCAGACCATACCCCAAATATGCATTTGTTTGGATTCAACCTTAGCTTGTACTTTTTCAGTCTCTCAAACAGTTTTTGCAAATGATCAAGATGCTCTTCTTATGTTTGAGATCTGGCTATCATGTCTTCCACGTAGACCTCTATTTCTTGATGTATCATGTCATGAAATAAAGCTACCATGGCACGCTGATAGGTTGCCCCAACATTCTTTAGTCCGAATGGCATCACCTTATAGCAGAAAGTGCCCCACTGCGTGACAAACGTTGTTTTCTCCATGTCCTCAGGCGCCATTTTGACTTGATTGTAACCTGAGAATCTGTCCATGAAGGAAAACACTTTGTTGTACCGTATTGTCAACTAGAATATCAATGTGGGGGAGTGGAAAATCATCCTTAGGGCTTGCCCTATTCAAATCTCTGTAGTCCACACACATTCGCACTTTGCCGTCCCTTTTTAGGCAAAGGAACAACATTGGCAACCCATTGGGGATAAGAGGTGACAGCCAAGAATCCAGCGTTGAATTGCTTCATGACTTCTGCTTTAATCTTTTTTGACATATCAGGCCTCATGCGGCGAACCTTTTGCTTTACTGGCGGATAATCCTCTCTTGTAGGCAGACAATATACCATAATGTCTTTGTCAAGTCCCGACATGTCTTCATACGACCAGGCAAAGACTTCAACATAATCGTGTAACAACTGAATCAGACGCTCCTTGATATTGGGTTCCAGATTGGCACCCACCTTGACCTATTTTTTGTCTTCTTCGATACCTAGATTAATTGTATCCACGGGTTCCTCGTGAGGCTGAATGGTTCTATCTTCTTGTTGTAGTAGTCTGGAAAGTTCCCCTGGTACTTCACAATCTTCCTCACCTTCGTCTTTGGCTTGGTAGATTAGATTCTCAGAGTCATAAAAGGCCATAGCAGTATCGTTACCCATGGGATCCCGAATGGATGTATACCTACATTGTGAGTGTGAGTGTGTGTAAGGGTATAACTATCTTTGAAAGAAATGAAAATGTAAAAAGAAAAACAATGAGCACAAAAGTTTGTATGCGAAAACGTCCATGATTCATTGATGCCATATGAAAATGAGATAATAACCTTTACAAATGGACCATTGTGCCTCGGGTAAGACACACGGTTTTAAGAGTGCGAATTGTTTTAATATTAGAGATCCAACAAAATGTAAAGATAGATTACTGTGTGATAAAAGTGATCGGGACAAAATCTCTAGCCTCCTAGTTGTTGAGCCCTCCACTAACAGTTGGGAATATCCAATCCTCCAAGTCACAGCTATCTTCATCATCTTCTACGGTGTTGACCTCGCGGTTGCTGATCTTTAGGGGTGGTCCTCTGGCACGAGCACGATGTAAAGCCTTCTGAGCACTTGAAGAGAAACCCAAACCAAACTTATCTGACTTGTATGGGATATCCAGGAGTTGTCCCCAGATAGTGCACCCACCTTCTTCTACCACTACTTTGGCATCCTTCAGAGATGACATTTAGAGTGGAGGCCTTGTGATCTTGGGAACAGCCTTGGTCACTGCTACATCTTGGGGGACCTCTTCAAAGTGTTGGAATGGAGTTTCAATAAATTCACCATCTAATTCCATATATCTGAAGGAATTTAGACGGCTGATCATATACTCTTCTTCTCCGTGAACGGTGATAATCTTCCCTTGAATCGCATAATTCAGCATTTGGTGTAACGTAGAAGTGACAACGCCAGCATTGTGAATCCATGGTCGGCCTAGAAAACAGGAATATGAGGGACGAATATCCATTACATAAAAAGTTGAATCAAATGTTTGGGTTCCAACCTTTATGGGGATATCCACTTCCCCATGTACCATCCTTTTCAAGCCGTCAAAAGCCCTTACTACTATGTTACTTGGCTTCAATGTCAATCCCTCACAGTCAAGCCCATCAAGAGCTTTTTTAGGCAATACATTCAAAGATGAGCCAGTGTCCACCAAAACATGAGCCAAGGTTGTGCCCCTATATTCAACTGAGACATGCAATGCTTCATTATGCTTCCTTCCTATTGGTGTTAAATCAGCATTCGAAAAACCTAGACCATTATCTGCAGTCAAGCTGGCTACGCAGTCTTGAAACTGATCGACAGATGTCTCTTGGGGTACATGGGTAATTTTCAGGAATTTTACCAAGGCTTTTGCATGCGCCTAGGAACATAGTAGTAATTCCATAATGGAAATTTTAGAGGGAGTTTGTCCCAGTTGTTCAACTACATCGTAGTTGCTTCTTTTTATGATCTTTAGAATTTCCTCCATCTCTTTCCGGGAGGTCTCAGGGATAGCCAATGATTGTGTCTTCGTCTTGACAGACTCAACCAAAACACCTTTTCCTTGAGTCTCGCTTAACTTGGCAGCAGGAGTGTCGGTAGGAATGATAACAGGGATTGTAACAACTTTGTTAGTTGGAGTATTAGTGGGGATGATTGTAGGACTGTGAACAGCTTTTGGAGGAGTAACAACAGGAATGATTAAGGGTTCGGAAATTGCTTTTGGGGGAGCAATTTATAGAGAGAATATCCTTCCGCTTCGGGTAATCTTGCTAGTTACTATAATATTACTGATGTCGGAGTTCACTTTCTCAGAACTTGAATCTTCGGCGGCTGGCCAATCTTGCTTGATACCGTGGTAGTAGACATCCCCTCCATAATTCCATGGTATGGTTTTGTCTGAAGAATACGAAAATGGTCCTGGAATTGTAATTATTAAAGGAGTTGCTTTCGGAACTGATGTAATTCTAACGGGTCTTTTGGTGGAGACCCTGGAAGAATTGGCGGAAATGGTAATGATAGAAACATCTTCAAAAGGAACAGGTGGAACATAAGTCTTTTCAAACAAAATTTCTTTGTTATCTATTAGGCACTGAACACCTGCTTTCAACAAAGGACAGCTGGTTGGTGAGAACAAACAGAAATGACAGCCTTCATCATAGCCCAGGAAAACAAGGGCATTCAACAAGTTTACTTTAATAGTCAGGAGTGGGGTCCTAAGTTCATCAACTGAAGTAACAAACATATCTTCTTCAATGGCATTGGTATTATGGCCATATTTGGGCATAGGGGCAGAAATGATGTTTGACTTTTCGGGCGCACCGAATTCAATCTCTTTGGCTTCAATGAGGTCTTGTATTTTGTTCTTTAAAGCCCAACAATTATTAGTATCGTGACCAGGACTTTCAGAGTGGTATGCACAACGGGAATTAGGATGATAATGAGGAGATGCTGTATTAGGATTCTTTGGAGCTTCTTTCAAGGTCACCAAGCTGGATCTTAACATATGTGGCAATACTTGAGATAAGGTTATGTTAATTCTGGTGAATTGTCTGACTGGCCTTTCCGTCCTTGGTTGGTTATTGCGCAGGCTTAGGAATCATAACAGCCCCCACCATTGGTCGGCGTTTGGCCCTATCTTGATTTCTCTGAGGATAAACAGCAACCACTTCTTTCTTTCCGATAAATGGATTTCTTATGGCAGTAGAGGATGTATCTTTTTTAATCTTTCCACTCTTTATCCCGACTTCTACCCTTTCTCCGGTCAATATTAGTTCAGTAAAACCTGCCGATGAACTTCCAGTTAAATGATTGAAGAAGGGACCAGACAAGGTGCCCAAGAACATGTCTACCAACTCTCTCTCAGATAGAGGGGGTTGAAATCTTCTGGCTAAATCTCTCCATTTTTGCGCATATTCTTTGAAACCTTCATTGGAAATCATGGCCATACTCTGGAGTTGAGTACGGGTAGGCGCAAGATCAGTATTGTATTGGTATTGTTTGTAAAAGGCTGCAGCAAGATCTTCCAAGTTGTGAACGTTAGCTCTTTCTAGTTGGTAAAACCAGTCAAGTTGAGTTCTAGACAGACTGTCTTGGAAGAAGTGTACCTGTGATACGGTGGGAGAATTGACTTGAGGTTTTGCGTTTGTTTTTGCAAATGTTTCGGTTGAGCAAGAGTCACCACCGACTTTTTATTTTATCCTAAGGAAAGGTTTAAAAAGCACAGCAAAAACCTTTGAGATGTTTTCTTGGGTTCGGGGAGTAGATTATAGAAATGGAAGGTATTAGCACCCTTTCTATCCATGGTTATCCATGGGCTCTTAGTTACTTGCTTAGATCAACTTGCCTTGATTTTCAATTGTTTGAAATGGTGCTTTCAATTGTTTGAAATGGTGCTTTGTGTGTGTGGGTTTGAAAATGTTTTTGAAAAGAGGCCAATGTGGTGGCAACCTTTGTAATGATCCATGTTGGGATGTATACAAAGGTGTATGTCTTTTGAAAAGTTTTCAATGTTTGTGAAAGTTGTTTTGAAAGTGTTGTGATGTGTGGTTTTGAAAAATAGGCAGGTGTTTTTGTTTTGCAAGTTGTCAAGTAACCAAAAGCTATCTACCCTAAATTTCTCAAAGATCTTTGCTATGTTTTAGCCCTTTTAAGAATTTTGTTCCACCATTGTATTTGGTGGACAATCTTGTGTTAGGATGTGAACGGGACGGGCGCGAGTCATCGTGTAGACCATGATTGCAACGGTGCCAAGTATCTTTGGGCAATTTTTCCTTTAAGGGACTTGATCATTTTTTTAGGCAACTTTTGAAAGCGTCATCGAGGGACTATGATCATTTGAATTGTTTTGTTTTTTTGCCAAAGATACCTAACATGCAATATGGCCCTTTATTGAAGGCAACAAGTGGAGTAACCCTAAGGGTGCAAGTGTGATTAGTGTTGTCCATTTTCATGCTTGTTTATCTTGAATTTAGGTCAAACTATTTGTTGTTTTTGATTTGCATACAAAACCCAAATTCTATCATGGCATATTTAGAAAGCTTTTAAAGTGGGGAATTTAAAGGTCCTAAATTATTACAAATGGGGGGTACAAATGTTCAAATGGGGATATTTTAGCAAGAAATTAAACCTAAACTATTACATCCAAATTGAATTTTTACAAGGTATTTAATTGCACAATAATTAAATAAAATATAATAAATATGCAAGATGCAAAGAAATGATTTTTTATATGTATGAAAAAATGTATTTTTATGTGACAAATAAACGAAAATAAAAAGGATTAATTTTTGGTATTTTTGATGTTTAGAGTAAAACCCTAATTTTTGCTAAATAAAATGTATTAATTATTTAATATATGCAATATTTATTAATTATGTACAAAAATAAATAAAAGGAAGTATATTGTCAAAAAGTGATTTTTTTAAGTTAAATATTAATAAAAATAAAAATGTGTTATTTTTATGTTTTCTTATCCTAAATATTATAATAAATATATAAGTATTTATATTATTTACTAAATATATTAAATATGTACAAAAATAAAATATTTAATATTTACAAAAAAAGTATATTTTTTATAAAATGTTTTCAGAAGATAAAATAAAATAAAATTAGAAAATAAATGTATTTTGAATTGTTCTTAATATTCTAAACAAAAAAAGTATTATGTATTTATTTATATATAACTAAATGAAGCAAATAAATATCAAATAAAATGCAAAAAATGTGAGAAAAATATTTTTAATATTTTTTATGCTTTAATAAAAAATAACAAATCAGAATCAAAAGGAAAAAGTTGAAAATGACAAATAAAACTCAAAATGGGCCAGGGGGGTGCATGTGTAAAAATGTGGTGCAAAAAAGAAAAATATCTCAGGCCCAGCCCAAAGACACTGTCTTCAACCTCTGGACATTCAAACAGAGCAAACACGTGCTTCCTGCTATCTCATGATTCCTGAACTTTCAAGCAAAACTCATAACACAAGAAATGTAGAGCATCATGTCACGAGTTCATACATATAAAAAACTTGATCTAACTCTCAGAAATGAGAGAGAATTTCTTCTCCCCCAATTTCTGACCTAAGTTTTTGTCAATGTTCAGGTCTTAAATTCTCTCAGCATATGCAATATAAATGGAAAGTGAGGATATGAGTGGCTTCAGGGACATGAGTATGACATTTTTCATTCACAAACTTAAAGCTAAATCTTCCTAAATTGAGAGATAGAAGTCCATGAACTTACCTGTTCAGCTTGGATCGTATCTGGCAATAGAGGTACTTTCAGTGCAATGTGAGGACTTGTACAGCTTGCTTGAAGGCCAGGGATGCTTCTCCAACCTTTAGCTTGCTTTGAAACCAAATGAATCAAGCTATGGAAGTCCACCTGCAAAACAGAAAAATTGAAAATGGTGAAGTTGGTTAGAGGTGTTACAGGTCGTGTCCAATGCTTGGGATAGCTTGTATAGGTGGTATGGAGTGTGTATGAATTGGTTTTGGCCAAGGCGCACGAATGGATTGAGTTGTAGAAGTCCAACTGCAGAAGGGACTCTATTTTCTGCAGTAGGATGGTGTTTTTGTGAATGGTGAGGTTTGGAAGGTGTTTTGGTCGTGTCTTAGCTCAGTTATGATATTTGGAATGTGTCTAACAAATTTGCTTAAGCTTCTCTTGGCAGAAATGTGAGTTGTGTTACAAAATGCAAGGTTTCTTCTAACTTAAGCAAAAATTGTCAACTTGGTTTCTAGACTTGTGCAGGCCCCCTAATCATGCTGCAACCATCTCTCTTGATCAGTGTGATATGTTCCTGAACTTGTGCCAAAAGGATTTGCGTTGTACTACTTGGATTGCAAATTTGACATAAAGTGTAACTTTTCAAAAATGGATAATTTGCTTTTTCTAATTAAGGCTTAGTTCTTCATACAATGACCAAATGCACAAAATAATGCCTTGGCACAATGGATTGGCATTTAATTATTGAGTAAGACAAGGATTAGAGGCCTGTAACTAGCTTGCTCATGCTGATTTGAAAAATTGCACAAGTTATGAACATGGAAATGGCTCATGAACAAAGTGAGTTTTGCCCATATTGACAAATTCGATTCTCCCTAACCACAAGGGTGTTTGAGAAGTTCTTGGACATTTTGGAAAGATTGGAATGTGTACTTCAATCCATCTTTGTAATTCAAGTTGAAATTCCAAGTGGAAGCATGTGAAAAGTGGCCATGAAGTTAGGAAAAAATCCTGCCTAGAATAGGTCAAATTTTTTCTAAGTTAAGAATGTTTTGCACCCTTGTTCCAAAAATCATAACTTGAGCTACAAGCTTCTTTTGAGGAAACTTTGTGAATCAAAGTTGTAGATTTTGCAATGGACTATAACTTTCATGTTTTGAGTTTTCCTTGAATCCAAATGTACCTTGATGAAAAAATGGGACAAAGTTAGGAAAAAATTAGGGATTTTCATAACTTAGAAAAATTCTAAGTTATGAAAATTCTTCATTTCAAACCCTAATTTGTGATTTTTTGATTTCTTGGTGAACAAGTTTCATAATTTGACATGTCTTGATGAAAAATGAATCTTGACACTTGATTTTGACCAAAAAGTCAAAGTTTGACTTTTCAGTATACAATCAAAAATTGATCAATTGACTGGAAAATTCATCTGTCAATCTTGTGCATTTGGGATCTTTTGAACTTGTTAAACATGTCAAGACAATTCCATGGGGTCCTTGAGTCCATATGTGAGCTTGGTTTGCCATTGGCTAGGTCAAACAGTCAAAAATTGCCTTTGTGCAGTCAAAACCCTAAAAATGACCATTTTGCCCTTTTGGTGATTTGATCAAATTTCTTGTGGAATTGTGATCCAAACTTGATCAAATGGTCCATATGAGTTCATAATATTGATGTGGGTCAAATTTCATGAGGTTTGACTGTCAATTGACCACAATTGACTTTTTCCCCAATACAACTGATTTCTATGTCAACTGTCCAATTGACTGGGCAAAGTTTGGAATCAAGACTTGAAACTTGGTATGGATAAACTTGGGAGTCCAACATGAAGAATGAAAGCCATCTTAGGCATTTTAGGTCAAAACATCTTTGTGCAAACACAAACCCTAATTTGGGTCAACAGTGCAAGGAGAAGTCTTGAGCAGAGGAAATCCTAACTGGATCTTGAGCTCCAAAGATCTTGTGATGAGAGAATGTTGAGGAAATGGGAGGGAAAATTTTGGGGTACAATAGTTGCCCCTGTTCAATCTTCTTAGACCTGAAGAGTTAGATTGGCAAGTTTGCCTTTCGCGACTCGAGGGTAAAAGGAGATTGGACACTAGAGTGCCCGGAAATTTGCACTCGCATAGCGGAGTATCAGCAATGTGATGGCGGGAATGGGCTTATTGATGCCATTTGGAGAGATGGTGGATAGGGGGATGGGCTTATAGATGCCATATGGAGACGTGACAGAACCTTGTCGGGAATGGGCTCATAGATGCCATTTGGAAGTGTTGATCGCGTGAGAGATTCCTTAGCGAGAACTTGCGTACTTGAGAAAGGAAGATGTTTCATGGCCTGTTACAGGTGTTGATCTTCAATCTCTTCATGCAGATATGCCCTGGCTAGATACATGTATCGAATCTACAATTGGTTGTTCACAGATGTGCCCTGGCTAGATACAGGAATCGAATCTGGAACTGTTGTCGATAGATGTGCCCTGGCTGGATACAGGTATCGAATCTGGAATTGTCGTCTACAGATATGCCTTGGATGGATACAAGAATCGAATCCGGAATTAGTTGCTGACAGATGTTCCCTGGCTGGATACAGGTATCGAATCTGGAATTGCAAAAGGTTGGTAGAGATAGCTTTCCTGGCTGGATACAGGTGTAGACCTCTGACCTGAGAATGAAAGATAATTTCCTGGCCTGTTACAGGGGTTGACCTTCAAACTCTTCATGCAGATATGCCCTGGCTAGATACAGGAATCGAATCTACAATCCATCACTCACAGATGTGCCCTGGCTAGATACAGGAATCGAATCTGGAATTGTGATAGTTGATAGTAATCATCCTTGGATTGACTTTTTCCTGAAAAGGCAAGATATTAGTTGTATGCAATGTCAGGATGTATGAAATGCATGATGTCATGATGTTCTCAAAAATAAATGAGATCGTGTGATATGCACTTTATCATGTATGTAAGCAGGATGTATGAAAATGTGAAATGTCTATGAGTGTATTTTTGTCTAGGAAAATAAATCCTTGACGACTGGCCGGGGAATTAAATCCTGGGCTGATGTTGAAGAGTAAAGTTCTTCGTTTCCGCTGGGGATGATGATTACAAGAATAAACCGGTAGGAGAAGATGACTCTGTTGGAGAATAAACTTGTTGGAGACATTACTCTGAGGGGAATTACTCTGTGGGAAGAGATACTTCGCTGAGGTTTTGATGAGAGCTCCGCTGGGGATTTCAACGATAAACTCTGCCGAGGATTCCGCTGATAAGTTATGTTGGGGAACTTTGATGAACTCTGCTGGGGATAGGAAGAACTTCGCTGAGGACGATCTTTCCGTGGTAATTAGCTGAGGATAACCCAGTTATACCCTGGTGGGGAAATAACCTTTGAATGAAACCGGGGAGGGACGTTCGTACTCTGCAGGGGATAAGCTTCCAGAATCTACTGGGGATATGGATTCCACTCTCCTAGGGAAACTTTTCAGACTGTACTGGGGTGTTGGTATTCCGCCGGGGAACAATCTCATATTAAGACTTCCGGGGATGCTTGTTGGGAACGTCTATACTCCGCTAGGGAATGTTGAGATCTTCTGGGGATACCCAACTTCCTTTAGGCTGGCCGTAGACTAACTCTGCTTGAGGAGAATATCGCTGACTTGCTAGGGGAACTGTGCCTTTTTGGGGTTGATGGGAGACTAACTCTGCTTGAGGAGAGTATTGTTGAAATCTGGTCTTACTCTGTGGGGAGTTGAGGTAACTTGGTCACTTTCTTCAGCCGAACCTACCTTGGTACCTTGGTGGACAGAGCAACTAGACCGCTTGGACAAATTTACACTGCCCCTGTTTCTGATGTCACTTGTAATCAGTCCTCTGTTTCGTATGCAAATATTCATGGTTAGCAATTAATGGCAAATGCATATATCAAAAATGAACATTGGACGTTCTTCGCAAAACAAAACAGAAAAAGGGAAAACAATGGATAATTTGTCTGAAAAATTGAACTTGTATTGATTTTGAAATTTGCCCGTAAATAGGCGTTTTTGTACAAGAGGCTGACGTCCTAGTAAGAGAACGCCGCCGAGAAAAATAGAGTTTATACAATTTTGTGAAAAGGAAACAAAACAGCTATGTGAACAATTATCCCACTGGGTCCCAACTCTGCTATCGCCTTTATGTCTTCAAGCGTCTCATCATTTTGCTGCTTAGTTGAAAATGAAGCTGATTGATTGAATTTATCTGAGCCCGATAGTTGATGCCGAATTCTGGATGCAAGGTGATCCAATGAGACATAGTATTACGCTTTATCCCTAACTTTTGCCTGGACCGCCCTTTCGGGTTTTCAGTCCACCGGGATACCCATTTTTGCCCAAGCCGCCTTTTCAGGTTTTCGACTTGCCAGGTGTACATATTTTTTCATTTCATCCCTTATTTTTGCCCGAACCCTTTTGGTTCGCTGGGAAGCCCTTATTTTTGCCTAGGTGTGTCAACCTAGCGGGTCTTTTAGTTCATGCGTAGTATCTTTTTACTATGTCTGCATTGGCAGGGTGAGGAAGGTCGTCACTATCCATGGTGGTTAGAATCATAGCTCCTCCTGAGAAGATATGTTTAACCACAAACGGCCCTTCGTACGTAGGGGTCCATTTTCCCCTGGGATCACCTTGAGGAAGAATGATGCGCTTGATTACCAGGTCTCTGACTTGATACTCTTGTCGTCTGACTTTCTTGTTAAATGCCCTAATCATGCGTTTTTGGTACGTCTGACCATGACAAATAGCAGTGAGTCTCTTTTCGTCAATTAGGTTTAATTGATCAAGCCGAGTCTGGATCCAGTCATCTTCGCTTAATTCTGCATCCTTCATTATCCGGAGAGAGGGTATCTGGACTTCAATAGGCAAGACTGCCTCCATGCCATAGACCAAGGAAAAGGGAGTTTCCCCTGTTGACGTCCGTGCTGAGGTACGGTACCCATGAAGAGCAAACGGTAACATCTCGTGCCAATCTTTGTAGGTCACTGTCATCTTCTGCACAATCTTCTTAATATTTTTATTTGCTGCTTCGACAGCCCCATTCATCTTCGGCCGGTAGGGAGAAGAGTTGTGGTGCTGTATCTTGAATTGCTCGCAGAGCTCAGTGATCATCTTGTTGTTAAGATTGGTACCATTGTCCGTAATGATCCTCTCAGGTACACCGTATCGACAAATCAGGTTATGCCGGATGAAACGTGCCACAACATTCTTGGTTACCGCAGCGTAAGAAGCTGCTTCGACCCACTTTGTGAAGTAATCAATCGCTACCAGGATGAAGCGATGCCCGTTGGATGCCGTAGGTCGGATCTCGCCGATCATATCAATGCCCCACATTGCAAAAGGCCAAGGTGCTGTCAAGACGTTCAGAGGAACCGGGGGAATGTGCACCTTATCAGCATAGATCTGGCATTTATGACAAGTTCGAGAATGCTGATAACAATCAGCTTCCATTGTGGACCAGAAGTATCCTGCCCGAAGGATTTTCTTTGCCATGGTATGTCCACTGGAATGTGTTCCGAAAGTACCTTCATGTAGCTCTATCATAATCCTTTCTGCTTCAGTCTTATCCACACAACGCAGTAAGGTTGAATCATGGTTTCGCTTGTAGAGAATGCCGTTGCTGAGGAAGAACTTTGTCGCGAACCTTCTCAGAAACTTTTTGTCATTAACAGATGCGCCTTCGGGGTATTCTTGAGCTTCAAGGTACCTCTTCACTTCATGATACCAAGGTTTTTCTGTTACCTCTTCGGTTTCGAGATTGCAGCAATGTGTCGGTTCATCCAATTTCCAAATAATGATCCGGGGTGCCTCGTTGTCCCATTTGACTTTGAACATAGAAGACATCGTAGCCAACGCGTCCGCTAACTGATTCTCCTCTCTTGGGAAGTGTTCAAAAGTTATCTCCTCGAAGTGGGGAAGAAAAGTCAACACATACTCCTTGTAAGGAATGAGATTTGGGTATTTCGTATCCCACTCGCCTTTGATCTGATTGATCACGAGAGCGGAATCTCCGAAGACACTCAGAAGCTTGATCCTTAAGTCGATGGCAGCTTGAAGACCCATGATACATGCCTCATATTCTGCCATGTTGTTGGTGTAGTTGAAACATAGCCGGGCAGTGAGTGGAGTATGAGTTCCTTTAGGGGATATGATCACAACGCCGATACCATTACCCAAAGCGTTCGAGGCTCCGTCAAAGTGCATAGACCATCGGGATCCTTCCTCAGGTCCTTCATCCGGTCCAGGTACTTCACAATCAGTCACTACCATGATATCCTCGTATGGAAATTCAAAGTTCAACGACTGGTAATCGTCCACTGGTTGGTGTGCCAAATGGTCTGCCAATACACTTCCCTTGATTGCTTTTTGAGTCGTGTACTGGATGTCATATTCCGTCAAGATCATTTGCCATCTTGCTATTCTTCCGGACAGAGCAGGCTTTTCGAATATGTACTTAATTGGATCCATTTTTGAAATCAACAGAGTAGTGTGAGTCAACATATACTGTCTCAGCCGGCGAGCAGCCCATACCAGAGCGCAGCAAGTTTTCTCGAGCAGTGAGTACCGAGTCTCACAGTCGGTAAACTTTTTGCTCAGGTAATAAATGGTGTGCTCTTTTCGGCCAGACTCGTCATGCTGCCCTAACACACACCCCATTGAGTTGTCAAGTACTTTCAATTATAGTATTAGAGGTCTCCCTTCAACCGGTGGCATAAGAATGGGTGGCTCTTGGAGATATTCTTTGATTTTTTCGAAAGCAGCCTGACATTCATCGTTCCAACTTACCACTTGATCTTTCTTCAGTAGCTTGAAGATTGGTTCACAGGTAGCAGTTAGATGCGAGATGAATCGGGCAATGTAGTTCAACCGTCCCAGAAAGCCTCTGACTTCTTTCTCTGTCTTGGCAGTTGGCATCTCTTGTATGGCTTTCACCTTGGCAGGGTCCACTTGAATACCTTTGTCGCTTACGATGAAGCCTAGCAATTTTCCAGATCTCACCCCAAAGGTGCACTTGTTCGGGTTCAACCTCAGCTTGTACAACTTCAGACGGTCAAACAGCTTCCGTAGATGGTCAAGGTGTTCCTCCTCAGTTTGGGACCTTGCAATCATATCGTCGACGTATACTTCTATCTCGTGATGGATCATATCATGAAATAAAGCAACCATGGCACGTTGGTAGGTTGCCCTATCATTTTTCAACCCAAATGGCATGACCTTGTAGCAAAAGGTGCCCCACTGAGTAACGAAAGTGGTCTTCTCCATGTCTTCAGGAGCCATCTTGATCTGATTATAACCGGAGAAGCCGTCCATGAAGGAGAAAACTTTATGCTGAGCAGTATTGTCAACCAGAACGTCAATATGAGGCAGAGGGAAATCATCCTTGGGGCTGGCCCTGTTCAAATCCCTGTAATCAACACACATTCGGACCTTACCATCTTTCTTTGGCACCGGAACCACGTTGGCAATCCACTGAGGGTAAGAAGTCACTGCTAGAAACCCGGCATCAAATTGTTTCATAACCTCAGCTTTGATTTTCTCGGACATCTCTGGACGCATACGGCGGACCTTCTGTTTTACCGGAGGGCAATCTTCCTTGGTAGGTAGGTGATGAACCACAATGTCGGTATCCAAACCAGGCATGTCTTCGTAAGTCCAAGCAAAGATTTCCATGTAGTCATGCAGCATCTGAATCAATCGTTGCTTCACACTGAGCTCTAGATTGGCACCAATCTTGACTTCCTTTTTGTCTGTCTCAGTACCCAGATTTACCGTTTCCACTGGCTCTTCATGTGGCTGAATGGCCCTCTCTTCCTGGAGTAACAGTCTTGCGAGCTCACCAGGCACTTCGCAATCATCTTCACCTTCATCTTCGGTTAAGTTGATCGGTTTTTCAAAGTCATAATTGGCAGTAGCAGAGTCGTTACCAGTGAGATCCAGAGTGGATTGGAACCTGTATAAGTGAGTGTGTGTAAATATAGTTGTTTTGCAATATATAACAAGGAAAGAAAAAGGAGCACAAGATTTTGAAATGCAACAAACGCCCAATGTTTTGATTAATGATATATGAAAATGTCATACAAAAGCCCTCACACATGGAGCCACGGTGCCCCGGGTAGGACAACGAGCCATAAAAGTTTCAACATATTGTTTGTTACAAATTGAAAACAAAAGAGTTCATTACTGAGTGACAAAAGTAATAGGTGTAAAGTCATTGTCAGTCCAGTTGCTTGGTCCATTGTCGGTTGTTGGGTAGATCCAGTTGTCAAATTCAGATTCCTCCATGTCGCCTTAAACAGCATTCACTCCCGGGTTAGTGATGAACACAGGAGGTCTTCCAATCCTTGCCTTGCGAACAACCCTCTGAGCCTCTGCAGTGAAGCCCAAACCAAACTTGTCGGTCTTCGGAGTGAAGTCAGGAAGTCGGCCCCAGTTTGCACACTCACCCTTCTCAATCACAGCCCGGGCATCCTTTAAGGAAGCCATCTTTAAAGGGGGGTCTTCAATCACAGTTTCAGCTGACGCCAGAGTTTGAGGCACCTCTTCAAAGTGTTGAAAGGGGGTTTCAATGAACTCCCCATCCATTTCTATGTACCGGAATGAGTTAAGGTGGCTGACCATATACTCTTCTTCCCCCTGCACTGTAACAATCTTTCCTCCGACTGGGTACTTAAGCTTCTGATGTAGTGTGGAGGTCACAGCTCCAGCCTTGTGGATCCATGGACGACCCAGCAAACAAGAATAGGACGGACGGATATCCATCACATTGAAAGTAGAATCAAAAACTTGAGAGCCAACCCGGATCGGAATGTCAACTTCACCATGTACCATCCTCTTTGAACCGTCAAAGGCTCGGACAACAATGTTACTGGGTTTGAGCTCCAGACCCTCACAATCCAATCTGTCTAGGGCCTTCTTGGGCAATACATTCAATGAAGAACCGGTGTCTACCAACACATGGGCAAGAGTAGTGCCCCTGCATTCAATGGAGACATGCAGGGCATCATTATGGTTCTTTCCTTTGGCGGTCAGATCAGCGTCAGAGAAGCCCAAACCATTATCGGCAGTCAAGTTGGCCACACAATCAACAAATTGATCAGCAGATGTTTCCTGTGGCACATGAGCCGTCTTCAGGAAGGAGATCAGGGCCTTGGCATGGGCCTCTGAACATAATAACAGTGATAGCATGGAAATTTTAGAGGGGGTGTGCCCCAACTGCTCGACAACATTGAAATCACTTTTCTTGATAATCTTGAGGATCTCCTCCATCTCTTGCTGGGAGGCTTCAACAGTGGTTGTCTTCGGCGCCTCCGTCAGGGCAGGCAAATCAGTAGCAATCCCTTTGCCCCGAGCATCAGATGACTCGGAAGCAGGGGTAGAAACAAGAACTTGATTAGGAAATGGAACATGCACACTTGCGGGTGTGATGATAAGAGGTTTCTGAATAGATGGTGGCGAAATATCTGGCGAGAACAACCTACCACTGCGGGTAATTTTGGCAGGCCCGGTAATGTTACCGACACCGGTACTTGTATCAAACTTTTGCTTTACTCCAAGAACATAAACATCTGCCCCATATTGCCATGGGACAGCCTTGTCGGATGTATACGGGAGAGGCCCCAGAACTGTGATGATGATAGGAGCAATCTTCTGAGTGGACATGATTTTGACGGGCTTCTTTGAAGGAGCCTTGAGAGGTTTGTTGAAAATAGTGACAATAGAAACTTCTTCGGCAGGGGCAGCAGGAACAACAATCTTCTCGAACAAGATTTATTTTCTATCCATCAGGCTTTGGATACCTGATTTCAGCAAAGGACAACCAAAAGGCGAAACAGCACATAGAAGGAAATCTTCACCACATCCCGGAAATAAACCGGCTAGCAACAAATTCCTTTTAACAGTCGATAACGGAGTAACAATCTCTTCCACGGAGGCCACATACCGGTCTTCTTCCACAGCATTCACTCCATGCTGGAGCATGGGAGCAGTCACAACATTGGGTCTTTCGAGCGCCTCAAACTGTATTTCTTTAGCATCAATAAGGTCTTGAAACTTATTCCTCAGAGCCCAACAATCATCCGTAGTATGCCCGGGGCTATCAGAGTGATAAGCGCAACGGGCGTTGGGGTTGTACTTTGGAGAAGCTGTGTTCACCACCTTTGGAGCTTCTTTGACAGTTACCAGATTGGTTGACAGTAGTTGCGGCAATATCTGAGACAGGGTCATACTGAGCCGAGTGTACTGCCTTTTGGGTCTCTCACCCCTTTGTTGATTATACTGCTGAGGAGCAGCAGCAGGCTTTGAAATTACCAATGCATTGACAGCTTGGCGGCGTTCCGGCTTAACCTGTCTTCTGGGACCATAAACAGCACTGGCTTCCTTCTTGAAGGGCTTCTTTTCAGTACTCGCGGCGACACCTTTCTATATCTTCCCTGACTTGATACCAGCTTCTATCCTCTCACCAGTCAAGATCAAATCTGTAAACCCATCAGAGGAATTACCAATCAGATGATTAAAGAACGGACCAGACAGGGTCCCAAGGAACATGTCAACAAGTTCACGGTCAGTCAGTGGTGGTTGCACCCTGCCAGCCAGGTCTCTCCACTTTTGCGCATACTCCTTGAATCCTTCGCCCGTCCCCAGTGACATACCCCGAAGTTGGGTACATGTGGGAGCGAGGTCAGAATTATACTGATATTGTTTATAAAATGCCGTAGCCAAGTCTTCCCAGTTTCAGATACTGGCTCCATCCAGCTGATAGAACCACTCGAGTTGAGCCCCAGAAAGGCTATCCTGAAAGAAATGGATCCAAAGGTTCTTGTCTACAGTGTAAGGTTGGATCTTCCTTACATATGATCTGAGATGCATCTTCAGACATGATAGCCCGTCATATCTTGCAAAAACTGGCACTTTGAACTTCGGGGGGATCACAATTCCAGCAACTAATCCCAAATCTTTGAAATCTAAGCTGAGAACTCTCTGCAGCTCCATAGCTGCCAACCTGTCTATCAAGCCATTGTACTTATCATCGGCGGGCAGGTATTGTTGATCAGAGTAGTCTTCGTCCTCTTCAGCCTCCTCTTCTTCAACCTCGGATTCGGAAGGTACCGCAGTTGCATTCCCTTTACTGGTTCCCTCTTCAGATGTAGGGGGAAATTCAAGCACTCTTCTGGCTTCACCCTCAAACCTTCTTCCTAGGGTAGCCACCCCGATTCTCCTCTTCTTCTTTTTCACTGGCTCTTTGTTCCCCAGCAGGGCTTTCAGATCTTCCTGACCCTTAGCCAAGGTCATCAGGAGTTGTTGAAATTGTGAATTCTGAGACTGCAAGTCCTTGACCGTCTGTTCAAGATCCATCTTACTGAAATAAACAACAGAAAGATAAGGAAACATGGTGTGGAGACCTGCTTATGCGTATGATGAATGATATGCTTATGTATGCAATGCATTCAAGGATTTAGCAAATTCAAAATTGTTGCAAACAAAAAGAACGCACGTCATATTAAGAAGAAATTTGTCAGTACATAAATGCCCCATGGGCCAAATATTACAAAAACTTCTCAAGGTAAGAAGACGTTGCGCATACTCTTTGGTGCAATGTAGGTGTTGAGGGTCTCTTCCTCATGGAGTCGGCGGGTAAGCTCCAAAACCTTCTTCTCACTGGCATAGAAGCTGGCTTCAAAAGTGTTTCGTTCCTCCTTGAGTTGGATCCAACTTTTCTGCATCTCCTCCCACGATGTAGGCATGTCAGGATATAGGATGGTGTAGGGAACCTCTCCTTCCTTAACGGGCTCTTTAATCACAGGGAGAACATGAGGGTAAGGCATCATTAGACTCTGGGCTCGGGTTCGTACCCACTTGAGGTAAGGCTCAAGAGGGATGGAATTCTTGTGTCCCAGTGTCTTGCTGTCAACCTTGTTAGGCATCCTCCAAGCTCTGATGAATCTTTGGCGAAGTCCTTGCGCATCATTGTTGAAGTCAAAAACTAGGTCAGGAATCAACATGTCGTGAGGGCCATCCCTCCGTGCATATCCAAATTGTCTCAAGGCTAGACAAGGGTTGTAGGTGATGCCTCCCCTAATTCCAAGTAATGGAACATTAGGGAACTCTTCACAACGATCGACGATGATGACATTTTCTCTGGACCGAGAACACCAATGTACGTCAGAGTGAGTAAGGGTCATCAACCGTTGTGACCACCTTAAGCCTTGGTCATTCTTCAAAACAGATTGTGGAAGGTTTGAAATAAACCACCTTGCAAGGAGAGGAGTACAGCACATGAGAACACCCCTCTTTCTCATTGTTCGTGTGTAAAATGAGTGAAGAATGTCCCCAAGCAATGTTGGTATTGGATTTCTGGATAAGAAGATCTTGACGGCGTTGACATCTACAAGCTGGTCAGGATTTGGGAACAAGACCAAACCATAGATGAGGAGGGCCACAATTTCTTCAAAGGCTTGTAGGTCCAATGAATTCCAACACTCTTGTGCCTTCTCAAACAAGAATTTTGCTAAGAAGCCTTTGACACCGCTTCTAGTTTCCCAATGCCCCTTGATGTTAGATGGTTGCAAGTGTAGTGCTTGAGCAACATCTTCAGGCTTTGGTTCTTTTTCTGTACCGTTGTAGGGTAGTTGATTAAGGATAGGAATTCTCAAGAGTTGAGAAAATTCCTCCAAAGTGGGCACCAATTGGTAGTCGGGGAAAGTGAAACAGTGGTGAAGAGGGTCAAAGAACTGGAATAGCACCTTCATCATATCCTCTTCAATGCTGGTGCTGACTAGGCTGAGCAGTCTACCATGTCTTTCACTGAAGGGAGAGCTTTCCGGAATTCTTGATGTGAGCTCTTTGAGTTGGGGAGGGATTCTCACAAGGTTGACTTGGATAGTTTTCCTGCAAGGAATTTCCATGACCTACAAAACAAGAACAAAGATGAAGATCTAAACCCTTGAAATGGTTAGTATATGCATATGATGCTTTATGATGTTTATGATGTATGCACAAAACATATGTACAAGCAATTCACACCAAACCCTAGTTTCAGGCTTGCATGGGGTTTCATAGGTAAGTACCCTCTTGAGTGTAGTTGGCTTAAAAACTTGTCCTATAAATAGTAATCGGGTTCTAAGGAGCTCAATATCACTGATTGTTTTCATTGTTCATTGTTTTGGTTTATCCACTTAACTAGCGACCAAAATATCCCAAGAAAACAACCCTCAATGATTGTAGTATCGAGTATCTACCAACTTCGGACTGCACCAAAGCCGGTCATCTCACTACCCATAATGAAAGGCCAAGATGGTCAAGTAAGGTTCTAGGTCATTGGTGCTTAGTGACATCACTCAGCGGCCCCGTACTCTCCTTGATTGAACTCAAGGGTTACCGGTACTCACAAATATGTCGCACTAATATAGCTATTGCTTCAACCATGTCGGTATACCCCGCACAGTTTCCACAACGTATTGCTATCTATGAATGTTTCCCTAAATCCAGGTGTAGGATTGCAAACCCAAACAAGAGAACCAAGATATAAAGCAATCAAAGCAAACAATTAGTCATGCAAGAGGGTGATCTAATCCCTAAGGTTACTCCACTTTTAAGTTTTCCCCAGCAGAGTCGCCAGTTCTGTGATACGGTGGGAGAACTGACTTGAGGTTTTGCGTTTGTTTTCGCAAATGTTTCGGTTGAGCAAGAGTCGCCACCGACTTTTTATTTTATCCTAAGGAAAGGTTTAAAAAGCACAGCAAAAACCTTTGAGATGTTTTCTTGGGTTCGGGGAGTAGATTATAGAAAGGGAAGGTATTAGCACCCTTTCTATCCATGGTTATCCATGGGCTCTTAGTTACTTGCTTAGATCAACTTGCCTTGATTTTCAATTGTTTGAAATGGTGTTTTCAATTGTTTGAAATGGTGCTTTGTGTGTGTGGGTTTGAAAATGTTTTTGAAAAGAGGCCAATGTGGTGGCAACCTTTGTAATGATCCATGTTGGGATGTATACAAAGGTGTATGTCTTTTAAAAAGTTTTCAATGTTTGTGAAAGTTGTTTTGAAAGTGTTGTGATGTGTGGTTTTGAAAAATAGGCAAGTGTTTTTGTTTTGCAAGTTGGCAAGTAACCAAAAGCTATCTACCCTAAATTTCTCAAAGATCTTTGCTATGTTTTAGCCCTTTTAACAATTTTGTTCCCCCATTGTATTTGGTGGACAATCTTGTGTTAGGATGTGAACGGGACGGGCGCGGGTCATCGTGTAGACCATGATTGCAATGGTGCCAAGTATCTTTGGGCAATTTTTCCTTTAAGGGACTTGATCATTTTTTTAGGCAACTTTTGAAAGCGTCATCGAGGGACTATGATCATTTGAATTGTTTTGTTTTTTTTGCCAAAGATACCTAACATGCAATATGGCCCTTTATTGAAGGCAACAAGTGGAGTAACCCTAAGGGTGCAAGTGTGATTAGTGTTGTCCATTTTCATGCTTGTTTATCTTGAATTTAGGTCAAACTATTTGTTGTTTTTGATTTGCATACAAAACCCTAATTCTATCATGGCATATTTAGAAAGCTTTTAAAGTGCGGAATTTAAAGGTCCTAAATTATTACAACACAAATTATGGGATGGGGGGTACAAATGTTCAAATGGGGATATTTTAGCAAGAAATTAAACCTAAACTATTACATCCAAATTGAATTTTTACAAGGTATTTAATTGCACAATAATTAAATAAAATATAATAAATATGCAAGATGCAAAGAAATGATTTTTTATATGTATGTAAAAAGGTATTTTTATGTGACAAATAAATGAAAATAAAAAGGATTAATTTTTGGTATTTTTGATGTTTAGGGTAAAACCCTAATTTTTGCTAAATAAAATGTATTAATTATTTAATATATGCAATATTTATTAATTATGTACAAAAATAAATAAAAGGAAGTATATTGTCAAAAAGTGATTTTTTTAAGTTAAATATTAATAAAAATAAAAATGTGTTATTTTTATGTTTTCTTATCCTAAATATTATAATAAATATATAAGTATTTATATTATTTACTAAATATATTAAATATGTACAAAAATAAAATATTTAATATTTACAAAAAAAAGTATATTTTTTATAAAATGTTTTCAGAAGATAAAATAAAATAAAATTAGAAAATAAATGTATTTTGAATTGTTCTTAATATTCTAAACAAAAAAAGTATTATGTATTTATTTATATATAACTAAATGAAGCAAATAAATATCAAATAAAATGCAAAAAATGTGAGAAAAATATTTTTAATATTTTTTATGCTTTAATAAAAAATAACAAATCAGAATCAAAAGGAAAAAGTTGAAAATGACAAATAAAACTCAAAATGGGCCAGGGGGTGCATGTGTAAAAATGTGGTGCAAAAAAGAAAAATATCTCAGGCCCAGCCCAAAGAGTCTTCAACCTCTGGACATTCAAACAGAGCAAACACGTGCTTCCTGCTATCTCATGATTCCTGGACTTTCAAGCAAAACTCATAACACAAGAAATGTAGAGCATCATGTCACGAGTTCATACATATAAAAAACTTGATCTAACTCTCAGAAATGAGAGAGAATTTCTTCTCCCCCAATTTCTGACCTAAGTTTTTGTCAATGTTCAGGTCTTAAATTCTCTCAGCATATGCAATATAAATGGAAAGTGAGGATATGAGTGGCTTCAGGGACATGAGTATGACATTTTTCATTCACAAACTTAAAGCTAACTCTTCCTAGATTGAGAGATAGAAGTCCATGAACTTACCTGTTCAGCTTGGATCGTATCTGGAAATAGAGGTACTTTCAGTGCAATGTGAGGACTTGTACAGCTTGCTTGAAGGTCAGGGATGCTTCTCCAACCTTTAGCTTGCTTTGAAACCAAATGAATCAAGCTATGGAAGTCCACCTGCAAAACAGAAAAAGTGAAAATGGTGAAGTTGGTTAGAGGTGTTATAGGTCGTGTCCAATGCTTGGGATAGCTTGTATAGGTGGTATGGAGTGTGTATGAACTGATTTTGGCCAAGGCGCACGAATGGATTGAGTTGTAGAAGTCCAACTGCAGAAGGGACTCTATTTTCTGCAGTAGGATGGTGTTTTTGTGAATGGTGAGGTTTGGAAGGTGTTTTGGTCGTGCCTTAGCTCAGTTATGATATTTGGAATGTGTCTAACAAATTTGCTTAAGCTTCTCTTGGCAGAAATGTGAGTTGTGTTACAAAATGCAAGGTTTCTTCTAACTTAAGCAAAAATTGTCAACTTGGTTTCTAGACTTGTGCAGGCCCCCTAATCATGCTGCAACCATCTCTCTTGATCAGTGTGATATGTTCCTGAACTTGTGCCAAAAGGATTTGTGTTGTACTACTTGGATTGCAAATTTGACATAAAGTGTAACTTTTCAAAAATGGATAATTTGCTTTTTCTAATTAAGGCTTAGTTCTTCATACAATGACCAAATGCACAAAATAATTCCTTGGCACAATGGATTGGCATTTAATTATTGAGTAAGAAAAGGATTAGAGGCCTGTAACTAGCTTGCTCATGCTGATTTGAAAAATTGCACAAGTTATGAACATGGAAATGGCTCATGAACAAAGTGAGTTTTGCCCATATTGACAAATTCGATTCTCCCTAACCACAAGGGTGTTTGAGAAGTTCTTGGACATTTTGGAAAGCTTGGAATGTGTACTTCAATCCATCTTAGTATTTCAAGTTGAAATTCCAAGTGGAAGCATGTGAAAAGTGGCCATGAAGTTAGGCAAAAATCCTGCCTAGAATAGGTCAAAATTTTTCTAAGTTAAGAATGTTTTGCACCCTTGTTCCAAAAATCATAACTTGAGCTACAAGCTTCTTTTGAGGGAACTTTGTGAATCAAAGTTGTAGATTTTGCAATGGAATATAACTTTCATGTTTTGAGTTTTCCTTGAATCCAAATGTACCTTGATGAAAAAATGGGACAAAGTTAGGAAAAAATTAGGGATTTTCATAACTTAGAAAAATTTGAAGTTATGAAAATTCTTCATTTCAAACCCTAATTTGTGATTTTTTGATTTCTTGGTGAACAAGTTTCATAATTTGACATGTCTTGATGAAAAATGAATCTTGACACTTGATTTTGACCAAAAAAGTCAAAGTTTGACTTTTCAGTATACAGTCAAAAATTGATCAATTGACTGGAAAATTCATCTGTCAATCTTGTGCATTTGGGATATTTTGAACTTGTTGAACATGTCAAGACAATTCCATGAGGTCCTTGAGTCCATATGTGAGCTTGGTTTGCCATTGGCTAGGTCAAACAGTCAAAAATTGCCTTTGTGCAGTCAAAACCCTAAAAATGACCATTTTGCTTTTTTGGTGATTTGATCAAATTTCTTGTGGAATTGTGATCCAAACTTGATCAAATGGTCCATATGAGTTCATAATGTTGATGTGGGTCAAATTTCATGAGGTTTGACTGTCAATTGACCACAGTTGACTTTTTCCCCAATACAACTGATTTCTAGGTCAACTGTCCAATTGACTGGGTAAAGTTTGGAATCAAGACTTGAAACTTGGTATGGATAAACTTGGGAGTCCAACATGAAACATGAAAGCCATCTTAGGCATTTTAGGTCAAAACATCTTTGTGCAAACACAAACCCTAATTTGGGTCAACAGTGCAAGGAGAAGTCTTGAGCAGAGGAAATCCTAACTGGATCTTGAGCTCCAAGGGTCTTGTGATGAGAGAATGTTGAGGAAATGGGAGGGCAAATTTTGGGGTACAACAGTACCCATAAGTCTTTGTCGGCGGTATGGGGTTGGATTTTCCTCACATAGGATCGGAGATGCATTTTTGGACATGAGACTCTGTCATACTTGGTGAACACAAGTGATTTGAATTTGGGAGGAATGACAATCCCCGACACTAACCCTAATTCCTCAAAGTCCAAGCCAGACACTTTTTGTATTTCCATCGCACTCAACCTCTCTTCGAGATGTTTATACTTGTCATCAGTTGGAGGTTATTGTTCTTCAGAATAGTCTTCTTCTTCCTCTTCCTCTTTCAATTATGACGGAACAACTGTTTCCTTGCCTTTACCTTATTGATTGTCTCTCTCACAGGATGTCGTTGCAAAGTCTAAGGTCCTTCTTGTATGCCCATGAAATCTTCTTCCCATTTTTGGACATGAGACTCTGTCATACTTGGTGAACAAAAGTGATTTGAATTTGGAAGGAATGACAATCCCCGACACTAACCCCAATTCCTCAAAGTCCAAGCCAGACACTTTTTGTATTTCCATCGCACTCAACCTCTCTTCGAGATGTTTATACTTGTCATCAGCTGGAGGGTAATGTTCTTCAGAATAGTCTTCTTCTTCCTCTTCCTCTTTCGATTATGACGGAACAACTGTTTCCTTGCCTTTACCTTATTGATTGTCTCTCTCACAGGATGTCGTTGCAAAGTCTAAGGTCCTTCTTGTCTGCCCATGAAATCTTCTTCCCATGTTTAGGACTCCGGTTACCTTCTTTGTCTTCTTTTTCTTCTCCTCAGCCAGAAAAATCTTCAACTCTTCTTGTCCTTTGGCTAGGGTCAAGAGCAACTGTTGAAACTGTGTATTCTGAGCTTAGAGGTCCTTCACTGTTTGCTCGAGATCCATCTTACTGAAATAAACAGTAGAGAGATGAGGAGACTTGTTACAAAAGACCTGCTTATTTTATGATGAATGGTATATGGATATGTAATGATTTCAAGGATTTCAAAGATTCAAATTTGTTTTAGACAAAAAGGAAACACATGTTATATTAATAAGTTAAAGCTTGAGTACATCAATGCCTCTTGGGCTTATAAGTAAATACAAAATCTCTAAGATAAAAAGTTAGTGCGCATCCTCTTTGGCGCGATGTAGGCATTGAGAGTCTGCTCCTCATGAAGTAGCCTAGTGAGTTCCAAAACCTTCTTCTCGCTTGTGCAGAATTGGGCTTCGAAAGTATCTCGCTCCCCCTTGAGTTGTATCCAATACTTTTGTAGGTCTTAAGGAGAGGTAGGCATGTCAGGATGTAGGATAGTGTATGGAACATCTCCTTCCATGACGGGCTCAATGATTACCGGGAGAATGGAGGGGTAAGGCATCATAAGACTCTGAGCACGAGTTCGTACCCATTTGAGGTAAGGCTCAAGAGGGATGTAATTTTTATGCCCAAAAGTCTTGCTATCCACCTTGTTTAACATCCTCCAAGCTCGGATAAATCTCAGGCAAAGACCTTGATCGTCGTTGTCGTACTCAAATACCAAACCTTGAATCAACATCTCATGTGGGCCATCCCTTCGGGCGTAACCAAGCTGTCTTAAGGCTAAGAAGGGGTTGTAGGTGATTCCTCCCCTAATGCCAATCAAAGGGACATTAGGAAATTCTCCATAACGGTCGACAATGATAACATTCTCTTTGGATCGGGAGCACTAATGAATGTCCGAATGTTTGAGCGTCATCAACCTTTGTGACCACCTTGAACTTTGCTTATTTTTTAATGCAGATTGGGGAAGATGCGAAATAAACCATCTTGCCAAGAGATGAGTGCAAAACATAAGGAAACCTCTTTTCCTCATTGTGCGAGTATGAAAAGAGTGTAGGATATCTCCTAGCAATATAGGCACCGGGTTGCGGGATATGAAGATTTTGACGGAGTTGACATCTATGAGTTGGTCAGGATTTGGAAACAAAACCATCTCATAGATGAGGAGAGCCACAATTTCCTCAAAGGCTTGCAAGTTCAATGAATTCCAACAATTTTGGGCTTTCTCAAATAGGAACTTTGCTAGGAAACCTTTGACACCACTCCTTGTTTCCCAATGAGTTGTGACATCAGATGAGTGCAAGTGTAGAGCTTGAGCAATCTCTTCTGGCTTTGGGTCTCTTTCCGTACTGTTGAAAGGTAGTTGATTAAGAATGGGAATCCTCAAGTGTTGGGAGAATCCAAAGTTGATTAAGAATGTGAAGCAATGGTGTAAAGGATCAGAGAACTGAAGGAGCACCTTCATCATGTCCTCATTTGTGTTAGAGGTGACCAAGTTGAGTAGGCGATCATGTCTCTCGGTAAATGGAGAGTTTTCAGGAATCTTTGAAGCTAGCTTCTTGAGTTATGGAGGGATCCTTACAAGATTGACTTGAATAGTTTTCCTGCGAAGTGAATCCATATCCTACAAAACAAGAACAAAGATGAATTCCAAAATCCTTGAAATGGTTAGTGGATGTATATGATTTTCATGATGTTCATAATGTTATGTACAAGTACGCATATACAAACAAAAAAAACAAATCCTTAGGTTTAGGCTTACATGGAGTTTTATAGGTAAGTACCCTCTTGAAGTTTAGTTGGCTTAAACCTGTCCTAGTAATAGTAACCGGGTTCTAAGGAGCTCAATATCACTGGTTTGTTTCCTTGGTCATTGTTTCAGCACAAGCCTCTTTAATAGTGACCGAAATATCCCAAGAAACCAAACCTCAATGAGTGTAGTATCGAGTATCTACCAACTTTGGACTGCACTAAATTCGATCATCTCACTACATCCTAAAGGCCAAGTTGGTCAAGTAAAGGTTCTAAAAGTTAATTAGTGCTTTATGACATCACTCAGCGGATCCGTATCCTCTTTTATTAACTCAAAGGCTACCGGTACCCACAAATATGTCGCACTAATGTAGCTATTGCTTAGACCATTGCAGTATACCCCGCATAGTTTCCACAACGTATTGCTACTTACCTATAAGGTATCCCAAATCTGGGTAGAGGATTCAAACCCAAACAAAGAACCAAAATGTAAAGCATACAAGTCAAACAATGTAAGAAAATAAATGTGATCTAGCCTTAAGGTAACCCCACTTTTAAGATTGTCCCCAGCAGAGTCGCCAGTTCTGTGATACGGTGGGAGAACTGACTTGAAGGTTTTGTGTTTGATCGCAAATGTTGCGGTTATCAAGAGTCACCACCGACATTTCTTTTATCCAAAAGGAAATGTGAAAAAGCACAGGAAAGACCTTTGAGTTTTTTTCTTGAGTTCGGGGGGTAGATTATGAAAAGGGGAGGTATTAGCACCCTCTTCATCCATGGTTTTCCATGGGCTCTTAGTTACTTGCTAGATCACTTAATTTTTGTTTGAAATTGTGCTTTGTGTGATTTTTTGAATGTGTTTTGTAAAGAGACCATTGTTTAGGCAATCTTTGTAATGATTCTCGTTCGTAAGAATGTATACAAAGATGTTTGATCTTTTAAAAATGTTTTCAATTTTGTAAGATGTTTGAAAGTGTATGTGTTTGTTTTTGAAAATAGAAAGGATGTTTGTTTTGAAATGGAGCAAGTAATTAGGAGCAATCTACCTACTCAAATGTCTTTCTTGTTCATTTTCTTTTCCTTTGACATTGTTATCTTACAATTGATTTGGTAAGCCACCCTATCTTTGGATGTAAACGGGACGAGCGTGGGTCATCGTATAACCATGATTAGCAATATTACAAGGTATCTTAGCATTCTTTTTGAGGGACTAAGATCATTTGTAAGGCAACTTAGATAGCGTCATCGAGGGACTATGATCTTGTATTTTGCTTATTTTGCTAAGATATCTCACATGCGTAATATGTCCATTTTTGTAAGGCAACAAAGTGGGTTTACCCTAAGGGTGTATGTGTGCAAATGTGTTGAATTATATGCATTGATTTGTCTTTGATTAGGGTTTGCTATTTGGTTGGTTTTAATCTTTCCATACAAAACCCTAATTACTAGCATTTGTATATAAAGTGATAAATTGTGGGAATTAAAATTACTATGCTATTACATCATTTAGGGGAGAGGGTGTACAAATTACAAATGGGGATTTGCAAGAAAATAAATCTATTTATCTATTACAACCATATTGAATTGCATAAATATACAAGGAATGAAATGAATATAATATACAAGTATAAAAGGAAAAGAAATTGATTTATTTTGGATTTTTGTTAAGAAAATATTTTGGCCTTAATCAAACTAAAGGGTGATGATCAATTGGTCCAAATTAAATTTAGGGAACTAAACCTAATTTTTAAAAGAAATAAAATTGATTTAGAAAAGTATTTTTTTAGAGTTTTTGTGAGTTTAATTAAAATACAAAAAGGTTAATTAACCAAAATAAGCCTAGGTTCTAAATTTATGTTAATTTTCAAGAAAATAATAAAATAATACATAATAGTCAAGATTTATTATCTAAGTATATAAAAAAAAAAGGAATTAATTTATTAAAGAAAAGTTTTTTATTTCTTTTGATTTTATAAGACAAAATAAACTAAATAAATGTAAAGATAAAAAAAATATTTTTGGATTTTTATTAATAACTATAAAAAATATTTATTAATAATATTAATAATAATAATAATAATAAAGATAATAAAGAAAATAAAATAAAAATAAAATATGAAGAGAAAATCAAGGAGGTGTGAAAATAGAACAGGAAGTTAGTGAAAGCAAAAAGGATGGAAAACCCAAAAATGGGCCCAGGCGCTGTAAAGAACAAAAAAAAGTATGAAAATGATAAAAGGCAGCGTGCTGGGTGTTGAACCCACACCCTCTTGGTCACCAGTGCACTGCCTTACCACTGGGGTGGCTATACATCTGTTAATTAAAATGAAACAATAAATACATCTTACAAATCAAGTCCATGACCTGAACTTCATCTTCAACCTCACGCCCCGGCCAGACAACCTGCAACTTCCTCGTCTCTCAACCAAAATGGGAAATGTGAACATGAAAGTTATTCTATTTTTCTCACGAATCCAACCATATAAATCATGTAAGCTAACAATCAAAGATGAAGATTAATTTTGCTGGCCCTAAATTGGAACCTAATTTTTTCAGAAAGTTCAAATCTAAAATTCTCTACATACAATCAATATAAATGAAAACTATGAACATGGTCAGTTTTAGAGCAATGATATCTACATTTTATCTTCACAAATCAGAAACAAATGATGCCTGTATGAAGAGATGGAAGTTTGAAAACTTACCTCTTGCAGCTGGAGTCGTGAATGGAGTTTGAGAAACTTTGGAGATGGCCTGATGATCTGTTTAGCTTGCTTAGACCTCCTTGAGTGTATTCCAACTCTTACTTTACCTTGAAAGTCCATGAATCTCTCTACTCAAGTCAACCTGCAAGCTTGATATTTAAAAATGGTGGATAGTGATGGAGGGGTTACAGTCTTGAAACAGGGGCCTGGATCACTTATGTATGATGTGTGTAAGGTGTTTGAATGATTAAGAATCAAAACGCACGAGTGTAAATTGAGATGGAGAGTTTTGGCTCAAAACTGTCAAGTTGAGAAGTCTTATGCAGCAAGGGTGTTTGAGAGAGTTTTAGTATGCTTGAAATTGTGTGTTGTGTTGCAATTGACTTGTTAATATGTATGGAAAAGATTATAGCACAAAATCACTCCAAGTTTCTGAGTTATAGGGTTATGACTCTATAACTTGCTTTTGAAGAAAAGTGAAATGACAAATCTCAAGTATTGTACTAGCATGTTCTGAGCTTTCTTAGGTCTTAGACACATTGCTTTTGGTTTATAGGAGTTATGTGTGCAGAAATAACTAGTTAGAAGCTCAAGACAAGTTGACTTTGTGATTAAAGCAACTTTTCAAGAATGGAATGGTAACTTTCTTCCTAAAATGGCAAATTGGCTTGGACAATGCCTGGAACAATTGGATAATAGCTTAAAAGCAAGTGTAATCTTCTGATTATGGAGAGATCTTGAGGTTTAGAGGCCTGCAAAACAAGATTGTGCAGCATAGGTTTTAAATTGGATTTTTGTTCATCACAAAATGACTTGTAATTCAAGTGACAAAACACCAACTTTATCTCTTCGATTCTCCCTACTCAAGAATGATCTTAAGAAGTTCTTGGACATTTTGGAAAGCTTGAAATGTGATATACAAACAATCTTTGAATTGCTTTTGAAGATTCCCCATGGAACTATGTGAAAAATTTCCATGAAGTTAGGTCAAAAAATCTGCCTAACTAGGGCAAAATTTCACTAAGTCTTTTTTAGTTCATGAGCATGTATTCATAATATTATAACTTGAGATCCAAGCACTTTTGGAAGAAGTTGTGTGAAGTAAAGTTGTATATTTAATGCAGATCTACAACTTTCATGTTGGGAGTTTCCTTTGAATCATCTTGCATCATCAAGAAAAAATTGCTCAAAGTTATGAAAAAATAAGAAATATTTGACACTTAGAAAAATTTCTAAGTTTAAAAATTTTGACTTTTCAAAATGAAATGTTGATTTCTTGATTTCTTGATGAATAAGTTTCATATTTTGACATGTTTTGAAGAATTGTAATCTTTGATACTTGATTTTGACCAAATAGTCAAAGTTTGCTTTTCAGTATACAGTTGACTTTTGATCATTTACTGCAAAATTCTTCTGTCAATCCAATGGATTTGCAATGTTTTGAATCATGTCATTAGGTCAAAATGATGAAATTGGACTCTTGAGATCATGCATTAAACCAATTGACCATTTTCTAGGTGAAAAATCAAAATTTTCCCTTTCCCAGTCAAAACCCTAATTTTTACCATTTTGCCCTTTTGGAGATTTGATCAAATTTCTTGAGGAATTATGGTCCAAACTTGATCAAATGATACATATGAGTTTATAATGTTGTTGTGGATCAAAAATTATGAAGTTTGACTGTAAATTGGCCATAGTTGACTTTTTTCCTAATACAACTAATTTTTAGGTCAATTATTCAATTAACTGATCAAAAGTGTGATCCAAGGCTTGAAACTTGACATGAGTAATATTGGGGGTCCATAATGGTACATGGAAGTCATATGAAGCATTGATAGTTCAAAAATACTTGTGCAAACTGAAACCCTAATTTTGGTCATTAGTGCCTAAGGAGATGTCTTGAGCTGATCATCCCTAGTGCAGTCTTGAGTCAAAGGAGATCTTGTGAGAAAATTCTTGATAAGTGAGAGGGAAAATTTTGGGGTACGACAATCACGATGGGGCTTGAACCCAATACCTCATAGTGACAGGCGCACGCTTTAACCACTAGGGTGGTGATACATCCGTTAAATTATGTTAAACCATAAATATATAACACAAATCATGCCCTAAATATACTTCATCTTCAACCTCCATCCAGAAGCCCTACAACTTACTCATTTCTCAACCATTTGAAAAAATGTAAACATGAAAGTTGCTCCATTTTTCATACGAATCCAACCATATAAATATCATGAACTATAAATCAAAGTTAAATGAGAATTTTTGAAAGTACCAAATTCTGACCTAATTATTTCAGCAAGTTCAAACTCAAAATTCTCACTACTCAAGCAATATAAATGAAATCTATGGACATGTATAGTTTCAAGGCAATGATGTCTACATTTTATCTTCACAAATGCAAGCCTAACAATGCCTAAATAATGAGATGAAAAGTCAGAAAATGTACCTCAAAAATGGAAATCTTGAAATGAGTTTGAGCTTGATTCAAGGTGCTACAATGACCAGGTTAGCTTCCTCAAGTTCCCAGGAAGCTAATGCAATGATTAGCTTGAGAAATGGGTGGCTGAAATGATCTGGAGAAGTCATCTTGCAGAGCTCTGTTTTTGGTTATGGAGTTTAATGAAGATGGAGTTACAGTTATGAAACAGGGCCAGGGATGGTTTGTATTTGATGTAAGGAAGCTTTAGGAATGAATTTGAAGGAAAACGCACGAGGGAAATGAGAGATACAAGTTTAAGGTCAGAACTGTGTATCAATGGAGTTTTTTGTACAGTTTCTGGCTAGAGGGAGTTTGGGAGTGTTTCAGGCTGTTTGAACTCGTGTCCTAGCTCACAAATAATGACTCTATTTATAAGCAACAAGTTTGGAGACTTGTTGTTGATCAGAATTCAAAATCACAAGTTTATGCATAACATGTGATTTTTGAGAAATTCAAGTTTCAAAGCCTTATGTACTTGCTAAATAGAGTGGTTATGCTTTAAAAATACTTTCTTCTGACTTTGTGGATGGAGTGTGATCAGAGGGAACAAGTTAGAGGCTCAAGAATGGACTTTATGCAAAAAGCTTGCTTTACAAGAATGACAATGTTAACTTTGTGCCATTAATGGAAATGCAACTTGGATAATTGCTCAATTGCTTGGATCAAAGCTCTAACAGTTGTGTAAACATTTAATTATGGAGTTAGAAACATGTTTGAGGCCTGAAAAGCAAAGATTATGCAGCCTAGCATGGATTTGGTTCACGTGTTCATCAAAAATGACTTGTAATTCAAGTTTGAAAACCCTAACTTCCTTTCTTCGATTCTCCCTGCTCAAGAATGATCTCAAGGAGTTCTTGGAAATTTTGGAAAGCTTGTAATGTGATATAAAACCCATCTTTGATCAATTTTGAAAATTACAATTATAACTATATGAAAAAGTGCCATGAAGTTAGGTCAAAATCCTGCCTAAACTAGGGCAAAATTTCATCAAGTGTTTAATTTCAAGACCATGACTTTATGAAATAATAACTTGAGATCCAGGAACTTTTAGAAGAAGTTGTGTAAAGAAACGTTGTAGATCTCATGGAGATATACAACCTTCATGTTGAAAGTTTCTTTTCAATCATCTTGCATCATGGTGAAAATTTTACTCAAAGTTGTGAAAAACCATGAAGTTTTAAACACTTAGAAAAATTTCTAAGTTAGGAAACTTTGACTTTTCAAAATGAAATCTTGACTTTTGGATTTCTTGATGAATAAGTTTCATATTTTGACATGTTTTGATGAATTGTGATCTTTGACATTTGATTTTGACCAAAAAGTCAAAGTTTGACTTTTAAGTGTACAATTGACTTTTGATCAGTTAACTGAAAATTCACTATCAATCCAATTGATCTTGAGCAATGTTTTGGGTCATGCCATTAGGTCAAAATGATGCAATTAAACTCTTGAGATCATGCCTCAAACCAATTAACCATTTGCTAGGTCAAAAATAAGAAATTGCCCTTTCTCAGTCAAAACCCTAATTTTGAACATTTTTCCCTTTTGATGATTTGATCAAATTTGTTAAAGGATTATGGTCCAAACTTGATCAAATGATACATATGAGTTTATAATTTTGATGTGGATAAAAAATTATGAAGTTTGACTGCAAAATGGCCATAGTTGACTTTTTCTCCAATATAGCTGATTTTTAAGTCAACTACTCAATTGACTGAGCAAAAATGTGATCCAAGGCTTGAAACTTGACATGAGTAATATTGGGGGTCCATAATGATCCATGAAAGTCATATTAGGAATTGAAAGTTCAATTATCCTTGTGCAATATCAAACCCTAATTTTAGTCATCAGTGCTTAAGGAGGTAGGTGTCTTGAGTTGATCGACCTTAGTGCAGTCTTGAACCAAGAGAGATCTTTGTGAGAAAAATATTTGATAAGTAAGAGGGAAAATTTTGGGGTACAACACTATGGCTCTCTTAAAGAATCACTTTATTCATATCTGCATCATCAGGAATATAAATCCGATTACGAAATCTCAACACACCTTGCGCACCTAACTTGAATCACTATTCTCCGACTGATCGATCCCAACCATCGATTCTACCAGTTTCACATCCAACTTATGAGCTTCTGTGATACTATCTAGAAATTCATTATTAATCTTCAACATACCTAACATAACACTCCGCGGTGTCACTTTGCAAACTAAGCTCATATCTTTGAAATGTTCAATCAATTCAAACTCCTTAACTATCATTGCTGACATATGTAAAGTCTTTTGACTCAATGCATCAACTACCATATTCTCTTTTCCTGGATGATAATTCAAACCGAAATCACAATCCTTCAACAATTCCAACCATCTTCATTGTCTCATATTCAATTCCTTCTGATCTAATAAATACTTTAAGCTCTTATGGTCACTAAACACTTCAAATCTAGAACCATAAAGATAATGCCTCCAAATTTTCAACACAAAAACAACTGCAGCAAGTTCTAAATCATGTGTAGGATAGTTCTTCTCATGAGTCCTCAACTGCCTTGACGCATAAGCAACTACCTTATCATTCTGCATAAGCACACCTCCTAAACCCATCTTAGAAGCATCACAATATACGAAAGGTTCTCCTTGATTAGGCAACGTCAAAATCGGATCTAACGTCAATCTCTTCTTCAACTCTGAAAAACTCTCTTCGCACTAAACATCCCACACAAAAGCTCTACCTTTACAAGTCAACTTAGTCAACAAAAGTTCCAACTTGGAAAAACCTTCGATAAACCTTCTATAGTAACCAGCTAATCCCAAAAAGCTTCTAATCTCAGTAGCTAACTTCGGAGTTTCCCATTGCAACACATCATCAACCTTTGATGGATCTACAACAATGCCACTACCTGAGATCACATGACCAAGAAAAATAACCTCCTTTAACCATAATTCACACTTAGACAGCTTTACATACAAATTCTTCTCTTTCAAAACTTGCAATACTCCTCTTAAGTGTTCTGCATGCTCTTCTTCTGACTTAGAGTAAATCAAAATGTCATCAATGAACACCACTACAAATCGATCCAAGTAAGTATGAAAGATACGATTCATATACTCCATGAATACTCCCGATGCATTAGTAATACCGAAAGGCATCACCGAATACTCATAATGTCCATAACGCGTCCTGAAAGCTGTCTTCTGGATATCTTCATCCTTCACCTTAATCTGATGGTAACCCGACCTCAAATCAGTCTTACTAAACACATAAGCATCCACCAATTGATCCATTAAGTCATCTATTCTTGGAAGCGGATACTTATTCTTAATCGTCACTTTATTCAATTATCTATAATCAACACAAAGCCTTATACTTCCATCTTTCTTCTTTACTAACAACACTGGAGCTCCCCACGGCGATACACTTGGTCTTACAAAATTCTTCTCAAGTAACTCTTCCAATTGCTTCTTTAATTCTGAAAATTCAGATGCAGACATCCTGTATGGTGCCATAGACACAAGTCTGGTTCCAGGTACAAGATCAATAGCAAATTCAACTTCCCTCTCTGGCGGTATATCAGGAATTTCATCAGGGAAAACTTCAGGAAATTCACGCACCACTTGCAATTCCTTAATTATAGCTTGAGTCTCGACAAATAGCGACGCCATTAACGAAAAAATTTGAGCTTCTTCTTGCATCAACTTCCTCAACTGTCTAGCATACAACAAACTATCTTCCTCTTCTTCCGTAGTAGGAAACCTCACAGACTTGTTATAACAGTTAATATTAACATAGTTATGCTCTAACAAATTCATACCCAGAATTACATCGAACCCTCTTAAAGGAAAACAAACCAAATCAACAGCAAAGTCTCTGTCGAAAATCGAAAAAGGACACCTTAAACACACAAAAGAAGTAGTCACCGACCCCTTGGCTGGAGTATCGACGACCATCTCACCATTTAAAGAAAACAACATAAGACCCAGTATTTCAACATAATCAACAGTAATAAAGCAATGAGTAGCACCAATATCAATAATAGTAATTAAAGGAGTACTATTAATGAAACATGTACCTCTGATGAGTTTGTCCTCAGCAGCCACTTGATCCTCAACCAAAGCGAACACTTTACCATTGGCTTGCGCCTTCTTTGGTTTCTAACACTGACTACCAATGTTCCCTTCTTCACCATAATTGAAACAAATCACCTCCTTATGCTTGCACTCAGATACAACATGTCCAGTCTTACCACAACGGAAACACCTCTTTACCTCAGCAGTACACACATTACTCTTATGCCCAGGTTTTCCACATTTGAAACAAACCACACAAGCATGAACATCTCCCTCACTAGTATTTTGACCCTGAGCAGCTTTCTGTTTACCTTTACCAGCTGGGGCATCATAAGGCTTACCACGATTTTGTTGGTGCTTACCCCTTTTCTCACTAATAATCTTGTAATGAGCATTATTATCCTATTCATAAATTCTGCAACTATCAACCAAATCAGCGAAGACACGAATCTTCTTGTATCCAACTACCTTCTTGATCTCTGGGTGTAACCCATTCTCAAACTTAATACACTTCGAAAACTCAGCATTAGCCTCACTATAGTGCGGATAAAACTTAGCCAACTTGGCAAACTTTGCAGCATACTTAACAACCGACATGCTCCCTTGCTTCAGCTCAAGAAATTCAATTTTCTTCTTACCACGAACGTCTTCAGGAAAATACTTCCTCAGAAATTCCCTAAGGAACACAACTCAAGTGACATTTTCACCTGCAGCTTCCAACCTCTGAAACGTCTCTAGCCACCCGTCATCAGCTTTGGCTGCTAGCATATGAGTACCATACCATACCTTATGCGCTAGAGTGCAGTCCATCACACGGAAGATTCTCTCAATCTCTTTCAACCAATCCAACGCTCCGTCAGGATCATATTTTCCCTTGAACGTAGGTGGATTCTCCCTCTGGAAAGTCTCCAAACTACGAGATCCAGCATTCCCGTCAGCACTTGGTTGATTCTCCATTGCATGCTCCATTGCTTCTAAAGCAGCAACAAGTGCAACATCATTCCTTCCAGCCATCTCAACTTATCACTACATCATAAGCAACAGTTAGAACTCAAATTAACAATACTCGATTGTTAAGCAATCTACGACTCGACAACTTGGTCGGACGGACCAACTTTTCTCTAACACCAACTTTGTAACACCCCTATTCTACCCGACAATTATAAATGTAAATCAGAGTTATAAAACATATGCAACTGAATTAGGATTCCATAAATTCATTTTAAAAACCATTGTATTCAACATGGATACATAACACTTTAAAGCTTTGGATGAACCAATAGCAAAATAAGTTAATCTTTTAAATCAACAACTTGAACAACTACGCAGCGAAATCATAATAACATCTTTATCCAACATTAAGCAACTTCTGAATAACAAGTGCTTAAAAAAATCATCTTAAAGTTCAACAATTGAAATAATCAACAACTAAACATCAAGCGTTCATCCCCCCGAGTGTTACATATCAGAGCAATGACACCGACTCGAACTACCGAAGGTAAATGGCCTTCACTCTGGATTAACGGCATGTTAGCAACATCAGGGTAACATTCAAACAGAAGGGGTGAGATATCTAACATTATAATAGAACGTATAATAAATATTATATTAGAATCAGTTCATACAAAAATCACCACTTCACAACAACCATCACAACAGGATATCAACAAAATACAACAATTAATTCATCAACACAACAGCTCAATCATACTACTTGGAATGGGACTCAATACTATATGAATGCATGTGGTACCATTGGAGCCGAACTCCCATCTTAAAAAGGGAGCATAAATCTCATATTAAAAATTTCCAATAAATAAAGGCGTCAACAAGGCATAAGCCTTCTTCGCAGTTTGCAAATCCAGGCCATCACAGAGTACGTAAATGTATGTGACTCAATGAATGCACTATCACATACTCATAAAAATCATCATCCAACACAACAATCATCATCATCACAAGGCATAAACCCACATCACCATTATTACCAGTAAACAGAGGTAATTCATCATCATTTAAAACATCCCTGCAACTTCGCATCATCAACAAGAATTCACAATAACAAATATAAAAACACAACAACATTGGCATAAGCCCTTAACTTAATCATAATTCAACATAAATCAGCATAGAACCACGCTGGCCATAGGCCTATCACATCAATCAATGATTCAGTCATTAACATAACCAGATAACAACTTAATAATAATTCACACAACACGGTTAACGACGAATACACACCATGTACAGGCAAAATAGATAGGGAACTACGTGCCCCTCAACATGCACAACAACTAGGACAACATGGAAACTAAATCACACTCCTCGACACACACAGAGAAGAACAGGGTAACGATTAACCTATGCTCCTCGACACGTCCTGCAACCTAGTACTGCTTGACAATCCAACACATCAATCCCCGACACACCTTGTAGCCTAAAACGCCGCTCGGTACCTACTACTTTAGTATCCTCCCCGGCCTCTAATTCGGTCAACAACACGATATGACGTCTTAACGACCACATCGCTATAAATCATAACTTCTGGCCAACCGCTCAGAATAACGCAGCAACGGGAAACTATATTACCATTGACAAATTCATCAACATACAAGACAGTCACACCGAACCTCCCTAAAATGACCACTTCAATAATTATCAACTTTTCCTGCCAATCTCTTTGAATAACACAGTAACGGGCAACTACATTCCTATCGACAGATTTATTCATTATACAAGACCGACCGCAACAATAATTCCTAACATCGTAACGACCATATCTTCATAACGACCACAACAACCTAACGACCACAATGACAGGCAATAATCTACACTAACCTACTCATCGACTCTATCGGGCAGTCACACAGATACACCATACATCTACAACACACAATCAGGCAACTCCCTATAACATCTCCATTAACCGGTCATACATTATTCTTCCCAACGACCACCACATGAATAAAATGGGCAACTTCGATAGCAATTCAGAAACATCAACGCACGTCATGTTTACAAACGGCCAATTCCCACATAATACGCATCATAAGTCCAATTATAAGGTAAGAACCCCACCCTTACCTAGATTAAAGGTCGCTCAACCAAAGCTTCAGCCGTAATCCTTGATTTGCTCTTGTTCGACACGGGGTGTTGTACCCCAAAATTTCCCCTCTCAATTCTTAAGGGTTTTCTCACAAAGATTCTCAGGATTCAAGCTTGCAGTACCAAAATTAAAAGGAAACTGTCAAAAAGGGAGAAAATAGATAAAAATAACATTTTGATAAATTTCGAGAAAAATAGGCCTCCTTCGATTCAGCCTTTTGATTGGATAAGTGTGTTTCCTGCATGCTTGCAATCGAAGGCCATGACATGCTGGCCACACGTGCCCCCTGCAAGGCAAACCTTTCGATTCACCAAGCATGATGCCTGCAAGCCTGCTTCAATTTGGACAAGTTTACTGCCTACAAGCCTACTTCGATTAGACAAGTTTGCTTCCTGCATGCTTGCTTCGTTTGGACAAGCTTCGATGGGACAAAGTAACCATCTTTATGCATCCTTCGAATCCACTTGCACCAAGGGCCTCTTGCATACTTTTCCTCTCACAAGCTTCGTTTGAGCCAAGAGATATCTTCATACAAGATTTGACTAAGTTTTGGCTTCCCTTGAAAGAACACCCTTCGATTCAGAAGCCAAGAACTTCCCTCACGCTAAACAGACACCAGGAAATGACTCCCTTTATGTTTGTTTCAATCCACATGCTTCGATTGGGAAATATGCTTCCTTCGAACACGAGCTTTCAATTGGGCAATGTGTTTCTTTCGATCCATGCTTCGACTGGGCATTAGCTTTCTTCGAGTAAGCTTGTTTCGACCACAAGTTTCGAATGAGGCAAAGGTTTCCTTCGAACAAGTGTGCTTCGATCTCATTCTTGCATTCGACCCAAGAATAAATCTTACTTGTCAGGCTATGTTGCTTTCAAATATTCACATAACCAGAGGTTTACACAAGTTTGTGATACATTGCCTAAGGGTTTGAAGGTTTATTCGAAGGATAATAACATTCTTGGATAAATTGACAAAAGACTGTGTACCCTTTTTTCATAAAAGGTACTTTTATCACAAAAGTATATTTCAACCTAATTATGGTCTGAGCACAAGAAATGCCAAAAAGCATAAGTCACATCTTCTGCACCCAAACTGCCAAGAGGCCCCCCAAATGTACTTTCACGCTACATTATTTTATCATTTATTTGCAAGGCTGGCTTTGGACAACATGTCCATTCTTTCTCTATAAATAGAGGAATTCTTTGCAAAGGTTGAGGAGGGTTTTTGGGACTAGAGGAACAAAACCTCTAAAATCTTCTCAAACACAAAACTCCCAAGTTCATCAACACTTGAGAAATCAAACAAACCCAGAATTCCATACACACACCTCCTTCGATTCTGAAGAACTCCCCACACTTCAGTCTCCTTCGAATCCGGTTGGAAAGAAACATAACACTTGTTTTTTTCCTTCTTCGAATCTAGCATTCAAAGCCAAGCTTCATGCCCCTCCTTCAAATCCAGCACCCAGGACCTCCACTCAAGGTCCCACACCCATTCAAGGCTGAAGCAAGGTATGTCACTCTTACCCTTGAACCTTTCGTTTCATGGCATAGCATGTGAGTAACTTTCTCTTTCGTTTGAAACATGTACATAATACTTTGTTCTTTTAGTTTCCACCCTCTTCATATATTTTCAGAACTAACCCCCTTTTCGTTTACTTTTTGTTTACCTGAACGCGCTTTAACTATTAAACTGTTTGCAAGACAAATACTAGCATGGAATTAGGACATGTTGCCATTTAATGCCTTAAACGAAAGAAACAAGGGGAAGGAAACATGAAACGAAGCTTTAGGATTCCTTACTGACTTCCAAGGCAGAAAGGAAGAATCAAAAGGCATGCTTGCACTAAAGTCCAGCCAGAATCGAAAGCCATGACTTGCTGTTGCCAGCCTCAATCGAAGATGGCAACAAGGTAGAACCAGAAGGTACGCCCAGCTGCTGACAAGCCTAATCGAAGGCCACGCCCTGCTGCTGCCATGACCAATCGAAGGTCATGACTTGCTGGTGCCAACTCTCAATCGAAGAACGCCAACAGAAGCAGATTCGAAGGGCACTCCTCCCCCCAATCGAAGGAACTCTTTTTTCTTCTTTTTATCTTATTTTTGCCTTTATATTTCTATGCACTTCAATATGGTTGTAATAGTGTAGGATTTATTTTTTGCCCTTTTTATTACTTTTGTACAAATGCTAGTAATTAGGTGTGTATGGCAAGATAAAACCAACAAGTAGACAAACCAAAAATCAAAGACAAAATGCATGAAATCAAACACACCTTGCACACATGCACCCTTAGGGTAATCTCACTTGTTACCTCGGAAAATAGTCATGTCCCTCAAATATGGGCGTTTTAGCAAAGACCCTCGATAAAAGATCATAGTCCCTCGATGAGCCTCGATGTTTCCTTCGGTAAACGATCTAGTCCTTAAAACGACATTGCTAGAATGTCCCATAGGTTGCCTTCTATGACTATACAAACGTCCCACGCCCGTCCCTTCACATCCAACGATGGGGCTTCTTGCCAAAACAATGGTAAGATAGCAACACCTAAAGGAGGAGTAAAAGAACATTAGACCTTTTGAGTAGGTAGGTTTCTCCTAGTTGCTCTCTTGCTCACAACAAAAACATTTTATACACTAACACTCCCACTTTGAAACATTTTCAAAAGACAAACACTTTGTACGCGTTCTTATAGAAACTAGAGCCATTACAAAGTCACATTTTCAAAAAACTTTCAAAAATCACACCACAAGCACACTTTCAAACAAAAGCAAGTGATCTAGCAAGCAACTAAGAGCCCGTAGATAACTACCGATGAAAAGGGTGCTAATAGCTTCCCTTTTCATAATCTACCCCCCAAACTTAGAAATAATCTCGAAAGGTCTTTCCTGTTCTTTTCAGCCTTTCCTTATTGGATAAAAGAAAAGTAGATGGTAACTCTTGCTATCCACAACAATTGCGATAAAACGTAAAACACCCAATTCAGTTCTCCCACCGTGTTACAGAACTGGAGACTCTGCTTGAGAATTCATACTTAAAAGTGGGGTTACCTTAGGGTTAGATCACATTTACTTTCTTTCCTTGTTTGACTTGCTTGCTTTATATTTTTGGGTCCTTGTTTGGGTTACTAAAAGATCCTACACCCGGATCTAGGGCACCTTTTTAGGTAAGTAGCAATAAATCATGGAAGTTGTACGATGTAGACCGATATGGACAAAGTGATAGCTATGTTAGCGTGATACTTTGGCTTGTACTAATGTTTCTTGAGTCAGTCAAGGATAACATTAGGCTTCCTTAGCATCATTAAGCGCTAAATGACCTTTAGAACCTTTTAATTGACTCATCCTAAGCCACTAGAAAGTAGTGAGATGGTCGGCTTTGGTTCCGACCGAAGATTGGTTGATACTCGATGCTACACTCATTGAGATTTTACTTTTGGGATATTCTGGCCGCAATACTTCAGTGTTGATCTAGAACAATGCCTAAAAGAAAGGTCAGTGATATGAGACTCCTTAGAACCCGTTAATTTTAATAGGACAGGTTGAGCTAACTAAACTTCAAGAGGGTACTTACCTATCAAACTACATGCAAGCCTAAACATAAGGACTTGCCTGCTTTGTGTGTATATGACTATTTGTACATAACAACTTGCTTGCTTTGCATACTTGTACATAACATCATGACATCATACCATAGCATTTTCAATAACCATTTCAAGGATATCAAGGGTCTATGATGCAGGTTCACATTGAACCAGACGTCTATTAAAGGGCAAGAGGATTTATTTTCCTCTAACCAAATGTCATCAAGACCAAAGCACGTTAACTTGAGTCAAGGGCTATGACCCACTTGACATGGTGAGCTTAATTCTCGTGGAAGGACATCCACCAATACAAAGTTCTCCAATCAAAGTTGTTGATCAAAGTTCAACTTCTAACATTTTCTTGTGATTACCCCGCGAGATCCTTGAAAACATGCATCCACATATCATGCATCATATCATGACATGTTTCTCCCACACAGGTTTCCTTATCTTCTCACTGGTTATTTCAGTAAGATGGATATGGAACAAACGGTTAAGGATCTCCAAACACAAAATGTCCAGTTCCAACAAATGTTCCCGGCCATGGCTAAGGGGCAAGAGGACCTGGAGAATCTCCTTCTCAAAGACAAGAAGAAGAAGCCTAAGAAGTCAGTAGGCGTCCTGAACTTGGGGTGAAGACTTAGAGGACCAGTCAAGGGAGCTCTAGATCTCTCAACTCCATCTAACATGGGGGATAGTCATGAAGAAGACAATAGTATGGAGATTGGTGAAGTCGAAGCTGACTACTCTGAGGAAAATATCCTCCTGCTGTTGAAAAGTACAAACAATTGGAGGATCGCCTCAATGCCATGGAGATTCAGCAGATACCTGGCTTGGATTTAGGAGACATGGGTTTGGTTTCTGGAGTGGTCATCCCGCTAAAGTTCAAAATCCATACCTTTTCCCTGTACGATGGAGTCTCCTGCCCTAAGATGCACTTAAAGTCTTATGTCCGCAAGATTGAACCATACATAAGTGATCCGAAGATTTGGATCCATTTCTTCCAAGAGAGCTTAGTTGGGACTCAACTTGAATGGTTCTATCAATTGGAGGGTTCTCACATCCATATATGGGAGGATCTAGCTGCTACTTTTTAAAAGCAGTACCAATACAACGCTAATCTTGCACCAACTCGTGTGCAATTGCAAAACGTGACCATGGGTTCCAACGAGAGCTTCAAAGGATACGCCCAAAAGTGGTGAGATCTGGCTGGTAGGGTGCAGCCCCCTATAACTGACAGGGAACTCATTGACATCTTCATGGGAACTTTGACAGGAACTTTCTTCAACCACCTAATCGGAAGCTCCTCGGTCGGGTTCACCGATCTAATATTGACTGGAGAAAGAGTCGAAGCTGGCATCAAAAGCGGTAAAATTCGATGGGGTGCGTCCTTAAGTATAGGAAAACAACCTTTCATTGGAAAGAAAGAGTGTGATGCTGCGTATGGTCAAAAAGGTCATAACCAGGGCAACCACGATCAACACGTAGGAGCAATCCTGATCTCTAATCCTACACCTGCTCAACAAAGACAGGGGCATCAGCATAAGGAGGTCGTGCCTAAAAGACAATTCACTAAGATCAACATGTCACTGGCTCAAGCGCTACAACACATGTTGAAGGCAGAGCTGATTACATTAAAGGCTCCTCTCCGGAATCCCAATACTTCTGCTCCTACCTATCATCCCAATGAAAGGTGTGCATACCACTCTGATAGTCCGGGACATGACACGAACATCTGTTGGGCTCTGAAGAACAAGGTCCAAGACATGATTGATGCCAAGGAGATCCAGTTTGACCCTCCGGAGAATCCAAACATGATCACTGCTCCTATGCCGAATCATTGAGAGCGTCTTGTTCATTTTGAGTTTTGAATTGTAATTTTATTTTGTTATTCAAACAATTATCTATTAATGTCAAACTCTGTTTCATTAATGCAGCGCATATGTTTGTCTTGAATTCATCCATTTGTTTTCATTATATTTAAACTGTGACGTCTTTACTCCTTTTATAATATTCAACTTTTGTTTCAAAGTTGCAAGCCTTTAGAGGGAGGATGACGAAAACAATGCCAAAATCTCATACAATATGATTTTGAACAGACCTTGCTGACAATGTACAAGCATTATTTCAAATCCTAAACACTGGAGTTATAAAGAAGATAATCCCTAGTCAACCATTTGAGCCAAAGAAGTAGAAGTTTTCCTTTTTACACAAATTGAAACCTTTAATCAAAACCTGGGGCAGGGTAGTCTCTCAGTTAATTCAAATGCACGCTTAAGTCGCAAACTTTCATTTCATAATACAACTAATGACATCAAAAATATTCCTCTGGAATCAAAAGACGGTGATGGTTCCATATCACATAGGCAGTCATTATATCTCAAAAAGAAAAGCCCACTAAATCAAAACCTACAAAGGAGACTTAAGAAAACTAGGGAATCCCACTGACTGTAATCTCAAAACAGGAACAATCAGGCAAAAATTAGGGATAACAAATCAAAAAGAGGTCACTACAAATCCTTAACAACATGAAAAATGTTGCAAAAGATGACTGCCTTCCGACAAACTTAACTTGTCTGAACCATCAGCAAAATGTCATTCCAGACTCAATTGGAGTTCAAACTTACAATTAACTAAGTTTAGGAGTGAAGAACATCACGAAGAACGGGCGGGTACAAATATACTTTGAGCCTTATCCTTTGTTTCTTAAACCGTGAACCAAGCCACGTTACAACCCTTCAAAAGTTCTAATTGAAGCATGGGTTAGTTCGAAAGCATACTGTTACAAAAGAAATCCTGACTCCTGTAAGGCTTTACTCTAAATCCCGAGTTTGAATTTTCTTACAAAATCTCTTTACTTGCTAAAACGCATTTTCAAATTTTCAAGACAAGCATAAACTTTGCATTATTTGAATATCACTGTTTGCATATGGCTATTTGTTTGACAGCGGAGAAATTCACACAACGAATATCCGATGAACGAAAGCTCTCTCAATGAACAAAATCTTTTCAAGTGGGATGACAAATCTCCTATCAACTAGGGGGCATGACATGTCACTATCCATCACACCTGGGGTAGTCCAGTCAAGATTCCAAGAAATCTCTCAAGAAATGCTGAATAACCAGGGGCAGGTCTCCATCTCCATCACTTGGAGCATTGAATGCAAATCCCAACAAAGGGTTACATACAGTCAATTAGTTCCTGGAAGTGCCACAAACACTTGCTACTAGGGGCAGTGACAAATCTCCCAAAAATCCTTCTCATAGGATGACTCTCAGCCAGAGTTTAATCTCTGAAAACTTTTTCCCCAGCTGAGTTGACCTCAAGAATCCTCGAGGATTTTCCCCAATGAAGTCACCACCTCTCCAGCAGATTGATAACAAGGTTTATTTTCCCAACAAACAACAGGATTCCCCAGCTTGAGTTTGCCTCTCCGACTACTACAAATCAGAGGACCACAACTCCTCTTCCCCGGTAGACTACTCTACAATCCCTAGCAAGTTACTGTGAAACCTGGACCCGACCAGAAATCAGTTCAACTTCGACTCCCCAGTAGAGAAATGAACAACCAAGGCTCCTGAACTCTTTTCCTCAAACAGGAATCAATACTCTCCACAGAGTTCTCAACATTCCCCAGTGGAATTCTCCTTAAAATAACAAAACAAGAATCCCCGGTGGAAATATTCTAAGTGAAGTTTGAAGACACACCTACTCTTCAACGACAGTCCGGGATTTATTGACTCCCCAACATTTGTCAAGGATTTATTTTCCCAGACAAAGATACACTTCAATAACATTTATCATTTCATGCATCATATTTACATACATGATAAGTGCATATGACATAATCTCATTTATTTTGAGAACATCATGACACCATGCATTTCATACATCATGACATTGCATACAGTTAACATTTTACCTTTTTCAGGAAAAGGTTAATCAATAGATGGATATTGTCAACAATCTTCAAAAGGTCAGAAATTAATACTTGTAATAAGCCAGGTAAATCATCTACACGACCAAGCAATCCTACACGCGCTCCTTCCCATACACTCTTCTAGAAATATTTCAGATGCGATCCAGATATGGATGACATTCTGACACTTATTCCAGATTTTCTTCTAGAAACAGTTCAGATGCAATTCAGATATGGTTGACATTCTGACACTTATTCCAGATTTCCTTCTAGAGACAGTTCAGATGCGATCTAGATATGGCTGACATTATGATGCTTATTCTAGATTCCTTCTAGAGACAGTTCAGATGCGATCCAGATATGGCTGACATTCTGATACTTATTCCAGATTCCTCCTAGAGACAGTTCAGATGCGATCCAGATATGGCTAACATTCTGATGCTTATTCCAGATTCCTTCTAGAGACAGTTCAGATGTGATCCAGATATGGCTGACATTCTGATACTTATTTCAGATTCCTTCTAGAGATAGTTCAGATGCGATCCATATATGGTTGAAATTCTGATACTTATTCCAGATTCCTTATAGAAATAGTTCAGATGAGATCCAGATATGGATGACATTCTGATACTTACTCCAGATTCTCTTCTAGAAACAGTTCAAATGCGATCCAGATATGGCTGGCATTCTGATACTTATTTCAGATTCCTTCTAGAGATAGTTCAGATGCGATCCAGATATGGCTAACATTCTGATACTTATTCTAGATTTCCTTCTAGAGACAGTTCAGATGCGATCCAGATACAACTGACATTCTGATGCTTATTCCAGATTCCTTCTAGAGACAGTTCAGATGCGATCCAAATATGGCTGACATTCTTATACTTATTCCAGATTCCTTCTAGAGACAGTTCATATGCGATCCATATATGGTTGAAATTCTGATACTTATTCTAGATTCCTTCTAGAAACAGTTCAGATGCGATCCAGATATGGCTGACACTCTGATACTTACTCCAGATTCTCTTCTAGAAATAGTTCAGATGCGATCCAGATATGGATGACATTCTTATACTTACTCCATATTCTCTTCTAGAAACAATTCAGATGCGATCCAGATATGGCTAACATTCTGATACTTACTCCAGATTCTCTTCTAGAAATAGTTCAGATGCGATCCAGATATGGCTGACATTCTGATACTTACTCTAGATTCTCTTCTAGAAACAGTTCAGATGCGATCTAGATATGGCTAATATTCTAATACTTACTCCATATTGCTTCAAATACAGTCCAGATATGATCCAGATTCGGATGTCATTCTATCACTCATTCAAATACAGTCCAGATACGATTCAGATTCAGATGTCATTCTGTCACTCATTCAAATACATTCCAAATACGATCCAGATTCAGATGTCATTCTGTCACTCATTCAAATACAGTCCAGATACGATCCAGATTCGGATGTCACTCTATCACTCATTCAACATACCTTTCAAATATAGTCCAGATACGATCCAGATACGGATGTCATTCTGACACTCATTCAGTATATCTCTCAGATACGAGTCAGATACAATTCATTTATGAATATTATTCTGATACTCATCCAAGACCTCTGCTGGTTCAGCTTAAATCGCTCAATGGTTTATCCTGATTCATTCTAGTAGACATTTCCTATGGTTCAGATAAATCGCTCCAAAGATTTATCCTGATTTCCTCTCTAGTTGAAGTCAGAATTTAGACTTAGTCTAATTTTTGTCAACAATCACCTTTGAATGACATCTATAAGCCCATATCCAACAACTATCCATCATTTCTACAAATGGAATCTTTAAACCCATTCTTTACACAATCAACCACATCATCAAGCGCAAATTTCTGGGCACTCTAGTGTTCAATCATCTTCCACCTTCAAGTCACGAATGGTAGATTTTCCCATCTAACTCTTCAAGTGTAAGATGATTGAACAGAGGGCACCTGTTGTACCCCAAAATTTACCCTCTCAATTATCAAGGGTTTTCTCACAAAGATTCTCAAGATTCACGCTTGCAGTACCAAAATTAAAAGGAAACTTTCAAAAAGGGTGAAAACAGACAAAAATAACATTTTGACAAATTTGGAGAAAAATAGGCCTCCTTCGATTCAGCCTTTCAATTGGACAAGTGTGCTGCCTGCATGCTTGCAATCGAGGCCAAGACATGATGGCCACACGTGCCCCCTGAAAGGCAAACCTTTCGATTCACCGAGTGTGCTTCCTGCAAGCCTGCTTCAATTTGGACAAGTTTACTGCCTACAAGTCTGCTTTGATTGGACAAGTTTGCTGCCTGCATGCTTGCTTCGTTTGGACAAGCTTCGATGGGACAAAGTAGACATCTTTTTGCATCCTTCGAATCCACTTGCACCAAGGGCATCTTGCAGACTTTGCCTCTCACAAGCTTCGTTTAAGCCAAGAGATATCTTCATACAAAATTTGACTAAGTTTTGGCTTCCCTTGAAAGAACACCCTTCGATTCAGAAGCCAGGAACTTCCCTCACGCTAAACAGACACAAGGAAATGACTCCCTTTATATTTGTTTTGATCCACATGCTTCGATTAGGAAATATGCTTCCTTCGAACATGACCTTTCGATTGGGCAATGTGTTTGCTTCGATCCAAGCTTCGACTGGGCATTAACTTCCTTCGAGTAAGCTTATTTCGACCACAAGTTTCGACTGAGGCAAAGGTTTCCTTCGAACAAGTGTGCTTCGATCTCATTCTTGCATTCGACCCAATACCAAAACTTACTTGTCAGGCTATGTTACTTTTAAATCTTCATATAACCAGAGGTTTACACAAGTTTGTGATACATTTCCTAAGGGTTTGAAGGTTTATTCGAAGGATAATAACATTCTTGGATAAATTGGCAAAGGACTGTGTATCCTTTTTTCATAAAAGGTAATTTTATCACAAAAGTAGCTTTCAACTTGATTATGGCCTGAGCACAAGCAATGCCAAAAAGCATAAGTCACATCTTCTGCACCCCAACTGCCAAGAGGCCCCCCACATGTACTTTAACACTAGATTATTTTACCATTTCTTTGCAAGGCTGGCTTTGGACAACATGTCCATTCTTTCTCTATAAATAGAGGAATTCTTTGCAAAGGCTGAGGAGGATTTTTGGGACTAGAGGAACGAAACCTCCAAAATCTTCTCAAACACAAAACTCTCAAGTTCATCAACACTTGAGAAATCAAACAAACCCAGAATCTCAAACACTCACCTCCTTCGATTCCGAAGAACTCCCCACACTCCAGTCTCTTTCGAATCTGGTTGGAAAGAAACATAACACTTGTTTTTTTCCTTCTTCAAATCTAGCATTCAAAGCCAAGCTTCAGGCCCCTCCTTCGAACCCAGCACCCAGGACCTCCACTCAAGGTCCCACATTCATTCAAGGCTGAATCAAGATAAGTCACTCGTACCCTTGAACCTTTCGTTTCATGGCATAGCATGTGAGTAACTTTCCCTTTCATTTGAAACATGTACATAATACTTTGTTCTTTTCGTTTCCACCCTCTTCATATATTTTCAGAACTAACCCCCTTTTCGTTTGCTTTTTGTTTACCTGAATGTGCTTTAACTATTAAACTGTTTGCAAGACAAATACTAGCATGGCATTAGGCCATGTTTCCATTTAATGCCTTAAACGAAAGAAACAGGGGGAAGGAAACATGAAATGAAGCTTCGGGCTTCCTTACTGACTTCCAAGGCAGAAAGGCAGAATCAAAAGGCAAGCTTGCACTAAAGTCTAGCCAGAACTGAAAGCCATGACTTGCTGCTGCCAGCCTCAATCAAAGAAGGCAACAAGGCAGAACCAGAAGGTACGTCCAGCTGCTGACAAGCCCAATTGAAGGCCACGCCCTACTGCTGCCATGACCAATCGAAGGCCATGACTTGCTGGTGCCAACTCCCAATCGAAGAACGCCAATAGAAGCAGATTCGAAGGGCACTATTCCCCCCAATCAAAGGAGCTCTTTTTCCCTTCTTTTTATATTATTTTTGCCTTTATATTTCTATGCACTTCAATATGGTTGTAATAGCATAGGATTTATTTTTTGCAATTTTTATTACTTTTGTACAAATGCTAGTAATTAGGTGTGTATGGCAAGATAAAAACAACAAGTAGACAACCAAAAAATCAAAGACAAAATGCATGAAATCAAATACACCTTGCACACATGAACCCTTAGGGTAATCTCACTTGTTTCCTCGGAAAATAGTCATGTCCCTCGAATATGGGCGTTTTAGCAAAGACCCTCGATAAAAGACCGTAGTCCCTCGATGACCCTCGATGTTGCCTTTGGTAAACGATCTAGTCCCTAAAACGACATTGCTAAAACGTCCCATAGGTTTCCTTCTATGACTATACAAACGTCCCACGCCCGTCCCTTCATATCCAACGACGGGGTTTCTTACCAAAACAATGGTAAGATAGCAACATCTAAAGGAGGAGGAAAAGAACATTAGACCTTTTGAGTAGGTAGGTTGCTCCTAGTTGCTCGCTTGCTCACAACAAAAATATTTTATACACTAACACTCCCACTTTGAAATATTTTCAAAAGAAAAACACTTTGTACGCGTTCTTATAGAAACTAGAGCCATTACAAAGTCACATTTTCAAAATACTTTCAAAAATCATACCACAAGCACACTTTCAAACAAAAGCAAGTGATCTAGCAAGAAACTAAGAGCCCATAGATAACTACGGATGAAAAGGGTCCTAATACCTTCCCTTTTCATAATCTACCTGTGATACGGTGGGAGAACTGACTTAAGGGTTTTGCGTTTTGTCGCAAATGTTGCGGTTAGCACCCTTTGAGATTGTTTCTTGAGTTCAGGGAGTAGATTATGAAAAGGGAAGGTATTAGCACCCTTTTCATCCATGGTTTTCCATGGGATCTTAGTTACTTGCTAGATCACTTGTTTTTTGTTTTGAAATTGTGCTTTGTGTGGTTTTGAAAGTATTTTGTAAAAGAGGCCATTGTTTTAGGCAATCTTTGTAATGATTCTCGTTCGTAAGAATGTATACAAAGATGTTGGTCTTTTTTGAAAATGTTTTTAATGTTTGTAAAAATGTTTTGGATGTGTGTGTGTTTTGTTTGAAAAATTAGCAAGGATAATTGCTTTGAAAAGGAGCAAGTAACTAGAAGTAATCTACCTACTCAAATGTCTTTTTTGTCCATTTTCTTTTCCTTTGATATTGTTGTCTTACCATTGATTTGGTAAGCAACCCCATCTTTGGATGTAAACGGGACAGGCGTGGGTCATCGTATAGCCATGATTAATGTTATACCCCAAAATTTTCCCTCTCATATTATCAAGATTTTCCTCACAAGACTCTTGGACTCCAGACAAGATTAGGGTTTGCTCAGCTCAAGACCTCATCTTGCACTAATAACCTGAAATTAGGGTTTGAGTTTGCACAAGGATTTTTGAACCATCAATGCTTCATGTGACTTTCATACACCATCTTGGACCCCTAATATTGCTCATGACAAAGTTTCAAGCCTTGCATCACATTTTTACCCAGTCAATTGGACAGATGACCTAAATATCAGCTGTATTGGGGAAAAAGTCAACCATGGCCAATTTACAGTCAAACTTCATAATTTTTTATCCACAACAGCATTATAGGCTCCTATGTACAATTTGATCAAGTTAGGATCACAACTCCTCAAGAAATTTGATCAGATCATCAAAAGGGCAAAATGGTCAAAATTAGGGTTTAGACTAAGAAAAGGCAATTTCTGATTTTTAACCTAGCCAATGACCAATTGGGTTCAAGCATGATTTCAAGGACTCAATGGAATCATCTTAACCTAATCACATAGTTCAAAAGATCTCAAATGCATAGGATTGACAGATGAATTTTGCAGTCAACTGATCAAAAGTCAATTGTACACTGAAAAGTCAAACTTTGACTTTTTGGTCAAAATCAAGTGCCAAGGGTCATAATTCATCAAGATATGTCAAAATGTGAAACTTGTTGACCAAGAAACCTAAAATTGGAAATTAGGGTTTTAATTTGAAATTTTTCATAACTTAGAATTTTTCGAAGTTATGGAAATTTCTTATTTTTTCCCAACTTTTCACAACTTTTTCACCATGATGCAATTTGATTCAAAGAAAACTTCAAACATGAAAGTTGTAGTCATCAATGAAATATACAACTTTGATTCACAAATATTTCCCAAAATATACTTGGATCTCAAGTTATGATTTTATGAATAGGGGTCCATAAACTTTTTAACTTAGTGAAAATTTGCCATAATTTAGGCAGGTTTTTGACCTAACTTCATGGGCATTTTTCACCTAGTTCCAAGAAGAATCTCAAAATTCATTTCAAAGATGGATTGTAGAGCATGTAAAAACTTTCCAAAATTTTCAAGAACTCTCCAAGATCATTTATGGTTAGGGAGAATCGAAGAAGGGAAAATGGCAATTTATCACTTTTGTTCAAGGCATTTTCACAATGGTTCAAGTTGCAAATCTGCCCTAGCATGCTTGTACTTGGAATTACGAGTCCTAATACTTTCTAAACTCCATAATTGAATGCCAATTAAGTGGACAATGGCTTTATTTTGATCTTTGGAACATTGTACATTGAATTAATCCAAAAATGGCATAAAGTTCACAATACTACTTTGATAAAGCATGCTTTTTGCAACTTTGCAAATCTTGAGCCATGGACCTGATCTTTTGTTGCAAACAAGATCCACAAACATCAGGCAAAGTACACCAACCCTATGCAGCTAGCAAGCAAGCCTGTACAGGCCTTTGGCATTAGTCATGTCAACTTTCTTCAAAAGCAAGCAAACTTGCAAAAGTCAATACAACTCATCCATCTGATAAAGGCAAGACTTTGTATCATTTCAAAGAACTTAAGAACCTTGTAACAAGCCTAAGAACGAATTGCTAACATCTCAAACACTCCCAAACACAAAAACCACATTTCTGCCCAAAATAGGGCAGCCTCTGCAAATTTCTTGCCAACTTGAAATTTGCTCGTGCGTTTTGCCTTTCAACCCTTGAAACATCTTCCCTACATCACATCCAAGCTCTCCAAGCATTCATCTTGCAACTGTATGCCCTGTTTCAAGCTTCACCATTTTCATTTTGAAGGTTTGCAGGTTGACTTATACAGGGAGATTCAAGCATCTACAAGGCAAGCTGAGTATTGGAGAAGCTTGAGGGAACTTCAAGGAAGCTCACACAATCTTCAGGCCTCACTCAAAGTTCCCACATTGCCATATCCAAACTCAACTGAACAAGGTATTTTTCAAGTTTCTATCTCTCTATTTAGGCATCCTTAGGTCACGATTTGTAAAGCAAAGATGTAGTCCTTAACATGCTTAAGTTGTACATATGCACACTTTCCATTTATATTAACTGAGCTAAGAGTATTTAGTTGTTGAACATGCTGAAAAAACTAGGTCGGAAATTAGGGCCATTAAAATTCTCCCTAATCTTTGAGAGTTAGGTCATGAATTTTATATCATTGGAATCGTGAGTTAACAAGCTACACTTTTTATGTTATGAGTTTTTGATTTTATGCAAACATGAGAAAGAACAGGATTTAAACACAGAAGCGCGCGCGTTTGTTTGGCTGGAGGACAGGGATGACAGGTCCTGAGCCTGGCGCGCCTTGGGCCTGTTTGTCCTACTTTTCACACCCCCATGTTTCCTATTTGCACCCCCTTGGCCCATTTTTTATATTTTGCATATTTTTTTATTTCTTTTGTGATTATTGACTTTATTATTATTTTTTCTAAACATTAAAAATCCCAAAAATATTTTCTTGATTTTTTTGCATTTTTATTTTATTATTTTTATTATTTTTTTGGCATAAAATTAGTTTATTAGGTTTATAAAACTTATTTTCTTAAATAAACTTGTAAATGATAATAAAAATATTTATACATTTTTATTTTGATTATGTTACACATTAAATATTTATTTTTCATACATATTTAATTTTTCATATTTGTACATAATTTTATTATTATTTCTCTTGAACAAAATGAATAATATAAAACATATTTTCTTTTAAAACAAAATTAGGGTTTCCCCTTTCAAAAATAATAATATTATTTTTTCTTATCTTTAGGACTTAGATAATTTTATTTTCTCATACCTAAAACAATTACAAAACATTTTTGCATATTTACATTTTTATTGCATATTTAAATAATTGTTTATTTATTTATTGTACAATAAATTCAATTGGGTTGTAATAGTGAATTAGGGTTTTATTTTGTGCAAATATCCCCATTCAAAAACTTGTATCCCCCCTCCCATAATATTGTTGTAATAGTTTAGATTTACTTTACGCAATTTATCGCATTATATACATGTTTAGTAAATTAGGGTTTGTATGATAAGACAAAAATCAACAAATAGACATGATCTAATGCAAGACAAGAATGCATGAAAAATGATAACACCTTGCACAGAAGCACCTCTAGGGTTTCACCCACATGGTTGCCTAAACAAAATGGCCATGGTATGCATGCTAGGTATCTTGGAAAAATAAAGCAAAACAAAAGATCATAGTCCCTCGATGACGCTATCACAAGTTGCCTAAACAAATGATCTTGGTCCCTCAAACAAGCTAAGATACTTGGAAATATTGTTATCATGGTCATACAATGACCCACGCCCGTCCCGTTTAACATCCAAAGATAGGGTTGTTTACCAAAACAATGGTAAAACAACAATGTCAAAGGAATAAAAATGCATAAGAAAAGACTTTTGAGTAGGTAGATAAGCTTCTAGTTACTTAATAAATTTGCAAAAATTCCTTGCTATTTTCAAACAAACACACACATTTCAAAAACAATTTCCAAACAACTTTCAAAACATTGAAACATTTTTCAAAAGACAAACATCTTTGTATACATTCTTACAAACAAGAATCATTACAAAGATTTCCTAAACAAAGGCCTCTTTTTAAAATACTTTCAAAACCACATAAAGCACCATTTCAAACAATTGCAAAAGCAAAGCAAGTGATCTAAAACAAGTAACTAAGAGCCCATGGAAAACCATGGATGAAAAGGGTGCTAGAACCTTCCCTTTTCATAATCTACCCCCCGAACTCAAAAACAATCTCAAAGGTATTTCCTGTGCTTTTTTACCTTTCCTTTTGGATAAAATAAAAGTCGGTGGCGACTCTTGCTAACCGCGACATTTGCGAACACAAATGCAAAACCTCAAGTCAGTTCTCCCACCGCATCACAGAACTGGCGACTCTGCTGGGGAATTTATAAAAGTGGGGTTACCTTAGGATTTAGGTCACCTTTACATGCTTATCTTGCTTGACTTGTATGCTTTACATTTTGGTTCTATTGTTTGGGTTTGAATCCTCTACCCGGATTTGGGGAACATTCATAGGTAAATAGCAATACGTTGTGGAAACTGTGCGGGGTATACTGACATGGTCTAAGCAATAGCTATATTAGTGCGACATATTTGTGGGTACCGGTAGCCTTTGAGTCAATCAAAGAGAATACGGGGCCGCTGAGTGATGTCATGAAGCACTAATGGACTTTTAGAACCTTTACTTGACCAACTTGGCCTTTTAGGATGTAGTGAGATGATCGGCTTTGGTGCAGTCTGAAGTTGGTAGATACTCGATACTACACTCATTGAGGGTTGGTTCCTTGGAATATTTCGGTCGCCAGTAAAGAGGCTGAATTGAAACAATGAACAAGGAAACAATCCAGTGATATTGAGCTCCTTAGAACCGGGTTACTATTTCTAGGACAGGTTGAGCCAACTAAACTTCAAGAGGGTTTACCTATGAAACCCAATGCAAGCCTAAAATAGGAACTTGTGTGATTTTCTTGTACAAATATACTTGTGCATAACATCATGGACATTGTGAAGCATCATATGCATCCACTAACCACTTCAAGGATTTTTGGAGATTCATCTTTGTTCCTGTTTTGTAGGTTATGGATTCACTTCGCAGGAAAACTATCCAAGTCAACCTTGTAAGAATTCCTCCACAACTCAAAGAGCTAGCTTCAAGGATTCCTGAGAATTCTCCATTCACCGAAAGACATGGTCGTCTACTCAACTTGGTCACCACCAACACTGATGAGGATATGCTGAAAGTTCTCTTCTAGTTCTTTGACCCTTTGCATCATTGATTCACCTTTCCTGACTACTAACTTGTGCCTACTTTGGAGGAATTTTCTCAACTCCTGAGGATTCCTATTCTCAATCAACTACCCTTCAACGGTACGGAAAGAGATCCAAAGCTAGAAGAGATTGCTCAAGCCTTGCACTTGCACTCCTCTGATGTCACAACACATTGGGAAACTAGAAGTGGTGTCAAAGGCTTCTTGTCAAAGTTTCTATTTGAGAAGGCCCAAAGCTGCTGGATCTCTCTAGACCTACAAGCTTTTGAGGAGATTGTAGCTCTTCTCATTTATGGGATGGTCTTGTTCCCTAATCCTGACTAACTCATAGATGTGAGCGCTGTCAAAATCTTCATGACTCGTAACTCGGTGCCTACATTGCTTGGGGATATCCTCCACTCTTTTCACACTCACACAATGAGGAAAAGAGGTGTTCTCATGTGTTGCACTCCTCTACTGGAAAGATGGTTTATTTCTCATCTTCCTCAATCAGTTTTGAAGAATGAGCAAGGTCTGAGGTGGTCACAATGATTAATGACTCTTACCTATTCAGATATTCATTGGTGTTCTCGATCAAAAGAGAATGTTATCATCATTGACCGTTGTGGGGAATTCCCTAATGTCCCTCTACTTGGCATTAGGGGAGGCATCACCTATAACCCTTGCTTGGCTCTGAGACAGTTTGGGTATGCCCGAAAGGATGGCCCACATGACATGCTGATTCAAGGTTTGGTTTTCGACTTTGACAATGACAACCAAGGACTCCTACAAAGGTTCATCCGATCTTGGAGAATGCCCAACAAGGTGGACAGTAAGACCTTGGGACACAAGAATTCCATCCCTCTTGAGCCTTACCTCAAGTGGGTACGAACCCGCACCCAAAGTCTTATGATGCTTTACCCCTACATTCTCCCTGTGATTATAGAGCCTGTTATGGAAGGAGAGGTTCCATACACCCTCCTACATCCTGATATGCCAACATTACTTGAAGATTTACAAAGGAGTTGGATACAACTCAAGGGAGAGCATGATACTTTTGAAGCCCAATTCTACGCAAGCGAGAAGAAGGTTTTGGAACTCACTCGTCAACTTCACGAAGAGCAGACTCTCAACACCTACATTGCACCAAAAAGGATGCACAACATCTTTTTACCTTAGAATTTTGTATTATTTTGCCCATGGGGCATTGATGTACTAACAAATTTTATCTTATTAATATGACGTGTGTTTATTTTTTGTTTAAAACAAATTTGAATTTCTGAATCCTTGAAAGCATTACATGAATACATATCATTCATCATATGCATAAATAGGTCTTCACACCAAGTTTCCTCATCTCTCTGCTGTTTATTTTAGCAAGATGGATATTGAACAAACGGTCAAAGATTTGCAAGCTCAGAATTCACAATTTCAATAGTTACTTTTGACCCTGGCCAAGGGGCAGGAGGAGCTCAAGACTCTACTAGAGAAGGAAAAAGAGAAAAAGAAGAAGAAGAAGTGAGTCGGTGTGGTTATCATGGGCAGAAGGTTTGAAGGACAAGCCAGACGGACTTTGGATTTTCCCTCAACATTTGATGAAGGGGTAAGAAAGGGAAAAGAAACGGCAGTACCATCTGATTCTGAGGAAGAAGAAGAAGAAGAATATGAGGACTATTCTGAACAGCAATACCCTTCGGCCGATGACAAATACAAAAACCTGGAAGAACGTCTAGCTGCTATGGAGATACAGAGAGTACCGGGGCTGGACTTTGAGGAGTTAGGGCTAGTGTATGGAATTGTAATCCCTCCTAAATTCAAAGTGCCACTGTTTTCTAAGTACGATGGGGTGTCTTGTCCCAAGATGCACCTACGATCTTATGTCAGGAAAATTCAACCACATTCTTCTGACAAAGACCTGTGGGTCCACTTTTTCCAGGGCAGTCTTTCGGGAACGCAGCTTGATTGGTTCTACCAGTTGGAGAGAGCTGATGTCCATAATTGGGAGGATTTGGCAGCCGCATTCTATAAACAGTATCAATACAACGCCGACTTGGCGCTAACCCATACTCAGCTACAGAGTATGGCTATGGCTACCAATGAGGGTTTTAAAGACTACGCCCAAAAATGGAGGGATTTGGCCGGAAGGGTGCAACCACCATTATCTGAAAGAGAGCTTGTGGACATGTTCTTGGGGACTCTGTCAGGTCCTTTCTTTAATCATATGATTGGAAGCTCCTCTGTAGGTTTCACTGAGTTGATTTTAACTGGCGAGAGGGTGGAAGCCGATATTAGAAGCGGGAAAATTCAGAAAGATGCATTTGCCTCAACTGTTGCAAAAAAGCCCTTTAATGGAAAGAAGGAAGTGTTTGTTGTCTATGCCTAGAGGAATCAGGGAATAATTGAAAGACGACCAATTGTGGGGGCCGTGATGATTCAAAAGTCTGTATCAGAGTAACCGAGAAACAACCAGCCGAGAAATGATCAGCCGCGGAATAACCAGCAAAGGGTGGAAAGGCCTGTAAGGCAATTCACCAAGATAAACATGACTCCTGCTCAAGTCTTACCACATCTATTGAAGTTGAACCTGGCCATGCTAAAGGAGGCCCCTAAAAATCCTAATACTTCATCTCCGCACTACCATCCCAACGCCAGATGCGCGTACCACTCAGAAAGTTCGAGGCACGACACCAACAACTGTTGGGCTCTGAAGAATAAGATTCAAGATCTAATTGATGCTAAGGAAGTTGAATTTGAAGCTCCTGAAAAGCCGAATGTTATCTCCGCCCCGATGCCTAGGCATGTGCACAATGCCAATGCTGTGGAAGAAGATCTGTTTGTTTCTACTGTGGATGAACTATCAACTCCTCTCCTAACCATCAAGGTGAATTTGTTAAAGGTTGGGGTGTTCCCAGGATGTGACCAAGATTGTCGTGCTTGCCTGTCCTCCCCATTTGACTATCCTCTACTGAAGAAAGGAATCCAACAACTGATTGATAACAAGGAAATTTTGTTTGAGAAAGCTCCTGTCTCACGCATTCCAGTTCCCGAAGTTTCAATAATAACCATATACGCCAATCCTTCAAGGGTTCCTAAAAAACCTATTAGGATTACATCTGCTCCAGTGACTACTCCATTGAAGATAACAATGCCCGGACCAACCACATATAAATCCGATAAAATGGTACCATGGAACTATGGTGGAGAAATCTACTACCATGGTGTCAAACAGATTGAACAGACCATTGAAGAAGAAAGCTCTGAAGAGGATAAACCCGACATCAGTAACATTGCCGGAACAAGCAAAATTACTCGTAGTGGGAGAATCTTTTCTCCAGAGATTGGTCCTTCAACAACAGTCTTTGGACCCGCGGCCATCCCGAAGATTACACCTAAACCAGTAATTGTACCTGCAAGTGTACCCGCCAACAATGAAATGCAATTTCCATCCCTGTTTCCGCTGCTGAGAAAAAAGGAAAGAATGTTCAAGAGGAGCGTGTCTTGACGAAGGCTCAGTCACTAGTCATTCCTGAGACATCCCAGAAAGAGTTAGAAGAAATTCTGAGGATCATTAAGAAAAGTGATTATGATGTTGTTGAACAACTGGGGCAGACCCCCTCCAAAATCTTTATGTTAGCCCTGTTGCTGTACTCCGAGGCACATGCTAAACATTTGGTCAAGTTTTTGAAGACGGCCCACGTGCCACAAGAAACCTCCGCTGATCAGTTCCAGGAATGTGTGGCTAGTTTAACAGCTGACAATGGTCTAGGATTCTTCGATGCTGATTTGACCTTCAAAGGGAGAAAACATAATGATGCGCTACATGTCTCGGTGGAGTGTAGGGGAACCACCCTAGCTCATGTCTTGGTTGATACTGGGTCGTCTTTAAATGTCTTTCCAAAGAAATCCTTGGATAGACTGGATTGTAAGGGCTTAACCCTGAAACCTAGCAACATCATTGTCAGAGCCTTTGATGGTTCTAAGAGGATGGTCCATGGAGAGGTGGACATCCCGATCAAGGTGGGTACCCAGACGTTCAATTCAACATTCTACGTGATGGACATCCGTCCTTCCTATTCTTGCATATTGGGAAGACCTTGGATCCACCATGCTGGAGCTGTCACTTCCACTCTTCATCAAATGCTCAAGTACCCTGTCCAGGGAAAAATTATAATTGTTCATGGTGAAGAGGAATACATGATCAGTCATCTTAATTCTTTCCGTTATGTAGAATAGGATGGAGAATTCATCGAAACCCCTTTCCAGCACTTCGAAGAGTTCAATGAGGAGATAGCGGCGACCAAGACAATATCCTCTGTACCCACAGTTACCAGACCTCCGCCTCGGATGTCGTCTCTCAAGGATGCTAGGGCAGTGGGGGAAGAAGGCGGATCCATAATCTGGGGGCAGCTTTCATACTTTCCTTTCAAAAAAGACAAATTCAGCTTGGGATTTACTTCGACTGGTTAGAAGTCCATGCGCCACTTCCGTGCCGGAGGGCCACCTGTGAAGATCAGCCACCGAGGGGTTAATGCACTAGAGGACAGTGAAGAAGAGGGAAGCTTGGAAGACTGGATTTTTCCTATTGTTGACAGAGGACTGTGCAACTGGGAAGCAAAAGACTTTGTTTCGATTACTTTCATACCGCAGTAATTTATCTTTTCCATTTCTGTTGGACTGTAATAATTCACAAACAATTCGTACTTTTTCAACCACGTGTCTTACCCGAGGCACATAGGTCCATTTGTAAGGGTCTTTATCTTCATTTCATATGTCATTTTAATGAATCATGGAAGCTTTTCATATTTAAACACTTTTTGCTCATTGTCTTTCTTTTACATTTTGTTGTTTTAAGATGGCTATCCCTTACACACACCCACACTCACAAATGCAGGTACCCTTCCATTCCGGAACCCATGGGTAACGATACTGCTATAGCCTTCAATGACTCTGAAGATCTGATCAACCAAGCCGAATACGAAGTTGAGGAAGATTGTGAGGTTCCAGGGGAATTGGCCAGATTACTACAGTAAGAGGAAAGAGAAATTCAGCCTCATGAGGAACAGTTGGATACAATCAACTTGGGAACTGAGGAAGACAGAAAGGAAATCAAGATAGGTGCCAATCTAGAGCCGAGTTTCGAGGAGCGCCTAATTCAGCTATTGCACGATTATGTGGAGATCTTTGCCTGGTCATACAAAGACATGTCGGGACTCGATACAGACATTGTGGTACACCGTCTCCCCACGAGAGAAGACTGTCCACCAGTTAAACAAAAGGTCCGCCGCATGAGACCTGACATGTACGAGAAGATCAAAGCAGAAGTTATGAAGCAGTTCAATACTGGATTTCTGGCTGTTACTTCCAATCCATAATGGGTTGCTAACATTGTGCCCGTGCCTAAGAAGGATGGCAAAGTCAGAATGTGCGTAGATTATAGAGATTTAAACAGGGCCAGCCCTAAAGATGACTTTCCACTTCCGCACATTGTCATCCTGGTCGACAACACAGCTCAGCATAAAGTATTTTCTTTCATGGACGGATTCTCAGGCTATAACCAGATCAAAATGACACCTGAGGACATGGAGAAAACTACTTTTATTACACAGTGGGGTACGTTCTGCTACAAAGTTATGCCATTCGGACTGAAGAATGTCGGGGCAACTTATCAACACGCCATGGTAGCTTTGTTTCATGATATGGTACATCATGAGATAGAGGTCTACGTAGATGACATGATAGCCCTATCACAAACTGAAGAAGAACACCTTGATCACTTGCAAAAGATGTTTGTCAGGTTAAGGAGTACAAGCTCAGATTGAATCCAAACAAGTGTACATTCAGAGTCCGGTCCGGTAAACTCTTAGGTTTCATTGTCAGCAACAAAGGCATCGAGGTTGATCCTGCCAAAGTCAAAGCAATACAAGAAATACCTGCTCCTCGCACTGAGAAGGAGGTCAGAGGTTTTTTGGGATGCCTAAACTACATTGCAAGGTTCATTTCTCACCTAACGTCTACTTGTGAACCAATCTTCAAGCTGTTGAAGAAAGATCAGGTAGTCCGATGGAATGATGACTGTCAAATTGATTTCGATAAAATCAAGGAGTATTTGCTAGAACCTCCTATCTTGATGCCACCCGTCGAAGGAAGACCGCTAATCATGTATCTGGTCGTCCTTGAGAATTCAATGGGGTGCGTACTGGGGCAGCATGACGAGTCTGGCCGAAAAGAGCATGCCATTTATTACCTTAGCAAAAAGTTTACCGACTGTGAGACCCGATACTCACTGCTCGAGAAAACTTGTTGCGCTTTGGTATGGGCTGCTCGCCGGCTAAGGCATTATATGTTGACTCATACCACTTTGTTGATATCTAAGAAGGATCCGATAAAGTACATCTTTGAGAAGCCTGCTTTGTCTGGAAGAATAGCTAGATGGCAGATGATCCTAACGGAATACGACATACAGTACACGACCCAAAAAGCTATAAAGGGGATTGTTCTAGCTGACCATCTGGCTCATCATGCTGTCGAAGATTACCAATCCATGAGGTCTGACTTCCCTGATGAAGACATTATGACATTGGACAACATTGAAGGTTTCAGACCATATGACGAACCTGAACAAGGATCCCGATGGACCCTGTACTTTGATGGGGCTTCCAATGCACTTGGAAAGGGTATCAGCACGATCCTCATCTCCCCAGAAGGATGCCATACTTCTTTCACAGCCAGACTTTGCTTCAACTGTACGAACAACATGGCAGAGTATGAAACATGCATCTTTGGACTCAAGGCTGCCATAGACTTGGGAATCAAATACTTAGATGTGTTTGGGGACTCCGCCTTGGTCATCAGTCAGATCAAAGGAGAGTGGGATACTAAACATCCAAACCTCATCCCTTACAAAGAACATGTCCTGACATTGTTACCACATTTCGAGCAGATTACCTTCGAGCAATTTCCGTGAGACGAAAATCAGCTAGCAGATGCTCTAGCTACGATGTCATCCATGTTTAAACTTGATTGCGACAATGAGGCTCCCCAAATTACCATTGAACAGATGGACGAACCGACACATTGTCACGAGATTAATACCTAAGAAGTAGTGGACCAGACGTGGTTTCATGAAGTCAAAAGGTATCTCGAGGCTCAAGAATACCCTGAAGGAGCTCCAGTCAATGACAAAAAGTTCTTAAGGAGATTCTCAGCAAAGTTATTTTTGAGTAATGGCATCCTATACAAGCGCAATCATGATTCTGTTCTACTCCGTTATGTGGACAAAGCTGAAGTTGAAAAGATCATGGCTGATTTGCATGAAGGTACCTTCGGCACTCACTCTAGCGGGCATACGATGGCTAAGAAGATTCTACGGGCAGGCTATTACTGGTCTACCATGGAAGCTGACTGCTATCAACATTCCCGAACATGCCATAAATGTCAAATCTATGCAGACAAGGTGCACGTGCCTCCGGTTCCTCTAAATGTCTTAACAACTCCTTGGCCATTCGCTATATGGGGAATCGACATGATTGGAGAGATCAAGCCTACAACATCCAATGGACACTGCTTCATTCTGGTGGCCATTGACTATTTCACCAAGTGGGTCGAAGAAGCTTCCTTCGCATCTGTTACAAAGAATGTTGTTGCCCGCTTCATCAAGCAGAACCTTATTTGCCGGTACGGTATCCCCGAAAGGATTATCACTGACAATGGTACAAACCTTAACAATACTATGATCACCGCTTTGTGCGAGCAGTTCAAGATTCAACATCACAATTCATCTCCCTATCAGCCAAAGATGAACGGTGCAGTCGAAGCTACGAACAAAAATATCAAGAAGATCATACAAAGGATGACAGTCACCTACAAGGACTGGCATGAGATGTTACTATTTGCTCTCCACGGGTACCGTACCACGACACACACATCAACTGGGGCAACACCTTGTTCCTTGGTATATGGCATGGAGGTTGTTTTACCTATCGAGGTTCAGATTCCCTCCTTGAGAATCATGAAAGATGCTGGTTTAAGTGAAGACGATTGGATCCAAACTCGGTTTGATCAGTTGAACTTAATTGACGAGAAGAGACTTACTACTGTTTTCCATGGTCAGACGTATCAAAAACGGATGATCAAGGCTTTCAAAAAGAAAGTCAGACGCCAAATATATCAAGTTGGGGATTTGGTAATCAAGTGCATCATCTTGCCGCAAAGTGATCCCAGGGGCAAATGGACTCCTACCTACGAAGGACCATTTGTGATCAAAAACATCTTTTCTGGTGGGGCAATGATCTTAACCACCATGGACAGTGACGATCTGTCGCACCCTGCAAACGTAGACATAGTCAAAAGATAATACGCATAAATGACCCGCTAGGTTGACACACCTAGGAAAAAAGGGCATCCCGGTAAATCGAAAACCCGAAAGGGCGGTTCAGGCAAAAATTAGGGATAAACAAAAAAAATATGTACACCCGGAAAGTTGAAAACCCGAAAGGGAGACTTGGGAAAAAAAGGGTTTCCCGGTGGACTGAAAACCCGAAAGGGCGGTCCAGGCAAAAGTTAGGGAATTAAAGCGTATGACTATGTCTCGTCGGATCACTTTAAGGACAATCTCTTCACTGACAAACCTGAAACTTCTGATCAATCCAATCATCTTCGGACAAAGCAACAGATGGACAAGATATTCAGAGATACTAAGGCTATAGCGGAATGGGAACCCCATGGGACTTTTCACACATAGCTATTTTTCTTTGTATAAAATTTTCTTACTTTTATGACACCATCCTCTTACTAGGATGTCTGTCTCCTTTGTACAAAACACTTACTCAAAGTTAATACAAAGATATCTCTTTCAAATTACAAAAAACTATTTGCCTTTTCTTTTACACTTGTGTTTTATTTGCAAAAACGTCCAATGATTCATTGATGAACATATGCATTTGAACATAATTACTGTTTACAAATAAACAGGATGGAAAAGAGAAATTACTGACAGGTTGGAAGGATAGGAAAACGTATTTAGGCTATTCCATGAGCAATCCCTATAGTACACCATCTAGATCCCCAACGGAGCCAAAACCATGAAATACATATCCCTAGTGGAGTTATAATTTCAAACCCTTAATCCTCATCAGAGTTAAAACTTCAAACTCCCAATCCCCAGCGGAGCCAAAACTTTGAGTTACAGATCCCCAGCGGAGCTGAAACCTTCATCCCCAGCGGAGCCAAAACTTTGAGTTACAGACCCCCAGCGGAGCTGAAACCATCTTCCCCAGTCAAGTCAAGACTTCTAATCCCCAACGGAAACCATCCAGTTTCCCCATTTCCCCAACAAGTTATCTTGAAGCCTAGAAATCAACCAGATAACAGTTAACTTTTATCTCTCCCCAACCTAGGATAACTTCCCAGTAGAGTGGCAAACAACCGAAAACTCCTGAACCTACTCCCAGCAGTAAAATCTTCCCCACAGAGTCTTCATTACTCCCCAGCACGAAGTCGCCAAAGTTTTCATGGCTCCTCAACAGAATGAAGATTCTCATTCTTAATTCCCCAGTGAAGTCGCCGAAGTTTTCATTACTCCTCAACAGAATGAAGATTCCCATTCTTACTTCCCCGCAGAAATCATCAGAGTTCTCCCTATTCCCCAGCCGAGTAAGGATTCCCATGGTGTAACCCCCAGTAGAAGTCATGAAATTCTCTGGATTTCCCAAGCAAATTTCTGAAGCAGTATTTGACATTGCTCGTAACAGAATTTTTGTCAATACTCCAACTTCAAGACATGAAGGATCCTCACATCCCCACAGGAGTTGTCAAGGATTTTTTAATCTCCAACAGTCGCCCAGGATTTCTTACTCTCAGCAGTTAAGGATTCATTTTCCCCGGCAGCAGTCAAGAGTTTTTATCCCCAGCTGTCAAGGATTTATTTTCCTCAGCAAATCAGCTTACATGCGCATACATTACAACCATATATCATAGACATTGATAAAACATTTATTGCATCATACATTTCATATAACATAACTTTGTGTTTCAGCTAACATTTTACCCTTTTTCAGGATAAGATTAACAAACTACCATTAACAGTATACAATCATGATACAGTACGGATACACTCCAGACACGGAAGTCATTCTGTTACTTAATCAATTTCACGTTCAGATACACTCCAGACACGGAAGTCATTCTGCCATTTATTCAAATTCTAGTTCAGATACGCTCCAGATACGGATGCCATTCTGGCCCTTATTCAGTTTTCCGATTCAGATACGGTGCAGATACACTCCAGACACGGAAGTCATTCTATCACTTATTCAGATTTCAACTATCAGATACAGATTAGATATGCTCCAGACGCGGAAGCCATTCTATTTCTGATTCAGATCAAACTTCTAGATACTGTACGGATACGCTCCAGACACGGAAGCCATTATGTCACTCATTCAGATTCAGACTTCAGATCCAGTCCAGATACGCTCTAGACACGGTTGTCATTCTGTCACTTATTCTGATTTTCCCCAGCTCAGAGACGCTCCAGACACGGATGTTATTCTATTGCTTATTCAGATTCAACATTCAGATACAACTTGGATACGCTCGAGATGCAGATGTTATTCCTTTGCTCATTCAGATTCGGTCCCCAGATACAGTTCAGATACGTTCCAGACGCGGATACCATTCTGAAACTCATTCTTTTGACTTACAACATACAATTCAACAAACATTCTTGGATGGCATCTTTAAGCCCATATCCAACAAGATTCTATCACATCTCCAAATGGCATCTTTAAGCCCATTTCCTCAACTACACTTTGACGAGTGCAAATTTACGGGCACTCTAGTGTCCAATCATCTTTTACCTTCGAGTCACGAACGACAAACTCTCCAATCTAAATCTCCAGGTTCAAGAAGATTGAATAGGGGAAGCTGTTGTACCCCAAAATTTTCCCTCTCATATTATCAAGATTTTTTCTCATAAGACCTCTTGGACTCCAGACAAGATTAGGGTTTGCTCACCTCAAGACCTCACCTTGCACTGATAGCCTGAAATTAAGGTTTGAGTTTGCACAAGGATTTTTGGACCATAAATGCTTCATGTGACTTTAATACACCATCTTGGACCCCTAAGATTTCTCATGACAAGTTTCAAGCCTTGAATCACATTTTTACCCAGTCAATTGGACAAATGACCTAAAAATCAGATGTATTGGGGAAAAAGTCAACCATGGCCAATTTACAGTCAAACTTCATAATTTTTTATCCACAACAACATTCTAGGCTCCTATGTACCATTTGATCAAGTTTGGATCACAACTCCTCAAGAAATTTGATCAGATCATCAAAAAGGCAAAATGGTCAAAATTAGGGTTTTGATTGAGAAAGGGCAATTTCTGATTTTTAACCTAGCCAATGACCAATTGGGTTCAAGCATGGTTTTAAGGACTCAATGGCATCATCTTAACCTAATCACATAGTTCAAAAGATCTCAAATGCATAGGATTGACAAATGAATTTTGTAGTCAACTGATCAAAAGTCAACTGTACACTGAAAAGTCAAACTTTGACTTTTTGGTCAAAATCAAGTGCCAAGGGTCATAATTCATCAAGATATGTCAAAATGTGAAACTTGTTGACCAAGAAACCTAAAATTGGAAATTAGGGTTTTAATTTGAAATTTTTCATAACTTAGAATTTTTCTAAGTTATGGAAATTTCTTATTTTTTCCCAACTTTTCACAACTTTTTCACCATGATGCAATTTGATTCAAAGAAAACTTCAAACATGAAAGTTGTAGTCATCAATGAAATATACAACTTCGATTCACAAATTTTTCCAAAAATATACTTGGATCTCAAGTTATGATTTTATGAATAGGGGTCCATAAACTTTTTAACTTAGTGAAAATTTGCCATAATTTAGGCAGGTTTTTGACCTAACTTCATGGGCATTTTTCACCTAGTTCCAAGAAGAATATCAAAATTCATTTCAAAGATGGATCGTAGAGCATGTAAAAACTTTCCAAAATTTTCAAGAACTCTCCAAGATCATTTATGGTTAGGGAGAATCGAAGAAGGGAAAATGGCAATTTATCAATTTTGTTCAAGGCATTTTCACAATGGTTCAAGTTGCAAATCTGCCCTAGCATGCTTGTACTTGGAATTACAGGTCGTAATCCTTTCTACACTCCATAATTGAATTCCAATTCAGTGGACAATGGCTTTATTTTGATCTTTGGAACATTGTACATTGAATTAATCCAAAAATGGCATAAAGTTCACAATACTACTTTGATAAAGCATGCTTTTTGCAACTTTGCAAATCTTGAGCCATGGACCTGATCTTTTGTTGCAAACAAGATCCACAAACATCAGGAAAAGTACACCAACCCTATGCAGCTAGCAAGCAAGCTTGTACAGGCCTTTGGCATTGGTCATGTCAACTTTCTTCAAAAGCAAGCAAACTTGCAAAAGTCAATACAACTCATCCATCTGATAAAGGCAAGACTTTGTTTCATTTCAAAGAACTTCAGAACCTTGTAACAAGCCTAAGCACGAATTGCTAACATCTCAAACACTCCCAAACACAAAAAACCACATTTCTGCCCAAAACAGGGCAACCTTTGCAAATTTCTTGCCAACTTGAAATTTGCTCATGCGTTTTGCCTTTCAACCCTTGAAACATCTTCCCTACATCACATCCAAGCTCTCCAAGCATTCATCTTGCAACTATGTGCCCTGTTTCAAGCTTCACCATTTTCATTTTGAAGGTTTGCAAGTTGACTTCTACAGGGAGATTCAAGCACCTACAAGGCAAGCTGAGCATTGGAGAAGCTTGAGGGAACTTCAAGGAAGCTCACACAACCTTCAAGCCTCACTTAAAGTTCCCACATTGCCATATCCAAACTCAACTGAACAAGGTATTTTTCAAGTTTCTATCTCTCTATTTAGGCATCCTTAGGTCACGATTTGTGAAGCAAAGATGTAGTCCTTAACATGCTTAAGTTGTACATATGCACACTTTCCATTTATATTAACTAAGCTAAGAGTATTTGGTGGTTGAACATGCTGAAAAAACTAGGTCAGAAATTAGGGCCATTAAAATTCTCCCTGATCTTTGAGAGTTAGGTCATGAATTTTATATCATTGGAATCGTGAGTTAACAAGCTACACTTTTTATGTTATGAGTTTTTTATTTTATGCAAGCATGAGCAAGAATGGGATTTGAACACAGAAGCACGCGCGTTTGTTTGGCTGGAGGATAGGGACGACAGGTCCTGGGCCTGGCGCGCCTTGGGCCTGTTTGTCATACTTTTCACACACCCCTGTTTCCTATTTGCACCCCTTGGCCCATTTTTTATATTTTGCATATTTTTTTATTTCTTTTGTGATTATTGACTTTATTATTTTTTTTCTGAACATTAAAAATCCCAAAAATATTTTCTTGATTTTTTGCATTTTTATTTTATTATTTTTTTGGCATAAAATTAGTTTATTAGGTTTATAAAACTTATTTTCTTAAATAAACTTGTAAATGATAATAAAAATATTTATACATTTTTATTTTGATTATGTTACACATTAAATATTTATTTTTCACACATATTTAATTTTTCATATTTGTACATAATTTTATTATTATTTCTCTTGAACAAAATGAATAATATAAAACATATTTTCTTTTAAAACAAAATTAGGGTTTCCCCTTTCAAAAATAATAATATTATTTTTTATTATCTTTAGGACTTAGATAATTTTATTTTCTCACACCTAAAACAATTACAAAACATTTTTGCATATTTACATTTTTATTGCATATTTAAATAATTGTTTATTTATTTATTGTACAATAAATTCAATTGGATTGTAATAGTGAATTAGGGTTTTATTTTATGCAAATATCCCCATTCAAAAACTTGTATCCCCCCTCCCATAATATTGTTGTAATAGTTTAGATTTACTTTACGCAATTTATCGCATTATATACATGTTTAGTAAATTAGGGTTTGTATGATAAGACAAAAATCAACAAATAGACATGACCTAATGCAAGACAAGAATGCATGAAAAATGACAACACCTTGTACACAAGCACCTCTAGTGTTTCACCCACTTGGTTGCCTAAACAAAATGGTCATGGTATGCATGCTAGGTATCTTGGCAAAACAAAGCAAAACAAAAGATCATAGTCCCTCGATGACGCTATCACAAGTTGCCTAAACAAATGATCTTGGTCCCTCAAACAAGCTAAGATACTTGGCAATATTGTTATCATGGTCATACGATGACCCACATTCGTCCCGTTTAACATCCAAAGATAGGGTTGTTTACCAAAACAATGGTAAAACAACAATGTCAAAGGAATAAAAATGCATAAGAAAAGACTTTTGAGTAGGTAGATAAGCTTCTAGTTACTTGATCAATTTGCAAACAATCCTTGCTATTTTTAAACAAACACACACATTTCAAAAACAATTTCCAAACAACTTTTAAAACATTGAAACATTTTTCAAAAGACAAACATCTTTGTATACATTCTTACAAACAAGAATCATTACAAAGATTGCCTAAACAAAGGCCTCTTTTCAAAATACTTTCAAAACCACACAAAGCACCATTTCAAACAATTGCAAAAGCAAAGCAAGTGATCTAAAACAAGTAACTAAGAGCCCATGGAAAACCATGGATGAAAAGGGTGCTAGCACCTTCCCTTTTCATAATCTACCCCCCGAACTCAAAAACAATCTCAAAGGTCTTTCCTGTGCTTTTTTACCTTTCATTTTAGATAAAATAAAAGTCAGTGGCGACTCTTGCTAACTGCGACATTTGCGAACACAAACACAAAACCTCAAGTCAGTTCTCCCACCGCATCATAATTAGCAATGTTGCAAAGTATCTTAGCATTTTTTAGGGACTAGGATCATTTTGTAAGGCAACTTGGAATAGAGTCATCGAGGGACTATGATCTTATATTTGTTTGTTTTTCCAAGATACTTCGCATGCGTAATATGGCTATTTTTGTATAACGCAACCAAGTTGAGAAACCCTAAGGGTGCTTGTGTGTAAGTGTGTTATTTTCATGCTTGATTTTGTCTTGGATTAGGGTTTTCTATTTGATTTGTTTTTATCTTATCATGCAAACCCTAATTACTAACATGGTATATAAAAGCGGTAAATTGTGTAATTTTAAAGATTATTATGCTATTACAACATTGTATGGGAGGGGGTTATACAAATTGTGAATGGGGATTTGCAATAATGTAAACCTAATTAAACTATTACAACCAAATCGAATTTGTACGAATATTTGAATAAATAATATACAATATAAATATGCAATGGTATGTATGTAAGAAAAAGATTTTTTGCTTTGTTTTTCATATGTAAAAGAGTTTTGACCTAATCCTAAAAATATTAAAAAGGAAATAATTTCTTGAGAAAAATGGTTAACCCTAATTTCTAATTTAAAAGTAAATAAAGTTCTTTAAGTATTATTTTTTGTGTATTTTTTGTCTTAAAATAATAGATAATATTTATAAAAATATTTAGTCTTTTATATATCAAAATGAACATTTACAAGTATGAAGGGAAAGGAATAAAATATATTTAGGTTTATTTTATTTTGAAAGTTTGTTTAAGAAAAATAATTAGCATATAATTAAAATAAAATATACTTTTTATGTGAAAATAAAATAAAATAAATCAAAATGCAATAATTATCATATTTATATTTTTTATGATTTTTATGTGTTAAAGAAAATATTTAATAAAATAAAAATGAAAATAAAAACAAATAAATAAAATGTATGGGCCAGAGGGTATCCTGAGTAAACAGGATGTAAGCATCAGAAAAAAATTATGAAGCCCAATAGTTGAGCCTGTGCTGCAAAAAATGAGAGAAATGGCCAAAAAATGAGAAAATATGCAAAAAGGTAGGCACCAAGGCTCGAACCCATGACCTTGGCATTCTCAGCGCGCTGCCTTGCCACTGGGGTGGCTGTACATCTGTTAGTTCATATGAAAACAAAAATACATAACATGAATCCCTTCCTTGCCCTGTACTTCGTCTTCTTCCTCAAGATGGCCAGAACCTCTGTATCTTTCTCATTTCTCCATGAAAATGGAAACTTCCAACATGAAAAAGATAGTACTCTTTCCCACGATTTCAGACATGTAACTTATGTAAACTAACAATCAAAGATTAAAATGAATTTTAAAAGCCCTAATTTTAAACCTAATTTTTACAAAAATTTGAACTCTAAAATTCTCTATACACAATGAATATAAATGAATTTTGTGAACATGGTTGGTTTTAGCACAAGGATATCTACATTTTATCTTCACAAATTATGACCAATAGATGCCTGTATGAAGAGATAGAAGTTGGAGTTTTTACCTCTTTCAGCTGAGATCGTGAATGGAGTTTGAGTGAGATTTATGAAGGCCTGAAGATTCCTTTAGCTTTCCTGAACCTCCCTGAGTGTGTTCCAATCCTCACCTTGCTTTGAAAGTGCCCGAACCTCTCTATCCAAGTCAACCTGCAAGCTTGAAAAACAAAAATGGAAGATGGAGAAGGAGGAGTTATAGTGAAGGGATGATGGTATGGAACACATAGATACGAGGTAGGTAAAGTATTTGAGTGATTAAAACTTGAAACGCACGAGTAAATTTTTGGATTGCTATGCTTGGTCTCAAACTACCAGTTTTGACAGGTTTTTGGTGATAGGGAGTTTTAGAGTGTTTCTGGTCTTGGGAAATCGTGTGTTAGGTTGCAATGTGTTTGTGTATAAGTATAAGGGAGATTTCTAATCCACTCTACCACAGATTTTTCAGTTATAGGCTTTTTGCACTCTTACTTGCTTTTTAAGCAAAGTGAGGAGACAAATCTCCACATGTTTGTAATGGTCTGCTTGGAGTTGGTACAAGTCCTAAACAACTTGTATTTGGTTCATAGGACTTGTGTGTGCAGAGAAAACAGGCCCAATGCTCAAGAAGTGAAAAGTTGCAAAAGTTATGCTTTTCTAAAAGGGTAATGGCAACTTTGTGCCATTTATGGAATTAAAACTTGGACAAAGACTCTTGTGCTTGGATTAAGGCTTTATCGTCTGTGTAAGCATTAAATTATGAAGTTAGAAACAAGTTTTAGACCTGTAAATCAAGGATTAGGCAGCATAGGTTCAGATTTGAATTTTGTTCTTCATGAAATGGCTTGAAATCAAAGTGAGAAATTACCAACTTCATCTCTTTGATTCTCCATACTCAAAAATGATCTTAAGGAGTTCTTGGACATTTTGGAAAGCTTTAAATGTGATCTATAACTCATCTTTGAAATGAATTTCAATTTTCCTCTTGGAACTAGGTGAAAAATTGCCATGAAGTTAGGTTAAAAACCTGCCTAAATTAGGGCAAAATTTCACTAAGTTATTTTAGTTCATGAGCATGTATTCATAAAATTATATCTTGAGATCCAAGCATCTTTAGGGAAAAATTTGTGAAGAAAAGTTGTATATTTCATGGATATATACAACTTTCATGTTGGGAATTTCTTTTGAATCATCTTGTAACATGGTGGAAATTTGGCTTAAAGTTGAGAAAAAATAAGAAATTTTCTATACTTAGAAAAATTTCTAAGTTAAAAAAATTCCAAATTTCAAAACCAAATCTTCAATCCTTGATTCCTTGATGAACAAGTTTCACATTTTGACATGTTTTGATAAATTGTGATCCTTGGCATTTGATTTTAACCAAAAAGTCAAAGTTTGACTTTTCAGTATACAGTTAGCTTTTGATCAGTTGACCGCAAATTTCATCTGTCAATCTAATGAAAATGCAATGTTTTGAACCATGTCATTAGGTCAAGATAATGCAATTTAGCTCTTGAAATCATGCTTCAAATAAATTGGTCATTTTCCAGGTCAAAAATCATAAATTGCCCTTTCTAAGTCAAAACCCTAATTTTGACCATTTTGCCCTTTTGATGATTTGATCAAATTTCTTGAGGAATTATGGTTCAAACTTGATCAAATGATACATATGAGTCTAGAATGTTGATGTGGATCAAAAATTATGAAGTTTGACTGTAAATTGGCCATGGTTGACTTTTTCCCCAATACAGCTGATTTTTAGATCAACTGTCTAATTAACTGATCAAAAATATGATTCAAGGCTTGAAGCTTGTCATGAGTCATCTTAGGGGTCCATAATGATGTTTGAAAGTCATGTGAAGCATTGATAATCCAAAAATCCTTGTACAATCTCAAACCCTAATTTTGGGTGATCAGTGCATGATGAGATGTCTTGATCTGGTCAAACCCTAATCCAGTCTTGAGTCAAAGAGATCTTATGAGAAAAGTCTTGATAAATGAGAGGGCATATTTTGGGGTACAACACTACCCCCAGAACTCAGAAATAATCTCGAAAGGTCTTTCCTGTTCTTTTCAGCCTTTCCTTATTAGATAAAAGAAAAGTCGGTGACGACTCTTGCTATCCGCAACAATTGCGATAAAACGCAAAACACCCAAGTCATTTCTCCCACCGCGTTACACCGGGCAACTTGCTTCTCATTCGCGCAGCTCTATCGGTCAGCGCACAGAATCCTTATTCTCTAAATAAAATAAATCCTTGTGTTAGCTTCTCCTTATATATCAGTTCTTAATGGGCCTAACCTACACCCCCACTTTAATACTTGGAACCAATAGCTTAAGTCCAATATTATATATATATATATATATATATATATATATATATATATATATATATATATATATATATATATATATATATATATATATATATATATATATATATATATATATATATTCCCTTAATTCCAATAATATAATTATTATTAATCAACTAATTAATTAATTAATAATAATCCAACAACTTATACCAATAATTCTCAACATCTTGCAACTTCACAAATAATCCAAAAATAATTTAATTAAATTACGGGCGTTACAAACCATCCTAATGTGTCGTTTGTCCCATCATAAGTGGGGAATTCAATTTTGGAATAGCGTGAAATCATGCCTCCCCTCATTTGCGAGATGTTTCTGTCTCTATGATCATTATTGTTTCTACTATTGTTTTATCCATCTTTTTATTCGTTAATAGGTGAGTTTTGAACTTGTTATGAATCTCTTGGATTCAACTATTATAAATATGTTCTATCATTCTTGTCTTTACAACCTTTAGAATTTTATATTTGAAGATAAATAGAAGGGTTCGAGAATCCTAATAATCATTTTAAAGAGGATGTGTAAATATTTAAGGGCCCATTTGGTGCGTAGGATATGATAGAGACATGATAGGATAGGATATAAACATGATAAAATTTATTCTATTATGTGTTTGGTTCACACAGGATATCAAATGAAATGCAGTCAATTCTACCTTGTCTCTTTTAGCAATTCTTTGGTTTATAAAAAACACGTCACAGTGTCTCAGCCACTCTAATGTGTCGTTTGTCCCATCACAAGTGGGGAATTCGATTTTGGAATAGCGTGAAATCATGCCTTCCCTCATTTGCAAGATGTTTCTGTCTCTATGATCATTATTGTTTCTACTATTGTTTCCTCCATCTTTTTATTCGTTAATAGATGAGCTTTGAACTTGTTATGAATCTGTTGGATTCAACTATTATAAATTTATTTCTGTCATTCTTGTTTTTACAACCTTTAGAATTTTATATATGAAGATAGAGAGAAGGATTTGAGAATCCTAATCATCATTTTAAAGTGGTTGTGTAAATATTTAAGAATTCATTTAGCGCGTAGGGTATGATAGAGACGTGATGGGATATAAAATAGGATAAAGATATGATATGATATAGACAAGATAAGACGTATCATATCATGTATTTGGTTCACACAGGATACCAAATATAATATATGTTACATTATTTCAGTTTTTCTTAAAAAATATCATGAATTCTATTATATATGTTACATAAGCAAAATAAAAGTATATATATATATATATATATATATATATATATATATATATATATATATATATATATATATATATATATATATATATATAGGTAAATATTATAAGAAAATATATTTAATTTGATAAAAAAATAAAATCAGTATACATATTTTTAAGATTTTAATAATTATTATATTTTTAAATATTCCAATTTATTAGATTTTAATTTTTTATATTATATAAAGTTACAAAGTTACCCTTACGACAATCATACATATTTTTCAAAAAATTATTTATTAATATTTTTTAATTTAATATTAAATTTTTTTTTTGTCTTTTAACATATTTAATTTTTTATTTTAAATTATATGTTATAGGGATAAATTTGTAAATTATTTTCTTATCTTATCCTGTAACCCAAGTAATATTCACGATATCAATTTGAACTAATGAAACATGATAAGATAATTTTCAGGATTAACTTATTATTTTATGTTGTGTCATCAAATACTGAATTGAGATAAGATATGATACAAATATCATATCTTGTCTCTTATCCCACATATCAAACGGGCCCTAAGAGTATTCTTGAAATTTGAAAAATCTTTAGAGATATTTAAGAGATGTTGACAAAAACTTTTATATATTGGACTTGTGTAATTCATATATAGAGAGAATTGGAGAAATTAAAAAAATATTATGATAGAAAACATGATTTATTTTTGAAAATCTGGGTGAATATTTTTTCTAACTAGTTTATAATATTGGAACGATTCTTGAATGTACAGTGAGTCAGAGCTACTATTATATCTTTAGAGTAGATTATATGATAAAACTGAACAAACTGAATTATTATGTTTTTTCTTTCTTTATTTTTAATTTCTTTTATATTTTTTTAAAGATTCTGATTTTACTATCCTCCATCTAATCCTGTATCGATACAATTGAAAGGTATATGTGGGCTTTTGGCAATCACTAATTAATAGAAGCCCATATGATGATATCTTTACTTCGCTGCAGTTCTATTGTAGCCCCTTTATGAATAATGTCTCTTGCATGTGCCAATAAGTACTTAACAACCCTACAAAATCTGATATGGTGTTGGTGTGTCATTAATAATTTCGAAAATGGGGACATCAGTACTTTGTAAGAAAAAACACACTAAAAACAACATATTTTATATTTATAGGCTTTTCTCTATATCTATTTTTATCGGAGGTCCCATGAAAAGAAAAATTAGTTAATTCCCGTACATTTACACAGATATTTGTGTTATACAAATATTTTATAATATATTTATAAATATTGTCAAAAGTTTATTTTCTAAATATTAATATGAATGTTGCAATATAAACACACACAAAATTGAAAAAAAGGAAATGAATTGTTGTCAAAATGAGATAACACAATTTACAGTTAAAAGTGGTAAATGGAAGTATTTACTGATGTAGTTTATAAAGATTAAATTTGTAATGAAAGTTAAAGGAAAATTAAATTGTTATTATGCAAAGTGTTCTGGATTGGGCCCACCTTGATCCAAAGTATAAATAAAGGTCCAGATCCAAGCAATTTTTCGGAGAATGCTCACAATCGGACCATCACCGAACATGCTCGACCACAGACTACAACTGCAATGCCCGTCGTTACTCTCGACGAGCAGCATCCCCGATCAAGGGAACTCCAGCTCGAGTCCAGCTCGAGCACCCTCCCCGTAGGGCAGATTTTGTCCACTTTAACCGTTATGGAGTCCTCAAGGCTCCGGAAAGACCGCGTCATCGTTCCTCCTCATTCTTCGCAGAGCATCATCCAGGAAGGGGATCACGTGCGGGTCCCCACTACACACGTAGAACCTGGCAGTTCCTTTATTGGGTCAGTTCTGGTCGGCCCAATAAGGGGACCTTGGCCCAGCGTTGGGGGCTATAAATACCCTCTGTTCCAAGAGGGTCAGGTATTCATCTATTACACGCCTATACACTTTTTGCCTGCCCATTCCGTTTCTCATTTTGGCATCGGAGTGTCTTGCAGGTACCTCCCATCTCACTCAAATCCAGTTCGAGCCAGCTGTGACGGTCTAAGTCTGATCCGGTAAGATCAGTGGTACCGTCTGTGGGAATCTAAGCTCCCCCGTCTTACAAACTTTCAAAGACCAAAAGCTAAAAATCATCTCCCACCGTCATGGCTGACCAAACTCGGGAAGACCAGAACGTCCGTGTCGTCGATGCCAACAACAACCTCGCGGACAAGAACGGAATCCCCGACAACGCCGGCATCCCCGACCATAATACACTCCCCGGGGGCGTCATCCCCGGGCCCTCAGGCCACCGCGATAGGGCCACAACCTCATCTTCTTCAGTCCCCCCTCCGCTCGAAGAAGACATTACAGCTCCCCCAAACCATCTGGTCTCCCAATTCCAGGAGGTCCCTGTCCCCGTCGGGGCAGACGCCACGACCAGAGCACTGTTCGCGACAATCAACCAGACCAATTACCTCATCTTTGCCCAGGGGAAAAGATTGAGGGCACTAGAGGACGACAGGAGACCCCCGAGGAGACACAGGAGGCCTCAGACCCCGCCTCCTCGAAGAACAGAGGTACATCTCCTGCCTCCCCCGCGGAGACAATATAGAGACGCCTCCCGAAGCCTTTCACCCCGACAACTGGGGAGACGACCCCCCTTGGAGAGGGAACCAATCATCGAAGCCGGAGGGTGCAACCACGGCCCTTTATGGTAAGAACGAGGACATCCTGGAGACAGACACGGAAGGACAGAGCAACGAGCGCACCGCTCGAGGGACATCCAACACGACCATGGGCGTCGTGCCCGACAGTACCTCAGGTCCCCGTCCCTTTCCCCAGAGCAAAGTGACGAGGACGACCCCCGCGGTCCCCTGTCACAAGCCATCATGGAAGCACCTATCCCCCTGGGCATGGAGAAGCCCCCTCACCTGAAGGAATACGACGGAGTCGCTGACCCGGTCGATCACATAGACGGGTTCAAAGCTATACTGCACTACCATAACATTGGGGGACCCATCAAATGCGGGTTGTTCCCCACAACCCTCGGGAAAGCAACAATGGATTGGTACAAGGGTCTTGCTCCGGGGTCCATCACCTCATGGCGAAACTTGAAAAACCAATTCATAAGCTCGTTCACCGCGTCACGGCGACATCCAAAGACCGAAGCGGCGCTCGAGGCTATCATCCAGAGGCAGGATGAAACCTTGAGAGAATTCATCAACCGCTTCAACCGTGAAGCCATCCAGGTCTCCTGCACGGACCACATGAAAAGATATTTGCTAGAGAGGGGACTCCTCCCCGGCACAGAGTTCAGAAAAGCAGTGGGCATCGAACCGCCCCGAATGTTTAATGCTCTCCTCGAGAAGGCCAGGGCCTACATGGGCTACGAGGAAAGGGAAGCGGCCAACAGAGCCCGTGACCCCAGAACTCGCGGATCCAGCAGCAACCCGCGCCAAGAAGTTGTTCCTCCCCGACGGACCGGGGAGAAAAGAAAAGACGACAAACCCCGAGAAGTCCGAGAACAGAGAGGGCCCTTGGGGCGTTTCACAGAGTACACTCCGCTCACGGCTTCCCGCGAGCGCATCTTGGAGGAGTGTGCTAGTACAGATTTCAAGGATGGTGGCGTCAAGCGCCCCCGACCAGCTCCTGCCAAGCCCGAAGTAGACAGGAGCAAATATTGTCAGTACCATAGGAGCCATGGTCATCTGACGGAGGACTGCGTCCACCTCAAGGACGCCATCGAGACCCTCATAAAGGGAGGGAGGCTCGCCCAGTACCGGCGAAGCAACGCTCCTCGTCGCGATGCCCGTGAGACAAGGGAAGCAGAGGAAGATGCCTAACCATCCGACGAGTCGGTCCCCATCCAGACCGCCTTCTCCGTCACCAGACTCGAGGACTTTTACGTCCCCGAACACTTGCAAGAGCCACTGACGACCCACAGCAGATGGGAACACTTTCCCTCCACCATGGTCATCAATGGTGGGGGGTTCAACGACCTGACCATAAACTCAGCCAAGAGGAAGCTGGATGAATTGGTCGACTCCGCACCTCCTCAGACGGTGACCTTTGAAAGGGTGAAAGGTAGATCGGAGCCTATCACCTTTTACCTCGAAGAACTCCCCGGAGGAGCCCCCAACGCGGTCATTCCGCTGCTAATAAGAGCGAGAATGGCCAACTTTTACGTGCATCGTGTCCTCGTCGACGAAGGAAGTTCCGTCTATGTAATGTACAGTCAACTATTCCGGACCCTGCAGCTCAACGACTCGCACCTCTCACCTTATGTGGGGTCAAACCTGCAGGGATTCAACGGCTCGACCTCCAAACCTTGGGGATACGTCGAGCTCATGGTTACCTTTGGCGAGGACACGGTGACCAGGCAGGTCAAGGTACGCTTCCTCGTCATCGACTGCCCGTCCCTTTACAACTGCATTTTGGGAAGGCCAACATTGGCAGAACTGACCGCGGTACCCTCTACCGTCCAGTTGAAGATGAAGTTTTACACCAAGAGGGCACGGGTCGCCACCATCCAAGGTGACCTAGCAGCTGCCCGAAGATGTTTCAACGCAGCATCCAAGGGACGTGGCACGGTCGACACCGGGACAAGACCCGCCAAGAGACCAGCAACCACACGACCAGAGCACGAGGTGTTGGCTGAAGATTTTGATGATATTATTAGAAGCAAAGCAAATTAGACGTTTCGATTGGAATAAAGCAATATGTCATGTTTCGAAACGGTAGAAGCAGTGCTTCGAATGGGCATATCAAAGCTTGGAGCTTCAAGTGACAGTTATGAGAATATATTCAAAGAAGTCTCGAAATGATAACAAGGCTGTATCCAAGAAATGCGTTCGAAGCGAAGAAGTTCCAAAACATTTGAAATTCAAATGCAAGCGGGATGTTCGAAATTTAAAATATATGCGCTGGAGCATTTGAAGACGCGTGGAAGCTAGAGAGAGGCATTGCTTTGCATGTTCTGAACGTGGCAGAATCTTATAGCAAGACCGTTATGGTCGAAGTAGTATAAATAGAAGTCTTAGCATTAGGATTTCGTGTGTCATATCTATTGTACAAAAAACTCAGTAAACATTCAAAATACCACATGGCTAGGGAAACGAATGCACGAGCAATGTACGTATGATAACACCAAGTGTTTATGATTTAATGAAACTCTTTATCATTTCCAGTATTTTCTTTTATCTTCATGTCAATACCATTCAAAAGCTTTGCATTAAAATATTTTCATTTGAAGTCTTTTTACTGATTCCTTACATTTAAATGTTTTCTTTCCATTTCAAATACTTTACATTTCAGAAACTTTTGCACATTTCATGCCTTTATCTTCAAGCTTTTATCATTCGAACACCTTTTTTACTTAAAGTCATTTTACTATTTTCTTGCATTTAAACGCTTTCTTCATATTTCGAATCTTTTACATTCCAGAGAATCTTTTACATTACATGTTTTTATGCTTCGAAGTCATTTACTTGTCTTTTATGCAGTTTTATATGTCTTTACAATTGAACTTTATTCATGCAATTTAGTTTCGCGCACATTTACTTGATCACGCCTTTAGATTTTTAATAGAGTAATCGAAGTAAGTTAAACACCCACACAACATTCTAAATACCAACCATGAATACCAGTTCTATAATGAGAGTTATCCAAATGACTAATACATCCTAGGATCAATCTAGTCGATCCTGCGAGTTACCAGAGAGATTGAATAACAGTCATTAAGATTATTCGATAGTTTGGAGGACTAGCGGTTGTTTACCAGAAATCACTGTAAACAAATTGGCACACCTGGTGGGACGCGTTGTTGGCCATTACGAAACTTAAAACAAAATACAAATTGTTGAGACGTAACCATTGTAAAAATACTCTCTGAGTGATAAGTTTGTTGTTTTATGAACCTTAGAAGTGGTAGAATAACCAATAGCAACCAACCCTTATCCAGAAGAAAACGTTTGAACAAGATGTCTAATTCTGACAATCAACAAGGGGAATAAAATGCCCCACATACAACAGGCACTAATATCTCCGCCTCGATGGGAACATCTAATGTGATCCCTTCGAATGCACAGTCTGTTGCATCCTCTACCAGTAATATAGCCACTAATGGAATAAGTGGTATATCAACTAACAGTTCGATCCTAGGAAATACTGGAACCATTGGTTATCCTGGGGGATTCGTCCCACCATCAGGGACACAAACCCATTTCGCCACCCCACTAACTAGACCACCCGGTTTCGATGGTAATAGAACCAGAAATTCCTCTTATGGAATGCCAACATCTTTTATGGTAGGCTTACACAATTCCACATCGAATTCATCACCACAATTAGGGTCTGGGTCTGGGGCAAATCAGTTTATGACCAATAACCAAGGGTCAGTGGGTTATAGTGAAATGCCTATTTTAACCACAGAAAACCAGTTGGCTTTTAGGCAATTAATGGATGACAGTAACCATAATATGATAGGAGTATTAGCACAAACTATGCAGGAGATATTTGCCCCAATAGTACAAAATGTGACTGTGACAAACAGAGAAAACGCAGATAATATGAGTCGAATAGCAGATTTTTTCGCTCCCCCAGAGAGGCGTAGGCAGAATCAGGCGGGAGTTCGAGCGAACGTACCTATTATAGAATAAGTTGCTAATGACCCACCCTATAGACCAGCCAGAGAGGAGGTTAATTTGAGGGCAAGGGCACAAAGGCTAGAAGCCCCAATGATCCAAGGCCCACAAAGGGAAATTATGGAACCAGGGGCAAGGGTCGAAAGGCTAGAAGTCCCAGAGTTTCGAGAAGAACAACCTAGAGGGGCTGTCATGGTGGGTCGAAATCAAGATGCTGATGCAGTCGTTCATAGAATTCGAAACGATAACATCTTGGCAGAAAACAATTTAACCACCATGATAGAGAGAATCATGGCCCAGAATGGCCTCAACACAGGAATTAGAAGGCCAAATTATGCATCCCCTATATTAGATTACATAATGCACACTGATTTACCAAGGGGATATAAAGTCCCTAAGTTCACAAAGTTTGCTGGGGATACCAATGAGTCAACAGTCGATCATATAGCCAGGTATCTAACAGAAGCAGGAGATATAGCCAATAATGAAGACCTTAGGATTAAATATTTCCCAAGTTCCCTGACTAAGAACGCTTTCACATGGTTTACCACTTTGCCTCCTGGGTCCATTGATACTTGGGCTCTTTTGGAGAGATTATTCCATGAACAGTTCTACATGGGACAATCAAAAATAAGTCTGAAGGAACTAGCCAGTGTCAAGAGGAAGTTCACTGAACCCATAGATGATTATCTGAATAGATTCAGGCTCTTGAAATCTAGATGTTTTACAGTAGTGCCTGAACATGAGTTAGTCGAAATGGCTGCTGGCGGCCTGGATTACTCTATTCGAAAGAAATTTGACACTCAATACTTGAGGGATATGGCTCAATTAGCCGATAGGGTTCGACAGGTCGAAAGGCTAAAGGCCGAAAAGGCCAGAGTCTTTAAAAATTACAAGAAGGAAAGGATCTCCTATGTTGGAACTGAGGAAGCAGAAGATTATCCTGAATTCGAATTCGAAGAGGTCGAAATCGACCTCGCTGAATTAAAACAGGCACCACCTTACTCCTGCAAATTATTAGTTCCCACAAAAGGGAAAGAAACTGTTGAAAATGAGAAAAGTGACAGATTCCCAAAGAAGGTTTATACCTTCGATGTCACTAAATGTGACGAGATTTTTGATTTACTTGTCAAAGATGGCCAACTCATTGTGCCATCAAATGTCAAAATACCTCCTTTAGATCAAAGAAAGAAAAGAGGATTTTGCAAATATCATAGTTTCCTAGGCCACAAAACCTCACAGTGTTTTCTTTTCAGGGACCTAATTCAGAATGCAATTAAAGATGGCAGACTGAAGTTTGCTGATAAAGCAAAAATGAAAGTGGATGAAGACCCTTTAGACGTCGCAGACACCAATTACTCCAAGCCTGCATGCATTGGAGAAATTAACATGGTGGAAGCTGACCAAAGTGACGCTCCAGTAGGAGAGAAAGGTAATGAAAATGAAAGCTGGGTGATAGTCGAAGTTAATAAGGGGGTCGCTGGAGACGTCCACAAGCAACCAGAGACTTCGATTGAAGCAGCACCCTTAGCTGTTGCAAAGGAAATCCAGGCTACTGAAGGCCAGGAAAACCAAAACCAAGAATTGACACAGGTTACTGAAGGCCTGAGGCTAGAATTGGAGAAAGTCCAAATCACGAAGCCAACTTCTCCTCAGAAAGAAATATGGGATACTCTAGGGGAACCCAGTGAAAAGTTTGACTACTTGGTCAAATATTCTGCCCCAGAGAGTTCAAAGGTCCACATTGAAGATATAAAACCCACAGGATGAGGAGATGATGAAGCTAAGGGGGAGGATGTTGAGATAAACATGGTGGATATGGAGGGACCTCGCTCTGAGATGGAGGAGGTAGAGAGATACTTAGAAAAAGAGAAGTATAAAATGGAGGATAATCATGCTGGAGATGCTAGTCTCAAGGATTACCTCATGATGTGCCACAAAGGAGATACATGAATGATACTATGCCCTAGGTGCAGCATCCTCTGCAACCAGAGAATCGCTGCAAACTTCGAAAGGGTACAAAGGGCGCGAACTGGCAACAACTGGTGCCAGGATAACCAATTATTCAGGTGTTATCCTAAGGCTGGAGAAAGTTTGCTGGAATTTGTGTTTCGTTGCTACAAAGGGGCAACCAAGTGCTTGATATGCCCAAGGTGTTCCGCTGTGTATGATCAAAGCATGGCCAGAGCCTTCGAAACAATCCCCTTCGCCCCTTGCTGGAACCACCAAGAAACTGTTCAGATGGGCCCACATTTCGATAGCAAATACAAACAACGAAGGCCTGACAGTCCTCATCCCAAGGGTGCTCGAAGAGTGACGTTCAAAATCCCTGCTGAAGTGCCAACAGACAGATGGCTTCAAGTCAGAAATGACAAAGGCAAAGATAAATAGAGAAACACTGAACGAAATGCACGCCATGCTATGACATATAGAAGGCAATTCAACATAGCGAAGAGGGAAGAGGTGAGATTAGAGAACTACAAAGGAAGAAACCCCATGTCAAGATCTCAGTGGCGAAGGCAACAGAGAATTCGAAAGGCTGAAAAGGAAGCTGTGGCAAATAAAGGGGCAACTTCAATAAAGAACCAAGGTGAATCTAGCACCAACAAACCCACACCAAAAAATCAAACTGAAGACAAACCCCCAGTTAATAGGAGGCTCTTCTCTGAAGTACAACTAGATGAACCAAAGGAATACACTCCAGGTCCAGAAGAAGACGAAGACATGATAACGGACAACTTCGAATCAGAGGGGGAGTCTTCGTTCAACCTCAATTGCAACGTGGTATCTGTGTTTCCTTGTGAGTTTGGACAGGAAACTGAAATTGACGAGTATGAGGAAGAAGATACCATAGATCTGATGAAGCACATGCCTGTGTGCTACTATGTGATGGATAATGGAGCTGTCGAGGAGCAGAATGCGTTCTTCGAACGTCCAGAACTAGCTAAGAACCATCTTAAGCCACTATTTATTCGGGCAAAGGTTGGTGCCCATGGCGTGAATAAGGTTCTAGTGGATGGGGGCGCTGCAGTCAACTTAATACCCCATTTCATGCTGAAAAGGTTAGAAATACACGAAGGAGACATCAAGCCACACAACATGGTTCTGTCCAATTATGAAGGGAAAGTAGGCAAAACACTGGGGGTGGTTCAATTGGACTTGACAATAGGCTCAAGCTGTAGTCCCACCATGTTCATGGTGATCGAAGCCAAGGCCAACTACAACTTGTTGCTGGGAAGGGAGTGGATCCATGGCGTAGGGGCAGTTCCTTCGTCAATGCACCAGCGATTAGTTTTATGGAGATAAGATGGGATCGTGGAAAACATTGAAGCGGACCAGAGTTACTTCATGTCAACAGTCAACTTAGTTGACAAGAGGAATTATGACAAACATCTGGCAAAGATTGCTCCTTGTGTCCCAAATGATGAAATCAACGAAACCAGAAACGCCCACTACTATATGACCCTTCGCCATGATGGCATATATTGGGATAGAAGAATAATCAGTGAAGACGAAGGAGTCGAAAGTACTATACAAAGACGGCCAGCAGGCTGGGAATTCGACAACCTTACTCATGACTGAGTCCTCCTTTTTCGAAAGGATTTCGGCCTATATGGCTGAGAACGAATCAAAGGCGGCCTTAGAGGCTGAAATGAATAAACTAGCTGTGAAGATGAACGAAATAAGTGGGGATGGCTCTAAAGGATCACCCTTTAAAGAACTTGAGATAGATCAAAGGCTGGATGCCATCTATGATAAAGAACCATTAGGCTTCGAAAGGGACCCCATAGACTCAGGTGCCAAAATGTTGGCGCAGGATCCACTCGAAGAAGTGAACTTAGGGGATGAAAACATGAAAAGAATAACCTACATAAGTGCAAAACTTAGCCCAGGCCTCAAGCAGGAAGTGATCGAAGTCCTCAAGAAAAACAAAGATTGCTTCGCATGGGATTATGACGAAATGCCTGGTTTAAAGAGGGAGTTAGTCGAACACAGACTTCCAATCAAAGATGGCAAGAAGCCCATCAAGCAAACTCCTAGAAGATTCGCGCCAGCGGTTCTCACAAAGATTAAAGCTGAGATCGAAAGGTTGCTACGTTGCAGATTCATCAGAACCACAAGGTATGTCGAATGGTTAGCAAATATAGTACATGTTATTAAGAAAAATGGTTCCTTGAGAATCTGCATAGATTTTAGGGATTTAAACACTGCAACCCCTAAGGATGAGAACTCCATGCCTGTGGTAGAAATGCTAGTAGACTCTGCTGCAGGATTTGAATATTTGAGTATGTTAGATGGATACTCTGGGTATAATCAGATTTTTATTGCTGAAGAAGATGTTGCCAAGACAGCATTTCGTTGCCCAGGAGCCTTAGGCACCTACGAATGGGTGGTGATGCCTTTTGGTTTAAAAAACGCTGGGGAAACTTATCAAAGGGCAATGAATTCGATTTTCCATGATTTCATTGAAACCTTTATGCAGGTGTATATTGATGATATAGTCATCAAATCTATATCTGCAGAAACCCATTTGCATCATTTGAGCCAATCATTCGAACGAATGAGAAAACATGGCTTAAAGATGAATCCCCTTAAATGTGCATTTTTTGTGCAGGCTAGAGATTTCCTTGGATTTGTGGTTCACAAGAAAGGAATTGAGATCAACCAAAACAAAACCAAAGCCATAATGGAGACGAAAGCACCTACGTCAAAAAGGGAGCTGCAATCTTTGCTAGGGAAGATTAACTTTCTCAGAAGGTTCATTTCGAATCTGAGTGGAAGAACCCAAGCTTTCTCTCCGTTGCTTCGTTTAAAGCAAGGCCAAGCCTTCGAGTGGAATGAAGCCCATCATGAGGCATTTGACAAGATAAAAAGATATCTCTCCCAGCCTCCCATCTTGTCTCCACCTTCATGGGGAAAGCCCATGAGATTGTACATATCTGCCTCTGAAGTTAGTATAGGTAGTATGTTAGCACAAGAAGATAGCAATGGCATCGAAAGAGCCATATACTATTTAAGTAGAGTATTGAATGATGCAGAGACCAGATATAGCAATTTAGAAAAGCTATGTCTCTGTTTGTACTTCTTTTGTATGAAACTCAAGTATTATATAAAGCCTGTTGATGTTTCTGTTTCATCTCATTTCGATGTCATTAAACACATGCTTTCGAAACCAATAATGCATAGCAGAGTTGGTAAATGGGCTTTAGCCTTAACAGAATATTCTTTGACTTTCATGCCTTTAAAAGCTGTGAAAGGCCAAGTGATTTCTGATTTCATTATGGACCATTCATTGGTTGATTAGACTGTCATGAGTTACGTCGAAATGCAACCATGGAAATTATACTTTGATGGTTCGACCCACGGGAATGGAAGTGGTGTTGGAGTCCTTATAATTTCTCCTGAAGGAATTCCAACAAAATTCAAGTATAAATTAGATGGTCCTCGTTGCTCGAACAACGAAGTTGAGTATGAAGCGCTCATTGTTGGACTTGAAGCTTTGTTGGAATTGGGGGCAACTAGAGTCGAAATTAAAGGAGACTCAGAATTAGTGGTCAAGCAAATAACAAAGGAGTATAAATGCATAAAGGAAAACCTGATGATATACTTCGTCATAGTTAACAGGCTACTTAGGAAATTTGAATACATGGATATTCAACATATACCAAGAATAGAAAACCAAGAAGCAAATGACTTAGCACAGTTGGCTTCAGGTTATAAAGTTTCCGCCAGAAACTTTGAGGATTTAGTTGAATTAAGGGGTAGAGTTATGGCTACTAGATTCACACCATCAGATCTAGAGAGTATGAAATTGGGTTATGCTGAGAAACATGGATTCAAAATATTAGCCATAAACACTTTATCAGATACAGATTGGCGAAGTCCACTTGTGAGTTATTTAACAAACCCAACTCTGAATGTTGATAGGAAGATAAAATATAGAGCATTGTCATATGTCCTCATGGGAAACAAATTGTTCAAAAAGACCCAAGAAGGCGTATTACTGAAGTGCCTAGGAGAAAGTGAGGCATACTTAGCATTGTCAGAAGTCCACAATGGGGCATGTGGGGCACATCAAGCAGGTCATAAAATGAAATGGCTGTTATTTCGATATGGCATGTATTGGCCCAGCATGCTCAAAGATTGTATAGACTTTGCTAAAGGTTGTGAAGAATGTCAGAAACATGCAGGGATTCAACATGCCCCTGCAAGTGAGTTGCATTCAATCATCAAACCATGGCCATTTATAGGATGGGCATTGGATTTAATAGGAGAAATAAATCCTGCTTCGTCTAAAGGACAGAAATATATCTTGGTAGAAATAGATTATTTTACCAAGTGGATCGAAGAAATACCATTAATAGTTGCTGATCAAGAGGCTATTATTGAGTTCATACAGAAACAAATCATCTATAGGTTCGGATTGCCATAGAGCATAATCACAGACCAAGGTTCTGTGTTTACTGGTAGAAAAATGCAAGAATTTGCTCAAGAAATGGGGTTTAGATTACTAACATCAACGCCATATTATGCTCAAGCAAATGGTTAGGTCGAAGCAGCTAATAAAGTGATAATAGAGTTAATCAAGAAACATATTGGTAAAAAGCCAAGGAACTGACACAAAACTTTGGACCAAATATTATGGGCTTGTAGAACATCTCCTAAAGAAGCTACTAACACCACGCCTTTCCAACTCACATTTGGTCATGATGCAGTTCTGCCAGTAGAAATTCATCTACAATCAGTTCGAATTCAAAGACAAAACGAAATTCCAGCTGCATTATAATGGGAGATGATGATGAATGAGTTAGTTGAGTTGGACGAAGTTAGATTGCATGCATTGGAAATCCTGATGAGACAAAAAGTAAGAGTGGCCAGGACATATAACAAAAAGGTGAAAGGAAAAGCATTCACTATTAATGACTTAGTCTGGAAAGTCATATTGCCCATGGATAAGAAAAATAAAACGTTGGGTAAATGGTCACCTCATTGGGAAGGGCCTTTTCGAATAATAAAGGTATTCTCAAACAATGCATATGAAATCGAAGAGCTGATGGATGATAAACGTATCCTAAAGGTTAATGGGAAATATTTAAAGAAATATAAGCCACGCCTTCAGGAGATTCGAATAGTAACAACGTAATCAAAATATCATAAAAATGCCAAAATGGCAATATGGGGTTGCCAAAATGGCGTTGTTCAAATGTTACATACAAAAAGTGATATTTTAACCAAATCAACACTAAGATTTAGAAATAGGAATTATTATTCAATCTGTTAAAGGTACTTCGAAAAGACTCAAGCCTTTGTTGAGCAAAACGTCTTGCTCCCTCTAAGGTAGCCACTTCTCCTTTGAGTTGTTCTGCAGTTTCCATTTCTGCAAGCCCCTTGTTGAGAAGCTCTTCGAATTGGTTGCCAGCAGTATTGGTTTCGTAGGCTAATTGTTGTTCTTGAGCCTCTTTAACCTTCTGTTGAAGTTCCTGGATTTGCCTTTCCCAGAGAAGGATGGACTCAGCTCGAGCCTCATAATCATTTTTTGCTTGCTTTAGATGCATGGCTTGATCCTCAGCTTCTTGAGAGAGTTTCGAAGCATGCTCATAAGCAGCATCCATTGCAGTTCGTTTTTCTTGAACCTTTCTGGAAGCAAATTCATCTTGGAGAAGGTACCCAGTCACGTTGTCTAGCAAAGATTGAAGATCGAACAAGATAGTGCTAACTGGCAAGGAGCAGGTAGCAAGGTTGACTTTTGTAAGTAACTCCTTCATAGTGTAGCAAGCAGTGCTATCTTGTTTGAGCACTTCGAACAAATCCACATCAAGAATTGTTCTCCTAATCCTGTTAAGAAGTACAATTCTATCATCTGTGGGCAACGGATGGCTAGTCGAACTTGTACCAGCCCTAGCAGGTGGAATATCCCTTTGAGCCAGCTTCGCCTTCATGTACCCAATAGGGTCATTTCGTCTCAGGAGAGCAAGCTCCTCTTCAGTCATTCGGGATAGAGACGGTTGAGGGAGTTCCACGCGCAGGGGAGTCACATCCATTTCGACTTCCATGGATTTATTGGTCGCGTCACCGTCACCTTCATTCGTTTCATGCTCATTGTCTTCTTCATTGTCATCCAAGTCCACCACTTCGATATCTTCGTTCTCGCTGCTATTTGCATCTGACTCAGTCCCAGCAGTCGAACCATCGTTGGCATCTTCTTCCTCAGACCCTTCTTCTGCAGATTATTCGTTTCTTTGATCAGAATCAGCTTTCTCTCCTTCAGCGTGAATGTCCTTTGGATCCTCTTGAAGGGTTTCAAGAGGGGACTTTTGAAGAGAAGTTCTTTGTAAAGTCTCTGCAGATTCATGAAGCGTTGCTTCATTTGTTTCTTTTAGAGGAGGAGAAGTACTCTGATCATCTTGCTGCTCGGAAGCCCCAGCCAGAACCGCCATATTGGAGGAACCTTTGTTCTGCACAAGGTTGCTGGAATCCCCTTGAGGAGAAGAGTTGATCGGAGCAGCAGCTTTTGATGGTGAAGTCGAAGTGGTGAGAGCTGGATTCAAAATGTCCTACAGAGGCAAAAGAGGATTAAAAGCATGCACCAAGGTAATGAATAATTATTTTGTCAAAGATTTAAAGTTCAATTTACCTGTGGACTCTCAGAAGAGAGGTTGCTAGCTATGCGTTCCAACATTACGTTGGAGGTCGAAGGTGGAATTTTGGATTTAGGTGAGGGAGCAGCATCCCTAGAATCGAGTCCAGAGACACTAGTTGGTACAACACTTTTGGAAATTTCCTTCTTCTGCTTCTTCTCCGAAGCAGCTGGTAAATTCCCTCCAGCATTGGGGTCTTCCCCAGTAGTATTTGTTTTTCGTTTCTTTGGAGTTGTTGGCGGGAGTTTGTTAGTCTGAAAAGATTTAAACAATAAGTTAGATGTAAATCATGAAACATTAGTGTATTCGAAACATCAAGGCTAAGTGATTACCTGTGGAGTTGGAGCACTGGTTATTATTGGTGTTGTTATTGTTGTTGCAGCAGTTGTTGTTGGTTTGGATAGAATCACATTATCAATGGTTTCGACAGAGGCCTGAGAGGCGCTCCCTTCTTTTAACTTTGAAGCAGCAGTCTTTATCCTGATGGCTGAAAATCGAAACAATTAAGGCAAAAAGTTAAAATGTAGAAAATGAGAAACATTTGGGATTTTCCCAAGCATTCGCACCTGTGCCTTGATCAGATTTAATCGACATGGCAGAAAGGTCATAGCGAAGATGTCCTGGGAAATCGTGGAGCCAATGTCGAGCCCATGTCACAGTCTCAGATGGCTTTGGTTTCTTTTGAAGATATTTGAACATTTCTTTGCAAGTGAACCACCAAGGGTATGGAGGAAACCAAGCCAGAGCCAGTTCTGAGGTAGGTAATCTAGGAAATTTAGGTGGATGCATTTCGAATGCCAACCTATACCTATCCTCAGGTGACAACCCTGAAGGAAGTTTTAACTTAGAAATTTTTTCTTTGAATTTTTCCTTCAAGGTCTCAGCCGCTTGATGCACAGTGGATTCCAAGTGTGTGGGATCATAAGTAGTTTCAAAATAATTTTGAAAAGCCTTAATCTCTTTGGCATGAGTGAACATACCTTTCTTGGATTGTACCTGCACATCGAATGCATCAGTTAGTTTCTGCTGAATAGAAAGAGTATCGAACATATAAGTCTGATAGAACTTTGTACACCATTCCAGAAACCCCTTTTCTGTAAGGTGTGTAGGTTCGAAAGTTATTAGTTCAAAGTGGGTGAAGCCTTGGTATTGTTCCTGCTGTAGTTTGGCTTCTCTCGCCTTGAAGGTTCGCCCAGAGGTGATGGCATTTTCTGTTTGGAATAGGGGTTCAGGGATTAGTTGGCACAAGCCAAATTGTCTCAAAACGAAGTTGGGTTGATAAGCAAAAAGGAAGATTTGATTCTTAGCAGGAGTAATTCGTGAAGGGATTAGTCTGGGTAGCAAAAAGGCTCTCCATACATCTTGAATTTCTTTGCTTTTGACTGCTTCTGAGAGAGCCATGGTGAACCATGAGGGTCCATGAGTCCTTGAAGCAAAAGGCGCCATGGTCTCTTCGAATTTATGCCTCTTGGAGAAAATCATGATATATTTTGAGAAGATAATTTTGAAGTCATCCTTATCATCGTTTGGGGTAAGTCTTTGCAGCCTAGTGCCTTCGATGATTCTATCCGCTATTTATGGGTCCTGTTCAGCAATAGTGTTGGCAGTTGATAGTGAAGGTTCGAACATGGCATTTAGCCATAACTGGAGTAACCAGAAAGGGCCAGCTAGCAGGATGTTTTTGGAGGTGTAAGATTTCAAACTCGAAATAGCTGACCTTAGACTTTCGTAAAGATCAACTAATAGCAATTCGCTTAAACACACCCTTCGATTCTCATGCAAATCTCTAGCTAGAGGAATAAACCTACTGGCTACCTGTAGGGATCTGCTGCAAAAGACATACCTTGACAACCATAAGGTAAGGAAAGCAATGTGTTCCACATCCGACACACTGTCTCCTTCAATGTGATAGTGGCTGATGAACTTTGAAAAGCTGGCTAGCTTGACTTCAAAGTTAATAATACTCGAATGCTCTTCATTGTCAGGAATATAGGTTTCTCCTATTGGTGATAACCCAGTAATGGCTGCTATGTCAAAAAAGGTGGGTGTAATCATTCCACCAGGGAGATGGAAAGTATTGTAAGTACTGTCCCAGAAATATAAGGACGCGAATAATAATGGGTGGCTATAGGTAAAGCCTGGTTTCGATAGTTTAATCAAGTTGTAAATACCTAATTCTTCCCATTGCTTGGATTTCTTAGCTTCTACTTTATTAAGCCAGTTGTGATAAGCTGTGTCAGAGGTGGGGCAAGATCGAAATGGTTTGAAGTTACTCTTTACATAATCTAGCACAAAAGGGTCCTTAGGGGGAATGATTGGATTTTCCACGGTGGTTGAATCAGAAGACTCTATTGTCTTAGGGGTATCCATTTTATTAAACAGAGGTTTAAAATTATAACAAACAGGGAAAAATTTTCTGGTGCCTTTTAAGATTTCAAAGACTGTAAGAGGGCCCATTAAAGCTAACCTCTTGCCAGCGGCGTTAGTAGGAATGAGTACCTGGGATGCATAGAGCATTTCCTTCTCTTTTGAGATTATCTGAGGAATAAGAACAGATTGACCTTGGTAGGTGCCAACCTTGCTTTCCATTATGGTTCCTGTGGTCTTTCCTTTCTTTTTGGAATCCTTTTTCAGTTGAGATGAAGTTGAAGAAGACATTGTTGGAAGAATGTTGGAAGTTTAGGGTTTCGGTGAGAAAAGAGGAAGAAAAGATTCAGAATGTGGGAAGAAAAGAAAAAGACTAAGTTGATGAGTTTTTATAGTGTGGAAGTTTAAACATCCACTGAGTAAGATTGTGATACGTGGTAGTCGTGGGTTGGTTTGAGAAGGAGGTGGTGTAAAGTTAATATTGGTAATAGGCGTGATTAAAGATAATCATTGTTTTGTAACTGCACCATGCTGTGAAATGGTTCAAGGCGGTTAAGGAATCTGAAAAGCGTTGTGATTGACGTGACTGGAGTCATATGCAATAAATGTTACGATGATTCGAAGGTCGCATCAAAATCTTGTGTATATGTTTAAAATAAGTATTTCTCAAAGGAATCGAAATACATATTTTAAAGGGGCATTTTGTTGGCTGAAGATTTTGATGATATTATTAGAAGCAAAGCAAATTGGACGTTTCGATTGGAATAAAGCAATATGTCATGTTTCGAAACGGTAGAAGTAGTTCTTCGAATGGGCATATCAAAGCTTGGAGCTTCGAGTGACAGTTATGAGAATATATTCAAAGAAGTCTCGAAATGATAACAAGGTTGTATCCAAGAAATGCGTTCGAAGCGAAGAAGTGCCAAAACATTTGAAATTCAAATGCAAGCGGGATGTTCGAAATTTAAAATATATGCGCTGGAGCATTTGAAGACGCGTGGAAGCTAGAGAGAGGCATTGCTTTGCATGTTCTGAACGTGGCAAAATCTTATAGCAAGACCGTTATGGTCGAAGTAGTATAAATAGAAGTCTTAGCATTAGGATTTCGTGTGTCATATCTATTGTACAAAAAACTCAGTAAACATTCAAAATACCACATGGCTAGGGAAACGAATGCACGAGCAATGTACGTATGATAACACCAAGTGTTTATGATTTAATGAAACTCTTTATCATTTCCAGTATTTTCCTTTATCTTCATGTCAATACCATTCAAAAGCTTTGCATTAAAATATTTTCATTTGAAGTCTTTTTACTGATTCCTTACATTTAAATGTTTTCTTTCCATTTCAAATACTTTACATTTCAGAAACTTTTGCACATTTCATGCCTTTATCTTCAAGCTTTTATCATTCGAACACCTTTTTTACTTAAAGTCATTTTACTGTTTTCTTGCATTTAAACGCTTTCTTCATATTTCGAATCTTTTACATTCCAGAGAATCTTTTACATTACATGTTTTTATGCTTCAAAGTCATTTACTTGTCTTTTATGCAGTTTTATATGTCTTTACAATTGAACTTTATTCATGCAATTTAGTTTCGCGCACATTTACTTGATCACGCCTTTAGATTTTTAATAGAGTAATCGAAGTAAGTTAAACACCCACACAACATTCTAAATACCAACCATGAATACCAGTTCTATAATGAGAGTTATCCAAATGACCAATACATCCTAGGATCAATCTAGTCGATCATGTAAGTTACCAGAGAGATTGAATAACAGTCATTAAGATTATTCGATAGTTTGGAGGACTAGCGGTTGTTTACCAGAAATCACTGTAAACACGAGGAGACAGAGTCCATCAAGGCAGAAGAGCAGAGAGCTCCCCCAAAGGTCGACTCCATAGCCCTGAACACCCGCTTCGACCAGGATGAGCCTCCCAGCGGCGAGTAAGTCCCCCTCCGACCAATTCCGGACGAAGACTTCGAGCTCGTCCCCCTCGGCGAGGACGCGAGCAAAGGAGTAAAGACCGGTACTGGCCTCCCCGACCTGGCGAGGAAACATATCAAAGCCTGCTTGCGCGAGAATGCTGACCTATTCGTGTGGAGCACTGCAGAAATGCCCGAATTCGACCCCGAGGTCGCCTGTCACCGCCTCGCCATAGATCCAGCCGTTAGGGCAGTAGTACAACATAGACGTAGGCAGTCCCCGGAGAAAACGGATGCTGCTGAAAAAGCTGTAAAAGACCTCTTAGAGACAAATTTTATTTGAGGCCCGGTATTCAACCTGGCTGTCAAATGTTGTACTAGTCAAAAAGAATAATGGAAAATGGCGAATGTGTGTTGATTATACTGATCTCAATCGGGCATGCCCCAAAGATTCATTTCCTCTACCGAACATAGACATGCTGGTCGACAACTCGGTCGGTTATAAAATACTATCATTCATGGATGCCTATTTAGGCTATAACCAAATCCCAATGGCCGTGAGCGACAAGCATTGCACTGCTTTCATGACCAGCTCGGGAAACTATTACTACAACGTAACGCCCTTTGGTCTAAAAAATGCAGGGGCAACATACCAAGGCATGATGAACAAAGTGTTCCGCAACCAAATCAGGGACATGCTCGAGGTATATATGGACGACATGATCGTCAAATCACGAGCAGATACCAACCATGCAGCTCACCTCAAAGAAGTCTTCGCCCAAGCAAGGCAGTGTAAGATGAGATTCAACCCCGAGAAGTGCACATTCGGGGTCAAGGCAGGGAAATTCCTCGGTTTTTACTTGACAAAACGAGGAATCGAAGCTAACCCCGACAAGTGTCGAGCCTTCTCTGACCTCCCGACACCAACGTCAAAAAATTCCATACAAGTCATGAACGGCATGCTCACCTCGTTATCCCGCTTCGTCGCGAGATCCGTCCAGCACGCCCTCCCCTTCTTCAAGCTCCTTCACAAGGAGGCAGCCTTCGAATGGACCGAGGAATGTGAATAGGCGTTGCGCCACCTAAAACAAAGCCTATCCCGACCGCCCGTTCTATCACGACCCAAGGCCGGGGAACCATTGGTCATATACCTGGCGGTCTCAGACGAAGCTGTCAGTGCGGCTCTCATTCGCGAGACGCCCGACGGACAAAAACCCGTCTACTTTACGAGCAAAGCACTGCAACGACCCGAGGTCAGATACCAACAGATAGAGAAAGTAGCTCTAGCCCTCGTCAATGCGGATAGGATACTAAGACACTATTTCCTCGCCCACACGATCATAGTAAGAATTGACCAGCCAGTGAAGCAGCTCTTGGGTCGACCTGATATGGCAGGACGAATGTTGAAGTGGTCCTTGGAACTCTCTGAGTTCGACATTCAATACAAGATCAGGAAAGCCCTAAAGGCGCAGGCTCTGGACGACTTCATCGCAGAAATGACCGCTCACAACCCCCCGCAGGAAAAGAGCACAAGTGGACTATCTTCGTCGATGGAGCATCCAGCTTATCCAGAAGCGGCGCGGGAATCCTCCTGGAAAACGAGGAGGGCGTGGTGATCAAGCATTCACTCACCCTCTCCTTTCCGACTTCAAACAACCAAGCAGAGTACGAGGCCTTGCTCGCGGGACTAAGACTAGCCGAGGACCTAGGGGCGCGCGAAGTACAAATCTTCACAGACTCTCAGCTCGTCGCCTCCCAAGTCCAAGGAAGTTACCAGGCTAAAAACAACAACCTCATTGAATACCTGAACTTAGTCAGAGAATACATGAAGAAGTTCAACCGAGCAGAAATATCATACGTCCCGCGCGAGCAAAATACTAGGGCCGACATACTTTCGAAGCTTGCAAGCACAAGAAAGAAGGGTGGGAAAAAATCTGTCATACAAGAATCCTTATCACGCCCGAGCATCGAAAAAACCTCGACCCATGTCGAGGTGCACGCCATCAGAGACGCTTCATGTTGGATGACCCTGGTGTTCAACTTCCTAACTAAGGGCGAGCTCCCTTCGGACCGGACAGAGGCGATCGCGACCAAACGAAGAGCGTGCTCCTACGTGGTGCTCGAGCACAAACTATACCGCAGGGGATTCTCTATTCCCCTCCTGAAGTGAATCGACGAATCCACATTCCCCGAGGTATTACGAGAAATACACGAAGGGATTAACGCCCAGCACATGGGCGGTAAGTCCCTGGCAAGGAAGGCTCTACGGGCGGGGTACTATTGGCCAACAATGCAACAGGACGCCAAGGATCACGTTAAGAAGTGCGACAAGTTCCAGAAGCACGCCAACATGCATCTTGCTCCCCCTCACGAGCTGAGCATACTGTCATCCCCGTGGCCATTTTCCTGGTGGGGGATGGATATCCTCGGGCCATTCGTACAAGGGACATACCAAAATAAGTTCCTTATCGTGGCCGTGGATTACTTCATGAAATGGATAGAGGCCGAGGCTCTTGCGAAGATCACCTCGCACAATATCCTCTGTTTCTACAAGAGAAACATCCTAGCCAGATTTGGAATCCCGAAGGTGCTAATCACAGACAACGGTACCCAATTCACCGACCGCGGGTTCCGAAACTTCGTCGCCAAACTCGGGACCAAACAACATTTTACCTCAGTTGAACATACCCAAACCAACGGTCAAGCCGAGGCCGCCAACAGAGTCATCCTGCGAGGACTCAAACGCCGGCTCGGCGAAGTAAAAAGAGGGTGGGTCGAGGAGCTGCACAGCATTCTATGGGCTAATTGCACCATGCCCCATTCAACAACGAGCGAAACCCCTTTTCGACTAACATACGGCACTGAGGCCTTCATCCCCGTAGAGATCAGGGAACCCTCCAGGCTGACAAAAATGCCTCTCGACGAGGAAATGAACGACGAAGCACTTAGAGACGAACTCGATCTGGTCGAGGAAATTCAATCAGGGGCAGCCTTGCGCGAGGCCGCTATAAAACAACGAGTAGCTCTGCGTCATGACGACAAGGTCATCAGACGCGAGTTCCAGATCGGTAGCCTGATATTACGAAGAAACCAGAAAGACTCCCGCGAAGGGAAATTGGCCGCAAACTGGGAAGGACCCTATCGCGTCCATGGCACCACAGGCACCGGGACATATTACCTCGAGCAGCTAAATGGAGAACCATTACCGCGACCCTGGAACGCTGCTAAGCTAAAACAGTACTATAGCTAAAGCCCTTAAACACTGAGGACTTTCGCCGTCGAACATCCACCTTTAGTCAACAAAGGGAAATGTCTCGACCATGTAGACAGGCCGAGGTACGGGCCCGATCTACACCCAAACGACATAATGTCGTTCAGCCATCAAGGTCGAACGACAATACCCGAAAGGGACACCTCGATCGAGCTCCACTGTTGAAGTACCCACATGGCAGAACACCCAGCTCGCGATGGGCAGTTCACGCCGCGGGCGTACGACCTTAATCTAGGTCATACGCTCGACATGCAGGCTCCACTCCGCACAACCGACACATTCGAAGTACGTCGAACCATCAAAGGGGTCGAAAGGATATCTCCGCTCGAGGACATAACTTAAACAAAATATTCATCACAAAAGTAGCAGTCGGACATTAGCCTAGATACGAGCAAGTTAAGGCGAAATAAACATCCATTAAAAATTTTATGCACAAGACAAGTTAATAGTGAACCGACCAAGAAGGCTAACGATGTTCGGGGTTACAAGCCATGGCACAACGGCCAAAAGAAATCAAGAAATTAGCACGAGCACGCAGGCCCCAAAAAATGAGCACGGGCACGCAGACCCCAAAACAAATAAAAACCAATACGCGGGCGCGCATGCCCAAACAAAAACTTGGCGCTAAACGTCCCCAGGACTACCGGCATCTACTCCAGGAGACTCAGGAGGAGGCACGACCTAGCCATCAATAATCTGGGACAGGAACCCGACTCCCTCGGTGTTCATGCCCGGATTCAGGATGGAGAGCTGGCTGACCGCGGCCTCGAACCCATCAGCTAAGGTACCGACGCAGTCCAACTCGAGAAGGTGGATCCGTGCAACCAAATCTGAACGGGTTCGTAAAGAGGCTATCTCCTCTGGCTCATCGTCGGCAGGAAACATAGCAGCTTTTAGCTCCTCGATTTCCTTGGACAATCGTTCGTTGTCACTCTCTAACCGTTACTTGTCAAGTAAAATGCAATCCCTCTCCTCGACAGCCTTCGCAGTCTTCTCCTTCTCCCCCCGACAGCAGGTCAGCTTGCTCGTGAAACATCTCCTCGGACCGCTCGAGGGTCTCCTTTAACTTTCGAGATTTAGCAGCGAAAGCGGCCTTTTCTGATTCCAACTCCCTAACATGGTCCGAAGAGTCTGATCCTTCCCCGGCAAGGACCACGGCCATCTCGGGCATCTTCACCACCCCGACCATACTGGCGGCGAGGTGTTTCCTCTAGCCTTCTTTGTCAAGCCGTTTGATAGTCTCGGCCTCGTTATCACCCACCGTCAGAGGAAACCCCTCGAAGAAATCCTTCTCTGCAAAACAGGGCGATAAGTCGAAGGCCTGAGCAGCGACAGGCTCGTCACCAGCCTTTGACCTGCTCTCGGTCCGATTCCTCTTCCGGGTAACCAGCTCGGTGGGTTGCTCGGCATCAGGAGAGCCCGAGGACCCACTGGACACATCTCCCCCCCGAACTGGATGGCGGGCCCATCCTCGTGGCTTGCGGTTCCCTCACCAGCCTCTTGTTTATCTTCTTGTCTTGGGTTAGCTTCAATAACCTCTCTCGTCGTTCATCCATGTCACCTGCGAAAAGGAGCAAACCCGGGTTAGCTGCAAGCGAGCGAAAACAACAAAAATGGAATAAAACAATAAGAGAAGAAGCGAGAAACCTAGCAGATCTATGGCCTTCCCGTAATATTGGCACTCGACGAGCGCCTTGGTGTTGATGGGACGCGCCTCGAACATCGGGTACCCATCCTCATCAAGAATATCTTCCCTTTCCCTCGTGACCCACCGGGCAGGGAAGAAGCTATCAACGAACTTGCAAAGGACAACATAGGCCTCCTCGTCCTCGACACTCATGCTCCCCGCGGGTGTATGATAGTACCCGGTGCCATGATCGTAATGACCCGAGCACCAATGGATCGGGAACTTGGAGATCCGCCCGACTGCGGGACTGCCCTCGGCATCCACGAGGGGCTCCCCGTCCGCATCGACCACCACAGTTTCTGATTCAAATAAAGAGTCTAGGGCAGTTTGGGTGACCGGCTGCAGCACATACCATTTATCTTTGAAATCCCTTACCGAGTCCATATACATCATGAACAACCTCTTCGATTGTTTCAGAGATACCCAGTTGTGCTTGCCTCCTCGAGACTGACGCTGCAGATGAAAGACCCTAAAGAAAAGGGGAATCGTCGCCCCAATTCTCAAGAAGCGGCAGGTCAGCTCGAACGCCCGAAGGAAGGCGATCGCGTTGGGGTGAAGCTGCGAAGGGGCCAAGTTCAGATCGCTAAACACCCCGACTTGAAAGTCACTAAAGGGTAGCTTAAGACCGAGATCCCTGAACATGACCTCGTACATAGGGAATCTGTACTCAGTAAACTCCGAGCAGATACGGGCGTCGATCATCGGCCTCATTATTATAAAATTCTTTTGAAAACCGGGCTGAGTGCCGCCATGCTCGACGACAGTATAAGCACGTCGACTTCGACGACAGTACGTCGAAGCAATCCCCCGGGGCTCGGCGCCCACCCAGTCCAACGTAGGGTCGTCAATGGTGTCGACTAATGTAACATTCTCTTCGGTACTCATTTCCTCGACGTCATTTTGCCTCGAGGATTCCAGATTGTCGGCCATTTACCTGCAAAGCACAGGAAACCGGTGAATTCGAGAGCAAATTTGTGTGCTCGCCACAGAGGCAGGAAGAAGTACACAACAGGCGGAACACAGACACCCCAGCTCCGACCATGCATCGGGGACATCACGAGCATAGCATGAGCGCCCCGAGCGAATCATGAATCACTCGAGCAAGTTCCTGACTTCACCTACCCGACACTAGGATACCGCGAGGAGACTACCCTACATACTTCCTAAAAGGATTAATATCCTGACCAAACGCATGAAATCACGGGCAATATCAATAATTATGTGCCTAAACTATGAATACCACGTGCAATCTCATAAATTAGGTCCCTAAACTATGAGTATCTCGGGCACAGTCATGAATCTACCGGGAATTACTTCCAAATATGGATTTCTAGCATCGAAAATAGCATCAAAAACTACCTACAACGATGAAAAACAGGAGGAACGAACACTTACTTGGAAGAAAAGAGGTACGAACGACGGCGGTGGAAGTAATCAACGGCGAATTGTGCGGTGATCTCACAGCGTTGCAGGAAACGATGGCAGCGGAATCTGAGAAAGAGGGAGGAGCGTGAAGAGGAAAAACAAATTATGGGCCCAAGGGTCCTATTTATAGGGATGACGTGGAATATGAAACGTCGCACCGGGGAGACACGAACTTCCCACGTCCTCGACACCTACTCCCCTAGGCAATGATGACCCTATTTGCTAGGGTGGCGATACAATTCCCAAGGACTGCACCACGTACCCGACGGACGCAGCCCGCGTCATCCCTGTGAGAAATACCTCGAGCACGCTTCGAAAGACAAAGCCCTGGTCCGCGCGTCAGGTCCCCGCGGTAAAAGCAAGAAATCAAGTCATAACTCCTGCGCCAGGAGCAACGATTTGGGGGGCTCATGTTCTGGACTGGGCCCACCTTGGCCCAAAGTGCAAATAAAGGCCCAGATCCAAGCAATTCCTCGGGGAATGCTCATAATCGGACCATCACCGAACGTGCCCGACCACAGACTACAGCTGCAATGTCAGCTGTTACCCTCGACGAGCAGCGTCCCCGACCAAGGAAACTCCAGCTCGAGTCCAGCTCGAACACCCTCCCCGTAGGGCAGATTCTGTCCACTTTAACCGTTATGGAGTCCTCAAGGCTCCGGAAAGACCGCGTCATCGTTCCTCCTCATTCTTCGCAGAGCATCATCCAGGAAGGGGACCACGTGCGGGTGCCCACTACACACGTAGAACCTGACAGTTCCTTTATTGGGCCAGTTCTGGTCGGCCCAATAAGGGGACCTTGGCCCAGCGTTGAGGGCTATAAATACCCTCTGTTCTAAGAGGGTCAGGTATTCATCTATTACACGCCTATACACTTTTTGCCTGCCCATTCCGTTTCTCATTTTGACATCAGAGTGTCTTGCAGGTACCCCCATCTCACTCAAATCCCGTTCGAACCAGCTATGACGGTCTAAGTCTGATCCGATAAGATTACAAAACAAATAAATAGAATTAAAAAAATTGAAATTGTTGTAACAAGAAAATAGTGATTTGAGGAATTGACTAATAAGACAATAAATTGAAGCAGTAGTATAAGTATTAATAGTCTTATTTTGTATTTGAAGCTTTTGGTTACGTAATCTAATGTAATTGGTTAGTCTAATGTGTAATGTTTAATGTAGTGTAATGTTTATATATTTTGATTTAAATGTATTTAGAGTTTATTTAACATTTGGTGTTTTTCAAAATTAATTTCTATTTTCGATTTCTGATTTATGGTTTCTTAAATTTTGATTCATGTTTTGTTAAAAAAAAGTTCCTTTTCGTATGCTGCTTAAATTTCTTTTCGTATGACTGTTAAAAAAATCTCCTTTTCGAAATCCAAAATCTCCGATTTTGATTTCTAAATTCTGCATATCCACATTTACGGTTCCTTAAATTTCTTCTTTGTTTATTTTCCTCAATGGCTTATGTTACCACATATATTCTATTATCAAAGTTTAGGTTTTTGTTTTTAGTTTTGTTAATCTGATTTGATTTATGCATATTCATTATTTGGAGTTGAAATTAATGTGACTTTGATTTCTTTTTTCTTTCTTTTCGGTTCCTGCAGATGTATTACAATCAATTCAAATTTTCAATTTAAAAGGTAAAGTTTTTTTGTGTTATTCTTCTCATAGTTTATTCGTCCTTTTTGGTTGTTTACGGGTAACATAATCTTGTCATAGATGTGTCGTTGTTCATCTGCGAAAATATTATCGAACAAGAGTTTAATAAAAAAAGTAGTATTAAAAAACAGAAATACTGTAATCTTAAATTTAAAGAAATTTGTAAGAGCATTGAAAAGTGTATAGAATTTGGATTTCATCACCGCAACATCATAACTCCTCTCTTCATAGAAAAGGAGGTTTCCTAGCCGTTGAAGTACATAACCATTTAGATATGGAATTGGTTTGAAATCAATAAGTGGTCTCCAATTAGTTTGAAGTAATTGTTCAATCTCTATTAGAGTTAAATTCTTCATATCTTCTTCAATGAGTTGCAATTTTGTTTGACGAAAGGAATATTAATAATTTGGCAAGTTTAATTTGATAACTTCTACAGTAAAAAGAAATATAGAAACTGCAGCAGATCCACATAGTTTAATTTGAATTGTTTGCCAAATTTCTTTGGTGGTGTAAAAGACCATCTGATAACAAAATCTAGGTTTCATTACATACATATGTGGATCTGCTTATAGCACCAGACATCAACATAATGATGAACAACTTTCTAAGAAAAATGTCTAGAATCCCATTGACTAGCCTCTTTAAAAATCATCAATATATTCTCTATCATCTTCAAGAAAACCCATGGCAAAACATGTTTCTCTAAAAGAGTGATGTTGTGTATCTCTTACCTTACAAACTTCTTCGTAAGTTTTTGTTCTTTGACAACTGTGAGCATCATCCTTAGATAATAGAGTTTGTTGGTTGTTGGTGGAACCCAAATGAGCTGGCTTATGGTAAATTCTCTTTTCCGCGGCTTCCATGTTCTCTTCTTCTTATCATAGACAAATTTGGATACAAATTGGGCATAAGTTAAATGTGAAACATCTTTAAACTATCCATTTGCAATAAACCATGAAGTGAACATAGATTCTGTTACATTTGCTTTTTCTAAGATGTTATCAGTTCGTGCATGGTCAGTATAGTAGACTGCATTCTCACCAATAAGATGGTAAAACATGCGTTCTATAATCGATTTTCTTCCATGAGTTTTGTATGAAAAGATCCTCCAGCATGTTTCATTAGGTGATACATACCTACATTCAAGGTATTCTTTTATTTCCTTAATTGTTTCGGGATCTTTAGAAGATGATCTCTTTGAAGGAACTACAGATATTGTAATCCTGTCATATCATTTGTTGATATACTTAAACAAGTACTTGATAGAAGTACTCAGGTTACACCATTCTATATTGATGTGAGCTTGATATTTAAGAAGCAACCTTGTGTTATATGGAATCACATGCCAATTGTCCAAGGATACACCATTTTTAAGAATATGATGTGAGTTAGAACTTCTCTTGTAAAGTGGAAAACCGTCATTATCTACAATGGTTTCTTCGTTGTACTTTTTGGGGGGAAACTTTGAGCATTTTTTGTTTTTCATGCATGGGGATGAAAGGCGTGAAAGACCACAAGGCCCATGTATCATGTGTGTTTTGACTAAGTGATACAACCTTGGATGAATGTGAGGGTCAGGAATTTTTGCAAATATGATGTTGTCAATGTCAGATGGTGTCGGATACTTACTTTATAAATGTAGGAAAAGAAGAATGTGAGCATGCGACAACCCTCTTTTTTGGAATTCGATAGTATAGATGACTTGAAGAATAATCATAAAGAGTGGATATCAATATATTATGTATAACAAATAAATATAAACTGAATATTTTGTATAGAATGAATAGTAATTGAAGAAAATTACTTACATGCTAATACCTTTTCAAGAACATGTCGCTTGGTTAAATCAGCCATGAGTTCGTCTAACTTTATTTTGTACACATTAATAATGATATTGGGTCGATCATGTGGCTTTAGATTGCTTTTTCTAAGGAGTCGTGTAATTTCTAGCCAATTTGGATTGCATGTAAAAGTTATAAATAAATCAGGAAAGCCAAGTCGACTGGAAATAGCCATTCCATCAAAATAGAGTTTATCCATGTGTGATACGGTGGGAGAACTGACTTGGTTCGTTTTGCGTTTCGATCGCATTTGTGCGGATAGCAAGAGTCGCCACCGACTTTTATTTTATCCAAAAGGAAAGGTGAAAAAGCACAGGAAAGACCTTTCAAGATGTTTTCTTGAGTTCGGGGGGTAGATTATGAAAAGGGAAAGTATTAGCACCCTTTTCATCCATGGTTTTCCATGGGCTCTTAGTTACTCGTTTAGATCACTTGCTTTTGTTTGACAGTATGCTTGTGATGTGGGCTTTGGAAATGTTTTGAAAAAATCTTTTCGTAATGGTTCTCGTTTCTATAAGAACGCGTACAAAGTTTTTATTTAGAAAAGTGGTTCAAAGATGTGTTTGTGGATTGTGTTTCGGAAAGTGTTTTGAAAACGTGTTTTGCAATGGTTCTCATCTCTATAATAACGTATACAAAATGTTTTTTCTTTTGAAAATGTTTTGAGATGATAAGTGTTGGTGTAAAATGTTTTTTTGTCGTGAGCAAGCGAGTAACTAGGAGCAAATCTATCTACTCGAAAGGTTTTCAATTGTTCTTTTCTTCCTCCTTTTAATGTTGCTATCTTACCATTAATTTGGTAAGAAGCCCCATCCTTGGATGTAAAGGGACAGGCGCGGGTCAATCATACAATCATCGAAAGCAACTTATGAGACGCTTTAGCAATTTTTCATAAGGGACTAGATCTTTTTATCGAAGGCAACATCGAGGGACATCGATGGACTACGATCTTTTAACGAGGGGTCTTTGCTAAAGCGTCCCATATTCGAGGGACATGATTATGTTTCCGAGGCAACAAACGAGGTTACCCTAGAGGTGCGCATGTGAAAAAAGTGTGTTCGTTTCAAGTTATTTTGTTGAAATTAGGTTATCTAGCAATTGATTTTATGTCTTGCCATGCACGTCTAATTTACTATACAGTATAAGGAAAACAGTAAATTGCGGGAATTGAAATTCTACACTATTACAATGTTTTCGGAAATGGGGGTACAAATTTACAAATGGGGATGAATCAATGCGATTAACAGTCAAAATAGGCAATCAATACAACCAAATTGAATTGAATCAAATAAATATAACAGTCTAGGGCAATTAATTAACAAAGTATCGCAAAAAAAAGTTATTTGGTTTGTAACGTTTGGAAAGAAAAGAAAATTTAAAAGAAAATAAATCAATTATATATATATATATATATATATATATATATATATATATATATATATATATATATATATATATATATATATATATATATATATATATATATATATATATATATATATATATATATATATATATATATATATATATATATATATATATATATATATATATATATATATATATATATATATATATATATATATATTTTGTTTGGTATTTTGTATTTATGAGAGTATATAAAAAAAACTATTCTATATACCTTTTGAGTTTTATTATATGTAAATTAATTAATAATTTAATTTTAAAAAATAGTTTATTAAAGAAAGAAAAAGAAGTTGATAAAAATTATTCACAAAGTCTAAACCAAACTAATTATAAAAATTGTATATTTTAAGTTTAATTGAATTTTAGAATTAAAACTAAATATAACCCAAAAAATTAGAGAAATAAGATTAAAAGAATTAAACAACACAGAAACGCCCACAGGAGGAGTCGAACTCAGGCCACTTGGATTGTCACAGATACATCTTGCCAACTAAACTACATTACCCGTTTGTTATGTTTACGCTTCAAACAAACTAAAAAGGGAAAATGGTGACGGATTGGGCCAACAGGCCCAAAGGGGGTGACCCGGTTTGGCATAGAAGAGAAAGGGTTTGAAAAAATTGTAACCCTAATACCAATTAGGAGCGCCGCTGATGCTGTTGTTTTATTGGAAAGGTCAAAATTAATTATCATTATTATTATTATGGGGAAGGCAAAAAGCAAAATTATTATCATCACAAACTTATGTTGTACCGTGAAAACAAACAAAAGGCAAAACAAATCTCTCTCCCAAATCACCTTCATCTTTCTCTCACGATCTTCCTCTACTTTCCGATCAAACGAACAACAAAACCTCTGTCTCTTAATCTCTCGCGATCGTTTATGATAACAGAAACAACAACAAAAATCCACAAAGCAACAAGGAATAAAACTCTCGGTTCATCTCAAACCTTGCTCACGGTAACATGGAGAGAACACAAAAGAAAAGTTAAGAAATGCTTACCAACAGAATTCGTACGACGCGTCTTAGGCGGGGAGAAACCCAGAGATAATTTGGTAAGTCCTTCAATCAATTCCTCTTTTCTGTTTCTTCTGATAGTTCAGCTGTATAACTGGCGTGTTTGACCTTCGTCTGTCTATTGTGCATGAATAGTTGTGCGTGTTGAGTATGAGTTGTTGCGATTTGGGCAGAGATAATGAGGTTATGATTTGCGATAATGGGAGATGAAGGAATTTGGAGTTGGTTTGATGGTGCTGGTTGATTTGGTTTATGATGTTGATTTGGTTCTGAGACAAAAGTTTTTGGTGAGCTTGGTTATGTTGCTCGGTTTTTTTTTTGTTTACGATTTGAGACAAAGGGTTTGTATGAGTTTTTTGTTGTGTTGTTTTTTTGGCTCCTCTCCCCTCAATGTTAATGCAGAACCCTTGTGTTATATCCAAAAAGAGTGGGTTTTGGGGGGAATATTGGTGGGTTTGAATACTTTCTGATATGCTGGTTTTGAACCTTTTAGTAGCAGGTTTCTATTTTTGCTATTTTTGTGTTATGGTTGGACTTGGTAAGACATGTTTTGTATTGTTATGGGCAGCATAACCTAGCAAGTGCTAGGCTGATTTTTGCAGCATAGCAGGTTTTTGGACAGTTTCTTTGGTTTAGGTGATATTTTTCTAACTTGTCCCTATCTTCTTTCCTCTTTCATTTTTCAATGAAATAAAGCAACTTGCTTTTTACTCCAAATTCTGAAGGGTTTTGCAATATAGGGAAAATGATGATGCTAGCTTGTATGTCATCTGATTTTGCAGCCTATCCTTGCTACTATATTGCTTCTATTTGGGCAGCTGTTTACAGTGATTTCTGGTAAACAACCGCTAGTCCTCCAAACTATCGAATAAACTTACTGACTGTTATTCAATTTCTCTGGTAACTCGCAAGATCGACTAGATTGATCCTAGGACGTGTTGGTCATTAGGGTAACTCTCATGATCGAACTGGTATTCATGGTTGGTATTTAGAATGTTGTGTAGGTGTTTAACTTATTTCAATTTCTCTCTTAAAGATCTAAAGGTGTGATCAAATAAATGTGCGCGAAACTAAATTGCATGAATAAAGGTCAATTGTAAAGACATGTAAAAACTGCATAAAAGACAAGTAAATGACTTCGAATCATAAAAACGGTTAATGTACAAGGTTCGAAATATGAAGAAAGCGTTTAATGCAAGAAAACTGTAAAATGGCTTTAAGTGAAAAAGGTATTCGAAGGATAAAAACTTGAAGATAAAGGCATGAAATGTATAAGGTATTCGAAGGATAAAAACTTGAAGATAAAGGCATGAAATGTATAACAGTTTCTGAAATGTAAAGTATTTGAAATGGAAAGAAAACATTTAAATGTAAGGCATCAGTGAAAAGATTTCGAATGAAAACACTTTAAATGCAAAAAAATTGTAAATGGTATTGACATAAAGATAAAGGAAAGTACTGGAAATGATAAAGAGTTTTCATTAAATCATAAACATGTGGTGTTATCATACGTACATTGCTCTTGCATTCGTTTCCCTAGCCATGTGGTAATTTGAATGTTTACTGAGTTTTTTGTACAATAGATATGACACCCGAAATCTTAATGCTAAGACTTCTATTTATACTACTTCGACCATAACGGTCTTGCTATAAGATTCTGCCACGTTCAGAACATGCAGAGCAATGCCTCTCTCTTGCTTCCACGCGTCTTCGAATGCTCCAGCGCATATATTTCAAATTTCGAACATCCCGCTTGCATTTGAATTTCAAATGTTTTGGCACTTCTTCGCTTCGAACGCATTTCTTAGACACAACCTTGTTATCATTTCGAGACTTCTTTGGATATATTCTCATAACTGTCACTCGAAGCTCCAAGCTTTGATATGCCCATTCGAAGCACTGCTTCTACCATTTCGAAACATGACGTTTTGTTTCATTTCAATCGAAACGTCCAATTTACTTTGCTTCTAATAATATCATCAAAATCTTCAGCCAACAAAATGCCCCTTTAAAATATGTATTTCGATTCTTTTGAGAAATACTTATTTTAAACATATACACAAGATTTTGATGCGACCTTCGAATCATCGTAACATTTATTGCATATGACTCCAGTCACGTCAATCATAACGCTTTTCAGATTCCTTAACCGCCTTGAACCATTTCACAGTATGGTGCAGTTACAAAACAATGATTGTCTTTAATCACGCCTATTACCAATGTTAACTTTACGCCACCTCTTCATCAAACCAACCCACGATTACCACGTATCACAACCTTACTCAGTGGATGCTTAAACTTCCACATTATAAAAACCCATCAACTTAGTCTTTTCTTTTCTTCCCACATTCTGAATCTTTTCTCCTTCTTTTCTCACCGAAACCCTAAGTTTCAACATTCTTCCAACAATGTCTTCTTCAACTTCATCTCAACTAAAAAAGATTTCCAAAAAGAAAGGAAAGACCGCAGGAAACACAATGGAAAGCAAGGTTGTCACCTGCCAAGGTCAATCTGTTCTTGTTCCCCAGATGATCTCAAAAGAGAAAGAAATGCTTTATGCATCCCAGGTACTTATTCCTACTACCGCTGCTGGCAAGAGGTTAGCTTTAATGGGCCCTCTTACAGTTTTTGAAATTTTAAAAGACACCAGAAATTTTTTCCCAGTTTGCTATAATTTCAAACCTCTGTTTAATAAAATGGACGCCCCTAAGGCAATAGAGTCTTCTGGTTCAAACACCGTGGAAAATCCAATCGTTCCTCCTAAGGACCCTTTTGTACTAGACTATGTAAAGAGTAACTTCAAACCGTTTCGATCTTGCCCCACCTCCGACACTGCTTATCATAACTGGTTCAATAAGGTAGAAGCTAAGAAATCCCAGCAATGGGAAGAATTAGGTATCTACAACTTGATTAAGCTGTCGAAGCCAGGTTTTACTTATAGCCACCCATTGTTATTCGCGTCCCTATATTTCTGGGACAATACTTATAATACTTTCCATCTCCCTGGTGGAATGATTACCCCTACCTTTTTTGACATAGCGGCCATTACTAGGCTATCACCAATAGGAGAAACATATATCCCTGACAACGAAGAGCATTCGAGTATTATCGACTTCGAAGTCAAGCTAGCAAGCTTTTCAAAGTTTATCAGCCACTATCACACTGAAGGAGACAGTGTATCGGATGTAGAACACATTGCTTTCCTTACCTTATGGCTGTCAAGGTATGTCTTTTGCAGCAGATCCCTACAAGTAGCCAGTAGGTTTATTCCTCTAGCTAGAGATTTGCATGAGAATCGGAGGGTGTGCTTAAGCGAGCTGCTATTAGTTGATCTTTATGAAATCCTAAGGTCAGCTGTTTCGAGTCTAAAATCTCACACCTCCAAGAATATCCTGCTAGCTGGCCCTTTCTGGTTACTTCAGTTATGGCTAAATGCCATGTTCGAACCTTCATTATCAACTGCCAACACTATTGCTGAACAAGACCCTGAAATAACAGATAGAATCATCGAAGGCACTAGGCTGCGAAGACTAACCCCAAACGATGATAAGGATGACTTCAAAGTCCTATTCTCAAAATATATCATGATATTCTCCAAGAGGCATAAGTTCGAAGAGACCATGGCGCCTTTTGCTTCAAGGGCTCATGGACCTTCATGGTTCACCATGGCTCTCTCAGAAGCTGTCAAAAGCAAAGAGATTCAAGATGTATGGAGAGCCTTTTTGCTACCCAGACTAATCTCTTCAAGAATAACTCCTGCCAAGAATCAAATTTTCCTTTTCGCTTATCAGCCCAACTTCGTTTCGAGACAGTTTGGCTTGTGCCAACTAATTCCTGAACCCCTATTTCAAACGGAAAGTGCCATCACCTCTGGGCGAACCTTCAAGGCACGAGAAGCCAAACTACAGCAGGAACAATACCAAGGCTTCTCCCAGTTTGAACTAATAACTTTCGAACCTACACACCTTACAGCAAAGGGGTTTCTGGAATGGTGGACAAAGTTCTATCAGACTTATATGTTCGATACTCTTACTATTCAGCAGAAACTAACTGATGCATTCGATGTGCAGGTACCATGCAAGAAAGGTATGTTCACTCATGCCAAAGAGATCAAAGCTTTTCAAAATTATTTCGAAACTACTTATGATCCCACACACTTGGAATCCACTGTGCATCAAGCGGCTGAGACCCTGGAGGAAAAATTCAAAGAAAAAGTTTCTAAGTTAAAACTTCCTTCAGGGTTGTCACCTGAGGATAGGTATAGGTTGGCATTCGAAATGCATCCACCTAAATTTCCTAGATTACCTACCTCAGAACTGGCTCTGGTTTGGTTTCCTCCATACCCTTGGTGGTTCACTTGCAAAGAAATGTTCAAATATCTTCAAAAGAAACCAAAGCCATCTGAGACTGTGACATGGGCTCGACACTGGCTCCACGATTTCCCAGGACATCTTCGCTATGACCTTTCTGCCATGTCAATTAAATCTGATCAAGGCACAGGTGCGAATGCTTGGGAAAATCCCAAACGTTTTTCATTTTCCATATCTTTAACTTTTGCCTTAATTGTTTCAATTTTCAGCCATCAGGATAAAGACTGCTGCTTCAAAGTCAAAAGAAGGGAGCGCCTCTCAAGCCTCTATCGAAACCATTGACAATGTGACTCCATCCGAACCAACAACAAATGCCGCAACAACAACAACAACAACAACACCAATAATAACCAGTGTCCCAACTCCACAGGTAATCACTTAGCCTTGATGTTTCGAATACACTAATGCTTCATGATTTGCATCTAACTCTTTGTTTAAATCTTTTCAGACCAACAAACTTCCGCCTACCACTCCAAAGAAGCGAAAATCAAACACTACTGAGGAAGACCCCAAGGTTGGAGGGAATTTACCAGCTGCTTCGAAGAAGAAGCAGAAGAAGGATGTTTCAAAAAGTGATGTACCAACTAGTGTCTCTGGACTCGATTCCAGGGATGCTGCTCCCTTTCCTAAATCCAAAATTCCATCTTTGACCTCCAACGTAATGTTGGAACGCATAGCTAGCAACCTCTCTTCTGAGAGTCCACAGGTAAATTGAACTTTAAACCTTTGACAAAATAATTATTCATTACCTTGGTGCATGCTTTTAATATTCTTTCGCTCCTTGCAGGATATCTTAAATCCAGCTTTTACCACTTCGACCTCACCATCAAAAGCTGCTGCTCAGATCAACTCCTCTCCTCAAGGAGACTCCAACAACCTTGTACAAAACAAAGGTTCCTCCAATATGGCGGTTCTGGCTGGGGCTTCTGAGCAGCAAGATGATCAGAGTACTTCTCCTCCTCTAAAAGAAACAAATGAAGCAACGCTTCATGAATCTGCAGAGGCTTTACAAAGAACTTCTCTCCAAAAGTCCCCTCTCGAAACCCTTCAAGAGGACCCAAAGGACACTCATGCTGAAGGATAGAAAGCTGATTCTGGCCAAAGAAATGAAGAATCTGCAGAAGAAGAGTCTGAGGAGGAGGATGCCAACGATGGTTCGACTGCTGGGACAGAGTCCAATGCAAATAGCAGCGAAAACGAAGACATAGAAGTGGTGGATTTGGATGACGATGAAGAAGATAATGAGCACGAAACGAATGAAGGGGATGGTGACACAACCAATAAACCCATGGAAGTAGAAATGGACGTGACTCCCCTGCGTGTGGAACTCCCTCAACCGTCTTTGTCCCGAATGACTAACGAGGAGCTTGCTCTCCTGAGACGAAATGACCCTATTGGGTATATGAAGGCGAAGCTGGCTCAAAGGGACATTCCACTTGCTAGGGCTGGCACAAGCTCGACTAGCCATCCTCTGCCTACAGATGAAAGAATTGTACTTCTTAACAGGATCAGGAGAACAATTCTTGATGTGGATATATTCGAAGTGCTCAAACAGGATAGCACTGCTTGCTACACTATGAAGGAGTTGCTTACAAAAGCCAACCTTGCTACCTGCTCCTTGCCAGTTAGCACTATCTTGTTCGATCTTCAATCTTTGCTGGACAACGTGACTGGGTACCTTCTCCAAGATGAATTTGCTGCCAGAAAGGTTCAAGAAAAACGCACTGCAATGGATGCTGCTTATGAACAAGCTTCGAAACTCTCTCAAGAAGCTGAGGATCAAGCCATGCATCTAAAGCAAGCAAAAACTGATTATGAGGCTCGAGCTGAGTCCATCCTTCTCTGGGAAAGGCAAATTCAGGAACTTCAACAGAAGGTTAAAGAGGCTAGAGAACAACAATTGGCCTACGAAACCAATACTGCTGGTAACCAATTCGAAGAGCTTCTCAACCAGGGGCTTGCAGAAATGGAAACTGCAGAACAACTCAAAGGAGAAGTGGAAACCTTGGAGGGAGCCAGACGTTTTGCTCAACAGAGACTTGAATCTTTTCGAAGTACCTTCAACAGATTGAAGAATAATTCCTATTTCTAGATCTCAGTGTTCATTTGATTACAATTTGGTTTTTTATATGTAATATTCGAACAATGCCATTTTGGCATCCCATATTGCCATTTTGGCATTTTTATGATATTTTGATTACGTTGTTACTATTCGAATCTCCTGCAGGCGTGGCTTATATTTCTTTAAATACTTCCCATTAACCTTTAGGATACGTTTATCATCCATCAGCTCTTCGATTTCATATGCATTGTTTGAGAATACTTTTAATATTCGAAAAGGCCCTTCCCAATGAGGTGACCATTTACCTAATGTTTTATTTTTCTTGTCCATGGGCAATATGACTTTCCAGACTAAGTCATTAATAATGAATGATCTTCTCTTCACCCTTTTGTTATATGTCCTGGCCACTCTTTCTTTTTGTCTCATCAAGATTTCCAATGCATGTAATCTAACTTCGTCCAACTCAACTAATTCATTCATCATCATCTCCCAATATAATGCAGCTGGGATTTCGTTTTATCTTTGAATTCGAACTGATTGTAGATGAATTTCTACTGGCAGCACTGCATCATGACCAAATGTGAGTTGGAAAGGCGTAGTGTTAGTAGCTTCCTTAGGAGATGTTCTACAGGCCCATAGTATTTGGTCCAAAGTTTTGTGCCAGTTCCTTGGCTTTTTACCAATATGTTTCTTGATTAACCCTATTATCACTTTATTGGCTGCTTCGACTTGACCATTTGCTTGAGCATAATATGGCGTTGATGTTAGTAATCTAAACCCCATTTCTTGGGCAAATTCTTGCATCTTTCTACCAGTAAACACAGAGCCTTGGTCTGTGGTTATGCTCTCTGGCAATCCGAACCTATAGATAATGTGTTTCTGTATAAACTCAATAATAGCCTCTTGATCAGCAACTATCAATGGTATAGCTTCGATCCACTTGGTAAAATAATCTATTCCTACCAAGATATATTTTTGTCCTTTAGACGAAGCGGGATTTATTTCTCCTATTAAATCCAATGCCCATCCTCTAAATGGCCATGGTTTGATGATTGAATGCAACTCACTTGCAGGGGCATGTTGAATCCCTGCATGTTTCTGACATTCCTCACATCCTTTAGCAAAGTCTATACAATCTTTGAGCATGCTAGGCCAATACATGCCATATCGAAATAACAGCCATTTCATTTTATGACCTGCTTGATGTGCCCCACATGCCCCATTGTGGACTTCTGACAATGCTAAGTATGCCTCACTTTCTCCTAGGCACTTCAATAATACGCCCTCTTGGGTCTTTTTGAACAATTCGTTCCCCATGAGGACATATGATAATGCTCTGTATTTTGTCTTCCTATCAACATTCAGAGTTGGGTTTGTTAAATAACTCACAAGTGGACTTCGCCAATCTGCATCTGACAAAGTGTTTATGGCTAATATTTCGAATCCCTGTTTCTCAGCATATCCCAATTTCATACTTTCTAGATCTGATGGTGTGAACCTAGTAGCCATAACTCTACCCCTTAATTCAACTAAATCCTCAAAGTTCCTGGTAGAAACTTTATAACCCGAAGCTAACTGTGCTAAGTCATTTGCTTCTTGGTTCTCTATTCTTGGTATATGGTGAATATCCATGTATTCAAATTTCCTAAGTAGCCTGTTGACTATGACGAAGTATATCATCAAGTTTTCCTTTATGCATTTATACTCCTTTGTTATTTGCTTGACCACTATTTCTGAGTCTCCTTTAATTTCGACTCTAGTTGCCCCCAATTCCAATAAAGCTTCAAGTCCATCAATGAGCGCTTCGTACTCAGCTTCGTTGTTCGAGTAACGAGGACCATCTAATTTATACTTGAATTTTGTTGGAATTCCTTCAGGAGAAATTAGAAGGACTCCAACACCACTTCCATTCCTGTGGGTTGAACCATCAAAGTATAATTTCCATGGTTGCATTTCGACGTAACTCATGACAGTCTGCTCAACCAATGAATGGTCCACAATGAAATCAGAAATCACTTGGCCTTTCACAGCTTTTAAAGGCATGAAAGTCAAAGAATATTTTGTTAAGGCTAAAGCCCATTTACCAACTCTGCTATGCATTATTGGTTTTGAAAGCATGTGTTTAATGACTTAGGTGCCTTTCACAGCTTTTTGACGTAGGTGCTTTCGTCTCCATTATGGCTTTGGTTTTGTTCTGGTTGATCTCAATCCCTTTCTTGTGAACCACAAAACCAAGGAAATCTCCAGCCTGCACAAAAAATACACATTTAAGGGGATTCATCTTTAAGCCATGTTTTCTCATTCGTTCGAATGATTGGCTCAGATGATGCAAATGTGTTTCTGCAGATATAGATTTGATGACTATATCATCAATATACACCTGCATAAAGGTTTCAATGAAATCGTGAAAAATCGAATTCATTGCCCTTTGATAAGTTGCCCCAGCGTTCTTTAAACCAAAAGGTATCACCACCCATTCGTAGGTGCCTAAGGCTCCTGGGCAACGAAATGCTGTCTTGGCAACATCTTCTTCAGCAATAAAAATCTGATTATACCCAGAATATCCATCTAACATACTCAAGTATTCGAACCCTGCAGCAGAGTCTACTAGCATTTCTGCCACAGGCATGAAGTACTCATCCTTAGGGGTTGCAGTGTTTAAATCCCTAAAATCTATGCAAATTCTTAAAGAACTATTTTTCTTAATAACAGGTACTATATTTGCTAACCATTTGACGTACCTTGTGGTTCTGATGAATCTGCAACGCAGCAACCTTCCAATCTCAGCTTTAATCTTTGTGAGAACCGCTGGTGCGAATCTTCTGGGAGTTTGTTTGATGGGCTTCTTGCCATATTTGATTGGCAGTCTGTGTTCGACTAACTCCCTCTTTAAACCAGGCATTTCGTCATAATCCCATGCGAAGCAATCTTTATTTTTCTTGAGGACCTCGATCACTTCCTGCTTGAGGCCTGGGCTAAGTTTTTCACTTATGTAGGTTATTCTTTTCGTGTTTTCATCCCCTAAGTTGACTTCTTCGAGTGGATCCTGCGCCAACATTTTGGCACCTGAGTCTATGGGGTCCCTTTCGAAGCCTAAGGGTTCTTTATCATAGATGGCGTCCAGCCTTTGATCTATCTCAAGTTCTTTAAAGGGTGAGCATTTCGAGCCATCCCCACTTATTTCGTTCATCTTCACAGCTAATTTATTTATTTCAGCCTCTAAGGCCGCCTTTGATTCGTTCTCAGCCATATAGGCCGAAATCCTTTCAAAAAAGGAGTACTCAGTCATGGATAAGGTTGTCAAAGTCCCAGCCTGCTGGCCGTCTTTGTATAGTACTTTCGACTCCCTCGTCTTCACTGATTATTCTTCTATCCCAGTATAGGCCATCATGGCGAAGGGTCATATAGTAGTGGGCGTTTCTGGTTTCGTTGATTTCATCATTTGGAACACACGGAGCAATCTTTGCCAGATGTTTGTCATAATTCCTCTTGTCAACTAAATTGACTGTTGACATGAAGTAACTCTGGTCTGCTTCAATGTTTTCCACGATACCATCTTCTCTCCATATAACTAAGCGCTGATGCATTGACGAAGGAACTGCCCCTACGCCATGGATCCACTCCCTTCCCAGCAATAAGTTGTAGTTGGCCTTGGCTTCGATCACCATGAACATGGTGGGCCTACAGCTTGAGCCTATTGTCAAGTCCAACTGAACCAACCCCAGTGTTTTGCCCACTTTCCCCTCATAATTGGATAGAACCATATTGTGGGGCTTGATGTCTCCTTCGCGTATTTCTAATCTTTTCAGCATGAAGTAGGGTATCAAATTGACTGCAGCACCCCCATCCACTGGAACCTTATTCACGCCATGGGCACCAACTTTTGCCCGAATAAATAGTGGCTTAAGATGGTTCTTCATAGCTGGTTCTGGACGTTCGAAGAACGCATTTTGCTCCTCGACAGCCCCATTGTCCATCACATAGTAGCACACAGGCCTATGCTTCATCAAGTCTATGGTATCTTCTTCCTCATATTCATCAATTTCAGTTTCCTGTCCAAATTCACAGGGAAGCACATATACCACGTTGCAGTTTAGGTTGAACGAAGACTCCCCCTCTGATTCGAAGTTATCCGTTATCATATCTTTGTCCTCTTCTGGGCCTGGAGTGTATTCCTTTGGTTCATCTAGTTGTACTTCAGAGAAAAGCCTCCTATTAACTGGGGGTTTGTCTTCAGTTTGATTTTTTGGTGTGGGTTTGTTGGTGCTAGATTCCCCTTAGTTCTTTGTTGAAGTTACCCCTTTATTTGCCACAGCTTCCCTCTAAGCCTTTCGAATCCTCTGTTTCCTTCTCCACTGGGATCTCGACATGGGGTTCCTTCCTTTGTAGTTCTCTAATCTTACCTCTTCCCTCTTTGCTATGTTGAATTGCCTTCTGTATGTCATAGCATGGCGTGCGTTTAGTTCGGTGTTTCTCCATCTGTCTTTGCCTTTGTCATTTCTGACTTGCAACCATCTGTCGGTTGGCACTTCAGCAGGGAGTTTGAACGTCACTCTTCGAGCACCCTTGGGATGAGGACTATCAGGCCTTCGTTGTTTGTATTGGCTATCGAAACGTGGGCCCATCTGAACAGTTTCTTGATGGTTCCAGCAAGGGGCGAAGGGAATTGTTTCGAAAGCTCTGGCCATGCTTTGATCATACACAGTAGAACACCTTGGGCATATCAAGCACTTGGTTGCCCCTTTGTAGCAGCGAAACACAAATTCCAGCAAACTTTCTCCAGCCTTAGGATAACACCTGAATAGCTGGTTATCCTGGCGCCAATTGTTGCCAGTTCGAGCCCTCTGTACCCTCTCGAAGTTCGCAGCGATTCTCTGATTGCAGAGGATGCTGCACCTAGGGCACAGTATCATTCCTGTATCTCCCTTGTGGCACGTCATGAGGTAATCCTTGAGACTAGCATCTCCAGCATGATTATCCTCCATTTTATACTTCTCTTTTTCTAAGTATCTTTCTACTTCCTCCATCTCAGAGCGAGGTCTCTCCATATCCACCATGTTTACCTCAACATCCTCCCCCTTAGCTTCATCATCTCCCCATCCTGTGGGTTTTATATCTTCAATGTGGACTTTTATACTCTCTGGGGAAGAATATTTGACCAAATAGTCAAATTTTCCACTGGGTTCCCCCAAAGTGTCCCATATTTCTTTCTGAGGGGAAGTTGGCTTCGTGATTTGGACTTTCTCCAATTCCAGCCTCAGGCCTTCAGTGACCTGTGTCAACTCTTGGTTTTGATTTTCCTGGCCTTCAGTAGCCTGGATCTCTTTTGCAACAGCTAACGGTGCTGCTTCAATCGAAGTCTCTGGTTGCTTCTGGACGTCTTCAGTGACCTCCTTATCGACTTCGACTATTACCCAGCTTTCGTTTTCAGTACCTTTCTCTCCTATTGGGGCATCACTTTGGTCAGCTTCCACCATGTTAATCTCTCCAATGCATGCAGGCTCGGAGTAATTGGTGTCTGCGACGTCCAAGGGATCTTCGTCCACTTTCATTTTTGCTTTATCAGCAAACTTCAGTCTGCCATCTTTAATTGCATTCTGAATTAGGTCCCTGAAAAGAAAACACTGTGAGGTTTTGTGGCCTAGGAAACTATGATATTTGCAAAATCCTCTCTTCTTTCTTTGATCTAAAGGAGGTATTTTGACATTTGATGGCACAATGAGTTGGCCATCTTTGACAAGTAAATCAAAAATTTCGTCACATTTAGTGACATCGAAGGTATAAACCTTCTTTGGGAATTTGTCACTTTTCTCATTTTCAACAATCTCTTTCCCTTTTGTGGGAACTAATAATTTGCAGGAGTAAGGTGGTGCCTGTTTTAATTCAGCGAGGTCGATTTCGAGCTCTTCGAATTCGAATTCAGGGTAATCTTCTGCTTCCTCAGTTCCAACATAGGAGATCCTTTCCTTCTTGTTATTTTTAAAGACTCTGGCCTTTTCGGCCTTTAGCCTTTCGACCTGTCGAACCCTGTCGGCTAACTAAGCCATGTCCCTCAAATATTGAGTGTCTAGTTTCTTTCGAATAGAGTAATCCAAACCACCAGCGGCCATTTCGACTAACTCATGTTCAGGCACCACTGTGTAACATCTGGATTTCAAAAGCCTCAATCTATTCAGATAATCATCTATGGGTTCAGTGAACTTTCTCTTGACACTGGCTAATTCCTTCAAGCTTATTTTTGACTGTCCCATGTAAAACTGTTCATGGAATAATCTTTCCAAAAGAGCCCAAGTATCAATGGACCCAGGAGGCAAAGTGGTGAACCATGTGAAGGCGTTTTTAGTCAGGGAACTTGGGAAATATTTGATCCTGAGGTCTTCATTATTGGCTATATCTCCCGCTTCGGTTAGATATCTGGCTATATGTTCGAATGTTGACTCATTGGTATCCCTAGCGAACTTTGTAAACTTAGGGACTTTATATCCCCTTGGTAAATCAGTATGCATTATGTAATCTAATATAGGAGAAGCATAATTTGGCCTTCTAATTCCTGTGTTGAGGCCATTCTGGGCCATGACTCTCTATATCATGGTGGTTAAATTGTTTTCTGCCAAGATGTTATCGTTTCGAATTCTATGAACGACTGCATCAGCATCTTGATTTCGACCCACCATGACAACCCCCCTAGGTTGTTCTTCTCGAAACTCTGGGACTTCCAGCCTTTTGACCCTTGCCCCTGGTTCCATAATTTCTCTTTGTGGGCCTGGGATCATTGGGGCTTCTAGCCTTTGTGCCCTTGCCCCCAAGTTAACTTCTTCTCTAGGTGGTCTATAGGTTGGGTCGTTAGCAACTTGTTCCATAATAGGTATGTTTGCTCGAACTCCCGCCTGATTCTGCCTACGCCTCTCTGGGGGAGCAAAGAAATCTGCTATTCGACTCATGTTATCTGCGTTTTCTCTGTTTGTCACAGTCACATTTTGTACTATTGGGGCAAATATTTCCTGCATAGTTTGTGCTAACACCCCTATCATATTATGGTTACTATCATCCATCAATTTCCTAAAAGCCAACTGGTTTTCTGTGGTTAAAATAGGCATTGCGCTATAACCCACTGACCCTTGGTTATTTGTCATAAACTGATTCGCCCCAGACACAGACCCTAATTGTGGTGATGAATTCGATGTGGAATTGTGTAAACCTGCCATAAAAGATGTTGGCATTCCATAAGAGGAATTTTTGGTTCTATTACCATCGAAACCGGGTGGTCTAGTTAGTGAGGTGGCGAAATGGGTTTGTGTCCCTGATGGTGGAACGAATCCCCTAGGATAACCAATGGTTCCAGTATTTCCTAAGATCAAACTATTAGTTGATATGCCACTTACTCCATTAGTGGCTATATTACTGGTAGAAGATGCAATAGACTGTGCATTCGAAGGGATCACATTAGACGTTCCCATCGAAGCGGACACATTAGTGCCTGTTGTATGTGGGGCATTTTGCTCCCCTTGTTGATTGTCAGAATTAGACATCTTGTTCAAACGTTTTCTTCTGGATAAGGGTTGGTTGCTGTTGGTTATTTTACCACTTCTTAGGTTCATAAAACAACAAACTTATCACTCAGAGGGTCTTTTTATAATGGTTACGTCTCAACAATCTTTATTTCTGTTCTAAATTCCGTAATGTCCAACGATTGGTCCCATCAGGTGTGCCAATTTGTTTACAGTGATTTCTGGTAAACAACCGCTAGTCCTCCAAACTATCGAATAAACTTACTGACTGTTATTCAATTTCTCTGGTAACTCGCAGGATCGACTAGATTGATCCTAGGACGTGTTGGTCATTAGGGTAACTCTCATGATCGAACTGGTATTCATGGTTGGTATTTAGAATGTTGTGTAGGTGTTTAACTTATTTCGATTTCTCTCTTAAAGATCTAAAGGTGTGATCAAATAAATGTGCGCGAAACTAAATTGCATGAATAAAGGTCAATTGTAAAGACATGTAAAAACTGCATAAAAGACAAGTAAATGACTTCGAATCATAAAAACGGTTAATGTACAAGATTCGAAATATGAAGAAAGCGTTTAATGCAAGAAAACTGTAAAATGGCTTTAAGTGAAAAAGGTATTCGAAGGATAAAAACTTGAAGATAAAGGCATGAAATGTATAACAGTTTCTGAAATGTAAAGTATTTGAAATGGAAAGAAAACATTTAAATGTAAGGCATCAGTGAAAAGATTTCGAATGAAAACACTTTAAATGCAAAAAACTTGTAAATGGTATTGACATAAAGATAAAGGAAAGTACTATAAATGATAAAGAGTTTTCATTAAATCATAAACATGTGGTGTTATCATACGTACATTGCACTTGCATTCGTTTCCCTAGCCATGTGGTAATTTGAATGTTTACTGAGTTTTTTGTACAATAGATATGACACCCGAAATCTTAATGCTAAGACTTCTATTTATACTACTTCGACCATAACGGTCTTGCTATAAGATTCTGCCACGTTCAGAACATGCAGAGCAATGCCTCTCTCTTGCTTCCACGCGTCTTCGAATGCTCCAGCGCATATATTTCAAATTTCGAACATCCCGCTTGCATTTGAATTTCAAATGTTTTGGCACTTCTTCGCTTCGAACGCATTTCTTAGACACAGCCTTGTTATCATTTCGAGACTTCTTTGGATATATTCTCATAACTATCACTCGAAGCTCCAAGCTTTGATATGCCCATTCGAAGCACTGCTTCTACCATTTCGAAACATGACGTTTTGTTTCATTTCAATCGAAACGTCCAATTTACTTTGCTTCTAATAATATCATCAAAATCTTCAGCCAACAGCAACCTTGGACTTGCTTGCTATGTTTGTTTTGTAGCCTATTCTTGCTGCTATATTGTTGTTGCTTGGGCAGCCTTGGACTTGCTTGCTGTATTTGTTTTTGTTGTAGGTTTTTGCTTGCATTCCTTAGGCAGCTTGGGTAGCTTACTTGCTGCATTGTTTTTGTTGCATGTTTTTGCTTGCATTCCTTAGGCAGCTTGGGTAGCTTGCTTGCTGCATTGTTTTTGTTGCAGGTTTTTGCTTGCATGCTATTGCAGCCTGCTGCCTGCTGTCTCTTATACTTTGCCTTATGTTGCCCTGTTTCTGTGATGCTGTGTGCTGTTTTGTGCTGGGCAGTTTGACTTGTATATTTGTTTCCTTTCTTGTGAACCAAGAAAGGCAACTTTCTTGTGATTTGCAATTGGGAAATGGATTGTGATGAAAAACAAACAAATATTATGATTCTGAGTTGCAAAACCCTAATGATGAACTCATCTTTGCTTGAATTTTTCAATGCTTATTGTTTGCTAACTTCTTCTTTTTTTCTTTTGTTACATGAACATGAGGCGTGGATAGCTAGCGAGGATGGGAATGGTCACTTGAAGATGAAACAACAGAGATTTGAAGAAACAAAATAAATGTTCTCTCTTTGTAGACAAAAAACATTAGTTCTTTGTAACAAAACAACAAAAAAACTTGTAAATCAAACCATTTGTAAATGTAATAAAATGAGGCCTTGAATAAATTTGTTGTAATGAATTTTATTGTTCAAGACTTGAATTTATTTAAATTTGCAATTCTCAATTGAATGTTTTGGACTAAAACATCTTGGTCTGGTAACTTGGATTTTAAGCAATCACAAATGATCGAATAATCAATATGCCTTGTATTCCAATCAAACTTCTAAACAAGATAAATGTTTAAAAAATCTAACTTGGTTAACTTAATCCCAAAGCCATGGTCATTTAAATGATAGTCCTAACCTTCGCCTCTTGTCTACACCAAATTTTCATTCAAAATGAAACTCGCACGCCATGCTTGATAACAGTGGGATTTTATTGCTAAACAATCATGCTTTGAGAACCCTCATCAACCTTTACAAATTCCAAGATCAATGATGATTAAGAACATTTTGAAAACAAACAAATGACTTGCGACGATTTGATAACTTTCAAAGTCTTCCAAACACAATTTTCCTTCAATTCTTTAAAGATAAACCCATGAGCGACATCACACATGACCGTGAGCAGAAATAAATGTCTCAAGGTCTTGTAATTTCAAGAAATCACAATTCTAGAGATCAGACGACTGTCATTTGAAATTAAGTTAAAATTCATGAAGTGACTTTCAACGCATTCGAATTTCTGATGATTTTCTACGTGTAATCAGTTCTTAATTTGTAAAGAGAAATTTGAGATGGCATCAAGGGGAATCATACGCAAGAAAAACCATTCAAATTTTTTGAATAATGAAGAAGTTACGATCATTTGAATTTGTTCTCGCAATAGTTCAATTTTCAAGTCAATATAGTCGTTTTCAGTTATCCGGACCATTGATTGAGCAAACTTGCAATGCGAGGTTTGAAAACTGATTTAAAAAACCTTGAGGAGACATGAAGACCTATGAAGACCATTTGAAACCCTGAAGACTCAATTTTCTTTGAGAAACGTCAAACCCTAATTGTTTGACTTACTGCATAAGAAGAGAATCTGTCCGATCAACTTCTGAACCAAATTAGGTGTCTGAGAAACCCTAGGATAGCATCTTGAGTGAAAAATGGGAGGGCAAATTTTGGGGTACAACAGCTGCCCCTGTTCAATCTTCTTAAACTTGAAAAGCGAGATTGACATGTTTGTCGTTCGCGACTTGAAAGTAGAAGATGATTGAATACTAGAGTGCCCAGAAATTTGCGCTTGATGATGCGCTGGTCGATTGCATAAGGAAATGGGCTTAAAGATGCCATTTGGAGAAGCAAAGGAGAAATGTCAAAGATGGGCTTATAGATGTCATCCAAAGACGATTATTGACGGAAAGTTTGAACTCGATCTCCCTTTTTTTAACAGAAAATGAATCAGAATAAACCGTTGAGAGATTTATCTGAACCAGTGAAAATCTGGAGACGAATCAGAATAAATCGTTGAGAGATTTATCTGAACCAGTGAAATAATCTGGAGACGAATCAGAATAAACCATTGAGAGATTTATCTGAACCAGTAAAAATCTGGAGACGAATCAGAATAAACCGTTGAGAGATTTATCTGAACCAGTGAAATAATCTGGAGACGAATCAGAATAAACCGTTGAGAGATTTATCTGAACCAATGAAATAATCTGGAGACGAATCAGAATAAACCGTTGAGAGATTTATCTGAACCAGTGAAATAATCTAGAGACAAATCAGAATAAACCGTTGAGAGATTTATCTGAACCAGTGAAATAATCTAGAGACGAATCAAAATAAATCGTTGAGAGATTTATTTGAACCAGTGAAATAATCTGGAGACGAATCAGAATAAACCGTTGATAGATTTATCTGAACCAGTAAAAATCTGGAGACGAATCAGAATAAACCGTTGAGAGATTTATCTGAGCCAGTGAAATAATCTGGAGACGGATCAGAATAAACCGTTGAGAGATTTATCTGAACCAGTGAAAATATGGAGATGAATCAGAATAAACTGTTGAAAGGTTTATCTGAACCAGTAAGAGTCTGGAAGAAATATTTTGTTATGTAGATGGTTGACCAGTCTTTTCTTGTTGAAAATCTTGGTCTGTTGGAAATTTGTTGATGATGATTTCCTGTCAAATGACTCTTTCCTGCAAAAGGTGAAGAGTTAATTGTATGCAATGCTATGATGTATGCGATGCATGGGGTGATATTTGCCTCTCAAAATGAATGAGATTGCACTGTATGTACTTGAGTTGTCAATGTTATGACATATGGGTGAAAATGTATGGAATTAAAGATTGTTTATGCCGCAACGTTGTTGGAAGCGAGGAAAATAAATCCCTTCTGAAGAACTGATGGGTGAGTTTCCAAATGTAAACTCTGTTGTAGAAGGGAAAAGCCGGACATCGCTTGTAGACTTCGTGAAATTCTGCTGGGGAAATATGAGAAGCTGGGCAACTTACTGGGGAACCTATGGAGCAGTAGTTGGAAGTTTTTACTCTGTCAGGAATATGAGACCGCTTGATACCAACCGACTGCATATTGGGGATATGTTAGCGATTCTGTGGTAGGATGTATTCGCTTATGCTCCTGTTGGAAAAGGTGCCTGTGGGGATCTTATGGAATGGCTTATAGATATTATCCTATTTATCAAAGTCATTAGTAATTGTCTTTCTATTTTTTTGTTTATTTGTAACAGTAATCACGTTCAAATGCATATGCTCAAAAATAAATCATTGGACATTTTTGTAAACAAGACGCAGAAACAGAGAAGAAAGAAAATAAATGGTTTTGCACTTCCAAAGGGATATCTTTGTATTAACTTGAATAAGTATTTTTGTACAATGAGACGAGCATTCTAGCGAGAGAATGTCGTTGTAAGAAATGAAAATTGATACAAAGAAAAGATAGCTATGTGAAATAGTCTCATGGGGTTCCCATTCTGCTATAGTCTTCATGTCTCTGAATGTCTTGTCCACTTGTCGCCTCGGCGAAGTCGATTAGATTGATTTAGAGTGGTTTGAGTTGATTGGTCGATGCTGAAGATTGTCTACAAAATGATCCAACGGGACATAGTCATACGCTTTAATCCCTAACTTTTGCCTGGACCGCCCTCTCGGGTTTTCAGCCCACCGGGATACCCTTTTTTGCCCAAGCCACCCTTTCGGGTTTTCGACTTGCCGGGTGTATAATTTTTTTTTAATTTTCATCCCTTATTTTTGCCCGAACCCTTTTGGTTCTCTGGGAAGCCCTTATTTTTTCCTAGGCCAGTCAACCTAGCGAGTCTTTTATCATGCGTAGTATCTTTTAACTATGTCTGTATTTACAGGGTGCGGGAGGTTGTCGCCTTCCATAGTGGTCAAGATCATTGCTCCACCAGAGAATATGCTTTTGATTACAAACTTCCCTTCATATGTAGGAGTCCATTTGCCCCTGGGATCACCTTGTGGCAAAATGATACGCTTGATTACCAAGTCACCGACCCGATATACCTGACGTTTGACCTTTTTATTAAAAGCCTTGATCATGCGTTTTTGGTGCATCTGACCATGACAGATAGCCGTAAGCCTATTCTCATCGATCAAGTTTAGTTGGTCAAACCGAGTTTGGATCCAATCTTCTTCATTCAAACCAGCATCTTTCATGATTCTTAGAGAGGGGATCTGGACCTCAATAGAAAAGACAACCTCCATGCCATATACCAGAGAATAAGGTGTTGCCCCAGTTTATGTACGAGCTGTGGTACGATACCCGTGGAGAGAGAATGGTAACATCTCGTGCCAGTCTTTGTATGTGACTGTCATTTTCTGTATGATCTTCTTAATATTTTTATTTGCAGCTTCGACAACACCATTCATCTTTGGCCGATAAGGGGAAGAATTGTGATGTTGAATCTTGAATTGCTCACACAAGGCGGTGATTATAATGTTATTTAGATTCGTACCATTATTAGTCAGGATTCTCTCTGGGATACCATACCGACAGATGAGATTCTGTTTGATGAACCGGGCGACCACATTCTTGGTAACAGAAGCAAAGGAAGCTGCCTCAACCCACTTTGTAAAATAGTCGATGGCTACTAAGATGAAGCGGTGTCCATTGGAGGCTGTTGGCTTGATTTCCCCAATCATATCGATTCCTCATAGCAAAGGGCCAAGGATCCGTCAAGACGTTTAGAGGAACCGGAGGTACATGCACTTTATCCGCATAAATCTGACACTTATGGAAAGTCCGAGAGTGTTGGTAGCAATCTGCCTCTATGGTAAACCAATAATAACCTTCCCGTAGGATTTTCTTTGCCATTGTATGCCCACTGGAATGGGTACCAAAAGTGACTTCGTGTAATTCAACCATGATCCTTTCAGCCTCAACCTTGTCTACGCACCGAAGCAACACAGAGTCATGACTGCATTTGTACAAAATGTCGCTACTAAGGAAGAATTTAGCTGAGAATATTCTTAGGAACTTCTTGTCATTCACTGAAGCTCCTTCGGGGTATTCCTGAGACTCGAGATACCTTTTAACTTCATGGAACCAAGGTCGATCCACTACTTCTTCAGTACCGACCTCATGGCAGTAAGCTGGTTCATCCATCCGCTCAATGGTGATTTGAGGAGCCTCATTATCCCAATTAAGTTTAAACATAGATGACATTGTAGCCAGTGCGTCTGCTAGCTGATTTTATTCTCGCGGGAAGTGCTCGAAGGTAATCTTCTTAAAACGCGGCAGCAATGTCAACACATGTTCTTTGTAAGGGATAAGGTTGGGGTGTTTGGTTTCCCATTCCCCTTTGATCTGACTGATGACCAAAGTTGAATCTCCAAATACATCCAAGTATTTGATCCCTAAGTCTATGGCAGCTTTGAGACCGAAGATGCATGCTTCGTATTCTGCCATGTTGTTTGTACAGTTGAAGAAAAGTCTGGCAGTGAAGGGAGTATGACATCCTTCTGGAGATATGAGTACGGCACCGATACCATTGCCAAGTGCGTTAGATGCCCCATCAAAGAACAGGGTCCATTGGGATCCTTGTTCAGGTCTGTCATATGGCCTGATTTCTTCACAGTTGTCTAATGTCATGATGTCTTCATCCGGGAACTCGAACTTCATGGCATGATAGTCTTCCACAACTTGGTGAGCGAGGTGATCAGCCAATACACTACCCTTTATAGCTTTCTGGGTAGTATACTGTATGTCATATTCTGTTATGATCATCTGCCATCTCGCTATTCTCCCAGAAAGAGCGGGCTTCTCGAAGATGTACTTTATCGGATCCATTTTAGATATCAATAGAGTAGTATGGGTCAGCATATACTGTCTCAGCCGGCGAGCAACCCATGCCAGAGTGCAGCAAGTTTTCTCGAGCAGTGAATATCTTGTTTCACAGTCGGTAAACTTTTTGCCCAGGTAATAAATAACATGCTCTTTTCGGCCAGACTCGTCATGCTGCCCCATCACACACCCCATTGAGTTTTCTAAAACAGTTAGATATAAGATCAATGGCCTTCCCTCGACAGGTGGCAACAACACATGAGGCTCTTGCAGGTATTCTTTGATTTTGTCAAAAGCAACTTGGCATTCGTCATTCCATTTGACTACTTGATCTTTCTTCAAGAGTTTGAAGATTGGCTCACAAGTAGCTATCAGGTGAGAAATAAATCTGGCTATGTAATTCAGACGTCCCAAGAATCCTCTGACTTCTTTCTCAGTACGAGGAGACGACATTTCTTGTATCGCTTTAACCTTGGAAGGGTCAACCTCGATACCCTTGTTGCTGACGATAAAGCCTAAGAGTTTACCAGACCGTACTCCGAACGTGCACTTATTTGGATTCAATCTCAACTTGTACTTCCTCATCCTTTCAAACAACTTTTGTAAGTGATCAAGGTGCTCTTCTTCTGTCTGTGATCTGGCTATCATGTCGTCCACGTAGACCTTTATCTCATGATGTATCATGTCATGAAATAAAGCTACCATGGCGCGTTGATAAGTTTCCCCAGCATTTTTTAGTCCGAATGGCATGACCTTATAGCAGAAAGTGCCCCACTGTGTAACAAAGGTTGTTTTCTCCATATCTTCAGGCGCCATTTTGATTTGGTTGTAGCCCGATAAACCATAAATGAAGGAAAATACTTTGTGTTGTGCCGTATTGTCAACTAGAATGTTGATGTGGGGAAGTGGGAAATCATCTTTGGGGCTTGCCCTATTTAAATCTCTGTAGTCCACACACATTCGCACTTTACCGTCTTTCTTAGGCACAAGAACAACATTGGCCACCCATTGGGGATAAGAGGTGACAACTAAAAATCCGGCATTGAATTGCTTCATGACTTATGCTTTGATCTTTTCCTACATATCGAGCCTCATGCGACAAACCTTTTGCTTTACTGGGGGATAATCTTCTTTTGTAGGCAGACGATGTACCACAATGTCTGCATCAAGTCCCGACATGTCTTCATACGACCAGGCAAAGATCTCAACATAGTCGTGTAATAACTGAATCAGGCGCTCCTTGACACTGGGTTCCAGATTGGCACCCACCTTTACCTCCTTCTTGTCTTCCTCAGTTCCCAAGTTAACTGTTTCGACCGGCTCTTCGTGTGGCTGAATGGTCCTTTCTTCCTGTTGCAACAACCTGGCCAACTCCCCTGGCACTTCATAATCTTCCTCACCTTCGTCGTCGGCTTGGTAGATCGGATTTTCAAAGTCATAATTGGCCATAGCAGAACTGTTACCCATGAGATCCTGAGTGGATGTAGATCTGCACTTTTAATATGTGAGTGTGTGTAAGAGCATGGCTACCTTTGAAAGAAATAAAATGTAAGATAGAAAAGACAAAGAAAACAAAATTTGATGCAAAAACGTCAATGATTCATTAATGACATATGAGAATGAAGTGACAACCCTCACGAATGGACCGTTGTGCCTCGGGTAAGACACAAGGTTTTAAAAAGTATGAATTGTTTAAATATTACAAGCCTGAAAATATTAAAAGACAATTACTCTGAAATTAAAGTAATAGGAATGAAATCTTTGGCCTCCCAATTGTTGAACCCTCCGTCGATGGTTGGAAAAATCCATTCGTCCATGTCACAACTGCCATCACTGTCTTTTATTGCATTGACTCCTTGATTGCTGATATGCAGAGGTGGTCCCCCAGCACGAGAACGTCAAACAGCTCTTTGGGCCTCTGAAGTGAACCCCAACCCAAATTTGTCGGACTTATAGGGAATATCCAGAAGCTGACCCCAGATAGTACACCCTCCCTCTTCAACTACTGCTCGAGCATCTTTCAATGAGGCCATCTTCAGTGTAGGTCTGGTAATCTTCGGGACTTTTGGAGTAGACTTGGTTGCCGCGACCGTTGTTGGAACTTCCTCAAAGTTCTGACAGGGAGTCTCTATGAATTCACAATCCATTTCGACATACCTCAAAGAGTTCAGATGGCTAACCATGTACTCCTCCTCTCCGTGAACAGTGACAATCTTTCCTCTGATCGGGTATTTTAGCATTTGGTGTAGGGTAGAAGTGACGGCACCAGCACCATGGATCCAAGGTCGACCCAACAGACAAGAGTACGAAGGGCGGATGTCCATCACATAGAAAATTGAGTCAAAAGTCCGAGTCCCAATTTTTATGGGGATACTAACTTCTCTGTGCGCTGTCCTCTTGGAGCCATCAAAGGCCCTTACTATGATGTTGCTAGGTTTCAAGATTAACCCCTCGCAATCCAGTCGGTCGAGAGCAATCTTGGGTAAGATATTCAATGATGAGCCAGTATCCACCAGAACGTGGGCAAGTATGGTGCCCCTGCATTCAATGGAAACATGTAAGGCATCGTTGTGCTTCCTTCCCTTAGAGGTTAAATCAGCGTCGGAAACGCCCAATCTGTTATCAGTAGTTAGACTGGCCACACAGTTTTCAAATTGGTCGATGGAGGTCTCTTGGGGTACGTGGGCAGTCTTAAGAAACTTTACCAAGGCTTTGGCGTGAGTTTCAGAACATAAAAGTAAGGACAATAATGATATCTTCGAGGGGGTCTGCCCCAATTGTTCTACAATGTTGTAGTCACTTTTCTTGATTATCTTCAGGATTTCTTCTATTTATTTTCTAGAAGCTTCAAGGATGACTTCAGGACGTTCTCTTGCTTGGGAAGGCTCAATCAAATCCTCTTTGCCCCTTGTATTAGTAACAGGGATAACAGTAGGAGTATCACTGAGAGTGTCGGTAGGAGTGGCAGTAGTAATGATCACAGGAGTAGCAACGGTCTTTGGAGAAATCTCAAGTGATGAGACTCTTCCACTTCTTGTTATTTTGCTGGTCCCAGTAATGTTATCGATATCGGGATCAATATCTCTCACAACTTCATCTTTAACAGCCGACTGATCTTGCTTGACGCCATAATAATAAATGTCAGCCTCATAACTCCAGGGAACAGCTTTATTTGAGGAGTATGATATTGGTCTTGGCATAGTGATGATTAAAGGTGGAGACCTTTGAACAAATGTAATCCTGACGGGTCTTTTGGAGGAGACCCTGGGAGGATTGTCGGAAATGGTGATTATCGAAACATCTTGATAAGAACTTTTAATAAGAGGTAGCTTTTCAAATAGGATTTCTTTGCTAGTCATCAGGCGCTGGACGCCTATCTTTAATAACAAACAGCCGTTCGGTAGAGACTTGCATAAGTGACAATCTTCATCGCAGCCTGGGAACTGGCCGGCTCGTAGTAGATTCTGTTTAATGGTCAACAGAGGAGTAACTAAATCATTCACAGAGGAAACAAAACGATCATTGTCAATGGCGTTGATACCTTGGCCATGTCTGGGCATTGGCGCAGTTATTACATTAGGCGTTTTTGGGGGATCAAATTCAATCTCTTTCGCATCGATAAGGTCTTGCACCTTATTCTTTAAGGCCCAACAGTCATTTGTATCGTGCCCCGGGCTTTCAGAATGATAGGCACATCGAGCGTTCGGGTTGTAGCGAGGAGAAGCAGTATTGGGATTCTTGGGAGCTTCCTTTAAAGTTGTCAGATTGGTCTTTAGAAGGTGTGGCAAAACTTGAGACATGGTCATGTTAATCCGGGTAAATCGTCTCATGGGCGCTTCTGGTTTGCGCTGATAATTTCGCTGCTAATTTGGCGCAGGGTTAGAAATCATGACAGCCCCTACTACCGGGCGACAATCAGTTTTGTTTTGATTTCTAAAGTCATATGCAACACTGACCTCCTTCTTTCCAACAAAAGGCTTCTTCACCATACTCGAGGATGCATCTCTTTGAATTTTGCCGCTTTTTATACCGGCCTCAACCCGCTCACCAGTCATAATTAATTCAGTAAACCCAGCTGAGGAACTCCCAATCAGGTGATTGAAAAATGGTCCTGACAGGGTGCCCAGGAACATATCCACTAATTCTCTGTCGGATAGAGGGGGCTGGACCCTGCTTGCGAGATCCCTCCATTTTTGAGCATAGGTTTTGAAACCTTCACCTGTTCCCATAGACATGCTTTGTAACTGCGTCCTAGTCGGAGCCAAATTAGCATTATACTGATATTGTTTGTAGAAAGCGGCGGCCAACTCTTCCCAGTTGCGAACATTGGTCCCTTCCAATTGGTAGAACCAATCCAACTGCGTCCCAGATAAACTCTCCTGGAAGAAATGCACCCACATATTCTTGTCAGCCGTGTGGGGTTGAATCTTTCTGACATATGATCTTAGATGTAGCTTCGGGCAAGAGACACCATCGTACTTGGAGAAAGTTGGGACCTTGAATTTTTGTGGGATGACAACCCCCGAGATGAGTCCTAATTCTTCAAAGTCCAAACCGGGTACCCTCTGAATCTTCATAGCATTCAAACGATCCTCTAGCTGTTTGTATTTATCATCAGCAGGAGGATATTGTTCCTCAGAGTAATCAGGCTCTTCCTCTCCTTCGGATGCTGGGTCGTTGTTCACTTCTTGGGTTTGATTATCTCATTCGCCTGACGATGTTGCAAAGTCTAAAGTTCGCCTGGTTTGTCCTTTAAACCTTCTTCCCATGATTACAACACCGGTTGGTTTCTTCGTTTTCTTCTTCTTCTCTTTAGCCAACAGAGTCTTTAACTCCTCTTGTCCTTTTGTCAGAGCCGTGAGAATTTGTTGAAACTGGGCATTCTGCGCCTGAAGATCTTTCACAGTCTGTTCAACATCCATCTCACTGAAATAAATAGTAGAAGGATAAGGCGACCTGTTATGAGAAACCTGTATGATGTTATGATGAATGAAGATGCAATATGCAAATGATTTCAAGGAAATTAAGAGATTTAAACTTGTTCAAACCAAAAAAGGAACACGCGTCATATTAAATAAAACCAAGTTTGAATACATCATGCCTCCTTGGGCTTACAAAGGAAGAAACAAAATACAACAAAACTCCTAAGACAAAAAGACCGAACGCATCCTCTTTGGAGAAATGTAGGCATTCAAGTTTTTCTCTTCATGAAGCAGTTTGGTGAGCTCCAAAACCTTCTTCTCACTGGCGTAATACTGGGTTTCAAAGGTGTCTCGCTCTTCCTTCAACTGAACCCAAAATTTCTGCAGGTCTTCGAGAGAGGTAGGCATGTCAGGATGAAGAATGGTGTATGGGACGTCTCCTTCGATAACCAGCTCAATAATGATAGGAAGGATGGAAGGGTAAGGCATCAAGAGACTCTGAGCACGAGCCGATACCCACTTAAGGTAAGGCTCGAGAGGGATAGAGTTTTTATGTCCCAAAGTCCTACTGTCCACCTTGTTCACCATTCCCCAAGCACGTGTAAACCTCTGGCGGTAACCTTGGTCTTCTTTGTCGTATTCGAACACCAGACCTTGGATGAGCATCTCATGAGGGCCGTCTCTTCGGGCATACCCAAACTGCCGAAGAGCTAAGCATGGGTTGTAGGTGATACCTCCCATAATACCAAGCAGAGGTACATTAGGGAACTCCCCACAATGGTCAATGATAGAGATATTTTCCAAGGATCTTGAGCATAAACGTATATCAGAGTGGGTGAGAGACATCAATCTTTGAGACCAAGTCAGTCTTTGCTCGTTCTACAATGCTGATTGAGGCAGGTGTGAAGTGAACCACTTAGCGAGTAGGGGGATACAACACAAAAGGGTGCCTCTTTTCTCCATGGTGCGGATATGAAGGCAATGCAATATGTCTCCTAGTAAGGTAGGTATAGGATTGCGAGAGAGAAAGACTTTGATGGCATTAACATCCATGAATTGGTCCGAATTGGGAAAATGAACCAAACCATAAATGAGGAGAGCTAGTATGTCTTCTAAAGCTTGGAAATCCATGTCATTCCAGAATGAACGGGCTTTTTCCAAAAGAAACTTAGCTAGAAAACCTTTAACCCCACTTCTTGTCTCCCAATTGGCTATGACGTCGACCCTCTTCACATGTAAAGCTTCGACGATGACTTCAGGTTTTGGAATCCCTTCTAAACCGGTGAATGGTGTCTGATTAAGCACGGGCACCCCTAAGAGTAGAGAGAACTCTTCCAGTGTAGGTACCAACTGATAATCCGGGAAAGTGAAACAATGATGTACGGGATCAAAGAATTGGAATAGTACACACATCATCTCTTCTTGGAAGTTGGATGTAGCCAAACTGAGGAGTCGACCATATTTCTTGGTAAAAGGAGAATCCCCGGGCACTCTTGAGGCTAACTCTTGAAGTTGAGGATGTGCTTTTACAAAGCTGATTCGGATGGTGTTTCTTCGGAGAGAACTCATGTCCTACAAAACAAAAACAAAGATAAATTTCTAAATCCTTGAAATGGTTGGTGAGCGTGCATATGATGTTTATGATGTTTATGATGTTTATGTATAAGCAAATATGTACACACACAACAAACAGATCCCTATGTTTTAGGCTTGCATGAGTTTTGTAGGTAAGTACCCTCTTGAAGTCTAGTTGGCACAACCTGTCCTAGAAATAATGATCGGGTTCTAAAGGATCTCAATATCACCGACCTTTCTCTTAGGCATTGTCTCAACACAACAATATTTTCATGCGACCGAGATATCCCAAAAGTCTAGCCTCAATGAGTGTAGTATCGAGTATCAACCAATTTTCAGCTTTACACCAAAACCGTCTACCTCACTATGTCCTAATGGCCAAGTTTGTTCAATTAGGGTTCTAAGGTCAATTAGTGCTTCATGACGCCACTCAGCAGCCCTGTATTCTCCTCGATTCACCACGAGGGATATCGGTACCCACAAATGCGTCACACTAACATAGCCATTGTTTCAACCATATCGGTCTACGCCGTACAGTCTCCACAATCTATTGCTATTTGCCTAAAAAGGTGTCCCAGATCCGGGTGGAGGATCAAAGCAAGCCCAATATGAAGAACTAAATATAAAGCACAGAAATCAAATAATGAAAGCGAGTAAAGGTGATCTAACTCTAAGGTAACCCCACTTTTTTAGAATTGTTTTCCCCAACAGAGTCGCCAGTTCTGTGATACAGTGGGAGAACTGAGTTGGTTCGTTTTGCGTTTCGATCGCATTTGTGCGGATAGCAAGAGTCTCCACCGACTTTTCTTTTATCTAAAAGGAAAGGTGAAAAAGCACAGGAAAGACCTTTCGAGATGTTTTCTTGAGTTCGGGGGGTAGATTATGAAAAGGGAAGGTATTAGCACCCTTTTCATCCATGGTTTTCCATGGGCTCTTAGTTACTCGTTTAGATCACTTGCTTTTGTTTGACAGTGTGCTTGTGATGTGGGATTTGAAAATGTTTTGAAAAAATATTTTCGTAATGGTTCTCGTTTCTATAAGAACGCGTACAAAGTTTTTATTTTGAAAAGTGGTTCAAAGATGTGTTTGTGGATTGTGTTTCGGAAAGTGTTTTGAAAAGGTGTTCTGCAATGGTTCTCATCTCTGTAAGAACGTATACAAAATATTTTGTCTTTTGAAAATGTTTTGAGATGATAAGTGTTTGTGTAAAATGTTTTTGTTGTTGTGAGCAAGCGAGTAACTAAGAGCGAATCTATCTACTCGAAAGGTTTTCAATTGTTCTTTTCTTCCTCCTTTTAATGTTGCTATCTTACCATTAATTTGGTAAGAAGCCCCATCCTTGGATGTAAAGGGATAGGCGCGGGTCAATCGTACAATCATCGAAAGCAACTTATGAGACGCTTTAGCAATTTTTCATAAGGGACTAGATCTTTTTATCGAAGGCAACATCGAGGGACATCGAGGGACTACGATCTTTTATCGAGGGGTCTTTTCTAAAGCGTCCCATATTCGAGGGACATGGCTGTGTTTCCGAGGCAACAAGCGAGGTTACCCTAGAGGTGCGCATGTGAAAAAAGTGTGTTCGTTTCAAGTTATTTTGTTGAAATTAGGTTATCTAGCGATTGATTTTATGTGTTGCCATGCACGCCTAATTTACTATACAGTATAAGGAATAGTAAATTGCGGGAATTGAAATTCTACACTATTACAGAGTTTTCGGGAATGGGGGTACAAATTTACAAATGAGGATGAATTAATGCGATTAACAGTCAAAATAGGCAATCAATACAACCAAATTAAATTGAATCAAATAAATATAACAGTCTAGGGCAATTAATTAACAAAGTATCGCAAAAAAAGTTATTTGGTTTGTAACGTTTGGAAAGAAAAGAAAATTTAAAGAAAATAAGTCAATTGTATATATATATATATATTTTGTTTGGTATTTTGTATTTATGAGAGTATATAAAAAAACTATTTTATATACCTTTTGAATTTTATTATATGTAAATTAATTAATAATTTTATTTAAAAAAAAGTTTATTAAAGAAAGAAAAAGAAGTTGATAAAAATTATTCACAAAGTCTAAACCAAACTAATTATAAAAATTGTATATTTTAAGTTTAATTGAATTTTAGAATTAAAACTAAATATAACCCAAAAAATTAGAGAAATAAGATTAAAAGAATTAAACAAAATAGAAACGCCCACAGGAGGAGTCGAACTCAAGCCACTTGGATTGTCACAGATACATCTTGCCAACTAAACTACATTACCTGTTTGTTATGTTTACGCTTCAAACAAACTAAAAAGGGAAAATGGTGACGGATTGGGCCAACAGGCCCAAAGGGGGTGACCCGATTTGGCATAGAAGAGAAAGGGTTTGAAAAAACTGTAACCCTAATACCAATTAGGAGCGCCGTTGGTGCTGTTGTTTTATTGGAAAGGTCAAAATTAATTATCATTATTATTATTATAGGGAAGGCAAAAAGCAAAATTATTATCATCACAAACTTATGATGTACCGTGAAAACAAACAAAAGGCAAAACAAATCTCTCTCCCAAATCACCTTCATCTTTCTCTCACGATCTTCCTCTACTTTCCGATCAAATGAACAACAAAACCTCTGTCTCTTAATCTCTCGCGATCGTTTATGATAACAGAAACAATAAAAAAAATCCGCAAAGCAACAAGGAATAAAACTCTCGGTTCATCTCAAACCTTGCACACGGTAACATGCAGAGAACACAATAGAAAAGTTAAGAAATACTTACCAACAGAATTCGTACGACACGTCTTAGGCGGAGAGAAACCCAGAGATAATTTGGTAAGTCCTTCAATCAATTCCTCTTTTCTGTTTCTTCTGATTATTCAGCTGTATAACTGGCGTGTTTGACCTTCGTCTGTCTATTGTGTGTGAATAGTTGTGCGTGTTGAGTATGAGCTGTTGCGATTTGGGCAGAGATAATGAGGTTATGATTTGCGGTAATGGGAGATGAAGGAATTTGGAGTTGGTTTGATGGTGCTGGTTTATTTGGTTTATGATGTTGATTTGGGTCTGAGATAAAAGTTTTTGGTGAGCTTGGTGATGTTGCTGGTTTTTTTGTTTTGTTTACGATTTGAGACAAAGGGTTTGTATGAGCTTTTTGTTCTGTGTTGTTTTTTTGGCTCCTCTCCCCTCAATGTTAATGCAGAACCCTTGTATTATATCCAAGGAGAGTAGGTTTTGGGGGGAATATTGGTGGGTTTGAATACTTTCTGATATGCTGGTTTTGAACCTTTTAGTAGCAGGTTTCTGTTTTTGCTATTTTTGTGTTATGGTTGGACTTGGTATGACATGTTTTGTATTGTTATGGGCAACATAACCTAGCAAGTGTTGGGCTGATTTTTGCAGCATAGCAGGTTTTTGGACAGTTTCTTTGGTTTAGGTGATATTTTTCTAACTTGTCCCTATCTTCTTTACTCTTTTATTTTTCAATGAAATAAAGCAACTTGCTTTTTACTCCAAATTCTGAAGGGTTTTGCAACATAGGGAAAATGATGATGCTAGCTTGTATGTCATCTGATTTTGTATCCTATCCTTGCTACTATATTTCTTCTATTTGGGCAGCCTTGGACTTGCTTGCTATGTTTGTTTTGTAGCCTATTCTTGCTGCTATATTGTTGTTGCTTGGGCAGCCTTGGACTCGCTTGCTGTATTTGTTTTTGTTGCAGGTTTTTGCTTGCATTCCTTAGGCAGCTTGGGTAGCTTGCTTTCTACATTGTTTTTGTTGCATGTTTTTGCTTGCATTCGTTAGGAAGCTTGGGTAGCTTGCTTGCTACATTGTTTTTGTTGCAGGTTTTTGCTTGCATGCTATTGCATCCTACTGCCTGCTCTCTCTTATATTTTGCCTTATGCTGCCCTGTTTCTGTGATGTTGTGTGCTGTTTTGTGCTGGGCAGTTTGACTTGTATATTTGTTTCCTTTCTTGTGAACCAAGAAAGGCAACTTTCTTGTGATTTGCAATTGGGAAATGGATTGTGATGAAAAAACAAACAAATATTCTGATTCCGAGTTGCAAAACCCTAATGATGAACTCATCTTTGCTTGAATTTTTCAATGCTTATTGTTTGCTAACTTCTTCTTTTTTTCTTTTGTTACATGAACATGAGGCGTGGATAGCAAGCGAGGATGGGAATGGTCACTTGAAGATGAAACAACAGAGATTTGAAGAAACAAAATAAATGTTCTCTCTTTGTAGAAAAAAAACTGTAGTTCTTTGTAACAAAACAACAAAAAAACTTGTAAATCAAACCATTTCTAAATGTAATAAAATGAGCCCTTGAATAAATTTGTTGCAATGAATTTTATTGTTCAAGACTTGAATTTATTTAAATTTTCAATTCTCAATTGAATGTTTTAGACTAAAACATATTGGTTTGGTAACTTGGATTTTAAGCAATCACAAATGATCGGATATTCAATATGCCTTGATCCATATCATGCATTGCATATGACTGACCTTTACCTTTCAGGAAGGATGACGTTAAGTTATCAGCTCAGTCGAAGACCTGACTGGTTCTTAAATCTCAACTGAATTATCCTCGGTTGAATTACAGATAAAGTTCTCAATCTCGACAATTTTCCTCCGTCATAGTATGGACGAGTTCTACAATCTCAATGGTATACTCCGTTGAAGACCAGATAGTTCCTAGATCTTGATGAAGATGTTTCCCTCAGTCGTAGACCTGACCGGTTCTTAAATCTCAACTGAATTATCCTCGGTTGAATTTCAGATAAGGTTCTCAATCTCGACAATTTTCCTCCGTCATAGTGTGGACGAGTTCTACAATCTCAATGGTATACTCCGTTGAAGACCAGACAGTTTCTAGATCTTGATGAAGATGTTTCCCCCAGTCGAAGACCTTACCGGTTCTTAAATCTCAACTGAATTATCCTCGGTTGAATTTCAGATAAGGTTCTCAATCTCGACAATTTCCTCCGTCGTAGTATGGACGAGTTCTACAATCTCAACAGTATACTACGTTGAAGACCAGACAGTTCCTAGATCTTGATGAAGATGTTTTCCTCTGTCATAGTGTGTACAAGTTTTACAATCTCAATAGTATACTACGTTGAAGACCAGACAGTTCCTATATCTTGATGAAGATGTTTCCCTCAGTCGAAGACCTGACCGATTCTTAAATCTCAACTGAATTATCCTCGGTTGAATTTCAGATAAGATTCTCAATCTCGACAATTTTCCTCCGTCATAGTGTGGACAAGGTCTACAATCTCAATGGTATACTCTGTTGAAGACCAGACAGTTCCTAGATCTTGATGAAGATGTTTCCCTCAGTCGAAGACCTGACCGGTTCTTGAATCTCAACTGAATTATCCTCGGTTGAATTTCAGATAAGGTTCTCAATCTCGAAAATTTTCCTCCGTCATAGTGTGGACAAGTTCTACAATCTCAACAGTATACTCTGTTGAAGACCAGACAGTTCCTAGATCTTGATGAAGATGTTTCCCTCAGTCGAAGCCCTGACTGGTTCTTAAATCTCAACTGAATTATCCTCGGTTGAATTTCAGATAAGGTTCTCAATCTCGACAATTTTCCTCCGTCATAGTGTGGACGAGTTCTACAATCTCAACGGTATACTCTGTTGAAGACCAGACAGTTCCTAGATCTTGATGAAGATGTTTCCCTCAGTCGAAGACCTGACCGGTTCTTAAATCTCAACTAAATTATCCTCGGTTGAATTTCAGATAAGGTTCTCAATCTCGACAATTTTCCTCCGTCGAAGTGTGGACGAGTTCTACAATCTCAACAGAATTATACTCCGTTGAAGACCAAACAGTTCCTAGATCTTGATGAAGATGTTTTCCTCCGTCATAGTGTGGACGAGTTCTACAATCTCAACAGTATACTCTGTTGAAGACCAGACTGTTCCTAGATCTTGATGAAGATGTTTCCCTCCGTCATAGTGTGGACGAGTTCTACAATATCAACGGTATACTATGTTGAAGACCAGACAGTTCCTAGATCTTGATGAAGATGTTTTCCTCCGTCATAGTGTGGACGAGTTCTATAATCTTAACAGTGTACTATGTTGAAGACCAAACAATTCCTAGATCTTGATGAAGATGTTTCCCTCCGTCATAGTGTGGACGAGTTCTACAATCTCAATGGTATACTACGTTGAAGACCAGACAATTCCTAGATCCTGATAAAGATGTTTTCCTCCGTCATTGTGTGGACAAGTTCTACAATCTCAACGGTATACTACGTTGAAGACCAGACAGTTCCTAGATCTTGATGAAGATGTTTTCCTCTGTCATAGTGTGGACGAGTTCTACAATCTCAATGGTATACTACGTTGAAGACCAGACAGTTCCTAGATCTTGATTAAGATGTTTCCCGCCGTCATAGTGTGGACAAGTTCTACAATCTCAACGGTATACTACGTTGAAGACAAGACAGTTCCTAGATCTTGATGAATATGTTTTCCTCCGTCATAGTGTGGACGAGTTCTACAATCTCAACGGTATACTCCATTGAAGACCAGACAGTTCCTAGATCTTGATGAAGATGTTTCCCCCCAGTTGAATTACGGACAAGTTCTTAAAACTCAGCAGAGGCATTCTGTCAATTGAGGTACAAATAAGTCCCTAAATATCAACAAAAGTTAGACTTCCCCAGCAGAATCTTCCACAACAACAGGTATGCAAGTTCTCACTAAGGAATCTCTTATGCGATCGACGCTCCTGTAGATGGCATCTGTAAGCCCATCCTCCTACCAACAATCTCCAAATGGCATCTGTAAGCCCATTCCCAACATCACAAGGCTGATAACACTTCATGCGAGTGCAAATTTCTGGGCACTCTAGTGTTCAATCATCTTCCACCTTCGGATCACGAAAGGCACAAAAGCCAATCTACATCCTCAGGTTTAAGAAGATTGAACAGGGGCAGCTGTTGTACCCCAAATTTTGCCCTCTCATATTCCTCAAAACATTTCAAGAAAAATCTCCAAGTGGCTCAAGGTTGCTCAAGAGTTGGACAGTCAAGCTATCTCCTAAGGCAGTCAACCCCAAATTAGGGTTTTGTGTTGCATTAATATCCTTGAATCCAAATGACCTCAAGTGTTCCTCAATGTCCTAATATGTTCTCAAGGTCATCCATGTCAAATTTCAAGCCTTGAAGAGGAAGTTTGCTCAGTCAATTGTTCAAAGGGTCCAAAAATCGACTGTGCTAGGGCAAAAGTCAATTGTGACCCAAATACAGTCAAACTTCAAGATTTTTTGTCAACATTCTCATTTTGAAGGATATTTCATCATTTGATCAAGGGTTGATCATGATTCATCAAGGATTTCTCAAAATTCATCAAGACTTAAAAGTTGCTAAATTAGGGTTTGTTAGGAAAAGTCAACTCAATTTTGACCAAGCATAACTTTCTCATAATTTATGATAAATGACCCATCCAAATCTCATTTTTAAGAGGATGAATTCCTTAAAATCCATCTTCATACCCCAAGATCAGCAAATGCACTCGCAAGAAGTTATAAATTTGGACATTATAGGTCATTTTTGAAAGTCAACAAAAACACCTTTTTTTTCCAAAGATTATAACTTGAGCATGGAATATCAAAATGAGATGAGACCAAAAGGGATGGTTAGAGAGCATCTCAAGATTTCTAAAAAGTCTAAGAACACTTCCAAAAGTTCAAAATTGAAGAAGTTATGCATTGTTGAAGTTGGGCATTTTTGCAAAATTGCCAAAAGTCAACTATCCCCAAAACATCAAATTTTGTCAAATGGGCCCATTCTTTTCCACTTGATTTGAACTTTCCACATTGCACACGTGTCCTAGCTTCAGCCATGATCCCATATCTTATTTTTATTATTTTATTTTATTTTTTATTGAATTATTTCATTTAAAATCAAATTAAATCAAATAAAACCCAAACCTTAATTACCTAAGATCTTTTTGGTTTTTTCAGGTCTTTATTGTCATCATGATCATCATCAAAATTCATATCAAGCATATCATGTACAAAAATATGGAGATTTGACAAAATTGGCAAGCTTTAAAGGATGAATCAAATCAAATCATGAGACATTGATTTAGAGGGATTCCATCCATATTTGTTACCCTAATACATTGCATCATACATAAGCAAGAGAGGCACACGAAATTGAGGGTTGGAGGCTGCAAGAAAAGGCAATACAAAACTTGAAAAAAGTGGTAAAAAGCTTGAGATCAAAATCGTGCCTAGAGGTGTTTTCAGAAGCTAAGAAGCATCCCAATCGATTCCTGGACGTTCACTGAAGAAAAACCAATCCAAAGCAAGTGTTCTCACACACCACAAATTGTTGTAAGTGTCACGCGATTCCCTTCTGTACTTGGTTTCGTATCTCAAAAATTATGCATTGTTACAATGAAATAATTGCATGTTTGTAATCACCATGCCATTTGCAAGCTTTTGACATTAACCAATTTCATTTATATGACCAATATGAAGATCTACCATTGTAGGGTTTTCTAGGTTTTTTTAGGGCTTTTTATTACAGGAACAATTGGCTTGCGTGAAGGGTACCATCTTGTTCAGGGGAACAAGACGAGCTCAACCATGGTGCTACCTTTCATTTATATGGCCTATGCAAGATTTTGGAATGGAAATGGTTTATAGATGTGATACGGTGGGAGAACTGACTTGGGATTTTGCGTTTGTTTTCACACTTGTTCGGTTTAGCAAGAGTCGCCACCGACTTTTTATTTTATCCTAAGGAAAGGTCAAAAAGCACAGGAAAGACCTTTGAGATGTTTTCGTGGGTTCGGGGGGTAGATTATGAAAATGGAAGGTGCTAACACCCTTTTCATCCATGGTTATCCATGAGCTCTTAGTTACTTGTTTTAGATTACTTGCCTTTGCTTTTCAATTGTTTGAAATGGTGCTTTGTGTGTGTGGTTTTAAAAAATGTTTTGAAAAAGATGCCTTGTCTAGGCAACCTTTGTAATGATTCTTGTTTGAATATATACAAAGGTGTGTGTCTTTTTGAAAAGATAATTCAATGTTTTGAAAGTTGTTTTGAAATTGTTTTGAAGTTGTGTTGTGAAGTGTGTTTGAAAAATGGCAAGGATGTTTTGCAAGATTTTTGATCAAGTAACTAAGAGTTGTCTACCCTATTTTACTCAAAGATCTTTCTCATGTTTTTAAACCTTTTAACAGTGTTATTTCACCATTGTTTTTTATGAACAACCTTGCCTTAGGATGTTAAACGGGACAGGCGCGGGTCATCGTATACAATCATTGAAGGCAACTTGTGAGACGCTCTAGCAATTTTGTAAGGGACGAGATCGTTTTATCGAAGGCAACGTCGAGGGTCATCGAGGGACTACGATCTTTGTTTATCGAAGGGACATTTGCTAGAGTGTCTCATACTCGAGGGACATGATTGCATTTTCCGAGGCAACAAGCGAGGTTACCCTAGAGGTGCAAGTGTGGACTATGTATTGATTTTCATGCATTTATCTTGTATTAGGTTATCTAACGGTTGATTTTGAATCTTCGCATACAAACCCTAATTACTATACAGTATATGGAAAGCGATAAATTGTGGGAATTAAAAGTCTAAGTTATTACAAATAAGTATCCGGGGATGGGGGTACAAATGTTTACAAATGGGGATGAGTCTTATCAGAATAGTAATGTCCAAATATTATGTTACAACCAAATCGAACCGTCGCATTCTCAATGTAAAAATATAACAAGGTATAAGAATCAAAGAGAATCAAAAGTATTGTGAGATGTATATGGTTATTTACAAATGATTAAATAAAATATTAACCTAATGAAAATTAAGTGTTTATTATTATTTTTGTGTTTTTGTTAGTTCTATATAAACAAAGGGTTTTAAAGAAAGAATTATTTAACTTAATGAAATTCTATTATTTATATATTTATTTAAAATGTGATAATTGTTAGAAGAAAAATATTAAGAGAATTTATACAAAAACTATATTTTTATCAGTAAGAGAAAAAAAAGGTAGTATGTTGTAAAAAAAAGAAAATAATAAATATATATAAAAGAAAAGATTAAATCAACAAGAATGACAATGACGGGCCTAATGACTAGTATGGCCCAAGTAAAAAAAATAAAAATTGGATAAAAAGGGGGTGTAGGTGTCACACGCGTTTGGGCTTCAGTGAGTTTTGTTGGGCGAAAGCCCAATTGCATTGTTTGCACAACAATTTTCTAGGGTTCGTGTTTTATGTTCCCAGAATTAGGTTTGCAGTTTGTGAACGGCGCCGCTCCTCTCCTCTCGTCTTCATCCTCTTTGTCTTTCTCAAACCAAGAAACTGATGTCCTCTCCCCTCGCCTTAGGCTACCAGAACGCCACCTCCAACCTCTCCTCTCCGTGGCTACACAGGGCGACGATTTGAAAGGTACTAATTTTATTCTAAACGCGTTTTAGGGTTTAGGTTATATGCTTGCATGTTATCGTTTTACTAAGCTTTAAACTTTGATATTCATGATATGGTGATGTAGGAAAAGAAAGAGGGAAATTGATACCTTGGGGTTTTGTTTCTGGAGAGGCGATGGAGGGTTGGATCGGCGGCGCTCTCAGGTGGCCGGAGGAGGGAGCGGGATGATGATGCTAGCTCACTTTTGGTATTTTCTGTATTTTTTACTTCTCTTGAATCGTTTGATGATGAATTTTATTACTGAAAACGCTTGTTTCGAAACTCTTCCTTTTTATGGACTTTGTTGATTCTGATGATGATGAACTTTGAAGTTTGTTTGTTGTTAGCTTTTATAATCTTCCCTTCTTCTTTGGGCACTGGATATTTTGTCAGTGATGATTGTATTCTAAGATTTTCTTTTGATATGTTAGTGATGAACATACGTATTCTGAAACTTTATACCATTTTGCTTCTGAATCTTCTCTTCTTCTCCTCTTTGCTATGACGATGAATTTTTCTGAGATGTTGTTGTTGTTATTGATTTGGCTTATGCTTTTTTATGATGATGAACTTGAACTGAAAAGGGCTATTTGTTGTTCTTGATTTGGATGTTTGATGATGGTGAATTTATTTGTTCTTTGTTGAGCTTTTGTGAAGGCAGACTGATGAGCATTTGGTGTTTGCTTGTCTTTGTTGAGTTTGGATTGAACTACTGTTTTTACAGGTTTGTTATGTACTTGGACATGTTTGAAGGCTTGTTTGGTAAGGCAGGCTTGTGCAGTTTTAGGCAGGCTTGGATCTTTTCTTGAGCTTGCTTGCTTTTGTTTTTGAGGCAGGTTTTGATAACTTGCAGTTTAATTTGAGACAGGCTTCAGGCTTCTTGTTGGTAAGGCAGGCAGGCTACTGAGTTCTTGTTTTTTTGCAGTTTTTGCAAGTTTGATAACTTGCAGTTGTACAGGCCACAGGTTTGGAGGCTTTTAGTTATGCAGGCTGGATGTTTGTTCTTTCAGCTTGCAGTTTTGGACTTGCATTTTTTGGTTCTGAAGGCAGACTGGTGTTTTTGATATCATCTAGCAGTTTGTGAGTTTAGTACAGGTTGGAGGTTTTATTTGTTTGGTACAGGCAAGTTTGCTGAGTTTTGCTTGTGGTTTGCTTGCAGTTTGCTTCTGGTTTTGAAAGCAAGCTCCAGTTTTTGTGGCTCTTGGTGTTTGCTGTTTATGCAGGTTGAACTGGCTTTAGGCAGGCTTGTTGTGCTTGCTTGGTAAGGCAGGCTGTCTTGCTTCTGCAGGTTTGAGTTTGTTTGTTTGGTACAGGCAGGTTTTCTAATGGTTTTGATAACTTGCAGTTTAAACAAGTTGGAGCTTTTAGTTGCAGTTTTTTTGGCTCTCCATAAAGCATTTTTAAATTGCTTAATATATCTTTTTTCTGAAAAGGTTGTTGGCCAGAAAATGATGAGATGTCTTGACAAGCTTGCTTGCTTGTATCTTGGTTTATCCCTTCATTTTCCATATTTTCTGCATTGACAGTTTCTTGACAGCTTGTGTACTTGGTTGACAGTTTCTTGACAGCTTGTGTACTTGGTTGACAGTTTTGTGTACTTAGTTTGCTTTTATGCAACTTGGTTTGCTTTTGGTTGACTAGTGCAATTTGTTGTTCAGTTTGATATTGTGCAGCTTGTGCTTTCTTTGTGTGCAACCTTGTGCTTTGTATCTTTGCATTTAATTGATCATATGTTTGCAAAATTATTTTACTTTCCTCTTTGTGAACCAAGAAGAGAAATCTTCTTGCGATTTGCAAAGAGGACGAGTAAAACATGATGAAACCAAAACAATCTGATTCCGGCCAACAATCTTTAATGATGACTTTATATTTATCTGCCTGAAAATTCTTTTTTAATTTAACTGTACTGATTTCTTTTTTCTGTCTTTGCAGGTAAATACCAGTTAGATAATGGAAGAAGCAATAGAAGATAGAAGACTTCAAGAGACTTAGATTTTAGATTTATTTTCTTTTCAATTATTGTAATAAATATTATTGTAAACATTGTAAATAAATTTACAGTATTCAAATAACATTTGTAACAACAATTAAAATAAATAAAAAGTCTTTGTCAGATAATTCCTTATTTCTTCTGCACTGTCTATTTAATTATTTAAATCTCTTGAATTAAAATAATTGGAAATGCATCCCAATAATTTTAACTCAGATAAAATAAATAATCAACAAACTTTGCAATCTCGCAACCTTGCATTAACCACAATACGCCCGACATTCCAATTAATCATATGCTTTGTACAGTTAAACAAACAAACATCCATACACCTTTCACTTCACTGATCAAACCAAATGCTTCAAACTTTCAATCAAAAGCCCCAGCTCCTATCCCAGATGTTTAGGTTTTGAGAAACATACATCAATCTTGAACAAGCGTAAAAACAATGTAACAGTCAATTGAAATACTGTGGATTCAAATTCTTCTGAGAAATACGAGTGAAAAATCCTAATTCCAGATTTGCCGTCAAAGAAAAGTCTGCTTGATCAATTCCTGAGCCAAACTCAACCAAATCAATAGAAACCCTAATTCTGGATGGACTGATAAGAAAAATCTGTTTGACTGATTCAAAATCAATGGAAACCCTAATTTTGGACTGACTGATAAAGAAAAGACTGTTTGACTGATTCAAAATCAATGGAAACCCTAATTTTGGACTGACTGATAAAGAAAAGTCTGTTTGACCGATTCTTGAGCCAATCTGAAAAATCAGGGCAAACCCCGAAGTTATGATTTCTTGTAAAAAAAGGGAGGGCAAATTTTGGGGTACAACAATAGCGACGGACCTTTGTCCGTTGGTATAAGTATTCTGATCTTTAGCCACGGTCCAACGATAGGGACGATGGCATGTTGCTTTCTCATTCGTCCATTCAAATATGGCACGCATATTTTTGTCTTGCTGGCACATTAACTCGTTTTGTTTTATTATATTTTCTTTGTATTTTATTAACAATTGAGTCAAAGAAGTGCAGTGGCAAGCGTGCATCCAATCACTTTCAGGACCTGGGTTCGAATCCCAGGTCCCCCACTTTCTTTGTTAATTTTTTCTTTCAGGTGATCATGTGCATAGTCCAAGTGTGTAGCCCACCATAGTCTCTCAATCATCCAATGGCCATATGGCCAAAGGCCAAATCTGGTGGCCATGATCTGGAGGTCTATCATAGGCAAAGTCAGCGCACACACACCGAATCAGGAAAGTCAACAAGGGGCCAACTCAATTGGGCTTCAGCATTGCTATATGCACCACAAAATTCAGGCCCAAACCTCTCTCTCTCTCTTTATTTTATTTATTTTGTTTATTAATTGTTTTTATTATTTTTATTTTTAATTCTAACCAATCATTAAAATTCTTTTTCTTTAAAATAAAATCACACCAAAATATTTTTATTTAATCAAATTCTAACTTTTATTTTTATTAATAAACATTAATTAAATTAATTTAGGTTTTAATGTTAGAATAATTTTAACCCTTTTTACAAATAATTAAAATTAACTAGACTTAATTAGGTTTTGCTAATTCAATTAATTTTTATTTTTCTTTCTTTAAATAACCAAAAATCCAAAAATAACTTCTTTTTTCATTTAATTAATTAATTTAATGTAGTGATTAATTTAGATTTCTTTCTTTCTTAAAATATAAAAAAACCACAAAACATTTTCTTTATCAAATTAAATTCTAACTTTTATTTTTGTTGATAAACATTAATTAATTGATTTAGAATTTTAATTAGAATAACTTTCACATTTTTGTAAATAATTAAAATTCAATTAGATTTAATTAGGTTTTTTTACTAACATTAATTAATTTTTATTTCTTTCCTAAAATACAAAAAAACCCAAAACTATTTATTTTTATTAATTAATTAATTTATTAACTTAATAATTAATTTAGGATAGTTTCTTTTCTTAAAAATAAAACAGCAAAAAAATCTTTTCTTTAATAACAAAGGGTCAAAACCCTAAATGCGCTCGATTTAATTTTCCGCACGCGATCTATTTATCAATATTGTACTTGTTCCCGGAATGTAATAGATAATTTGGACCATTTATTTATCGCTTTATTTATTTTTCCGCATTTAAATTTCAAAGGGTTGCTTTTGGCGATGTAAATACCCGACGTCTTGTAATTTAATTTTCGCAATTTATTTTCCGCAAAATATAACTGTTAGATGTTTGATAATAGGGATGCATGACAAGAATGAATGTTTAACCTAAAATCAACATAGATCACCATTAACATGTACAAAGATAAAATTAACTGAAAACAACACACTCGCACATGCGCACTCTTAGGGTACACCCCACTTGGTTGCCTTCGTACGCGGTCATTGAGTATAGGTCACTTTAGAGGTCGCCCTCTTGTCTAAAAGATCATAGTTGCCTCGAAACGGTTGCCTCAGATATTGTTGCCCCAAAACAAATGATCTAAGACATTAGGGTTACCGCTAAGGCGTCCTAACATTGCTTTGGTGACCGCACGCCCCTCATTCGAATTGACCCTTAAACTCCAACGACGGTGCTACCTACTCATCAATAGTAGGAAAGCATTGTCTAAAGGAAGATAGCATAGAACGATTCCTTTTTCGAGTAGGTAGATGGTTCTTAGATACTTGCTCTTTTAAAAAAAAAAAACTCTTCACACTTACACTTTCCGAACAAAGTTTTCAAAAACACTTCATTACACTCTTGAGGACAAAAGCAAGAGTTAAATCGAAGTTTCAAAACAAAAACTTTTTTTCAAACCCACAAGCACAAAGAAAAGCAATTTTGAAAATAATATGAGCAAGTACCTAAGAGCTCGTGGATAACCACAGATAGAAAGGGTGCTAATACCTCCAGTTTCTATAATCTACCACCCGAACCCGAGAAGTATCTTGAAAAAGGAATTTTTCTGTGCTTTTTTCCTTTCCTGGTTGGATAAAATAAAAGTCGGTGGCGACTCTTGCTTACCGTGACATTTTACGAAAACAAACGCAAAACGCAAACCAACATTCCAAAAAATAGTCAGTTCTTTCCCACCGTATCACACACGCCATGCTTGATAACAATGGGATTTTATTGCTAAACAGTCATGCTTTGAGAACCCTCATCAACCTTTACAAATTCCAAGATCAATGATGATTAAGAACATTTTGAAAACAAACAAATGACTTGCGACGATTTGATAACTTTCAAAGTCTTCCAAACACAATTTTCCCTTAATTCTTTGAAGATAAACCCATGAGCGACATCACACATGACCATGAGCAGAAATAAACGTCTCAAGGTCTTGTAATTTGAATAAATCACAATTCTAGAGATCAGACGACTGTCATTTGAAATTAAGTCAAAATTCATGAAGTGACTTCCAACGCATTCGAATTTCTGATGATTTTCTACGTGTAATCAATTCTTGATTTGTGAAGAGAAATTTGAGATGGCATCAAGGGGAATCATACGCAAGAAAAACCATTCAAATTTTTTGAATAATGAAGAAGTTACGATCATTTGAATTTGTTCTCGCAAAAGGGCAATTTTCAAGTCAATGTAGTCGTTTTCAGTTATCTGGACCATTGATTGAGCAAACTTGCAATGCGAGGTTTGAAAACTGATTTAAACAACCTTGAGGAGACATGAATACCTATGAAGATCATTTGAAACCCTGAAGACTCAATTTTCTTTGAGAAACGTCAAACCCTAATTGTTTGACTTACTGCCTAGGAAAGGAATCTGTCTGATCAACTTCTGAACCAAATTAGGTGTCTGAGAAACCCTAGGATAGCATCTTGAGTGAAAAATGGGAGGGAAAATTTTGGGGTACAACACCATGTATCTCTTGGAACATACAAATGACGAAGGCAACACAAATCTCCGGTCTGTTTTCATGTGTTGGTTATGTTGGCCTTCTTTACATTGTTCATTCAGCTTTTGGTATTTTCTAACTCTAAGCTTGGATTGATTATGCCTCAACTAATTAAGACGCTCAGACCCCATCATGGTGTAGCCATAAACCAAAAACTGTTGGAAGAGTCTTCTGGAATGTAGCAACATTTTAGCCTTAGTCATCCATTGTTGTAATCGAAAACATATCCAATCTTTTATTGTTTGAAATTTTTTCTTGATAACAACCTGTTCATGTTTATACTTGTGTAGTATATTTAGCCTATAACCCTTCACCATAAGGAAAAATCAAAAGTTATTGGTAGGCTAGGTAACTTGGATGGAAGTCATTGATTCCTTGTAATTCACCATCACGATGTTGAACAATGATGTCTCTTTTTAATGCAGAATCTATATCTCCTACTATTAGAGCAGCAACTTCTAAAACTATAGGGCGGTTATAAACATGATTGTCAGTAGATCTATCCACAATAATTTCCGCTTTAATTATTGGTAAGAATTTTGTTTCAACATATTCCTTGCCATTCTAAAATATTTTGAATGAGGGTTATTGTCATCTAACATCAACTTCAAGTTGGTAACTATTGTATTTTCAATATGTGTATTGTCCCTGTGAAATACCAGAATAACTAAGTTTGCAAGAAAAACATGATTGAGAATAAAAGTAGGTAATGACGAAAGTAAGAATACTTGAAACACTGAATTATGTTATCCACTTCATTGTTGGTGTTAAACATATATAATTAAACATACTTTGAAGGTTGGCCAAGCTCAGGTAGAAAACTTCCAATTCAGTGGCATGCTTAACCATGTAATCGCAATGTAGGAGGACCTGCCCCCCCTAGAGTGGGTTGTGTCAAACTTCATTCCTAGTGAAGTAAATGAAAATGTTGCATTGTAAGTTCGAATGTTATTCTAAAAATTTCTCGCGTCGGGAAGGTTGTGATCAAACAAAAATCTGTTTAATACAGGTGGTGGTGTCTAAAGCATTGGAAGCACATTTTTCCCTCCCTTGAAACAGAGTGGAAACTTTGAGACAATTGTTATGTCTTGAATTTCCTTTATGCTCTTGATACAACATACACGAATGGCAGTGTTGGCATTCCCAAACAGGGTCCCCAATATTAAATATTAAATAACAACATAATGCAAAATACATCAGACATGTTATGTTTAGGGAAAAGTATAATTTGTAGTGACTTATGAAAATAATAAAACCTTAGTTATTTGGATTTCCTAAAGTAACAGATATATCACAATCATCTGATTTAAAATCTTGATCATTAGAGTTGTTGGTTTTGAATGGCCGGAGGTGTCATCAGTTGAATCATTTGGATTGTTTAAGTTTGCAGCATTTGTAATCAGAATGTTTCCACTAAATGAAGGTGGTGCAATGTGGTTATGCAAATGAGATACATTAAAATTTGTACTTTGAGAAGGTTGTGCAGAATTAAACATGTTGATAAGTTTAACTCCATGTTGTATACCAGATCTTGGTCTCTTGAAAGTGTTTCTGTTGGAGCGATGATGTTTAGATGACACAATATGGAGTGTATTTGTTAACGTTGTTGTAATAGGTACTTGTTGTCTATTAGTAAAGATTGCAGTGGGTGTGAAAGTTTGAACCATTGGCTATGATGGCTCGACATTTTCCTTGTTCGAGTTGATGGAAGTTCTTTTCCTATTCAATAATTTAAGTCTTCTTCTTTTTTTAACAATAGATGCAAGGGTATTGTTCTGGACTGGGCTTGCCCTTAGCCCAACTCCCAGTGAGGACCAATCCAAGTGTGTCAACCTGTACCACTGACCGGTTCTACCCTCGAACACGGCGGGAAACTACCACCCTTTCTCCACGAGGAGACAACCTCACCATGCGGGGACAACGTCCCGAGTAGACTGAGGACGGTCACTTCCGAGCATGAAGGCTTCGAGGACACATCAACTAGCTCGTCGACCAAGACTGGTCCCCTATCGACCTCGCGTATGGCAGGGATCACCCATGACGAGCAGGTGTTCCTCCCAAGCATCCTCCTCGTAGGGCTGACTACCAACGTCTCCGGATATTACAGAGTCTTCGTGGTCCTGGAAAGATCGCATCCATATTCTCCTGACCTTGCGGAGGACGTCATCCAGGTAAGGGACCATGTGCGGGTCTCCGCTACTTACGTAGGACCCGACAGTCTCTACGTTGGGCCTGCTTGACCAGCCCAATGAAGAGACCTTGGCCCGGCATTGGGGGCTATAAATACCCTCTCTTTTGAGAGGGCCAGGTATTCAATACTTTCTAACTCTCATGCTTGCCTTCTCATTCCATAACTTACTTTGACATCGGAGTGTCTTGCAGGTACCTCCCATCTCATTCAACTTCTGTTCGAGCTAGCTGTGACGGTCCATTCTGGTCAGGTACGATCAGGTATTATTGAAGTTAAAATTTTCAACTTCCATTACAAACAAACCATGTATTAGTCAAAAATAAATGGGAAATGTTAAAGGTAAGCAAACTGTAAAATCTACTAGAAACTGTATTAGAATGTATGAACAATGAAAGCACTACTTACATCAAAGTTGTTGATAAAACTTTTGATATTTGTTTAATACATACATTGGAGAAAGGGTAGGAACCTGTTGAGTTAGCCGAGATAGAGTAAATACAAAATAATATTAGTTGTGGTAGGGATCCGTGTAACTTGGGAGTTGTGAGAAAAGTTGTATACAATATAAATTGTTAATATATGCAATACTGTAAAAAAAGTTGTAGAGATAAGCCATCATGAGTGTTTCATATCACAAGTAGAGTGTGTTGATTAATATATTTTAAAAAAGGTGTCTTAATATTGTTTCAGAAAATAAGGAGGGTAGAGTGTGCAGAGGTATATATTGATAAAGAGGCTAAAATGTAACTTTCTAATGAAAAGTTAAAGAGACATATCCTAAAAAATGAAAAGAGAGGAAAGCAAATATTGAAAGGAAGGTGGAAAATTGTGTTTGGAAAGTTGAATTTAACGCTGAATTTAGATGATTATAAGATAGTTGATATGAGAAGTGGGTGAAATTTATTGATCTAAGAAAGTAATTTGGTTTGAAGTGTTGAATATTGGGATTGCAGAACGATTCACAATAAGTGAGTACTTTAGAACAATTACATAAAAGAAGTCATGTAAACAATAGGTCCATAGTTGGAAAGTTAAAAACATTAATGTAAACAACAAGTCAACATAATTTTAGTGGAACATCAATTTGTTACTCTGGAAGTTTGACAACATAATCAACTACGTAAGTCAAAAGAGAATTACTTAAGGCCATAAGTCAAAAGAGAAGTACAACAGGCCATTAGTTTGTAGACTACAACATTAAGTTATCAATACAGTGCAATTTCTAAATCAGGACAATTCAAGGAGGATTGTTCCCCAACTTGATAATTTTCTTCATTTTTGTTGATGACCCTTCTCCTTAAAAAAATAGATGAAAGTGTATCCTCAGTACAAACTTGAGGTGCAACTCTTTTTGAGGCTTGAGATGGTGTAAATAGGAGAGGGTTATGTTTGGAGGTTATATCAAGGTCCTGCAAGAAGCCATACAATATTAGGATCGTGACATCAACATAGTCATGGGTTAATAAAATAGGGGGAAAACAAATGAATGCAAAAACGGTTACATCAACTACATTTCAGTATTCAATTGCCAAAGGGTCGTCTACATGTTCAATAATCTACAACCAAACAAAAAGAAGATAGGTGTGAATGGTGTTCAAGTAATCAAGAAGTGTAGTACACGAAAGAAGTTAAATTAGAATTAAGAGTGGCATGTAGTTTGTTTGGTGTTGCACACAATGGAGACGATGTCTTATCAGAAACAAAATGACACAAATAAGTAAATTTGTGTTATGGGATATTTGGAAAGACTGAAGTTGTTCAATAAAATTAACATTACCAAAGCTTGACGCAAAGATTCTTGTAGTTGTTTGATGACACCTTCATCCTGATAGATGGAGACAACAATTGCATTATCCCACGAATGTTTCCATTTGACCTTAAATGTCATTGTGAGGCCGACCAAAGCATCGAGTGCTAACGGAAATTCAAGGGGATCAGTGATTCCAACCTATTTAATTTGGGTGTACAAAAGTATTAGTATATAAATATAGAACATGTATATATGAATTGTAGGAATATAGATAAAAACAAACAAACCAACCTCAATCAGGTTATTACGCATCTGACCAAATGTAAGTTCCAATAGCTGCAAAAACTCTCAGTCCCATAGAACAAATGTAGATTCACATCCATCATGTGCAATATCAATCAATATTTTATACCTATGGAAGTCAAATAAAAATTGATATATAAGAGTAGGAGTAAGTTAAGTAATGTAAAAGAATGAATATGAAGAAAAACCTGAAACTTTCAGTCTCAGTATTGTGACTAGCGCTACAAACACATGGTGGTTGATCTCCCTTAGCAACTGTTGGACACGCATAGCATGCTTTGTAATACCAATCTCCTGGAGCCGTCTTGAGTTTGTAGGTTGTAGCAACAGTGACACGCTGAGCAACCTGAAAGGGAAAATATGCGTACGATTAAGGAAAAAATTGTAAATCAAATGGAATAATAACGATTAGGTGTCAAAATTCGATAAGGAGATAAAGTCTTACGGTCTTTAGTTTTACAATATCACAGAGAGGGAGAACTATAGCTTATACATAAGTTTTTCGTACGGGCTAAGCTGAGTACTACCATATGTTTGAGACATTAGGGACAGTGTAGTCACACTTTGAGATAAACCATCGACCAAAGCAAGTTTTTAGATGCTAGGTAAAAAGGAAAACATAATTAATATGAGAGAGTCAAAATGGAATTATATTAATAGTCAAGAATGTGGATGATGTCAAAACCTATTTAAAAAGTGTTGAATCTCAGAGAGATCATCATTGATGTGTGTGATACGGTGGGAGAGAACTGACTGTTTTTTGGAATGCTGGTTTGCGTTTTGTGTTTTTTTCCGCAAAATGTCGCGGTAAGCAAGAGTCGCCACCGTCTTTTATTTTATCCAACAAGGAAAGGAAAAAAGCACAGAAAAATTCCTTTTTCGAGATATTTCTCGGGTTCGGGGGGTAGATTATAGAAAGGGAAGGTGTTATCACCCTTTCTATCTGTGGTTATCCACGGGCTCTTAGGTACTTGCTCATATTGTTTTCAAAATTTTGCTTTCTTTGTGATTGTGGGTTTGAAAAGAGTCTTTGTTTGAAAAGGAGTGTAAATGTGAAAATTTGTTTTATTTTGAAAGAGCAAGTACTTAAGAACCATCTACATACTCGAAAAAGGAATTGTTCTATGATATCTTCCTTTAGGAAATGCTATCCCACTATTGATGAGTATGTAGCACCGTCGTTGGAGTTTGAGGGTCAATTCGAATTAGGGACTTACGGTCACCAAAGCAATGTTAGGACGCCTTAGCGGTAACCCTAATGTCTTAGATCATTTGTTTTGAGGCAACAATATCCGAGGCAACCGTTTCGAGGCGACTATGATCCTTTAGACAAGAGGGCGACCTCTAAAGTGACCTATACTCAATGACTGTGTACGAAGGCAACCAAGTGAGGTGTACCCTAGGAGTGCGCATGTGCGAATGTGTTATTTTCAGTTAATTTTATCTTTGTACATGTTAATGGTGATCTAAGTTGATTTTAGGTTAAACATTCAATCTTGTCATGCATCCCTATTATCAAACATCTAGTAGTTATATTTTGCGGAAAATAAATTGCGGAAATTAAATTACAAGGCGTCGGGTATTTACATCGCCAAAAGCAACCCTTTGAAATTTAAATGCGGAAAAATAAATAAAGCGATAAAGTAATTAAAGTCCTATTAAGCAATTACATTCCAGAAACAAATACAATATTGGATGAAAATGGACCGCGTGCGGGAAATTAAATCGGGCGCAAGTTCTAGGGTTTTGACCCTTTGTTATTAAAGAAAAGATTTTTTGGTTATTTTTGAATTAAGAAAGAAATTAAACTAAGTTAATATTAAATTAAATCATTTAAACTAATTAATAAAAAATAAATATTTTTTGGGTTTTTGTTATTTAAAGAAAGAAAGAAATTAATCAATGTTAATAAAACCTAATTGTCTAAGTTAATTTTAATTATTGCAAAAAATATATTAAAGTTATTCCTAATTAAAACTAAATTAATTAATTGATTTGTTAATAAAAAGAAAATACTAAAATTTAAATTAATAAATAAAATATTTTTTGGTTTTAATTTTATTAAGAAAAAAGTTTGACTGGTTAATTAATCATGAAAATAATTAAACAAGCAAAAATAAAAAAATGAAATAGAAAGACTTAGGAGGGGTTTGGAAAGCAAATTCCATGGCCCAATTGTGTTGTCCTGGCTGACTTTTTGAGATCCAGCGTGTGCACTTTGACTAGGTAGCATGGTAGACGTCCCATCTGGATCACCAGATCTGGCCTGGGGCCTTCACCTTTGCCGGATCCACTTGAATACCTTTACTACTTAACCTCAGCTTGTACAACTTCAACCTGTCAAATAACTTCTGAAGATGGTCAAGATGTTCTTCCTCAGTCTGGGATCTTGCAATCATGTCGTCGACGTATACCTCAATATCATGATGGATCATGTCATGAAACAAAGCAACCATAGCACGCTGATATGTTGCCCCAACATTCTTCAGTCCAAAAGGCATGACCTTGTAGCAAAAGGTACCCCATTGAGTAACAAAGGTTGTCTTCTCCATGTCTTCGGGAGCCATTTTAATCTGATTATAACTGGAGAAACCATCCATAAAGGAGAATACCTTATGCTGTGTGGTGTTGTCAACCAGAACGTCGATATGAGGTAGAGGGAAATCATCCTTGGGACTCGCCCTGTTCAGATCCCTATAGTCAACACACATCCGAACCTTACCATCCTTCTTCGGCACAGGAACCACATTGGCCACCCACTGTGGGTAAGAAGTAACTGCTAGAAAACCGGCGTCAAACTGCTTCATAACTTCAGCCTTGATTTTCTCAGACATCTCTGGGCGCATTCGGCGGACCTTTTGTTTCACTGGAGGACAGTCTTCCTTGGTAGGCAGGCGGTGAACCACAATATAGGTATCCATCCCAGGCATATCTTCATAAGACCAGGCAAACATCTCAACATAGTAACGCAGCATCTGAATCAACCATTTCTTCACACTAAGCTCCAGATTTGCACCGATCTTGACCTCTTTCTTGTCTACCTCTGTACCCAGATTTACTGATTCCACCGGATCTTCGTGTGGCTGTATGGCCCTCTCTTCCTGGAGTAACAGTCTAGCAAGTTCACTAGAAACTTCACAATCATCTTCATCTTCGTCTTCGGCTAAGTTGTTCGGACTTTCAAAGTCATAACTGGCAGTAGCAGAGTCGTTACCAGTGAGATCCAGAGTGGATGTAGACCTGTATATGTGAGTGTGTGTAAAATAGTTGTTTTGCCATATGTAATAAAAGAAAGACAAGGAGCGAAAAATTTGAAATGCAAGAAAACATCCAATGCTTTTATTGATGATATATGAAAATGACACACATAAAGCCCTCACAAATGAAGTCACAATGCCCTGCGTAAGATACCGGGCCATAAAGTTTAAAACATTGTTTGTTACAATTTCAAAACAAAAAGTCTCATTACTGGGTAATAACTGAAACGGGCATAGAATCCTTCGCTGTCCAGTTGCTTAGTCCATCATTGGCAGTCGGGTAGATCCAACTGTCAATATCAAACTCTTCATCATCGTCGTCCCCGATAGCATTCACCCCTGCATCCTGTTTGGGCTTTTTTGGTGCTCCGAACTCGATCTCCTTAGCATCAATTAAGTCTTGTATTTTGCTCTTCAAAGCCCAACAATCATCTGTATCATGTCCCGGGCTATCAAAGTGAAAAGCACAGCGGGCATTAGGGTTGTACTTTGGTGATGCAGTGTTGGGATCCTGCGGGGCCTCCCTTGGAGTTACTAGATTGGTTTTCAATAATTGAGGCAGAATCTGAGACAAAGTCACGTTGAGATGGGTGAATTGCCTTTGAGGTCTCTCGGCCTTAGGCTGATTATTGCGCTGAGGAGCACCAGCAGGTCTTGAAATAACAACCGTATTAACAGCTTGGCGGCGTTCAGGTCTATTCTGGCTTTTCGAACTATAAACACCACTGGACTCCTTCTTAAAAGGCTTCTTCTCGGTGCCTAATAAAGCACCCTTCTATATTTTACCAGACTTAATACCAGCCTCAATCCTTTCCCCGGTCATAATCAGCTCCGTAAATCCGGACGATGAACTCCCAATCAGATGGTTGAAATACGGACCAGATAAGGTCCCTATAAACATATCAACTAACTCCCGATCAGCCAAGGGTGGTTACACTCTTCCAGCGAGGTCCCTCCACTTCTGAGCATAATCTTTGAAACCTTTGCCCGCACCCATTGACATACCCTGGAGTTGGGTACGCGTGGGAGCGAGGTCGGCATTGTATTGGTACTGCTTGTAGAAAGCAGCAGCCAAATCCTCCCAATTACGGATACTAGCTCCTTCTAGCTGGTAAACCCATTCAAGCTGAGCCCATGAGAGACTCTCTTGAAAGAAGTGGATCCATAGGTTCTTGTCAGCGGTGTATGGCTGAATCTTCCTAACATACGACCGGAGGTGACGTTTCGGGCAAGAAACTCCGTCGTATTTAGCAAAGGCTGGTGCTTTGAATTTGTGGGGAATCACCACCCCAGATGACAGACCTAAATCACCAAAGTCCAGACCAGGCACTTTTTGAACTTCCATCGCACTCAACCAGTCTTCCAGTTGCTTGTACCTATCCTCGGCCGGAGGATACTAGTCTTCATGAAGTCTGTCTCGTTGTCTGAAACCACAGGGCTAGGAGCCCTCCTTTCTTCCTGACTATCTTTCCCTCCAGATGAGGTAGTCAAATCAACTTCATCTCGTAGCCTTTTCCTAAACCTGTGACCCGTGTTAAACATGACTGTCCTTTTCTTCTTCTTCTTCTTCATCTCTTTCAGAATAAGGGTCTTCAGATCTTGCTGACCCTTAGCTAGATTCATGAACAACTCTTGGAATTTGGAATTTTGAGCCTGTAGAGCCTTGATTCCTTGTTCAGTTGATGGTTCAGAAGACATGATGCTGAAATAAATAGCAAAGAAGATGAGAAAACCTGTAAAGGTACCTGTTATGAGGTGCATGGAATGAAATGCATTTGATATGATTTCAAAGACGTCGAGAGATTCAAATTCGTAAATAAGAAATGAAGCACACTTTTATTAGATAAACTTTTGAAACTAATTGTTCAACAAATTGCTCTTAAGGCGTTACAAGAAAGGAAATACTGAAAAGTAAATAAAAACTGGAAGTAAACAAAGGACATCAACGCTTCCATGGTCGTTTGCCTTTAGTGCTGACATAATCATTGATGATCTGCTCTTTCTCCAGCTGCCTAGTCAACTTCTGGATCTTTTGTTCTTGCTCGTGATACTTTTCTCTATAAGTATCTTGCTCTTCTCTCAGCTGCATCCAGGACCTCTTCAACGCCCCAATGTCAGTAGGCATGTAAGGGTGTAATATAGTAGGAGGAACCCCTTCCTCATCAACAATTTCAACAATGATAGGCAAGATGGCTTCATACGGCATTCCCAGATTTTGGGCACGAATGCGAACCCATCTGAGATATGGCTCCATCGGAAGAGAAGTCTTTGGACCCATCTCGTGTGGATCAGATCTGTGTACTCTATCCCAAGCCCTTATGAATTTGCGGTGTTGCTCGTCACTGTCGCCTTGAAAATCAAAGATGATACTAGGCATTAGCAGCTCATGAGGTCCTTCTCTTCTGGCTCGCCCAAACTAACGTAAGGCCAAGCACGGATTATAAGAAATTCCTCCATGGGTTCCTATCAGTGGAACATTGGGGTATTCCCCACAGCGATCAATAATGGCCACCTCGTCCATACCCTTGATAGTCCAGATGATGTCATTATGAGAGAGAGACATAACCCTATAGGCCCTGCCCATGCCTTATTTGTTCTTCAACACTGATTTGGGGAGGTGTGAAATGAACCACCTTGCCAACAATGGAGCACAGCACATCAAGGTTCCCCGCTTTCGAGCAGTACGGGCATAAAGCTGATGAAGAATGTCACCCAAGAGAGTGGGTACAGGATTACCAGAGATGAAGATTTTTACCGCATTCACATCAACAAAGGAGTCAGAATTAGGAAACAATACCAAGCCATATATCAGAAGAGCCAGAATATGTTCGAATGCCTTGAAGTCAAGACTATCCCAAAAATGATTAGCCTTACCAACCAAGAACTTAGTCAGAAATCCCTTTGCTCCACTACGAGTTTCCCAATTAGCCATTACCTCATCCTTTGTCATATGAAGGGCTGAAGCAATCTCTTCTGGCCTAAGGATCTTCTCCCAACCTGTAAATGGGGTCTATTCCATAATAGAGATACCGAGCAGATCAGAGAACTCTTCCAAGGTGGGGACCAACTGGTAGTCCTGAAAAGTAAAGCAATGGTACAGTGGATCATAGAACTGGACTAGAACACTCATCATCTGCTCGTCCAATTTGGAGGTGACCAAATTGAGAAGATGCCCATGTATTCTGATGAAGGAGGTAGTATCAAACATCTTTTCTACCAATTCTTTAAGCATAGTGGGAACCTGGACAAAGTTGATCCGGATGGTGTTCTTACGCATGGGTTCCATGACCTACAAAACAGAACAAAGATGAATCCCTCCTGTCTTTGAAATAGGTTAGTCCAATGCAAGATGTATGCAATGTTATGATGTCATGATGTCATGATAGAAAGCACACCACAAGTATCCACAAATAGCAAACATGGTAAGGGCACACAAGTCACACAGAGAGCCCTTAGATTTAAGGCTGGCAAGGAGTCTAGGTACTACCCTCTTTCAGTTCAGTTGGTTTAAACCTGTCCTAAAAATAGTAACCGGGTTCTAGAGGATCTCAATATCACTGACTACCCTCCATCGGTCATAATTCCAGTTTAGCAACCTTTTCTTGCGGCCGAAATCATCGCGAGAGTTTAGTCTCAAAAAGTGTAGCATACTGTTACTATTCTATGGGCAAGTTGGTCAATTTAAAGGTTCTAAGATCAGTTGGTGCTTAATGACCCCTTAGCAGACCCATATTCTCCTCGTTCCAACACATGGGATATCGATACATACTATAGTGCCACACCAACATAGCTACTGCTTCAACCGTATCGGTCTACGCCGTACAGTTCCCTCACAGTTTATTGCTACTTACCTAAAGGGTTCCCCCAGATCCGGGTTAGGATCTATAGTAACTCCGATTCAAGACCACAAATATAAAGCATACAAAGCAAACAATTGAAAACACAATGATCTAATCCTAAGGTACACCCCACTTATAAACGTCCCCAACAGAGTCGCCAGTCCTATGATACGGTGGGAGAGAACTGACTATTTTTTGGAATGCTGGTTTGCATTTTGTGTTTGTTTTTGCAAAATGTCACGGTAAGCAAGAGTCGCCACCGTCTTTTATTTTATCCAACAAGGAAAGTAAAAAAGCAATGTTAGAAAGGGAAGGTGTTAAAACCCTTTCTATCCTTGGTTATCCACGGGCTCTTAGGTACTTGCTCATATTGTTTTCAAAATTTTGCTTTCTTTGTGATTGTGGGTTTGAAAAGAGTCTTTGTTTGAAAAGGAGTGTAAATGTGAAAATTTGTTTTGTTTTGAAAGAGCAAGTACTTAAGAACCATCTACATACTCGAAAAAGGAATCGTTCTATGCTATCTTCCTTTAGGCAATGCTATCCCACTATTGATGAGTATGTATCACCGTCGTTGGAGTTTGAGGGTCAATTCGAATTAGGGACTTACGGTCACCAAAGCAATGTTAGGACGCCTTAGCGGTAACCCTAATGTCTTAGATCATTTGTTTTGAGGCAACAATATCTGAGGCAACCATTTCGAGGCGACTATGATCTTTTAGACAAGAGGGTGACCTCTAAAGTGACCTATACTCAATGACCGTGTACAAATGCAACCAAGTGAGGTGTACCCTAGGAGTGCGCATGTGCGAATGTGTTGTTTTCAGTTAATTTCATCTTTGTACATGTTAATGGTGATCTAAGTTGATTTTAGGTTAAACATTCAATCTTGTTATGCATCCATATTATCAAACATCTAGCAGTTATATTTTGCGGAAAATAAATTGCGGAAATTAAATTACAAGGCGTCGGGTATTTACATCGCCAAAAGCAACCCTTTGAAATTTAAATGCGGAAAAATAAATAAAGCGATAACGTAATTAAAGTCCTATTAAGCTATTACATTCCAGAAACAAATACAATATTGGATGAAAATGGATCGCGTGCGGGAAATTAAATCGGCCGCAAGTTCTAGGGTTTTGACCCTTTGTTATTAAAGAAAAGATTTTTTGGTTATTTTTGAATTAAGAAAGAAATTAAACTAAGTTAATATTAAATTAAATTATTTAAACTAATTAATAAAAATAAATATTTTTTGGGTTTTTGTTATTTAAAGAAAGAAATAAATTAATCAATGTTAATAAAACCTAATTGTCTAAGTTAATTTTAATTATTGCAAAAAATATATTAAAGTTATTCCTAATTAAAACTAAATTAATTAATTGATTTGTTAATAAAAAGAAAATACTAAAATTTAAATTAATAAAGAAAATATTTTTTGGTTTTAATTTTATTAAGAAAAAAGTTTGATTGGTTAATTAATCATGAAAATAATTAAACAAGCAAAAATAAAAAAATGAAATAGAAAGACTTAGGGGGGGTTTGGGCCTAATTTGGAGGTTTGGAAAGCAAATTCCATGGCCCAATTGTGTTGGCCTGGCTGACTTTTTGAGATCCAGTGTGTGCACTTTGACTAGGTAGCATGGTGGATGTCCCATTTGGATCACCAGATCTGGCCTGGGGCCATCTGTCCATTGATTGAATGAGGGAGTATGATGCATCACGTGCTTGGATTTGCACTGGATAACCTGTAGAAAAAATATAACAAATACATGGGGGACCTGGGATTCGAACCCAGGTCCTGTTGGTCATTGGACACACGCCACTACCACTCAGCCATCACGCTTCATCTGTTAATATATTCAACAATAATAATAATATGGGATAATGAATTAATATGCCAAAACAAAAAATAAAAACGCGCGAATTATGAATTGGCCACTGGGGGATTGACGTGTCATCGTCTTCTTCCTCCAACCCTGTAACTTTAGCTGCGGATTTAGATCCGCAGCTAAATTCGCAGGTCGTTTCCAAAATCCATTCTAGGCCATGAAAACAAACCCCAAGGACATGGTTAGGTTCGTCTCCCTCTCCTGAGTGCAACCATGTCCATCACAAGATCCAATTTTTCCTGAAATACAAATCCCTAAAATCTAACACAAAACCCTAGCCATACGGTTATGGGGTTACAATTCATATAAATGAAATCAAATATTATCAAAAGTTCAGAAATCTCATAAGCATCATAAATATGTCAAAGATTTTCCAGAAAGATGCAAAAATATTGAGTTACGATTTTGAATACAGAGCCATGAAACGTGATGCTTACAGTGCGTTTTGATGCGTATGAGAGCTTGCTTTGGATTGCAGAAGGTTGAGTAGACACCCAGCAATCGATTGGTGTTGAGTTTTGCTTCTGTAAACGCCTCTAAGTGTGATTTCAGTTTTGCACTTTTTCCACCTTTTTTCAAGTTTGGTTCTCAGTGTTCTTGCAGCCTCTCAGTCCCAATTTCGTGTGCTTTGACTTGTATATGTAATATGCAATGCATTAGGTTAACATTTGTGGATTGAATCCTTGCACATCAATGCCATGGGATTTGATTTGATCCACCATTGAAAGCTTGCCTAATTTGTCACAAATCCAATATTTTTGCACATGGAATGCTTATACGAGTTTGATGATGATATTGATGATGATTAGGTCCTGAAAATAGAAAAAGATCTCATGTAATCAAGTTTTGGGATTTTATTTGATTTAAATTGATTTAAAATGAAATAATTCAATAAAAAATCACATAAAATAATAAAACTGATAAATGGACACAAGGCTGAAGTTGGGACACGTGTGCAATGTGGCAAGTTCAAATCAAGTGAAAAAGAATGGGCCCATTTGACAAAATTTGAAGTTTTGGGGATAGTTGACTTTTGGCAATTTTGCAAAAATGCCCAAATTCAACAATGCATAACTTCTTCAATTTTTAACTTTTGGAAGTGTTCTTGGACTTTTTAGACAGCTTGAGATGTCCTCTAACCAACCCTTTTGGTCTCATCTCATTTTGATATTCCATTCTCAAGTTATAAGCTTTTGAAAAAAAGGTGTTTTTGTTGACTTTCAAAAATGACCTATAATGTCCAAATTTATAACTTCTTGTGAGTGCATTTTTTGATATTGGGGTATGAATATGGATTGTAGGAAATTGCATCCTCTTCAAAATGAGATTTTGATGGGTCATTTCGCATAAAGTAAGAGAAAGTTATGCTTGGTCAAAGTTGAGTTGACTTTTCTTGTAAAACCCTTATTTAGCAACTTTTGAGTCTTGATGAATTTTGAGCAATCCTTGATGAATCATGATCAAACATTGATCAAATGATGAAATATCCTTCAAAATGAGAATGTTGACAAAAAATCTTGAAGTTTGACTATTTGTAGGTCACAGTTGACTTTTGCCCTAGCATAGTCGATTTTTGGGCCCTTTGAGCAGTTGACTGAGCAAACTTCCTCTGCAAGGCTTGAAATTTGATATGGATGACCTTGAGAACATATTAGGACATTAGGGATAATTTGAGGTCATTTGGACTCAAGGATCTTGGTGCAACACAAAACCCTAATTTGGGGTTGACTGCCTTAGGAGATGATTTGTCTGACCCACTCTTAAGCAAACTTGAGCAACTTGAAGATTTTTCTTGCAATGTTTTGAGAAATATGAGAGGGCAAATTTTGGGGTACAAAAGCTTCCCCTGTTCAATCTTCTTAAACCTGAGGATATAGATTGGCTTTCGTGCCTTTCGTGATCCGAAGGTGGAAGATGATTGAACACTAGAGTGCCCAGAAATTTGCACTCGCATGAAGTGGTATCAGCCTGGTGATGTCGGGAATGGGATTACAGACGCCATTTGTAGATTGTTGATAGGAGGTCTTCAACTGGAATAAGAATCAGGGAGATCTTAGCGTCGATCTGACTGAACCAGAGAAGGTCTTGGATTAACTTTGACTGGATAAGAATCAGAAAAATCTTAGAATCGATTTAGCTGAACCAGACAAAAGTCTTGGAATATCTTCAACTGGAATAAGAATCAGGGAGATCTTAGCGTCGATCTGACTGAACCAGAGAAGGTCTTGGATTGACTTTGGCTGGATAAGAATCAGAAAAATCTTAGAATCGATTTAGCTGAACCAGACAAAAGTCTTGGAATATCTTCAACTGGAATAAGAATCAGGGAGATCTTAGCGTCGATCTGACTGAACCAGAGAAGGTCTTGGATTGACTTTGGCTGGATAAGAATTAGAAAAATCTTAGAATCGATTTAACTGAACCAGACGAAAGTCTTGGAATATCTTCAAATGGAATAAGAATCAGGGAGATCTTATCGTCGATCTGACTGAACCAGAGAGGGTCTTGGATTAACTTTGGCTGGATAAGAATCAGAAAAATCTTAGAATCGATTTAACTGAACCAGACGAAAGTCTTAGAATATCTTCAACTTGAATAAGAATCAGGGAGATCTTAGCGTCGATCTGGCTGAACCAGAGAGGGTCTTGGATTGACTTTGGCTGGATAAGAATCAGAAAAATTTTAGAATCGATTTAACTGAACCGGACGAAAGTCTTAGAATATCTTCAACTGGAATAAGAATCAGGGAGATCTTAGCATAGATCTGACTGAACCAGAGAAGGTCTTTGACTGGATAAGAATCAGAAAAATCTTAGAATCGATTTAACTGAACCAGACGAAAGTCTTGTGAGGGCATCTTTCTGAGGAATCCGCTGAAACGACCCTTAATAGATGTAGTTTTTGAGGGGACTACCAGGTCATATAAGTAGTCAACGGTGTTTATTGATTCGTCTTTCCCTGAAAAGGTAAAGAGTTAGTCATATGCAATGTCATGATGTATGAAATGCATGATATATATCAAGCAATGATGCTCTCAAAATAAATGAGATTGTGTGGTATGATGCGTATATGCCTGTATCATGATGTATGGAAATGTAATGTTTCTAGCTGGGGAAAATAACTCCCGGATAGCTGCTGAAGAATAGAGCTGGATTCTTCGTTTCCGCTGGGGATGGCGAACGAAGAGAATAAACCTACAGGAGAGGATGACTCCGTTGGGGGAATAAACTGATGAGGAAATTACTCTGTGGGGAAGAGATGTTCTGCTGAAGATTCCATTGATAAATTCCTTCGGGATGAATTATCAGTGCTGGTGGCATTGAATCCTATTGGGGATTGAATTCCTGTTTGTGAAAGAAAAGAACTTCGTTGGGGATGATCTTCGGTTGCGACTTCTCTGGGAATGACCTTTTAGACTCTTATGGGGATAATCCTTTGAGTTCTGCTGGGAATGATCCTTTGAACTCGGCTGGGGAGATTTATTTTTGTACTCCGCTGGGGATAAACTTCCAGAGTCTACTGGGGATGATTCTCCCAACTCCGTTGGGGAAGCTTTTTCAGACTGCGCTGGGAAAATTTTGACTCCACTGGGGACATCTTGTACCCTGCCGGGGAGCATTCTTATATTCCGTTGGGGGAATATTAAGACTGTCGGGGGTATCAAGCCTTTTTAGTGCTGATGGTAGATAAACTCTGCTTGGGGAGAATATTACCGATTCATTCACAGTTACAAGTCTCAGCTAGGGAGAGCTATCATTACTGTCTTACTCTGCGGGGAGTGAAGATATCTTAGCCATATTCTTCAGCTGAATCTACCTTTGTACCTGGTGGATAGGGCAACTGTATAGTTTGGACAATTTTTATTGCCCCTGTTTCTGATATTACCAGTAATCTTCTTTTTGTTTCGCATGTAAATATTTATGAGCAGCAATTAATGTCAAGTGCATATATCAAAAATGAACATTGGACGTTCTTTGCAAAACAAAACGGATAAAGGAAAACTGGTTTGAATTTTCTCTGAAAGTGCATTGTATTGATTTTGAAGTTTGGCCCGTAAATAGGCATTTTTGTACAAGAGGCTGACGTCCTAGTAAGAGAACGCCGCCGAACAACTAGAGTTTATACAATTTTTGAAAAACAAAACAAAATAGCTATGTGAATAATCCCACTGGGTTCCAACTCTGCTATTGCCCTTATATCCTCGAGCATCTCATCACTTTGCTACTTGGTTGAAGGTAGGTCAGATTGATTAGTGTCGTTCGAGCTTGATAGTCGATACCGAAGTCTGGATGCAAGGTGATCCAATGAGACATAGTGTTACGCTTTGATCCCTAATTTTTGCTTGGACCGCCCTTTCGGGTTTTCAGTCCACCGGGATACCCTTTTTTGCCCAAGCCGCCTTTTCAGGTTTTCGACTTGCCGGGTGTACAATTTTTTTTTCATTTTCATCCCTTATTTTTGCCCGAACCCTTTTGGTTCGCTGGGAAGCCCTTATTTTTGCCTAGACCAGTCAACCTAGCGGGTCTTTGATTATGCCTAGTATATTTTCACTATGTCTGCATTGACGGGGTGAGGAAGGTCGTCACCATTCATGGTGGTTAGAATCATATCTCCTCCTGAGAAAATGTTCTTAACCACAAATGGTCCTTCGTAAGTAGGGGTCCGTTTGCCCCTGGGATCACCTTGACGTAGTATGATGCGCTTGATAACTAAGTCCCCAACTTGATACTCTTGTCGTCTAACTTTCTTGTTAAATGCCTTGATCATCCGTTTTTGATACGTCTGACCATGACAAATAGCAGTAAGTCTCTTTTCATCGATTAAGTTCAGCTGATCAAGCCGGGTCTGAATCCAGTCATCTTCGCTCAAACCTACATCCTTCATAATCCGAAGAGAGGGTATCTGAACTTCAATGGGTAATACAGCCTCCATGCCATATACCAAGGAATAAGGTGTTGCCCCTGTTGACGTCCGTGCTGAGGTACGGTACCCATGAAGAGCAAAGGGTAACATCTCGTGCCAGTCTTTGTATGTTACTGTCATCTTCTACACAATCTTCTTAATGTTCTTATTGGCCGCTTCTACAGCCCCATTCATCTTCGGCCGGTAATGAGAAGAGTTGTGATGCTGTATCTTGAACTGCTTGCAGAGCTCAGTGATCATCTTGTTGTTGAGATTGGTACCATTGTCCGTAATGATCCTCTCTGGTACACCGTATCGACAAATCAGATTGTGCCGAATGAACCGTGCCACGACGTTTTTGGTTACGGTAGCAAAGGAAGCTGCTTCAACCCACTTTGTAAAGTAATCAATAGCCACCAGGATGAAACGATGCCCATTGGATGTTGTAGGTCTGATCTCGCCGATCATATCAATGCCCCACATTGCAAAAGGCCATGGAGCTGTCAAGACGTTCAGAGGAACTGGAGGTATGTTCACCTTATCAGCATAGACTTGGCACTTGTGACATGTCCGAGAATGCTGATAACAGTCGGCTTCCATAGTGGACCAATAATATCCTTCCCGTAGGATTTTCTTTGCCATGGTGTGTTCACTGGAATGAGTTCCGAAAGCACCTTCATTTAATTCTGCCATGATCCTTTCTGCTTCGTTCTTATCCACACATCGCAGTAGGGTCGAATCATGGTTACGCTTGTAAAGGATGCCATTGCTGATGAAGAACTTTGCCGCGAACCTCCTTAGAAACTTCTTATCATTAACAGATGCACCCTCGGGGTACTCCTGAGCCTCGAGATACCTCTTCACCTCATGAAACCAGGGTTTATCTGCTACCTCTTCAGCCTCAATGTCACAGCAATGTGCAGGTTTGTCCAATATTTCAATGATAATCTGGGGAGCTTCGTTGTTCCAATTAACTTTAAACATAGAAGACATCGTAGCTAGTGCGTCCGCCAACTGATTCTCCTCTCTTGGGAAGTGTTCAAAGGTTATCTCCTCGAAATGGGGAAGCAACGTCAACACATACTCCTTGTAAGGAATAAGATTTGGGTGTTTCGTATCCCACTCTCCTTTGATCTGACTGATCACGAGAGCGGAATCTCCGAAGACACTTAGAAACTTAATCCTTGGGTCAATTGTTGCTCGAAGACCCATGATGCATGCTTCATACTCCGCCATATTGTCGGTGCAGTTGAAACATAGTCGGGCGGTAAATGGAGTATGAGAGCCTTTAGGAGATATGATCACGGCGCTAATGCCATTTCCCAAAGCGTTCGAAGCTCCATCAAAGTACATAGACCATCGGGATCCCTCCTCAGGTCCTTCATCCGGTCCATGTGTCTCACAGTCAGTCACTATCATGATATTCTCGTCCGGAAATTCAAAGTTCATAGACTGGTAATCATCCACTGCCTGATGTGCCAAATGGTCTGCTAACACACTTCCCTTGATTGCTTTTTGAGTTGTGTATTGGATGTCATACTCAGTCAAAATCATCTGCCATCTCGCTATTCTTCCGGACAAAGCAGGCTTTTCGAAGATATACTTGATTGGATCCATCTTCGATATCAATAGAGTAGTGTGAGTCAGCATATACTGTCTCAGCTGGCGAGCAGCCCATGCCAAAGCGCATCAAGTTTTCTCGAGCAGTGAGTATCGGGTCTCACAGTCGGTAAACTTTTTGCTAAGGTAATAAATAGCGTGCTCTTTTCGGCCAGACTCGTCATGCTGACCCAGTACACACCCCATTGAGTTGTCGAGTACTGTCAAGTATAAGATCAGAGGTCTCCCTTCAACTTGAGGCATCAAAATGGGTGGCTCTTGGAGATACTCCTTGATCCTTTCTAAAGCGGCCTGGCATTCATCATTCCAACATACTACTTGATCTTTCTTCAGTAACTTGAAGATTGGTTCACAAGTAGCGGTCAGGTGTGAAATGAATCGGGCAATGTAGTGTAGTCGTCCCAGAAAGCCTCTGACTTCTTTCTCTGTTTGGGGAGCTGGCATCTCTTGTATGGCGTTCACCTTTGCCGGATCCACTTGAATACCTTTACTGCTTACGACGAAACCCAACAACTTACCAGATCTCACCCTGAAAGTGCACTTGTTCGGGTTTAACCCCAGCTTGTACAACTTCAACCTGTCAAATAACTTTTGAAGATGGTCAAGATGTTCTTCCTCAGTCTGGGATCTTGCAATCATGTCGTCGACGTATACCTCAATCTCATGATGGATCATGTCATGAAACAAAGCAACCATAGCATGCTGATATGTTGCCCCAACATTCTTCAGTCCAAAAGGCATGACCTTTTAGCAAAAGGTACCCCATTGAGTGATAAAGGTTGTCTTCTCCATGTCTTCGGGAGCCATTTTAATTTGATTATAACCGGAGAAACCATCCATAAAGGAGAATACCTTATGCTGAGAGGTGTTGTCAACCAGAACGTCGATATGAGGTAGAGGGAAATCATCCTTGGGACTCGCCCTGTTCAGATCCCTATAGTCAACACACATCCGAACCTTACCTTCCTTCTTCGGCACAGGAACCACATTGGCCACCCACTGTGGGTAAGAAGTAACTGCTAGAAAACCGGCTTCAAACTGCTTCATAACTTCAGCCTTGATTTTCTCAGACATCTCTGGGCGCATTCGGCGGACCTTCTGTTTCACTGGAGGACAGTCTTCCTTGGTAGGCAGGCGGTGAACCACAATATAGGTATCCATCCCAGGCATATCTTCATAAGACCAAGCAAAGATCTCAACATAGTCACGCAGCATCTGAATCAACTGTTGCTTCATACTAAGCTCCAGATTTGCACCGATCTTGACCTCTTTCTTGTCCACCTCTGTACCCAGATTTACTGATTCCACCAGATCTTCGTGTGGCTGTATGGCCCTCTCTTCCAGGAGTAACAGTCTAGCAAGTTCACCAGACACTTCGCAATCATCTTCACCTTCGTCTTCGGCTAAGTTGATCGGACTTTCAAAGTCATAACTGGCAGTAGCAGAGTCGTTACCAGTGAGATCCAGAGTGGATGTAGACCTGTATATGTGAGTGTGTGTAAAATAGCTGTTTTGCCATATGTAATAAAAGAAAGACAAGGAGCGTAAAATTTGAAATGCAAGAAAACGTCCAATTCTTTTATTGATGATATATGAAAATGACACACATAAAGCCCTCACAAATGAAGTCACAGTGCCCCGGGTAAGACACCGGGCCATAAAGTTTAAAACATTGTTTGTTACAATTTCAAAACAAAAAGTCTCATTAATGGGTAATAATTGAAACGGGCATAGAATCCTTCGCTGCCCAGTTGCTTAGTCCATCATTGGCAGTCGGGTAGATCCAACTGTCAATATCAAACTCTTCATCATCGTCGTCCCCGATAGCATTCACCCCTGCATCCTGTTTGGGATTTTTTGGTGCTCCGAACTCGATCTCCTTAGCATCAATTAAGTCCTGTATTTTGCTCTTCAAAGCCCAACAATCATCTGTATCATGTCCCAGGCTATCAAAGTGAAAAGCACAGCGGACATTAGGGTTGTACTTTGGTGATGCAGTGTTGGGATTCTGCGGGGCCTCCCTTGGAGTTACTAGATTGGTTTTCAATAACTGCAGCAGAATCTGAGACAAAGTCACGTTGAGATGGGTGAATTTCCTTTGAGGTCTCTCGGCCTTAGGCTGATTATTGCATTGAGGAGCACCAGCAGGTCTTGAAATAACAAACGTATTAACAGCTTGGCGGCGTTCAGGTCTATTCTGGCTTTTCGAACTATAAAAACCACTGGACTCCTTCTTAAAAGGCTTCTTCTCGGTGCCTGATAAAGAACCCTTCTGTACTTTACCAGACTTAATACCAGCCTCAATCCTTTCCCCGGTCATAATCAGCTTCGTAAATCCAGACGATGAACTCCCAATCAGATGGTTGAAATATGGACCAGATAAGGTCCCTAGAAACATATCAACTAACTCCCGATCAGCCAAGGGTGGTTACACTCTTCCAGAGAGGTCCCTCCACTTCTGAGCATAATCTTTGAAACCTTTGCCCGCACCCATTGACATACCCTGGAGTTGGGTACGCGTGGGAGTGAAGTCGGCATTGTATTGGTACTGCTTTTAGAAAGCAGCAGCCAAATCCTCCCAATTACGGATACTAGCTCCTTTTAGCTGGTAAACCCATTCAAGCTGAGTCCATGAGAGACTGTCTTGAAAGAAGTGGATCCATAGGTTCTTGTCAGCGCTGTATGGCTGAATCTTCCTAACATACGACCGAAGGTGCAGTTTCGGGCAAGAAACTCCGTCGTATTTAGCAAAGGCTGGTGCTTTGAATTTATGGGGAATCACCACCCCAGATGACAGACCTAAATCAACAAAGTCCAGACCAGGCACTTTTTGAACTTCCATCACACTCAACCAGTCTTCCAGTTGCTTGTGCCTATCCTCGGCCGGAGGATACTAGTCTTCATCGAAGTCTGTCTCGTTGTCTGAAACCACAGGGCTAGGAGCCCTCCTTTCTTCCTGACTATCTTTCCCTCCAAATGAGGTAGTCAAATCAACTTCATCTCGTAGCCTTTTCCTAAACCTGTGACCCGTGTTAAACAAGACTGTCCTTTTCTTCTTCTTCTTCTTCTCTTTCAGAATAAGGGTCTTCAGATCTTGCTGACCCTTAGCTAGATTCATGAACAGCTCTTGGAATTTTGCATTTTAAGCCTGTAGAGCCTTGATTGCTTGTTCAGTTGATGGTTCAGAAGACATGATGCTGAAATAAATAGCGAAGAAGATGAGAAAACCTGTAAAGGTACCTGTTATGAGGTGCATGGAATGAAATGCATATGATATGATTTCAAAGACGTCGAGAGATTCAAATTCGTAAATAAGAAATGAAGCACACTTTTATTAGATAAACTTTTGAAACTAATTGTTCAACAAATTTCCCTTAAGGCGTTACAAGAAAGGAAATACTGAAAAGTAAATAAAAACTGGAAGTAAACAAAGGACATCAACGCTTCCATGGTCGTTTGCCTTTAGTGCTGACATAATCATTGATGATCTGCTCTTTCTCCAGCTGCCTAGTCAACTTATGGATCTTCTGTTCTTGCTCGTGATACTTTTCTCTATAAGTATCTTGCTTTTCTCTCAGCTGCATCCAGGACCTCTTCAACGCCCCAATGTAAGTAGGCATGTAAGGGTGTAAGATAGTAGGAGGAACCCCTTCCTCATCAGCAATTTCAACAATGATAGGCAAGATGGCTTCATTCGGCATTCCCAGCTTTTGGGCACGAATGCGAACCCATCTGAGATATGGCTCCATCGGAAGAGAAGTCTTTGGACCCATCTCGTGTGGATCAGATATGTGTACTCTATCCCAAGCCCTTATGAATTTGCGGTGTTGCTCGTCACTGTCGCCTTGAAAATTAAAGATGATACTAGGCATTAGCAGCTCATGAGGTCCTTCTCTTCTGGCTCGCCCAAACTGACGTAAGGCCAAGCACGGATTATAAGAAATTCCTCCATGGGTTCCTATCATTGGAACATTGGGGTATTCCCCACAGCGATCAACAATGGCCACCTCGTCCATACCCTTGATAGTCCAGATGATGTCATTATGAGAGAGAGACATAACCCTATAGGCCCAGCCCATGCCTTCTTTGTTCTTCAACACTGATTTGGGGAGGTGTGAAATGAACCACCTTGCCAACAATGGAGCACAGCACATCAAGGTTCCCCGCTTTCGAGCAGTACGGGCATAAAGTTGATGAAGAATGTCACCCAAGAGAGTGGGTACAGGATTACCAGAGATGAAGATTTTTACCGCATTCACATCAACAAAGGAGTCAGAATTAGGAAACAATAACAAGCCATATATCAGAAGAGCCAGAATATCTTCGAATGCCTTGAAGTCAAGACTATCCCAGAAATGATTAGCCTTACCAACCAAGAACTTAGTCAGAAAGCCCTTTGCTTCACTACGAGTTTCCCAATTAGCCATTACCTCATCCTTTGTCATATGAAGGGCTGAAGCAATCTCTTCTGGCCTAAGGATCTTCTCCCAACCTGTAAACGGGGTCTATTCCAGAATAGAGATACCGAGCAGATCAGAGAACTCTTCCAAGGTGGGGACCAACTGGTAGTCCTGAAAAGTAAAGCAATGGTACAGTGGATCATAGAACTGGACTAGAACACTCATCATTTGCTCGTCCAATTTGGAGGTGACCAAACTGAGAAGATGCCCATGTATTCTGATGAAGGAGGTAGTATCAGACATCTTTTCTACCAATTCTTTAAGCATAGTGGGAACTTGGACAAAGTTGATCCGGATGGTGTTCTTACGCATGGGTTCCATGACCTACAAAACAGAACAAAGATGAATCCCTCCTGTCTTTGAAATAGGTTAGTCCAATGCAAGATGTATGCAATGTTATGATGTCATGATGTCATAATAGAAAGCACACCACAAGTATCCACAAATAGCAAACATGGTAAAGGCACACAAGTCACACAGAGAACCCTTAGATTTAAGGCTGGCAAGGAGTCTAGGTACTACCCTCTTTCAGTTCAGTTGGTTTAAACCTGTCCTAAAAATAGTAACCGGGTTCTAGAGGATCTCAATATCACTGACTACCCTCCATTGGTCATAATTCCAGTTTAGCAAACTTTTCTTGCGGCCGAAATCATCGCGAGAGTTTAGTCTCAATGAGTGTAGCATACTGTTACTATTCTATGGGCAAGTTGGTCAATTTAAAGGTTCTAAGGTCAGTTGGTGCTTAATGACCCCTTAGCAGACCCATATTCTCCTCGTTCCAACACAAGGGATATCGATACATACTAAAGTGCCACACCAACATAGCTACTGCTTCAACCGTATCGGTCTACGTCGTACAGTTTCCTCATAGTTTATTGCTACTTACCTAAAGGGTTCCCCCAGATCCGGGTTAGGATCTATAGTAACTCCGATTCAAGCCCACAAATATAAAGCATACAAAGCAAACAATTGAAAACACAATGATCTAATCCTAAGGTACACCCCACTTATAAGCGTCCCCAGCAGAGTCGCTAGTTCTGTGATACGGTGGGAGAGAACTGACTGTTTTTTGGAATGCTGGTTTGCATTTTGTGTTTGTTTTTGCAAAATGTCGCGGTAAGCAAGAGTTGCCACCGTCTTTTATTTTATCCAACAAGGAAAGGAAAAAAGCACAGAAAAATTCCTTTTTCGAGATATTTCTCGGGTTCGGGGGGTAGATTATAGAAAGGGAAGGTGTTAGCACCCTTTCTATCCGTGGTTATCCACGGGCTCTTAGGTACTTGTTCATATTGTTTTCAAAATTTTGCTTTCTTTGTGATTGTGGGTTTGAAAAGAGTCTTTGTTTGAAAAGGAGTGTAAATGTGAAAATTTGTTTTGTTTTGAAAGAGCAAGTACTTAAGAACCATCTACATACTCGAAAAAGGAATCGTTCTATGCTATCTTCCTTTAGGCAATGCTATCCCACTATTGATGAGTATGTAGCACCGTCGTTGGAGTTTGAGGGTCAATTCGAATTAGGGACTTACGGTCACCAAAGCAATGTTAGGACGCCTTAGCGGTAACCCTAATGTCTTAGATCATTTGTTTTGAGGCAACAATATTCGAGGCAACCGTTTCGAGGCGACTATGATCTTTTAGACAAGAGGGCGACCTCTAAAGTGACCTATACTCAATGACCATGTACGAAGGCAACCAAGTGAGGTGTACCCTAGGAGTGCGCATGTGCGAATGTGTTGTTTTCAGTTAATTTTATCTTTGTACATGTTAATGGTGATCTAAGTTGATTTTAGGTTAAACATTCAATCTTGTCATGCATCCATATTATCAAACATCTAGCAGTTATATTTTGCGGAAAATAAATTGCGGAAAATAAATTACAAGGCGTCGGGTATTTACATCGCCAAAAGCAACCCTTTGAAATTTAAATGCGGAAAAATATGTAAAGCGATAAAGTAATTAAAGTCCTATTAAGCTATTACATTCCAGAAACAAATACAATATTGGATGAAAATGGATCGCGTGCGGGAAATTAAATCGGCCGCAAGTTCTAGGGTTTTGACCCTTTGTTATTAAAGAAAAGATTTTTTGGTTATTTTTGAATTAAGAAAGAAATTAAACTAAGTTAATATTAAATTAAATTATTTAAACTAATTAATAAAAATAAATATTTTTTGGGTTTTTGTTATTTAAAGAAAGAAATAAATTAATCAATGTTAATAAAACCTAATTGTCTAAGTTAATTTTAATTATTGCAAAAAATATATTAAAGTTATTCCTAATTAAAACTAAATTAATTAATTGATTTGTTAATAAAAAGAAAATACTAAAATTTAAATTAATAAAGAAAATATTTTTTGGTTTTAATTTTATTAAGAAAAAAGTTTGATTGGTTAATTAATCATGAAAATAATTAAACAAGCAAAAATAAAAAAAATGAAGCAGAAAGACTTAGGGGGGGTTTGGGCCTAATTTGGAGGTTTGGAAAGCAAATTCCATGGCCCAATTGTGTTGGCCTGGCTGACTTTTTGAGATCCAGTGTGTGCACTTTGACTAGGTAGCATGGTGGACGTCCCATTTGGATCACCAGATCTGGCCTGGGGCCATCTGTCCATTGATTGAATGAGGGAGTATGATGCATCACGCGCATGGATTTGCACTGGATAACCTATAGAAAAAATATAACAAATACATGGGGACCTGGGATTCGAACCCAGGTCCTGTTGGTCATTGGACACACGCCACTACCACTCAGCCATCACGCTTCATCTGTTAATATATTCAACAATAATAATAATATGGGATAATGGATTAATATGCCAAAACAAAAAATAAAAATGCGCGACTTATGAATTGGCCACTGGGGGATTGACGCGTCATCGCCTTCTTCCTCCAACCCTGTAACTTTAGCTGCGGATTTAGATCCTCAGCTAAATTCGCAGGTCGTTTCCAAAATCCATTCTAGGCCATGAAAACAAACCCCAAGGACATGGTTAGGTTTGTCTCCCTCTCCTGAGTGCAACCATGTCCATCACAAGATCCAATTTTTCCTGAAATACAAATCCCTAAAATCTAACACAAAACCCTAGCCATACGGTTATGGGGTTACAATTCATATAAATGAAATCAAATATTATCAAAAGTTCAGAAATCTCATAAGCATCACAAATATGTCAAAGATTTTCCAGAAAGATGCAAAAATATGGAGTTATGATTTTGAATACAAAGCCATGAAACATGATGCTTACAGTGCGTTTTGATGTGTATGAGAGCTTGCTTTGGATTGCAGAAGGTTGAGTAGACACCCAACAATCGATTGGTGTTGAGTTTTGCTTCTGTAAACGCCTCTAAGTGTGATTTCAGTTTTGCACTTTTTCCACCTTTTTTCAAGTTTGGTTCTCAGTGTTCTTGCAGCCTCTCAGTCCCAATTTCGTGTGCTTTGACTTGTATATGTAATATGCAATGCATTAGGTTAACATTTGTGGATTGAATCCTTGCACATCAATGCCATGGGATTTGATTTGATCCACCATTGAAAGCTTGCCTAATTTGTCAAAAATCCAATCTTTTTGCACATGGAATGCTTGATACGAGTTTGATGATGATATTGATGATGGTTAGGTCCTGAAAATAGAAAAAGATCGCATGTAATCAAGTTTTGGGATTTTATTTGATTTAAATTAATTTAAAATGAAATAATTCAATAAAAAAATCACATAAAATAATAAAATTGATAAATGGACACAAGGCTGAAGCTGGGACACGTGTGCAATTTGGCAAGTTCAAATCAAGTGAAAAAGAATGGGCCCATTTGACAAAATTTGAAGTTTTGGGGATAGTTGACTTTTGGCAATTTTGCAAAAATTCCCAACTTCAACAATGCATAACTTCTTCAATTTTGAACTTTTGGAAGTGTTCTTTGACTTTTTAGAAAGCTTGAGATGTCCTCTAACCAACACTTTTGGTCTCATCTCATTTTGATATTCCATTCTCAAGTTATAAGCTTTGGAAAAAAAGGTGTTTTTGTTGACTTTCAAAAATGACCTATAATGTCCAAATTTATAACTTCTTGTGAGTGCATTTTTTGATATTGGGGTATGAATATGGATTGTAGGAAATTGAATCCTCTTCAAAATGAGCTTTGGATGGGTCATTTCTCATAAAGTAAGAGAAAGTTATGCTTGGTCAAAGTTGAGTTGACTTTTCTTGTAAAACCCTTATTTAACAACTTTTGAGTCTTGATGAATTTTGAGCAATCCTTGATGAATCATGATCAACCATTGATCAAATGATGAAATATCCTTCAAAATGATAATGTTGACAAAAAATCTTAAAGTTTGACTATTTGTAGGTCACAATTGACTTTTGCCCTAGCACAATCGATTTTTGGGCCCTTTGAGCAATTGACTGAGCAAACTTCCTCTGCAAGGCTTGAAATTTGATATGGATGACCTTGAGAACATATTAGGACATTATGGAGAATTTGAGGTCATTTGGACTCAAGGATCTTGATGCAACACAAAACCCTAATTTGGGGTTGACTGCCTTAGGAGATGATTTGTCTGACCCACTCTTAAGCAAACTTGAGCAACTTGAAGATTTTTCTTGCAATGTTTTGAGAAATATGAGAGGGAAAATTTTGGGGTACAACAGCTTCCCTTGTTCAATCTTCTTAAACCTGAGGATATAGATTGGCTTTCGTGCCTTTCGTGACCCGAAGGTGGAAGATGATTGAACACTAGAGTGCCCAGAAATTTGCACTCGCATGAAGTGGTATCAGCCCAGTGATGTCGGGAGTGGGCTTACAGACGCCATTTGGAGATTGTTGATAGGAGGTCTTCAACTGGAATAAGAATCAGGGAGATCTTAGCGTCGATCTGACTGAACCAGAGAAGGTCTTGGATTAACTTTAACTGGATAAGAATTAGAAAAATCTTAGAATCGATTTAGCTGAACCAGACAAAAGTCTTGGAATATCTTCAACTGGAATAAGAATCAGGGAGATCTTAGCGTCAATCTGACTGAACCAGAGAAGGTCTTGGATTGACTTTGGCTGGATAAGAATCAGAAAAATCTTAGAATCGATTTAGCTGAACCAAACAAAAGTCTTGGAATATATTCAACTGGAATAAGAATCAGAGAGATCTTAGCGTCAATCTGACTGAACCAGAGAAGGTGTCTGATTGAATTTGGCTGGATAAGAATCAGAAAAATCTTAGAATCGATTTAACCGAACTAGATGAAATTGTTGGAATATCTTCAAATGGAATAAGAATCAGGGAGATCTTAGCGTCGATCTGACTGAACCAGAGAGGGTCTTGGATTAACTTTGGCTGGATAAGAATCAGAAAAATCTTAGAATCGATTTAACTAAACCAGACGAAAGTCTTGGAATATCTTCAACTGGAATAAGAATCAGGGAGATCTTAGCATCGATCTGACTGAACCAGAGAGGGTCTTGGATTGACTTTGGCTGGATAAGAATCAGAAAAATCTTAGAATCGATTTAACTGAACCGGACGAAAGTCTTATAATATCTTCAACTGGAATAAGAATCAGGGAGATCTTAGCATCGATCTGACTGAACCAGAGAAGGTCTTTGACTGGATAAGAATCAGAAAAATCTTAGAATCGATTTAACTGAACCAGACGAAAGTCTTGTGAGGGCATCTTTCTGAGGAATCCGCTGAAACGACCCTTAATAGATGTAGTTTTTGAGGGGACTACCAGGTCATATAAGTAGTCAACGGAGTTTATTGATTCGTCTTTCCCTGAAAAGGTAAAGAGTTAGTCATATGCAATGTCATGATGTATGAAATGCATGATATATATCAAGCAATGATGCTCTCAAAATAAATGAGATTGTGTGGTATGATGCGTATATGCCTGTATCATGATGTATGGAAATTTAATGTTTCTAGCTGGGGAAAATAACTCCCGGATAGCTGCTGAAGAATAGAGCTGGATTCTTCGTTTCCGCTGGGGATGGCGAACAGAGAGAATAAACCTACAGGAGAGGATGACTTCGTTGGGGGAATAAACTGATGAGGAAATTACTCTGTGGGGAAGAGATGTTCTGCTGAAGATTCCACTGATAAATTCCGTCGGGATGAATTATTGTTGCTGGTGGCATTGAATCCTATTGGGGATTGAATTCCTGTTTGTGAAAGAAAAGAACTTCGTTGGGGATGATCTTCGGTTGCGACTTCTCTGGGAATGACCTTTTAGACTCTTATAGGGATAATCCTTTGAGTTTTGCTGGGAATGATCCTTTGAAATCGGCTGGGGAGATTTATTTTTGTACTCCGTTGGGGATAAACTTCCAGAGTCTACTGGGGATGATTCTCCCAACTCCGTTGGGGAAGCTTTTTCATACTGCGCTGAGAAAATTTTGACTCCACTGGGGATATCTTGTACCCTGCCGGGGAGCATTTTTATATTCCGTTGGGGGAATATTAAGACTGTCGGGGGTATCAAGCCTTTTTAGTGCTGATGGTAGATAAACTCTGCTTGGGGAGAATATTACCGATTCATTCACAGTTGCAAGTCTCAGCTAGGGAGAGCTATCATTACTGTCTTACTCTGCGGGGAGTGAAGATATCTTAGCCATATTCTTCAGCTGAATCTACCTTTGTACCTGGTGGACAGAGCAACTGTATAGTTTGGACAATTTTTATTTCCCCTGTTTCTGATATTACCAATAATCGTCTTTTTGTTTCGCATGTAAATATTTATGAGCAGCAATTAATGTCAAGTGCATATATCAAAAATGAACATTGGACGTTCTTTTCAAAACAAAACAGATAAAGGAAAACCGGTTTGAATTTCTCTGAAAGTGCATTGTATTGATTTTGAAGTTTGGCCCGTAAATAGGCGTTTTTGTACAAGAGGCTGACGTCCTAGTAAGAGAACACCGCCGAACAACTAGAGTTTATACAATATGTGAAAAACTAAACAAAACAGCTATGTGAATAATCCCACTGGGTTCCAACTCTGCTATTTCCCTTATGTCCTCGAGCATCTCATCACTTTGCTACTTGGTTGAAGGTAGATCAGATTGATTAGTGTCGTCCGAGCTTGATAGTCGATACCGAAGTCTGGATGCAAGGTGATCCAATGAGACATAGTGTTACGCTTTGATCCCTAATTTTTGCTTGGACCGCCCTTTCGGGTTTTCAGTCCACCGGGATACCCTTTTTTGCCCAAGTCGCCTTTTCAGGTTTTCGACTTGCCGGGTGTACAGATTTTTTTTCATTTTCATCCCTTATTTTTGCCCGAACCCTTTTGGTTCGCCGGGAAGCCCTTATTTTTGCCTAGGCCAGTCAACCTAGCGGGTCTTTGATTATGCGTAGTATATTTTTACTATGTCTGCATTGACGGGGTGAGGAAGGTCGTCACCATCCATGGTGGTTAGAATCATATCTCCTCCTGAGAAAATGTTCTTAACCACAAATGGTCCTTCGTAAGTAGGGGTCCATTTGCCCCTGGGATCACCTTGAGGTAGTATGATGCGCTTGATAACTAAGTCCCCAACTTGATACTCTTGTCGTCTAACTTTCTTGTTAAATTCCTTGATCATCCGTTTTTGATACGTCTGACCATGACAAATAGCAGTAAGTATCTTTTCATCGATTAAGTTCAACTGATCAAGCCAGGTCTGAATCCAGTCATCTTTGCTCAAACCTGCATCCTTCATAATCTGAAGAGAGGGTATCTGAACTTCAATGGGTAATACAGCCTCCATGCCATATACCAAAGAATAAGGTGTTGCCCCTGTTGACGTCCGTGCTGAGGTACGGTACCCATGAAGAGCAAACGGTAACATCTCGTGCCAGTCTTTGTATGTTACTGTCATCTTCTACACAATCTTCTTAATGTTCTTATTGGCCGCTTCTACAGCCCCATTCATCTTCGGCCGGTAATGAGAAGAGTTGTGATGCTGTATCTTGAACTGCTTGCAGAGCTCAGTGATCATCTTGTTGTTGAGATTGGTACCATTATCCGTAATGATCCTCTCTGGTACACCGTATCGACAAATCAGATTGTGCCGAATGAACCGTGCCACGACGTTTTTGGTTACGGTAGCAAAGGAAGCTGCTTCAACCCACTTTGTAAAGTAATCAATAGCCACCAGGATGAAACGATTCCCATTGGATGCTGTAGGTCTGATCTCGCCGATCATATTAATGCCCCACATTGCAAAAGGCCATGGAGCTGTCAAGACGTTCAGAGGAACTGGAGGTATGTGCACCTTATCAGGATAGACTTGGCACTTGTGACATGTCCGAGAATGCTGATAACAGTCGGCTTCCATAGTGGACCAATAATATCCTGCCCGTAGGATTTTCTTTGCCATGGTGTGTCCACTGGAATGAGTTCCGAAAGCACCTTCATTTAATTCTGCCATGATCCTTTCTGCTTCGTTCTTATCCATACATCGCAATAGGGTCGAATCATGGTTACGCTTGTAAAGGATGCCATTGCTGATGAAGAACTTTGCTGCGAACCTCCTTATAAACTTCTTATCATTAACAGATGCACCCTCGGGGTACTCCTGAGCCTCGAGATACCTCTTCACCTCATGAAACCAGGGTTTATCTACTACCTCTTCAGCCTCAATGTCACAACAATGTGCAGGTTCGTCCAATCTTTCAATGATAATCTGGGGAGCTTCGTTGTTCCAATTAACTTTGAACATAGAAGACATCGTAGCTAGTGCGTCCGCCAACTGATTCTCCTCTCTTAGGAAGTGTTCAAAGGTTATCTCCTCGAAATGGGGAAGCAACGTCAACACATACTCCTTGTAAGGAATAAGATTTTGGTGTTTCGTATCCCACCCGCTTTTGATCTGACTGATCACGAGAGAGGAATCTCCGAAGACACTTAGAAACTTAATCCTTAGGTCAATTGTTGCTCGAAGACCCATGATGCATGCTTCATACTCCGCCATATTGTCGGTGTAGTTGAAACATAGTCGGGCGGTAAACGGAGTATGAGAGCCTTTAGGAGATATGATCACGGTGCTAATGCCATTTCCCAAAGCGTTCGAAGCTCCATCAAAGTACATAGACCATCGGGATCCCTCCTCAGGTCCTTCATCCGGTCCAGGTGTCTCACAGTCAGTCACTATCATGATATTCTCGTCCGGAAATTCAAAGTTCATAGACTGGTAATCATCCACTGCCTGATGTGCCAAATGGTCTGCTAACACACTTCCCTTGATTGCTTTTTGAGTTGTGTATTGGATGTCATACTCAGTCAAAATCATCTGCCATCTCGCTATTCTTCCGGACAAAGCAGGCTTTTCGAAGATATACTTGATTGGATCCATCTTCGATATCAATAGAGTAGTGTGAGTCAGCATATACTGTCTCAGCTGGCGAGCAGCCCATGCCAAAGTGCAACAAGTTTTCTCGAGAAGTGAGTATCGGGTCTCACAGTCGGTAAACTTTTTGCTAAGGTAATAAATAACATGCTCTTTTCGGCCAGACTCATCATGCTGACCCAGTACACACCCCATTGAGTTGTCGAGTACTGTCAAGTATAAGATCAGAGGTCTCCCTTCAACTGGAGGCATCAGAATGGGTGGCTCTTGGAGATACTCCTTGATCCTTTCGAAAGCGGCCTGACATTCATCATTCCAACATACTACTTGATCTTTCTTCAGTAACTTGAAGATTGGTTCACAAGTAGCGGTCAGGTGTGAAATGAATCGGGCAATGTAGTTTAGTCGTCCCAGAAAGCCTCTGACTTCTTTCTCTGTTTGGGGAGCTGGCATCTCTTGTATGGCCTTCACCTTTGCCGGATCCACTTGAATACCTTTACTGCTTACGACGAAACCCAGCAACTTACCAGATCTCACCCCGAAAGTGCACTTGTTCGGGTTTAACCTCAGCTTGTACAACTTCAACCTGTCAAATAACTTCTGAAGATGGTCAAGATGTTCTTCCTCAGTCTGGGATCTTGCAATCATGTCGTCGACGTATACCTCAATCTCATTATGGATCATGTCATGAAACAAAGCAACCATAGCATGCTGATATGTTGCCCCAGCATTCTTCAGTCCAAAAGGCATGACCTTGTAGCAAAAGGTACCCCATTGAGTAACAAAGGTTGTCTTCTCCATGTCTTTGGGAGCCATTTTAATCTGATTATAACCGGAGAAACCATCCATAAAGGAGAATACCTTATGCTGAGTGGTGTTGTCAACCAGAACGTCAAAATGAGGTAGAGGGAAATCATCCTTGGGACTCGCCCTGTTCAGATCCCTATAGTCAACACACATATGAACCTTACCATCCTTCTTCGGCACAGGAACCACATTGGCCACCCACTGTGGGTAAGAAGTAACTGCTAGAAAACCGGCGTCAAACTGCTTCATAACTTCAGCCTTGATTTTCTCAGACATCTCTGGGCGCATTCGGCGGACCTTCTGTTTCACTGGAGGACAGTCTTCCTTGGTAGGCAGGCGGTGAACCACAATATAGGTATCCATCCCAGGCATATCTTCATAAGACCAGGCAAATATCTCAACATAGTCACGCAGCATCTGAATCAACCGTTGCTTCACACTAAGCTCCAGATTTGCACCGATCTTGACCTCTTTCTTGTCTACTTCTGTACCCAGATTTACTGATTCCACCAGATCTTCGTGTGGCTGTATGACCCTCTCTTCCTGGAGTAACAGTCTAGCAAGTTCACCAGACACTTCGCAATCATCTTTACCTTCGTCTTCGGCTAAGTTGATCGGACTTTCAAAGTCATAACTGGCAGTAGCAGAGTCGTTACCAATGAGATCCAGAGTGGATGTAGACCTGTATATGTGAGTGTGTGTAAAATAGCTGTTTTGCCATATGTAATAAAAGAAAGACAAGGAGCGTAAAATTTGAAATGCAAGAAAACATCCAATGCTTTTATTGATGATATATGAAAATGACACACATAAAGCCCTCACAAATGAAGTCACAGTGCCCCGGGTAAGACACCGGGCCATAAAGTTTAAAACATTGTTTGTTACAATTTCAAAACAAAAAGTCTCATTACTGGGTAATAACTGAAACGGGCATAGAATCCTTCGTTGTCCAGTTGCTTAGTCCATCATTGGCAGTCGGGTAGATCCAACTGTCAATATCAAACTCTTCATCATCATCGTCCCCGATAGCATTCACCCCTGCATCCTGTTTGGGCTTTTTTGGTGCTCCGAACTCGATCTCCTTAGCATCAATTGAGTCCTATATTTTTCTCTTCAAAGCCCAACAATCATCTGTATCATTTCCCGGGCTATCAAAGTGAAAAGCACAACGGGCATTAGGGTTGTACTTTGGTGATGCAGTGTTGGGATTCTGCGGGGCCTCCCTTGGAGTTACTAGATTGGTTTTCAATAACTGCGGCAGAATCTGAGACAAAGTCACGTTGAGATGGGTGAATTTCCTTTGAGGTCTCTCGGCCTTAGGCTGATTATTGCGCTGAGGAGCACCAGCAGGTCTTGAAATAACAACCGTATTAACAGCTTGGCGGCGTTCAGGTCTATTCTGGCTTTTCGAACTATAAACACCATTGGACTCCTTCTTAAAAGGCTTCTTCTCGGTGCCTGATAAAGCACCCTTCTGTATTTTACTAGACTTAATACCAGCCTCAATCCTTTCCCCGGTCATAATCAGCTCCGTAAATCCGGACGATGAACTCCCAATCAGATGGTTGAAATACGGACCAGATAAGGTCCCTATAAACATATCAACTAACTCCCGATCAGCCAAGGGTGGTTACACTCTTCCAGCGAGGTCCCTCCACTTCTGAGCATAATCTTTGAAACCTTTGCCCGCACCCATTGACATACCCTGGAGTTGGGTACGCGTGGGAGCGAGGTCGGCATTGTATTGGTACTGCTTGTAGAAAGCAGCAGCCAAATCATCCCAATTACGGATACTAGCTCCTTCTAGCTGGTAAACCCATTCAAGCTGAGTCCATGAGAGACTGTCTTGAAAGAAGTGGATCCATAGGTTCTTGTCAGCGGTGTATGGCTGAATCTTCCTAACATATGACCGGAGGTGCAGTTTCGGGCAAGAAACTCCGTCGTATTTAGCAAAGACTGGTGCTTTGAATTTATGGGGAATCACCACCCCAGATGACAGACCTAAATCACCAAAGTCCAGACCAGGCACTTTTTGAACTTCCATCGCACTCAACCAGTCTTCCAGTTGCTTGTACCTATCCTCGGCCGGAGGATACTAGTCTTCATCGAAGTCTGTCTCGTTGTCTGAAACCACAGGGCTAGGAGCCCTCCTTTCTTCCTGACTATCTTTCCCTCCAGATGAGGTAGTCAAATCAACTTCATCTCATAGCCTTTTCCTAAACCTGTGACCCGTGTTAAACAGGTCTGTCCTTTTCTTCTTCTTCTTCTTCTCTTTCAGAATAAGGGTCTTCAGATCTTGCTGACCCTTAGCTAGATTCATGAACAGCTCTTGGAATTTGGCATTTTGAGCCTGTAGAGCATTGATTGCTTGTTCAGTTGATGGTTTAGAAGACATGATGCTGAAATAAATAGCGAAGAAGATGAGAAAACCTGTAAAGGTACCTGTTATGAGGTGCATGGAATGAAATGCATATGATATGATTTCAAAGACGTCGAGAGATTCAAATTCGTAAATAAGAAATGAAGCACACTTTTATTAGATAAACTTTTGAAACTAATTGTTAAACAAATTTCCCTTAAGGCGTTACAAGAAAGGAAATACTGAAAAGTAAATAAAAACTGGAAGTAAACAAAGGACATCAACGCTTCCATGGTCGTTTGCCTTTAGTGCTGACATAATCATTGATGATCTGCTCTTTCTCCAGCTGCCTAGTCAACTTCTGGATCTTCTGTTCTTGCTCGTGATACTTTTCTCTATAAGTATCTTGCTCTTCTCTCAGCTGTATCCAGGACCTCTTCAACGCCCCAATGTCAATAGGCATGTAAGGGTGTAAGATAGTAGGAGGAACCCCTTCCTCATCAGCAATTTCAACAATGATAGGCAAGATGGCTTCATACGGCATTCCCAGCTTTTGGGCACGGATGCGAACCCATCTGAGATATGGCTCCATCGGAAGAGAAGTCTTTGGACCCATCTCGTGTGGATCAGATCTGTGTACTCTATCCCAAGCCCTTATGAATTTGCGGTGTTGCTCGTCACTGTCGCCTTGAAAATCAAAGATGATACTAGGCATTAGCAGCTCATGAGGTCCTTCTCTTCTGGATCGCCCAAACTGACGTAAGGCCAAGCACGGATTATAAGAAATTCCTCCATGGGTTCCTATCAGTGGAACATTGGGGTATTCCCCACAACGATCAATAATGGCCACCTCGTCCATACCCTTGATAGTCCAGATGATGTCATTATGAGAGAGAGACATAACCCTATAGGCCCAGCCCATGCCTTCTTTGTTCTTCAACACTGATTTGGGGAGGTGTGAAATGAACCACCTTGCCAACAATGGAGCACAGCACATCAAGGTTCCCCGCTTTCGAGCAGTACGGGCATAAAGCTGATGAAGAATGTCACCCAAGAGAGTGGGTACAGGATTACCAGAGATGAAGATTTTTACCGCATTCACATCAACAAAGGAGTCAGAATTAGGAAACAATACCAAGCCATATATAAGAAGAGCCAGAATATCTTCGAATGCCTTGAAGTCAAGACTATCCCATAAATGATTAGCCTTACCAACCAAGAACTTAGTCAGAAAGCCCTTTGCTCCACTACGAGTTTCCCAATTAGCCATTACCTCATCCTTTGTCATATGAAGGGATGAAGCAATCTCTTCTGGCCTAAGGATCTTCTCCCAACCTGTAAACGGGGTCTGTTCCAGAATAGAGATACCGAGCAGATCAGAGAACTATTCCAAGGTGGGGACCAACTGGTAGTCCTGAAAAGTAAAGCAATGGTACAGTGGATCATAGAACTGGACTAGAACACTCATCATCTGCTCGTCCAATTTGGAGGTGACCAAACTGAGAAGATGCCCATGTCTTCTGATGAAGGAGGTAGTATCAGACATCTTTTCTACCAATTCTTTAAGCATAGTGGGAACCTGGACAAAGTTGATCCGGATGGTGTTCTTACGCATGGGTTCCATGACCTACAAAACAGAAAAAAGATGAATCCCTCCTTTCTTTGAAATAGGTTAGTCCAATGCAAGATGTATGCAATGTTATGATGCCATGATGTCATGATAGAAAGCACACCACAAGTATCCACAAATAGAAAACATGGTAAAGGCACACAAGTCACACTGAGAGCCCTTAGATTTAAGGCTGGCAAGGAGTCTAGGTACTACCCTCTTTCAGTTCAGTTGGTTTAAACCTGTCCTAAAAATAGTAACCGGGTTCTAGAGGATCTCAATATCACTGACTACCCTCCATCGGTCATAATTCCAGTTTAGCAACCTTTTCTTGCGGCCGAAATCATCGCGAGAGTTTAGTCTCAATGAGTGTAGCATATTGTTACTATTCTATGGGCAAGTTGGTCAATTTAAAGGTTCTAAGGTCAGTTGGTGCTTAATGACCCCTTAGCAGACCCATATTCTCCTCGTTCCAACACAAGGGATATCAGTACATACTAAAGTGCCACACCAACATAGATACTGCTTCAACCGTATCGGTCTACACCGTACAGTTCCCTCACAATTTATTGCTACTTACCTAAAGGGTTCCCCCAGATCCGGGTTAGGATCTATAGTAACTCCGATTCAAGCCCACAAATATAAAGCATACAAAGCAAACAATTGAAAACACAATGATCTAATCCTAAGGTACACCCCACTTATAAGCGTCCCCAGCAGAGTCACCAGTTCTGTGATACGGTGGGAGAGAACTGACTGTTTTTTGGAATGCTGGTTTGCATTTTGTGTTTGTTTTCGCAAAATGTCGCGGTAAGCACGAGTTGCCACCGTCTTTTATTTTATCCAACAAGGAAAGGAAAAAAGCACAGAAAAATTCCTTTTTCGAGATATTTCTCGGGTTCGGGGGGTAGATTATAGAAAGGGAAGGTGTTAGCACCCTTTCTATCCGTGGTTATCCACGGGCTCTTAGGTACTTGCTCATATTGTTTTCAAAATTTTGCTTTCTTTGTGATTGTGGGTTTGAAAAGAGTCTTTGTTTGAAAAGGAGTGTAAATGTGAAAATTTGTTTTGTTTTGAAAGAGCAAGTACTTAAGAACCATCTACATACTCAAAAAAGGAATCGTTCTATGCTATCTTCCTTTAGGCAATGCTATCCCGCTATTGATGAGTATGTAGCACTGTCGTTGGAGTTTGAGGGTCAATTCGAATTAGGGACTTACGGTCACCAAAGCAATGTTAGGACGCCTTAGCGGTAACCCTAATGTCTTAGATCATTTGTTTTGAGGCAACAATATCTGAGGCAACCGTTTCGAGGCGACTATGATCTTTTAGACAAGAGGGCGACCTCTAAAGTGACCTATACTCAATGACCGTGTACGAAGGCAACCAAGTGAGGTGTACCCTAGGAGTGCGCATGTGCGAATGTGTTGTTTTCAGTTAATTTTATCTTTGTACATGTTAATGGTGATCTAAGTTGATTTTAGTTTAAACATTCAATCTTGTCATGCATCCATATTATCAAACATCTAGCAGTTATATTTTGTGGAAAATAAATTGCGGAAATTAAATTACAAGGCGTCGGGTATTTACATCGCCAAAAGCAACCCTTTGAAATTTAAATGCGGAAAAATAAATAAAGCGATAAAGTAATTAAAGTCCTATTAAGCTATTACATTCCAGAAACAAATACAATATTGGATGAAAATGGATCGCGTGCGGGAAATTAAATCGGCTGCAAGTTCTAGGGTTTTGACCCTTTGTTATTAAAGAAAAGATTTTTTGGTTATTTTTGAATTAAGAAAGAAATTAAACTAAGTTAATATTAAATTAAATTATTTAAAATAATTAATAAAAATAAATATTTTTTGGGTTTTTGTTATTTAAAGAAAGAAATAAATTAATCAATGTTAATAAAACCTAATTGTCTAAGTTAATTTTAATTATTGCAAAAAATATATTAAAGTTATTCCTAATTAAAACTAAATTAATTAATTGATTTGTTAATAAAAAGAAAATACTAAAATTTAAATTAATAAAGAAAATATTTTTTGGTTTTAATTTTATTAAGAAAAAAGTTTGATTGGTTAATTAATCATGAAAATAATTAAACAAGCAAAAATAAAAAAAAAATGAAATAGAAAGACTTAGGGGGGGGGGGGGGGGGGGGGTTTGGGCCTAATTTGGAGGTTTGGAAAGCAAATTCCATGGCCCAATTGTGTTGGCCTGGCTGACTTTTTGAGATCTAGTGTGTGCACTTTGACTAGGTAGCATGGTGGACGTCCCATTTGGATCACCAGATCTGGCCTGGGGCCATCTGTCCATTGATTGAATGAGGGAGTATGATGCATCACGCGCATGGATTTGCACTGGATAACCTGTAGAAAAAATATAACAAATACATGGGGGACCTGGGATTCGAACCCAGGTCCTGTTGGTCATTGGACACACGCCACTACCACTCAGCCATCACGCTTCATCTGTTAATATATTCAACAATAATAATAATATGGGATAATGGATTAATATGCCAAAACAAAAAATAAAAACGCGCGAATTATGAATTGGCCACTGGGGGATTGATGCGTCATCGTCTTCTTCCTCCAACCCTGTAACTTTAGCTGCGGATTTAGATCCGCAGCTAAATTCGCAGGTCGTTTCCAAAATCCATTCTAGGTCATGAAAACAAACCCCAAGGACATGGTTAGGTTCGTCTCTCTCTCCTGAGTGCAACCATGTCCATCACAAGATCCAATTTTTCCTGAAATACAAATCCCTAAAATCTAACACAAAACCCTAGCCATACGGTTATGGGGTTACAATTCATATAAATGAAATCAAATATTATCAAAAGTTCAGAAATCTCATAAGCATCACAAATATGTCAAAGATTTTCCAGAAAGATGCAAAAATATGGAGTTACGATTTTGAATACAGAGCCATGAAACGTGATGCTTACAGTGTGTTTTGATGTGTATGAGAGCTTGCTTTGGATTGCAGAAGGTTGAGTAGACACCCAGCAATCGATTGGTGTTGAGTTTTGCTTCTGTAAACGCCTCTAAGTGTGATTTCAGTTTTGCACTTTTTCCACCTTTTTTCAAGTTTGGTTCTCAGTGTTCTTGCAGCCTCTCAGTCCCAATTTCGTGTGCTTTGACTTGTATATGTAATATGCAATGCATTAGGTTAACATTTGTGGATTGAATCCTTGCACATCAATGCCATGGGATTTGATTTGATCCACCATTGAAAGCTTGCCTAATTTGTCAAAAATCCAATCTTTTTGCACATGGAATGCTTGATACGAGTTTGATGATGATATTGATGATGATTAGGTCCTGAAAATAGAAAAAGATCTCATGTAATCAAGTTTTGGGATTTTATTTGATTTAAATTGATTTAAAATGAAATAATTCAATAAAAAATCACATAAAATAATAAAATTGATAAATGGACACAAGGCTGAAGCTGGGACACGTGTGCAATGTGGCAAGTTCAAATCAAGTGAAAAAGAATGGGCCCATTTGACAAAATTTGAAGTTTTGGGGATAGTTGACTTTTGGCAATTTTGCAAAGATGCCCAACTTCAACAATGCATAACTTCTTCAATTTTGAACTTTTGGAAGTGTTCTTGGACTTTTTAGAAAGCTTTATATGTCCTCTAACCAACCCATTTGGTCTCATCTCATTTTGATATTCCATGCTCAAGTTATAAGCTTTGGAAAAAAGGTGTTTTTGTTGACTTTCAAAAATGACCTATAATGTCCAAATTTATAACTTCTTGTGAGTGAATTTTTTGATATTGGGGTATGAATATGGATTGTAGGAAATTGCATCCTATTCAAAATGAGATTTGGATGGGTCATTTCTCATAAAGTAAGAGAAAGTTATGCTTGGTCAAAGTTGAGTTGACTTTTCTTGTAAAACCCTTATTTAGCAACTTTTGAGTCTTGATGAATTTTGAGCAATCCTTGATGAATCATGATCAACCATTGATCAAATGATGAAATAACCTTCAAAATGAGAATGTTGACAAAAAATCTTGAAGTTTGACTATTTGTAGGTCACAGTTGACTTTTGCCCTAGCACAGTCGATTTTTGGGCCCTTTGAGCAATTGACTGAGCAAACTTCCTCTGCAAGGCTTGAAATTTGATATGGATGACCTTGAGAACATATTAGGACATTAGGGAGAATTTGAGGTCATTTGGACTCAAGGATCTTGATGCAACACAAAACCCTAATTTGGGGTTGACTGCCTTAGGAGATGATTTGTCTGACCCACTCTTAAGCAAACTTGAGCAACTTGAAGATTTTTCTTGCAATGTTTTGAGAAATATGAGAGGGAAAATTTTGGGGTACAACAGCTTACCCTGTTCAATCTTCTTAAACCTGAGGATATAGATTGGCTTTCGTGCCTTTCGTGATCCGAAGGTGGAAGATGATTGAACACTAGAGTGCCCAGAAATTTGCACTCGCATGAAGTGGTATCAACCTGGTGATGTCGGGAATGGGCTTACAGAAGCCATTTGGAGATTGTTGATAGGAGGTCTTCAACTGGAATAAGAATCAGGGAGATCTTAGCGTCGATCTGACTGAACCAGGGAAGGCCTTGGATTAACTTTGACTGGATAAGAATCAGAAAAATCTTAGAATCGATTTAGCTGAACCAGACAAAAGTCTTGGAATATCTTCAACTGGAATAAGAATCAGGGAGATCTTAGCGTCGATCTGACTGAACCAGAGAAGGTCTTGGATTGACTTTGGCTGGATAAGAATCAGAAAAATCTTAGAATCGATTTAGCTGAACCAAACAAAAGTCTTGGAATATCTTCAACTAGAATAAGAATCAGGGAGATCTTAGCGTCGATCTGACTGAACCAGAGAAGGTCTTGGATTGATTTTGGCTGGATAAGAATCATAAAAATCTTAGAATCGATTTAACTGAACCAGACGAAAGTCTTGGAATATCTTCAAATGGAATAAGAATTAGGGAGATCTTAGCGTCGATCTGACTGAATCAGAGAGGGTCTTGGATTAACTTTGGCTGGATAAGAATCAGAAAAATCTTAGAATCGATTTAACTGAACCAGACGAAAGTCTTGGAATACCTTCAACTGGAATAAGAATCAGGGATATCTTAGCGTCGATCTGACTGAACCAGAGAGGGTCTTGGATTGACTTTGGCTGGATAAGAATAAGAAAAATCTTAGAATCGATTTAACTGAATCAGACGAAAGTCTTAGAATATCTTCAACTGGAATAAGAATCAGGGAGATCTTAGCGTCGATCTGACTGAACCAGAGAAGGTCTTTGACTGGATAAGAATCAGAAAAATCTTAGAATCGATTTAACTGAACCATACGAAAGTCTTGTGAGGGCATCTTTCTGAGGAATCCGCTGAAACAACCCTTAATAGATGTAGTTTTTGAGGGGATTACCAGGTCATATAAGTAGTCAACGATGTTTATTGATTCGTCTTTCCCTGAAAAGGTAAAGAGTTAGTCATATGCAATGTCATGATGTATGAAATGCATGATATATACCAAGCAATGATGCTCTCAAAATAAATGAGATTGTGTGGTATGATGCGTATATGCCTGTATCATGATGTATGGAAATGTAATGTTTCTAGCTGGGGAAAATAACTCCCGGATAGCTGCTGAAGAATAGAGCTGGATTCTTCGTTTCCGGTGGGGATGGCGAACGAAGAGAATAAACCTACAGGAGAGGATGACTTTGTTGGGGGAATAAACTGATGAGGAAATTACTCTGTGGGGAAGAGATGTTCTGCTGAAGATTCCACTGATAAATTCCGTCGGGATGAATTATCGTTACTGGTGGCATTGAATCCTATTGGGGATTGAATTCCTGTTTGTGAAAGAAAAGAACTTCGTTGGGGATGATCTTCGGTTGCGACTTCTCTGGGAATGACCTTTTAGACTCTTATGGGGATAATCCTTTGACTTCTGCTGGGAATGATCCTTTGAACTCGGCTGGGGAGATTTATTTTTGTACTCCACCGGGGATAAACTTCCAGAGTCTACTGGGGATGATTCTCCCAACTCCGTTGGGGAAGCTTTTTCAGACTGCGCTGGGAAAATTTTGACTCCACTGGGGACATCTTGTACCCTACCGGGGAGCATTCTTATATTCCGTTGGGGGAATATTAAGACTGTCGGGGGTATCAAGCCTTTTTAGTGCTGATGGTAGATAAACTCTGCTTGGGGAGAATATTACCGATTCATTCACAGTTGCAAGTCTCAGCTAGGGAGAGCTATCATTACTGTCTTACTCCGCGGGGAGTGAAGATATCTTAGCCATATTCTTCAGCTGAATCTACCTTTGTACCTGGTGGATAGAGCAACTGTATAGTTTGGACAATTTTTATTGCCCCTGTTTCTAATATTACCAGTAATCGTCTTTTTGTTTCGCATGTAAATATTTATGAGCAACAATTAATGTCAAGTGCATATATCAAAAATGAATATTGGACGTTCTTTGCAAAACAAAATAGATAAAGGAAAACCGGTTTGAATTTTCTCTGAAAGTGCATTGTATTGATTTTGAAGTTTGGCCCGTAAATAGGCATTTTTGTACAAGAGGTTGACGTCCTAGTAAGAGAACGCCGCCGAACAACTAGAGTTTATACAATCTATGAAAATATAAACAAAACAGCTATGTGAATAATCCCACTGGGTTCCAACTCTGCTATTGCCCTTATGTCCTCGAGCATCTCATCACTTTGCTACTTGGTTGAAGGTAGATCAGATTTATTAGTGTCGTCCGAGCTTGATAGTCGATACCGAAGTCTGGATGCAAGGTGATCCAATGAGACATAGTGTTACGCTTTGATCCCTAATTTTTGCTTGGACCGCCCTTTCGGGTTTTCAGTCCACCGGGATACCCTTTTTTGCCCAAGCCGCCTTTTCAGGTTTTCGACTTGCCGGGTGTACAGATTTTTTTTCATTTTCATCCCTTATTTTTGCCCGAACCCTTTTGGTTCGCCGGGAAGCCCTTATTTTTGCCTAGTCCAGTCAACCTAGCGGGTCTTTGATTATGCGTAGTATATTTTCACTATGTCTGCATTGACGGGGTGAGGAAGGTCGTCACCATCCATGGTGGTTAGAATCATATCTCCTCCTGAGAAAATGTTCTTAACCACAAATGGTCCTTCTTAAGTAGGGGTCCATTTTCCCCTGGGATCACCTTGAGGTAGTATGATGCGCTTGATAACTAAGTCCCCAACTTGATACTCTTGTCATCTAACTTTCTTGTTAAATGCCTTGATCATCCGTTTTTGATACTTCTGACCATGACAAATAGCAGTAAGTCTCTTTTCATCGATTAAGTTCAGCTGATCAAGCCGGGTCTGAATCCAGTCATCTTCGCTCAAACCTGCATCCTTCATAATCCGAAGAGAGGGTATCTGAACTTCAATGGGTAATACAGCCTCCATGCCATATACCAAGGAATAAGGTGTTTCCCTTGTTGACGTCCGTGCTGAGGTACGGTACCCATGAAGAGCAAACGGTAACATCTCGTGCCAGTCTTTGTATGTTACTGTCATCTTCTACACAATCTTCTTAATGTTCTTATTGGCCGCTTCTACAGCCCCATTCATCTTCGGTCGGTAATGAGAAGAGTTGTGATGCTGTATCTTGAACTGCTTGCAGAGCTCAGTGATCATCTTGTTGTTGAGATTGGTACCATTGTCCGTAATGATCCTCTCTGGTACACCGTATCGACAAATCAGATTGTGCCAAATGGACCGTGCCACAACGTTTTTGGTTACGGTAGCAAAGGAAGCTGCTTCAACCCACTTTGTAAAGTAATCAATAGCCACCAGGATGAAACGATGCCCATTGGATGATGTAGGTCTGATCTCGCCGATCATATCAATGCCCCACATTGCAAAAGGCCATGGAGCTGTCAAGACGTTCAGAGGAACTGGAGGTATGTGCACCTTATCAGCATAGACTTGGCACTTGTGACATGTCCGAGAATGCTGATAACAGTCGGCTTCCATAGTGGACCAATAATATCCTGCCCGTAGGATTTTCTTTGCCATGGTGTGTCCACTGGAATGAGTTCCGAAAGCACCTTCATTTAATTCTGCCATGATTCTTTCTGCTTCGTTCTTATCCATACATCGCAGTAGGGTCGAATCATGGTTACGCTTGTAAAGGATGCCATTGCTGATGAAGAACTTTGCTGCGAACCTCCTTAGAAACTTCTTATCATTAAAAGATGCACCCTCAGGGTACTCCTGAGCCTCGAGATACCTCTTCACCTCATGAAACCAGGGTTTATCTGTTACCTCTTCAGCCTCAATGTCACAGCAATGTGCAGGTTCGTCCAATCTTTCAATGATAATCTGGGGAGCTTCGTTGTTCCAATTAACTTTGAACATAGAAGACATCGTAGCTAGTGCGTCCGCCAACTGATTCTCCTCTCTTCGGAAGTGTTCAAAGGTTATCTCCTCGAAATGGGGAAGCAACGTCAACACATACTCCTTGTAAGGAATAAGATTTGGGTGTTTCGTATCCCACTCTCCTTTGATCTGACTGATCACGAGAGCGGAATCTCCGAAGACACTTAGAAACTTAATCCTTGGGTCAATTGTTGCTCGAAGACCCATGATGCATGCTTCATACTCCGCCATATTGTTGGTGCAGTTGAAACATAGTCGGGCGGTAAACGGAGTATGAGAGCCTTTAGGAGATATGATCACGGTGCCAATGCCATTGCCCAAAGCGTTCAAAGCTCCATCAAAGTACATAGACCATCGGGATCCCTCCTCAGGTCCTTCATCCGGTCCAGGTGTCTCACAGTCAGTCACTATCATGATATTCTCGTCCGGAAATTCAAAGTTCATAGACTGGTAATCATCCACTGCCTGATGTGCCAAATGGTCTGCTAACACACTTCCCTTGATTGCTTTTTGAGTTGTGTATTGGATGTCATTCTCAGTCAAAATCATCTTCCATCTCGCTATTCTTCCGGACAAAGCAGGCTTTTCGAAGATATACTTGATTGGATCCATCTTCGATATCAATAGAGTAGTGTGAGTCAGCATATACTGTCTCAGCTGGAGAGCAGCCCATGCCAAAGTGTAGCAAGTTTTCTCGAGAAGTGAGTATCGGGTCTCACAGTCGGTAAACTTTTTGCTAAGGTAATAAATAACATGCTCTTTTCGGCCAGACTCGTCATGCTGACCCAGTACACACCCCATTGAGTTGTCGAGTACTGTCAAGTATAAGATCAGAGGTCTCCCTTCAACTGGAGGCATCAGAATGGGTGGCTCTTGGAGATACTCCTTGATCCTTTCGAAAGCGGCCTGGCATTCATCATTCCAACATACTACTTGATCTTTCTTCAGTAACTTGAAGATTGGTTCACAAGTAGCGGTTAGGTGTGAAATGAATCGGGCAATGTAGTTTAGTCGTCCCAGAAAGCCTCTGACTTCTTTCTCTGTTTGGGGAGATGGCATCTCTTGTATGGCCTTCACCTTTGCCGGATCCACTTGAATACCTTTACTGCTTACGACGAAACCCAGTAACTTACCAGATCTCACCCCAAAAGTGCACTTGTTCGGGTTTAACCTCAGCTTGTACAACTTCAACCTGTCAAATAACTTCTGAAGATGGTCAAGATGTTCTTCCTCAGTCTGGGATCTTGCAATCATGTCGTCGACGTATACCTCAATCTCATGATGGATCATGTCATGAAACAAAGCAACCATAGCACGCTGATATGTTGCCCCAGCATTCTTCAGTCCAAAAGGCATGACCTTGTAGCAAAAGGTACCCCATTGAGTAACAAAGGTTGTCTTCTCCATGTCTTCGGAGCCATTTTAATCTGATTATAACCGGAGAAACCATCCATAAAGGAGAATACCTTATGCTGAGTGGTGTTGTCAACCAGAACGTCGATATGAGGTAGAGGGAAATCATCCTTGGGACTCGCCCTGTTCAGATCCCTATAGTCAACACACATTTGAACCTTACCATCCTTCTTCGGCACAGGAACCACATTGGCCACCCACTGTGGGTAAGAAGTAACTGCTAGAAAACCGGCGTCAAACTGCTTCATAACTTCAGCCTTGATTTTCTCAGACATCTCTGGGCGCATTCGGCGGACCTTCTGTTTCACTGGAGGACAGTCTTCCTTGGTAGGCAGGCGGTGAACCACAATATAGGTATCCATCCCAGGCATATCTTCATAAGACCAGGCAAAGATCTCAACATAGTCACGCAGCATCTGAATCAACCGTTGCTTCACACTAAGCTCCAGATTTGCATCGATCTTGACCTCTTTCTTGTCTACCTCTGTACCCAGATTTACTGATTCCACCGGATCTTCGTGTGGCTGTATGGCCCTCTCTTCCTGGAGTAACAGTCTAGCAAGTTCACCAGACACTTCACAATCATCTTCACCTTCCTCTTTGGCTAAGTTAATCGGACTTTCAATGTCATAACTGGCAGTAGCAGAGTCGTTACCAGTGAGATCCAGAGTGGATGTAGACCTGTATATGTGAGTGTGTGTAAAATAGCTGTTTTGCCATATGTAATAAAAGAAAGACATGGAGCGTAAAATTTGAAATGCAAGAAAACGTCCAATGCTTTTATTGATGATATATGAAAATGACACACATAAAGCCCTCACAAATGAAGTCACAGTGCCCCGGGTAAGACACCGGGCCATAAAGTTTAAAACATTGTTTGTTACAATTTCAAAACAAAAAGTCTCATTATTGGGTAATAACTGAAACGGGCATAGAATCCTTCGCTGTCCAGTTGCTTAGTCCATCATTGGTAGTCGGTTAGATCCAACTGTCAATATCAAACTCTTCATCATCGTCGTCCCCGATAGCATTCACCCCTACATCCTGTTTGGGCTTTTTTGGTGCTCCGAACTCGATCTCTTTAGCATCAATTAAGTCCTGTATTTTGCTCTTCAAAGCCTAACAATCATTTGTATCATGTCCCGGGCTATCAAAGCGAAAAGCACAGCGGGCATTAGGGTTGTACTTTGGTGATGCAATGTTGGGATTCTGCGGGGCCTCCCTTGGAGTTACTAGATTGGTTTTCAATAACTGCGGCAGAATCTGAGACAAAGTCACGTTGAGATGGGTGAATTTCCTTTGAGGTCTCTCGGCCTTAGGCTGATGTTGCGCTGAGGAGAACCAGCAGGTCTTGAAATAACAACTGCATTAACAGCTTGGCGGCGTTTAGGTCTATTCTGGATTTTCGAACTATAAACACCACTGGACTCCTTCTTAAAAGGCTTCTTCTCGGTGCCTGATAAAGCACCCTTCTATATTTTACCAGACTTAATACCAGCCTCAATCCTTTCCCCGGTCATAATCAGCTCCATAAATCCGGACGATGAACTCCCAATCAGATGGTTGAAATACGGACCAGATAAGGTCCCTAGAAACATATCAACTAACTCTCGATCAGCCAAGGGTGGTTACACTCTTCCAGCGAGGTCCCTCCACTCCTGAGCATAATCTTTGAAACCTTTGCCCGCACCCATTGACATACCTTGGAGTTGGGTACGCGTGGGAGCGAGGTCGGCATTATATTGGTACTGCTTGTAAAAAGTAGCAGCCAAATCCTCCCAATTACGGATACTGGCTCCTTCTAGCTGGTAAACCCATTCAAGCTGAGTCCCTGAGAGACTGTCTTGAAAGAAGTGGATCCATAGGTTTTTGTCAGCGGTGTATGGCTGAATCTTCCTAACATACGACCGGAGGTGCAGTTTCGGGCAAGAAACTCCGTCGTATTTAGCAAAGGCTGGTGCTTTGAATTTATGGGGAATCACCACCCCAGATGACAGACCTAAATCACCAAAGTCCAGACCAGGAACTTTTTGAACTTCCATCGCACTCAACCAGTCTTCCAGTTGCTTGTACCTATCCTAGGCCTGAGGATACTAGTCTTCATCGAAGTCTGTCTCGTTGTCTGAAACCACAGGGCTAGGAGCCCTCCTTTCTTCCTGACTATCTTTCCCTCCAGATGAGGTAGTCAAATCAACTTCATCTCGTAGCCTTTTCCTAAACCTGTGACCTGTGTTAAATAGGACTGTCCTTTTCTTCTTCTTCTTCTCTTTCAGAATAAGGGTCTTCAGGTCTTGCTGACCCTTAGCTAGATTCATGAACAACTCTTGGAATTTGGCATTTTGAGCCTGTAGAGCCTTGATTGCTTGTTCAGTTGATGGTTCAGAAGACATGATGCTGAAATAAATAGCGAAGAATATGAGAAAACCTGTAAACGTACCTGTTATGAGGTGCATGGAATGAAATGCATATGATATGATTTCAAAGACGTCGAGAGATTCAAATTCGTAAACAAGAAATGAAGCACACTTTTATTAGATAAACTTTTGAAATTAATTGTTCAAAAAATTGCCCTTAAGGCGTTACAAGAAAGGAAATACTGAAAAGTAAATAAAAACTGGAAGTAAACAAAGGACATCAACGCTCCCATGGTCCTTTGCCTTTAGTGCTGACACAATCATTGATGATCTGCTCTTTCTCCAGCTGCCTAGTCAACTTCTGGATCTTCTGTTCTTGCTCGTGATACTTTTCTCTATAAGTATCTCGCTCTTCTCTCAGCTGCATCCAGGACCTCTTCAACGCCCCAATGTCAGTAGGCATGTAAGGGTGTAAGATAGTAGCAGGAACCCCTTCCTCATCAGCAATTTTAACAATGATAGGCAAGATGGCTTCATACGGCATTCCCAGCTTTTGGGCACGGATGCAAACCCATCTGAGATATGGCTCCATCGGAAGAGAAGTATTTGGACCCATCTCGTGTGGATCAGATCTGTGTACTCTATCCCAAGCCCTTATGAATCTGCGGTGTTGCTCGTCACTGTCGCCTTGAAAATCAAAGATGATATTAGGCATTAGCAGCTCATGAGGTCCTTCTCTTCTGGCTCGCCCAAACTGACGTAAGGCCAAGCACGGATTATAAGAAATTCCTCCATGGGTTCCTATCAGTGGAACATTGGGGTATTCCCCACAGTGATCAATAATGGCCACCTCGTCCATACCCTTGATAGTCCAGATGATGTCATTATGAGAGAGAGAGACATAACCCTATAGGCCCAGCCCATGCCTTCTTTGTTCTTCAACACTGATTTGGGGAGGTGTGTGTGATACGGTGGGAGAACTGACTTGAGGTTTGCGTTTGTTTTCGCAAATGTTTCGGTTGAGCAAGAGTCGCCACCGACTTTTTATTTTATCCTAAGGAAAGGTTTAAAAAGCACAGCAAAAACCTTTGAGATGTTTTCTTGGGTTCGGGGAGTAGATTATAGAAAGGGAAGGTATTAGCACCCTTTCTATCCATGGTTATCCATGGGCTCTTAGTTACTTGCTTAGATCAACTTGCCTTATTTTTCAATTGTTTGAAATGGTGCTTTGTGTGTGTGGGTTTGAAAATGTTTTGAAAAGAAGCCAATGTGGTGGCAACCTTTGTAATGATCCATGTTGGGATGTATACAAAGGTGTATGTCTTTTGAAAAGGTTTTCATTTGTTTTTGAAAGTTTGTTTTTGAAAGTGTTGTGAGGTGTGATTTTAGAAAATAGGCAAGTGTTTTGTTTTTGCAAGTTTGATTCAAGTAACTTAGAGGTTGTCTACTCCTAAATCTCTCAAAGATTATTGCTATGTTTTAACCCTTTTAACAAGTTTGTTCCACCATTGTATTTGGTGGACAGTCTTATGTTAGGATGTGAAAGGGACGGGCGCAGGTCATCGTTTAGACCATAATTGCAATGGTGCCAAGTATCTTTGGGCAATGTTTTCTTTAAGGGACTTGATCATTTTAGGCAACTTTCGAAAGCGTCATCGAGGGACTATGATCATTGGAATTGTGTTGTTTTGCCCAAAGAGACCTAGCATGCAATATGGCCCATTTATTGAAGGCAACAAGTGGAATACCCTAGGGGGTGCAAGTGTGATTTGTGTTGTCCATTTTCATGCTTCTTTATCTTGAAATTAGGTCAAACTATTTTTGTTGTTTTTGATTCGCATACAAACCCTAATTCTAACATGGTATATTTAGAAAGCAATAAAGTGCGAAAAATAAAATTACTAAGCTATTACAACACAATATATGGGAAAGGGGGTACAAATGTTCAAATGGGTTTTTTGACAAGGAATTTAAACCTAAACTATTACATCAAAATTGAATTATTTACAAGATAATTGATTGCACAAATTAAATGGAAATAAAATAAATATGCAAGATGCAAAAATGTTTTTTATATGTGTATGAAAAAAAAAAGTATTTTTGTATGTCAAATAAACAAAATAAAAAGTATTAATTTTTTTGGAGTTTTTTATGTTTAGGGCAAAACCCTAATTTCATTAAGTAAATGTATTAATTATACAATATTTATTTATTATATACAAAAATAAAATAAAAATGAAGTATATTTGTCAAAAAGGTATTTTTTATATTAAATATTAATAAAAAATAAAAGTGTATGTATTTTGCATTTTACCCTAAATATATTAATATGTATATAAATATTTGTATTATTTTCTAAATATGTATTATATATAAAAATAAAAATATTTAATATTTATAAAAAAAGAGTATATTTTATATAAAATATTTTCAGAAGATAAAATGAAATAAAAATGGAAAATAAAATGTGTTTGCATATTTTTAACACATTTTTTAAATAAAAATATATCTATTTGTTTATTTATGTACAAAAACTAAAAGAAACCAAATAAATGCCTAATAAATTCAAAAATTGTGAGAAAAATATTTTTTATATTTTTAATATTATTAGAAAAAATAAATAAGTCAGAGCAAAAAAGAAAAAGTCAAAAACTCATAAAAATAAGCCAAATGGGCTCAGGGGGTGTAAAAGTAATAAAAGGGTGCAAAAAGAAAAGTCAAACAGGCCCAGCCCAGAATCCTGTCATCTTCAACCTCAGAACATATTTGTTCAAGAAAACACGCGTTTTCTAACTTCCAATTCCTTGATCTTTTGCCAAATCTTCCAACATGAAACCTGTAGAGCTTGAAGCCACGATTCTAGACATATAAAAAGTCAATCTAACTCTCAGAAATGAGAGAGAATTTCTTCTCTCCCAAATCCTGACCTAGTTTTTATGCCATGTTCAGACTTAAAATTCTCTAAGCATACATAATATAAATGAAATCTAATTACATGGGCATGTTCAGGGCTATGAATGTGACATGTTTTCTTCACAAACCTAAAGCTAACAATGCTTGGATAGAGAGATTCGTGTTCATGAACTTACCTGTTCAGTTGAAGTTGTATCTGGTGATTGAGGTGTCTTCAATGCAAGGTGATGATTGGTACAACTTCCTTGATGTCCAGGGATGCTATTCCAAGCTTTACTTTGTCTTGAAACCTTTTGAATCGTGCTATGGAACTTCAGCTGCAAAACAAGAAAATGAAAATGGTGATCTTGCCTGGGAGTGTTACAGATCGTGCTTGAGGTTTGGAATAACTTCAAGGGATATTATGGGATGTGTTTGATGTGTTTTTAGCAAGAATGCTTGGAAGGTTTGAGCTATGGAACTCAAACTGCAGGGATGCCCTGTTTTGAGCAGTTCAATGGTGATTCTGTGAATGGGAAGGCAATGGAGATGTTAGGGTCGTGTTCTAGCTCAGGATGGATGTTTAGAATATGTTTGACAAGTTTTCCTAAGCATGTGTTAACTGATATGAGAGTTGTCTTATGTTATGCAATCTTTCTTCACACCTAAGCAAGAGATGGCCACTTGAGTTTCTAGGCTGTACAGGCCCCCATGCTATGCTGCTAACCTTCCCCTTGATCAGTGTGATTAACTCATAAACTTGTGCCAAAGAGATTTGATATGTACCACTTGGATTGCAAATTTGACATAAAGTGCAACTTTATCAAAATGGATATATTGCTTTTTCTAAATAAGGATTAATTCTCCATGTAATGTCCAAATGCATAGAACAACATCTTGGCACAATGGTTTAGCATTGAATTATTGAGTAAAAATGGGATTAGAGGCCTGCAATGTAGCTAGCACATGCTGAGTTTGAAAATGCACAAGTTATGGACATGTAATTTAGCCAAGAACAAAGTGAGTTTTTCCCATATTGCAAAATTCGATTCTCCCTAACCATGAGGTTGTTTGATGAGTTCTTGGACATTTTGGAAAGCTTGGAATGTGTACTACAATCCATCTTTGAAATTAAAATTGAAATTCCAAGTGGAAGTATGTGAAAAATGGTCCTGAAGTTAGGTAGAAACCTTGCCTAAAATAGGTCAAATTTTCTCTAAGTTAAGAATGGTTTGGTACCCTTGTTCCAAAAATTGTAACTTGAGCTACAAGCTTCTTTTGGGAAAACTTTGTGAATCAAAGTTGTAGATTATGCAATAGGCTACAACTTTCATGTTTTGGCTTTTGCTTGAATCCAAATGAATCTTGGTGAGAAAGTGGGGCAAAGTTAGGAAAAAATTAGGGTTTTTCATAACTTAGAAAAAATTCTAAGTTATGAAAAATCTTCATTTCAAACCCTAATTTGCAATTCTTGATTTCTTGATGAACAAGTTTCATTATTTGGCATGTTTTGATGAAAAATGAATCTTGACACTTGATTTTGACCAAAAAGTCAAAGTTTGACTTTTCAGTATACAGTCAAAATTGATCAATTGACTGGGAAATTCAACTGTCAATCTTGTGTATTTGGGATCTTTTGAACTTGTTGAACATGTTAAGACAATTCCATTGGGTCTTTGAGTCCATATGTGAGCTTGGTTTGCCATTGGCTAGGTCAAACAGTCAAAAATTACCTTTGTGCAGTCAAAACCCTAAAAATGACCATTTTGCCCTTTTGGTGATCTGATCAAATTTCTTGTGGAATTGTGATCCAAACTTGATAAAATGGTCCATGTGAGTTCATAATGTTGATGTGGGTCAATTTTCATGAGATTTGACTGTCAATTGGCCACAATTGACTTTTTCCCCAATACAACTGATTTCTATGTCAACTGTCCAATTGACTGGGCAAAATTTGGAATCAAGACTTGAAACTTGGTATGGATAAACTTGGGAGTCCAACATGAAGCATGAAAGTCATCTTAGGAATTTTAGGTCAAAATATCTTTGTTCAAACACAAACCCTAATTTGGGTCAACAGTGCAAGGAGAAGTCTTGAGCAGAGGAAACCCTAATTGGATCTTGAGCTCCAAGGGTCTTGTGATGAGAAAATGTTGAGGAAATGGGAGGGCAAATTTTGGGGTACAACAGTTGCCCCTGTTCAATCTTCTTGAACCTGAAGAGTTAGATTGGCAAGTTTGCCTTTCGTGACTCGAGGGTAAAAGAAGATTGGACACTAGAGTGCCCGGAAATTTGCACTCGCATGTTGGAGTATCAGCAATGTGATGTCGGGAATGGGCTTATAGATGCCATTTGGAGAGATGGTAGATAGGGAGATGGGCTTATAGATGCCATCTGGAGATGTGACAGAACCTTGTCGGGAATGGGCTTATAGATGCCATTTGGAAGTGTTGATCGCATAAGAGATTCCTTAGCGAGAACTTGTGTATTTCAGAAAGACAGATGTTTTCCTGGCTTGTTACAGGTGTTTGATCTTCAATCTCCTCATGCAGATATGCCCGGGCTAGATACAGGTGTCAAATCTACAATCGGTTGCTCACGGATGTGCCCTGGCTGGATACAGGAATCGAATCCGGAAATAGTCGTCAACAGATATGCCCTGGCTGGATACAGGAATCGAATCTTCGAACTCTTCAGACGTGCCCTGGCTAGATACAGGAATCGAGTCTGGAAATGTGGTCAACAGATATGCCCTGGCTGGATACAGGAATCGAATATGGAATTGTGATAGTTGATAGATATGCCCTGGCTGGATACAGGAATCGAATCTTCGAACTCTTCAGACGTGCCTTGGCTAGATACAGGAATCGAGTCTGGAATTGTGGTCAACAGATATGCCCTGGCTAGATACAGGAATCGAATCTGGAATTGTGACAGTTGAAGGTAGTTGTCTTTTGGGTTGTCTTTTTCCTGAAAAGGCAAAACATCAGTTGTATGCAATGTCATGATGTATGAAATGCATGATGTCATGATGTTCAACATGAGATAGTGTCGTATGCACTTTATCATGTATGTAAGCAAGATGTATGAAATGTGAAACGTTTATGAATGTATTTTCGTCTTAGGAAAATAAATCCTTGACGACCGGCCGGGGATTTAAATCCTGGGCTGACATTGAAGAGTAGAGCTCTTCGCTTCCGCTGGGGAGGATGGTTGCAAGAATACACTGGTAGGAGAAGATGACTCCGTTGGGGAATAAACTTGTTGGAGAGATTACTCTGCGGGGAATTGCTCTGTGGAAGAGATACTTTGCTGAAGCTTGACGAGAGCTTCATTGAGGACTTCAATGATGGACTCCGCTGGGGATAACAAAGATAACCTCCGCTGGGGATTGTGTTGATAAGTTATGTTGGGGAACTTTGATGAACTCCGCTGGGGATTGAAAGAACTTTGCCGAGGGCGATCTTCCGTGGCAATTAGCTGAGGATAACCCAGTTATAAACCCTTGTGAGGAATAACTTTGAATAAAGCTCGGGAGAGACGTCAGTACTCTGCAGGGGATAAGCTTCCAGAATCTACTGGGGATAAGCTTCAAGACCTGCTGGGGATATGGATTCGACTCTCCTGGGGAAACTTTTGGACTGTACTGGGGAGTGATTCCGCTGGAGTGTCCGTATTCCGCCGGGGATCAATCTTAGATCAAGACTGTCGGGGATGCTTGCTAATGAATGCCTATACTCCACTGGGGAATGTTGCTATCTTGTCTTACTCTGCGAGGAGTTGAGATAACTTGATCACATCCTTCAGTTAGATCTACCTTGGTACCTTGGCGGACAAAGCAACCAGACTGCATCAGACAACTTTACATTGCCCCTGTTTCTGATGTCACCTGTAGTTAGTCTTTTGTTTCATATGAAAATATTTATGAATCAGCAATTTAATGTCAAATGCATATATCAAAAATGAACATTGGACGTTCTTCGCAAGACAAAACAGAAAAAGGAAAAACAATGGGCAATTTGTTTGGAAAAGTGAACTTGTATTGATTTTTGAAATTTGCCTGTGAATAGGCGTTTTTGTACAAGAGGCTGACCTCCTAGTAAGAGAATGCCGCCGAATAACATAGAGTTTATACTATTTTGAAAAGGAAACAAAACAGCTATGTGAATAATCCTACTGGGTTCCAACTCTGCTATCGCCTTTATGTCTTTAAGCGTCTCATCACTTTGCTGCTTAGTTGAAGATGAAACTGATTGATCGATGCCGAAGTCTGAGCCAGATAGTTGATGCCGAATTCTGGATGCTAGGTGATCCAATGAGACATAGTGTTACGCTTTATCCCTAACTTTTGCCTGGACCTCCCTTTCGGGTTTTCAGTCCACCGGGATACCCTTTTTTGCCCAAGCCGCCTTTTCAGGTTTTCGACTTGCCGGGTGTACAGATTTTTTTCATTTCATCCCTTATTTTTGCCCGAACCCTTTTGGTTCGCCGGGAAGCCCTTATTTTTGCCTAGGTATGTCAACCTAGCGGGTCTTTTATTCATGCATAGTATCTTTTTACTATGTCTGCATTGGCGGGGTGAGGAAGGTCGTCACCATCCATGGTGGTCAAAATCATGGCTCCTCCTGAGAACACATGTTTAACCACAAATGGCCCTTCGTACGTAGGGGTCCATTTGCCCCGGGGATCACTCTGAGGAAGGATGATGCGTTTGATTACCAGGTCCCCAACTTGATACTCTTGTGGTCTGACTTTCTTGTTAAATGCCCTGATCATCCGTTTTTGGTACGTCTGACCATGACAGATAGCGGTAAGTCTCTTTTCGTCAATCAGGTTTAATTGATCAAGTCGAGTCTTGATCCAATCATCTTCACTCAAGTCCGCATCCTTCATTATCCGGAGAGAGGGTATTTGGACTGCAATTGGCAAGACTGCCTCCATGCCGTAGACCAAGGAAAAGGGTGTTGCCTCGGTTGACGTCCTTGCTGAGGTACGGTACCCATGAAGGGCAAACGGTAACATCTCGTGCCAATCTTTATAGGTCACTGTCATCTTCTGCACAATCTTTTTGATATTCTTATTAGTTGCCTCTACAGCCCCATTCATCTTCGGCCGGTAAGGAGAAGAGTTATGGTGCTGTATCTTGAATTGCTCGCAGAGCTCAGTGATCATCTTGTTATTGAGATTAGTACCATTGTCCGTAATGATTCTTTCCGGGACGCCGTACCGACAGATCAGGTTATGCCGGATGAAACGTGCCACGACGCTCTTGGTTATGGTGGCGTAGGAAGATGCCTCAACCCACTTCGTGAAGTAATCGATCGCTACCAAGATAAAGCGATGCCCGTTGGATGCCGTCGGTCGGATCTCACCGATCATATCAATGCCCCACATTGCAAAAGGCCAAGGCGCCGTCAGGACGTTCAGAGGAACCGGAGGGATGTGCACCTTGTCAGCATAGATCTGGCATTTATGACAAGTCCGAGAATGTTGGTAACAATCGGCTTCCATTGTGGACCAGAAATATCCTGCCCATAGGATTTTCTTTGCCATGGTGTGTCCACTGGAATGTGTCCCGAATATACCTCCATGCAGTTTTATCATGATCTTCTCTGCTTCAGCCTTATCCACACAACGCAGTAGAGTTGAGTCATGATTCCGTTTGTAGAGAATGCCGTTGCTGAGGAAGAATTTTGCAGCAAACCTCCTCATGAACTTCTTGTCATTGACAGATGCCCCTTCAGGGTATTCTTGAGCTTCCAAGTATCTCTTCACCTCATGATACCAGGGTTTTTCAGTCACTTTTTCGGCCTCAAGGTCGCAGCAGTATGCCGGTTCGTCCAATTTCCAGATAATGATCCGGGGAGCCTCATTGTCCCATTTGACTTTGAACATTGAAGACATCGTAGCTAGTGCGTCTGCTAGCTGATTCTCCTCTCTTGGGAAGTGTTCAAAAGTTATCTCTTCAAAGTGGGGAAGCAAGGTCAGCACATACTCCTTGTAAGGAATAAGATTTGGGTGTTTCGTATCCCACTCGCCTTTGATCTGACTGATCACGAGAGCGGAATCTCCAAAGACACTTAAAAACTTAATCCTTAGGTTAATTGCAGCTTGAAGACCCATGATGCATGCTTCATACTCCGCCATGTTGTTGGTGCAGTTGAAACACAATCGGGCGGTGAGTGGAGTATGAGTTCCTTTGGGAGATATGATCACAGCGCCGACGCCGTTACCCAAAGAGTTGGAGGCTCCGTCAAAATGCATAGACCATCGGGATCCTTCCTCGGGTCCTTCATCCGGTCCAGGCACTTCACAATCAGTTACCACCATGATGTCTTCGTCCGGAAATTCAAAGTTCAATGATTGGTAATCGTCCACAGGTTGGTGTGCCAAATGATCTGCCAGTACACTTCCTTTGATTGCTTTCTGAGTTGTATACTGGATATCATATTCTGTCAAGATCATTTGTCATCTTGCTATCCTTCCAGACAGAGCAGGCTTTTCGAATATGTACTTGATGGGATCCATCTTTGAAATCAACAAAGTGGTGTGAGTTAGCATATACTGTCTCAGCCGGCGAGCAGCCCATACCAGAGTGCAGCAAGTTTTCTCGAGCAGTGAGTAACGAGACTCACAGTCGGTAAACTTTTTGCTCAGGTAATAAATAGCGTGCTCTTTTCGGCCAGACTCGTCATGCTTCCCCAGCACACACCCCATTGAATTGTCAAGCACAGTCAAGTATAGTATTAGAGGTCTCCCTTCCACTGGTGGCATAAGAATGGGTGGCTCTTGGAGGTACTCTTTTATCTTTTCGAAAGCAGCTTGACATTCATCGTTCCAACGTACCACTTGATCTTTCTTCAGTAATTTGAAGATTGGCTCACAGGTAGCAGTTAGATGTGAGATGAATCGGGCAATGTAATTCAGTCGTCCCAGAAAGCCTCTGACTTCTTTCTCTGTCTTGGGAGCTGGCATCTCTTGTATGGCTTTTACCTTGGCAGGGTCCACCTGAATACCTTTATCGCTTACAATGAAACCTAGCAATTTTCCGGACCTCACCCCAAAGGTGCATTTGTTGGGATTCAACCTCAGCTTGTATAACTTCAATCGGTCAAACAGCTTCCGCAGATGGTCAAGGTGTTCCTCCTCAGTTTGAGACCTTGCAATCATGTCATCAACATATACCTCAATCTCATTGTGATACGGTGGGAGAACTGACTTGAGGTTTGCGTTTGTTTTCGCAAATGTTTCGGTTGAGAAAGAGTCGCCACCGACTTTTTATTTTATCCTAAGGAAAGGTTTAAAAAGCACAGCAAAAACCTTTGAGATGTTTTCTTGGGTTCGGGGAGTAGATTATAGAAATGGAAGGTATTAGCACCCTTTATATCCATGGTTATCCATGGGCTCTTAGTTACTTGCTTAGATCAACTTGCCTTGTTTTTCAATTGTTTGAAATGGTGCTTTGTGTGTGTGGGTTTGAAAATGTTTTGAAAAGAAGCCAATGTGGTGGCAACCTTTGTAATGATCCATGTTGGGATGTATACAAAGGTGTATGTCTTTTGAAAAGGTTTTCATTTGTTTTTGAAAGTTTGTTTTTGAAAGTGTTGTGAGGTGTGATTTTAGAAAATAGGCAAGTGTTTTGTTTTTTGCAAGTTTGATTCAAGTAACTAAGAGGTTGTCTACTCCTAAATTTCTCAAAGATTATTGCTATGTTTTAACCCTTTTAACAAGTTTGTTCCACCATTGTATTTGGTGGACAGTCTTGTGTTAGGATGTGTAACGGGATGGGCGCGGGTCATCGTATGGACCATGAATGCAATGGTGCCAAGTGTCTTTGGCAATTTGCTTTGAAGGGACTATGATCATTCCATTTAGGCAACTTTCGAAAGCGTCATCGAGGGACTTATGATCATTTGAATTTGTTTTGCCAAAGAAACTCGACGTGCAAGCATGGCCCATTTTGGAGGCAAGAAGTGGAATACCCTAGGGGTGCAAGTGTGATTTGTGTTATCCATTTTCATGCTTGTTTATCTTGAAATTAGGTCAAACTATTTTTTGTTGTTTTTGATTCGCATACAAACCCTAATTCTAACATGGTATATTTAGAAAGCAATAAAGTGCGAAAAATAAAGTTACTAAGCTATTACAACACAATATATGGGAAGGGGGGTACAAATGTTCAAATGGGGTTTTTTGACAAGGAATTTAAACCTAGACTATTACATCAAAATTGAATTATTTACAAGATAATTGATTGCACAAATTAAATGGAAATAAAATAAATATGCAAGATGCAAAAATGTTTTTTATATGTGTATGAAAAAGAAGTATTTTTGTGTGTCAAATAAACAAAATAAAAAGGTATTATTTTTGGATTTTTTATGTTTAGGGCAAAACCCTAATTTATTAAATGAAATGTATTAATTATTTAATAGGTACAATATTTATTTATTATATACAAAAATAAAATAAAAATGAAATATATTTGTCAAAAAGGTATTTTTATATTAAATATTAATAAAAAAATAAAAGTGTGTATATTTTGTAATTTAACCTAAATATATTAGTATCTATATAAATATTTGTATTATTTTCTAAATATGCATTATATATACAAAATAATAATATTTAATATTTATAAAAAAAGTATATTTTATATAAAATATTTTCAGAAGACAAAATAAAATAAACATGAAAAATAAATGTGTTTGCATATTTTTAACACATTTTTTAAATAAAAATATATCTATTTGTTTATTTATGTACAAATATTAACCTAAACAAACAAATACCTAATAAATATGAAAATGGTGTAAAAAATATTTTTTATATTTTTAATATCATAAGAAAAAATAAATAAGTCAGAACAAAAAAAGAAAAGTCAAAAAATCATTAAAATAAGCAAAATGGACTCAGGGGGTGTAAAAGTAATAAAAGGGTGCAAAAAGAAAAGTCAAACAGGCCCAGCCCAGAACCCTGTCATCTTCAACCTCAGAACATATTTGTTCAAGAAAACACGCGTTTTCTAACTTCCAATTCCTTGATCTTTTGCCAAATCTTCCAACATGAAACCTGTAGAGCTTGAAGCCACGATTCTAGACATATAAAGAAGTCAATCTAACTCTCAGAAATGAGAGAGAATTTCTTCTCTCCCAAATCCTGACCTAGTTTTTATGCCATGTTCAGACTTAAAATTCTCTAAGCATACATAATATAAATGAAATCTAATTACATGGGCATGTTCAGGGCTATGAATGTGACATGTTTTCTTCACAAACCTAAAGCTAACAATGCCTGGATAGAGAGATTCGTGTTCATGAACTTACCTGTTCAGTTGAAGTTGTATCTGGTGATTGAGGTGTCTTCAATGCAAGGTGATGATTGGTACAACTTCCTTGATGTCCAGGGATGCTATTCCAAGCTTTACTTTGTCTTGAAACCTTTTGAATCGTGCTATGGAACTTCAGCTGCAAAACAAGAAAATGAAAATGGTGATCTTGCCTGGGAGTGTTACAGGTCGTGCTTGAGGTTTGGGATAGCTTCAAGGGATGTTGTGGGATGTGTTTGAGGTGTTTTTAGCAAGAATGCATGGAAGGTTTGAGCTATGGAACTCAAACTGCAGGGATGCCCTGTTTTGAGCAGTTCAATGGTGATTTTGTGAATGGGAAGGCAATGGAGATGTTAGGGTCGTGTTCTAGCTCAGGATGGATGTTTAGAATATGTTTGACAAGTTTTCCTCAGCATGTGTTAACTGATATGAGAGTTGTCTTATGTTATGCAATCTTTCTTCACACCTAAGCAAGAGATGGCCACTTGAGTTTCTAGACTGTACAGGCCCCCATGCTATGCTGCTAACCTTCCCCTTGATCAGTGTGATTAACTCATAAACTTGTGCCAAAGAGATTTGATCTGTACCACTTGGATTGCAAATTTGACATAAAGTGCAACTTTATCAAAATGGATATATTGCTTTTTCTAAATAAGGATTAATTCTCCATGTAATGTCCAAATGCATAGAACAACATCTTGGAGCAATGGTTTAGCATTGAATTATTGAGTAAAAATGGGATTAGAGGCCTGCAATGTAGCTAGCACATGCTGAGTTTGAAAATGCACAAGTTATGGACATGTAATTTGGCCAAGAACAAAGTGAGTTTTTCCCATATTGCAAAATTCGATTCTCCCTAACCATGAGGTTTTTTGATGAGTTCTTGGACATTTTGGAAAGCTTGGAATGTGTACTATAATCCATCTTTGAAATGCAAATTGAAATTCCAAGTGGAATTATGTGAAAAATGGTCTTGAAGTTAGGTAAAAACCTTGCCTAAAATAGGTAAAATTTTCTCTAAGTTAAGAATGGTTTGGTACCCTTGTTCCAAAAATTGTAACTTGAGCTACAAGCTTCTTTTGGGAAAACTTTGTGAATCAAAGTTGTAGATTATGCAATAGGCTACAACTTTCATGTTTTGACTTTTTCTTGAATCCAAATAAATCTTGGTGAGAAAGTGGGGCAAAGTTAGGAAAAAATTAGGGTTTTTCATAACTTAGAAAAAATTCTAAGTTATGAAAAATCTTCATTTCAAACCCTAATTTGCAATTCTTGATTTCTTGATGAACAAGTTTCATGATTTGGCATGTTTTGATGAAAAATGAATCTTGACACTTGATTTTGACCAAAAAGTCAAAGTTTGACTTTTCAGTATACAGTCAAAATTGATCAATTGACTGGGAAATTCAACTGTCAATCTTGTGTATTTGGGATCTTTTGAACTTGTTGAACATGTTAAGACAATTCCATTGGGTCTTTGAGTCCATATGTGAGCTTGGTTTGCCATTGGCTAGGTCAAACAGTCAAAAATTGCCTTTGTGCAGTCAAAACCCTAAAAATGACCATTTTGCCCTTTTGGTGATCTGATCAAATTTCTTGTGGAATTGTGATCCAAACTTGATCAAATAGTCCATGTGAGTTCATAATGTTGATGTGGGTCAATTTTCATGAGATTTGACTGTCAATTGGCCACAGTTGACTTTTTCCCCAATACAACTGATTTCTAGGTCAACTGTCCAATTGACTGGGCAAAATTTGGAATCAAGACTTGAAACTTGGTATGGATAAACTTGGGAGTCCAACATGAAGCATGAAAGTCATCTTAGGCATTTTAGGTCAAAATATCTTTGTTCAAACACAACCCCTAATTTGGGTCAACAGTGCAAGGAGAAGTCTTGAGCAGAGGAAACCCTAATTGGATCTTGAGCTCCAAGGATCTTGTGATGAGAAAATGTTGAGGAAATAGGAGGGCAAATTTTGGGGTACAACAGTTTCCCCTGTTCAATCTTCTTGAACCTGAAGAGTTAGATTGGCAAGTTTGCCTTTCGTGACTCGAGGGTAAAAGAAGATTGGACACTAGAGTGCCCAGAAATTTGCACTCGCACGTTGGAGTATCAGCAATGTGATGTCGGGAATGGGCTTATAGATGCCATTTGGAGAGATGATAAATAGGGAGATGGGCTTATAGATGCCATCTGGAGATGTGACAGAACCTTGTCGGGAATGGGCTTATAGATGCCATTTGGAAGTGTTGATCGCATAAGAGATTCCTTAGCGAGAACTTGTGTATTTGAGAAAGACAGATGTTTTCCTGGCTTGTTACAGGTGTTTGATCTTCAATCTCCTCATGCAGATATGCCCTGGCTAGATACAGGTGTCGAATCTACAATCGGTTGCTCACTGATGTGCCCTGGCTGGATACAGGAATCGAATCCGGAAATAGTCGTCAACAGATATGCCCTGGCTGGATACAGGAATCGAATCTTCGAACTCTTCAGACGTGCCCTGGCTAGATACAGGAATCGAGTCTGGAAATATGCTCAACAGATATGCCCTGGCTGGATACAGGAATCGAATCTGGAATTGTGATAGTTGATAGATATGCCCTGGCTGGATACAGGAATCGAATCTTCAAACTCCTCAGACGTGCCCTGGCTAGATACATGAATCGAGTCTGGAAACTGATCACTCACAGATGTGCCCTGGCTAGGTACAGGAGTCGAATCTGGAAACTGTGACAGTTGAAGGTAGTTGTCTTTGGGATTGTCTTTTTCCTGAAAAGGCAAAACATCAGTTGTATGCAATGGAATGATGTATGAAATGCATGATGTCATGATGTTCAACATGAGATAGCGTTGTATGCACTTTATCATGTATGTAAGCAAGATGTATGAAATGTGAAATGTTTATGAATATATTTTCGTCTAGGAAAATAAATCCTTGACGACCGGCCGGGGAATTAAATCCTGGGCTGACATTGAAGAGTAGAGCTCTTCGTTTCCGCTGGGGATGACGGTTGCAAGAATACACCGGTAGGAGAAGATGACTCCGTTGGGGAATAAACTTGTTGGAGAGATCACTCTGCAGGGAATTGCTATGTGGAAGAGATACTTTGCTGAAGTTTTGATGAGAGCTCCACTGAGGATTTCAATGATGGACTCCGTTGGGGATAATGATGATAAACTCCGCTGGGGATACCAAAGATAAACTCCGCTGGGGATTGTGTTGATAAGTTATGTTGGGGAACTTTGATGAACTCCGCCGGGGATAGGAAGAACTTTGCCGAAAGCGATCTTCCGTGGCAACTAGCTGAGGATAACCCAGTTATAAGCCTTTGTGAGGAATAACTTTGAATAAAGCTCGGGAGAGACGTCAGTACTCTGCAGGGGATAAGCTTCCAGAATCTACTGGGGATAAGCTTCAAGACCTGCTGGGGATATGGATTCGACTCTCTTGGGGAAACTTTTGGACTGTACTGGGGAGTGATTCCACTGGAGTGTCCGTATTCCGCCGGGGATCAATCTTAGATCAAGACTGCCGGGGATGCTTGCTAATGAATGCCTATACTCCACTGGGGAATGTTGCTATCTTGTCTTACTCTACGGGGAGTTGAGATAACTTGATCACATCCTTCAGTTAGATCTACCTTGGTACCTTGGCGGACAAAGCAACCAGACTGCATCAGACAACTTTTCATTGCCCCTGTTTTTGATGTCACCTGTAGTTAGTCTTTTGTTTCATATGCAAATATTTATGAATCAGCAATTTAATGTCAAATGCATACATCAAAAATGAACATTGGACGTTCTTCGCAAGACAAAACAGAAAAAGGAAAAACAATGGGCAATTTGTTTGGAAAAGTGAACTTGTATTGATTTTTGAAATTTGCCTGTGAATAGGCGTTTTTGTACAAGAGGCTGACATCCTAGTAAGAGAATGCCGTCGAATAACATAGAGTTTATACAATTTTGAAAAGGAAACAAAACAGCTATGTGAACAATCCCACTGGGTTCCAACTCTGCTATCGCCTTTATGTCTTTAAGCGTCTCATCATTTTGCTGCTTAGTTGAAGATGAAACTGATTGATCGATGCCGAAGTCTGAGCCAGATAGTTGATGCCGAATTCTGGATGCTAGGTGATCCAATGAGACATAGTGTTACGCTTTATCCCTAACTTTTGCCTGGACCGCCCTTTCGGGTTTCCAGTCCACCGGGATACCCTATTTTGCCCAAGCCGCCTTTTCAGGTTTTCGACTTGCCAGGTGTACATATTTTTTTCATTTCATCCCTTATTTTTGCCCGAACCCTTTTGGTTCGCCGGGAAGCCCTTATTTTTGCCTAGGTATGTCAACCTAGCGGGTCTTTTATTCATGCGTAGAATCTTTTTACTATGTCTGCATTGGCGGGGTGAGGAAGGTCGTCACCATCCATGGTGGTCAGAATCATGGCTCCTCCTGAGAACACATGTTTAACCACAAATGGCCATTCGTACGTAGGGGTCCATTTGCCCCGGGGATCACTCTGAGGAAGGATGATGCGTTTGATTACCAGGTCCCCAACTTGATACTCTTGTGGTCTGACTTTCTTGTTAAATGCCCTGATCATCCGTTTTTGGTACGTCTGACCATGACAGATAGCGGTAAGTCTCTTTTCGTCAATCAGGTTTAATTGATCAAGTCGAGTCTGGATCCTATCATCTTCACTCAAGTCTGCATCCTTCATTATCCGGAGAGAGGGTATCTGGACTTCAATTGGCAAGACTGTCTCCATGCCGTAGACCAAGGAAAAGGGTGTTACCCCGGTTGACGTCCTTGCTGAGGTACGGTACCCATGAAGGGCAAACGGTAACATCTCGTGCCAATCTTTATAGGTCACTGTCATCTTCTGCACAATCTTTTTGATATTCTTATTAGCTGCCTCTACAGCCCCATTCATCTTCGGCCGGTAAGGAGAAGAGTTATGGTGATGTATCTTGAATTGCTCGCAGAGCTCAGTGATCATCTTGTTATTGAGATTGGTACCATTGTCCGTAATGATTCTTTCCGGGACGCTGTACCGACAAATCAGGTTATGCCGGATGAAACGTGCCACGACGCTCTTGGTTACGGTGGCGTAGGAAGCTTCCGCAACCCACTTCGTGAAGTAATCGATCGCTACCAAGATGAAGCGATGCCCGTTGGATACCTTCGGTCAGATCTCACCGATCATATCAATGCCCCATGTTGCAAAAGGCCAAGGCACCGTCAGGACGTTCAGAGGAACCGGAGGGATGTGCACCTTGTCAGCATAGATCTGGCATTTATGACAAGTCCGAGAATGTTGGTAACAATCGGCTTCCATTGTGGACCAGAAATATCCTGCCCGTAGGATTTTCTTTGCCATGGTGTGTCCACTGGAATGTGTCCCGAATGTACCTTCATGCAGTTCTATCATGATCTTCTCTGCTTCAGCCTTATCCACACAACGCAGTAGAGTTGAATCATGATTCCGTTTGTAGAGAATGTCGTTGCTGAGGAAGAATTTTGCAGCAAACCTCCTCATGAACTTCTTGTCATTGACAGATGCACCTTTAAGGTATTCCTGAGCTTCCAAGTATCTCTTCACCTCATGATACCAGGGTTTTTCAGTCACTTTTTCGGCCTCAAGGTCGCAGCAGTATGCCGATTCGTCCAATTTCCAGATAATGATCCGGGGAGCCTCATTGTATCATTTGACTTTGAACATTGAAGACATCGTAGCTAGTGCGTCTGCTAGCTGATTCTCCTCCCTTGGGAAGTGTTCAAAAGTTATCTCTTCAAAGCGGGGAAGCAAGGTCAGCACATACTCCTTGTAAGGAATAAGATTTGGGTGTTTCGTATCCCACTCGCCTTTGATCTGATTGATCACGAGAGCGGAATCTCCGAAGACACTCAGAAACTTGATCCTTAAGTCGATTGCAGCTTGAAGACCCATGATACATGCCTCATATTCTGCCATGTTGTTGGTGCAGTTGAAACACAATTGGGCGGTGAGTGGAGTATGAGTTCCTTTTGGAGATATGATCACAGCGTCGATGCCGTTACCCAAAGCGTTGGAGGCTCCGTCAAAATGCATAGACCATCGGGATCCTTCCTCAGGTCCTTCATCCGGTCCAGGCACTTCACAATCAGTTACCACCATGATGTCTTCGTCCGGAAATTCAAAGTTCAATGATTGGTAATCGTCCACAGGTTGGTGTGCCAAATGATCTGCCAGTACACTTCCTTTGATTGCTTTCTGAGTTGTATACTGGATATCATATTCTGTCAAGATCATTTGCCATCTCGCAATTCTTCCAGACAGAGCAGGCTTTTCTAATATGTACTTGATGGGATCCATCTTTGAAATCAACAAAGTGGTGTGAGTCAGCATATACTGTCTCAGCCGGCGAGCAGCCCATACCAGAGCGCAACAAGTTTTCTCGAGCAGTGAGTAACGAGACTCACAGTCGGTAAACTTTTTGCTCAGGTAATAAATAGTGTGCTCTTTTCGGCCAGACTCGTCATGCTGCCCCAGCACACACCCCATTGAATTATCAAGCACTGTCAAGTATAGTATCAGAGGTCTCCCTTCCACTGGTGGCATAAGAATGGGTGGCTCTTGGAGATACTCTTTTATCTTTTCAAAAGCGGCCTGAAATTCATCATTCCAACGTACTACTTGATCTTTCTTCAGTAATTTGAAGATTGGCTCACAGGTAGCAGTTAGGTATCGGGCAATGTAATTCAGTCGTCCCAGAAAGCCTCTGACTTCTTTCTCTGTCTTGGGAGCTGGCATCTCTTGTATGGCTTTTACCTTGGTAGGGTCCACCTGAATACCTTTATCGCTTACAATGAAACCTAGAAATTTTCCGGACCTCACCCCAAAAGTGCATTTGTTGGGATTCAACCTCAGCTTGTATAACTTCAATCGGTCAAACAGCTTCCGCAGATGGTCCAGGTGTTCCTCCTCAGTTTGAGACCTTGCAATCATGTCATCAACATATACCTCAATCTCATGATGGATCATATCATGAAATAAAGCAACCATGGCACGTTGGTAGGTTGCCCCAGCATTTTTCAACCCGAATGGCATGACCTTATAGCAGAAGGTGCCCCACTGAGTCACAAAGATAGTCTTTTCCATATCTTCCGGAGCCATCTTGATCTGATTATACCCTGAAAAACCATCCATGAAGGAGAACACCTTGTGTTGAGCAGTATTGTCAACAAGAACGTCGATGTGAGGTAGAGGAAAATCATCTTTGGGGCTTTCCCTGTTTAGATCCCTGTAATCGACACACATCCTGACTTTACCGTCCTTCTTCGGCACTGGCACCACATTGGCAACCCACTGAGGGTAAGAAGTTACTGCTAGAAACCCGGCATCGAATTGCTTCATAACCTCAGCCTTGATCTTTTCGGACATCTCTGGGCGCATACGGCGGACCTTTTGCTTTACCGGAGGGCAGTCTTCCTTGGTAGGCAGATGATGGACCATAATGTCGGCATCCAAACCAGGCATGTCTTCGTAGGACCAAGCAAATATCTCCATGTAATCATGTAGCATCTGGATCAATCGTTGCTTAACGCTGAGCTCTAGATTGGCACCAATATTGACCTCTTTTCTATCTGTCTCAGTACCCAGGTTAATTGTTTCCACCGGCTCTTCATGCGGCTGAATGGCCCTCTCTTCTTGAAGTAGCAGTCTTGCGAGTTCACCAGGCACTTCGCAATCATCTTCACCTTCGTCCTCGGCCAAGTTGATCGGATTCTCGAAGTCATAAATGGTGGTAGCAGAGCTGTTACCAGTGAGATCCAGAGTGGATTGAAACTGCGTGACAAATGTGATAGGTGTAAAATCCTTTGCCGTCCAGTTGCTTGGTCCGTTGCTGGTGGTTGGATAGATCCAACTGTCAAACTTTGCTTCCTCTACGTCCTCCTCGATAGCATTCACCCTTGGGTTGGTGATAAACACTGGAGCCTTTCTGATCTTTTCCTTGCGCACAGCCCTCTGAGCCTCTGCAGTAAAGCCCATCCCAAACTTGTCATTCTTTTGAGTGAAGTCAGGAAGCTGACCCCAGTTTGCGCATTTGCCTTTCTCGATTACAGCCCGGGCATCCTTCAGGGACGCCATCTTCAATGAAAAGTCTTCTTCAACCACTGTTTCAGCCGATGCCAACGTTGGAGGTATTTCCTCAAAATGCTGAAAGGGGGTTTCAATAAACTCCCCGTCCATCTCGATATACCGGAATGAATTCAAGTGACTAACCATGTATTCCTCCTCACCCTGCACAGTAACAATCTTCCCTTTGACAGGGTATTTGAGCTTTTGGTGTAGAGTGGATGTTACTGCCCCAGCCTTGTGAATCCAGGGTCGACCCAACAAGCAGGAATAAGATGGACGAATATCCATTACATAGAACGTTGAGTCGAAGACTTGGGAACCCACACGAATAGGAATGTCTACTTCACCGTGCACCATCCTCTTAGAACCATCGAAGGCTCTAACAATGATGTTACTAGGTTTCAATTCCAGGCCCTCACAATCCAAGCGATCCAATGCCTTCTTGGGAAAAACATTCAGGGAAGAACCGGTATCCACCAACACGTGTGTGAGAGTAGTGCCCCTGCACTCTATAGAGACGTGCAGGGCATCATTGTGAGTTTTCCCTTTGGCGGTAAGGTCAGCATCCGAGAACCCCAAGCCATTGTCAGCTGTCAAATTAGCCACACAGTCAGTGAACTGATCTGCAGAGGTCTCTTGCGGCACATGGGCCGTTTTCAGAAATGAAATCAGGGCCTTTGCATGGGCCTCTGAGCATAGCAGCAACGATAGCATAGAGATTTTGGAGGGGGTATGCCCCAACTGTTCAACAACATTGAAGTCACTCTTTTTAATGATTTTAAGGATTTCCTCCATCTCTTGTTGGGAGGCTTCAACAGCAGTCTTTTTTGGTGCCTCCGTCCTGGCAGGCAAATCGGTAGCAACTTCTTTGCCCTGAGCATCAGAGGACTCGGCGGCAGTAGTAGACACAGGAACTTGGTTTGGAACATGCACACTTGCGGGTGTGATGATGAGAGGTTTTCGGATAACTGGTGGTGCAATGTCAGGCGAGAAGAGCCTGCCACTGCGAGTAATCTTGGCGGGACCAGTGATGTTACTGATACTGGTACCGGTGTTGAACTCCTGCTTCACTCCAAGCATATACACGTCGGCCCCATAATGCCATGGGACAGCTTTATCAGACTCATAGGGGAGAGGCCCCGGAACAGTAATAGTAATGGGTGCAACAGACATAATTTGGACTGGCTTCCTCGGGGGAGCTTTGGTAGGATTGTAAATTGTGACAACAGATACTTCTTCAGCGGAAACAAACGGAACAGCAGTTTTCTTGAACATAATTTTTTTGCTATCCATCAGGCTTTGGATGCCTGATCTCAGCAGCGGACAACCGGTAGGGATAACAGCACACATGAGGCAACCCTCGCTACAACCCGGAAATAAACCGGCTAGTAGTAAGTTCCTCTTAACAGTCAATAGAGGGGTAGCAACATCATTCACCGAAACAACATACAAATCTTCCTCGACGGCATTTACTCTATGCTGGGGCATAGGAGCAGTTACAACATTTGGCCTCTCAGGCGCCTAAAACTGAATTTCCTTCACATCGATAAGGTCTTGCACCTTATTTCTCAAGGCCCAACAATCATCAGTAGTATGCCCGGGGCTATCGGAATGATAAGCACAACAGGCATTTGGGTTATACTTAGGAGATGCAATATTCACGACCTTTGGAGCCTCTTTGATGGTCACCAAGTTGGTTGATAACAGTTGCGGTAAGATTTGTGACAAGGTCATACTCAGCCGAGTATACTGCCTCTTGGGCCTTTCACCTCTTTGTTGATTGTACTGCTGAGGAGCAGCAACAGGTTTTGAAATGAACAAAGCATTGACGGCTTGGCGACTTTCTGGCTTGACTTGTCTTCTAGGACCAAAGACGACACTTGTTCTTTCTTGAAAGGCCTCTTCTCAGTACTTGTGGAGGCAGCTTTTTGTATCTTTCCTGACCTGATGCCAGCTTCAATTCTTTCACCCGTCAGAATCAAATCTGTAAACCCAGCAGAGGAGTTACCAACCAAATGATTGAAGAATGGACCAGACAAGGTCCCTAGAAACATATCAACCAGCTCACGATTAGTCAATGGAGGCTGCACTCTGCCAGCCAAATCTCTCCATTTTTGTGCATATTCTTTGAACCCTTCGCCCGTTCCTAGAGACATACCCTGAAGTTGGGTACGCGTAGGAGCGAGGTCAGAATTGTATTGATATTGTCTATAGAATGCGGTTGCCAAATCTTCCCAATGTCGGATACTAGTTCCATCTAGTTGATAGAACCACTCAAGCTGTGACCCCGAAAGGCTATCTTGGAAGAAGTGAATCCAAAGGTTCTTATCTGCCGTGTAAGGTTGAATCTTCCTTACGTACGACCTTATATGCAGCTTTGGACAGGAGGCCCCGTCGTATTTGGCAAAGGCAGGCGCCTTAAACTTGTGTGGGATTACTACCCCAGAAGATAAGCCCAAATCTCCGAAATCCAGCCCCGGCACATTCTGAATCTCCATGGCGCTCAAACGGTCCTCTAATTGCTTGTATCTGTCAGCAGCAGGTGGGTATTGTTCGTCATTGTAGTCCGTCTCGTTGTCAGAGACTGCAGGACTAGGAGCTCCTCCCCCTTGGGGACTATCTTTCTCTGCAGAAGAAGTAGTTGGATCAGCCTCATTATGGAGTGTGTTCCCAAATCTGCGTTCAGTGTTGAGTAACGCAGTCCACTTTTTCTTCTTCTTCTTCAGGAGTAGAGTCTTCAACTCTTGCTGACCTTGGGCTAGGCTCAAGACCATCTCCTGAAACTGGGCACTTTGGGCCTGAAGGGCCTTGATTGCTTGCTCACTAGATGAGTCTGGATTCATGATGACTGTTCAAAATAAACAGCGAAGGAGATTAAGCAACCTGTGAAAAGGGTACCTGTCATGCATATGATGCAATGAGATGCATATGTTTTATGTTTTCAAAGACAAACAAGATTCAACTTTGTAGACAAAAGGGAAACCCACTTCATTAGATTCAAATTTTAATTTGTTCAACAACTTGCCCTTAGGCATTACAGGAATGGAAAAATACTGAAAAGGAAATAAAAGCTGTAAAAAGGAAACATCCAAAGCCCATCAGTGCTCCCATGGCCTCCTCTTCTCAGTGTGGATGTAGTCATTCAGAACCCGCATTTCCTCCAATCGCTTAGTCAGCCTATGGATCTTCCATTCCTGTTCGTTGAACTTTTCCCGATAAAAATCTCGTTCTTCCTTTAGCTGCGCCCAAGATCTCTTCATTGTGTCAAAATCAGTGGGTATCTGAGGAGGTAGGACAGTTGGAGGAACCCCATCTTCATCAGGAGATTCAAGAATGATAGGTCTGACAGCTTCGTATGGCATACCTAACTTCTGAGCACGGATGCAGACCCATCTGCAATAGGGTTCCATTGGTAGAGAAGTCTTTGGTCCCAACACATGTGGGTCAGCTTTGTGAATTCTGTCCCAAGCCTTAATGAATCCATGGCGTAGTTTGTCACTGTCTACCTGAAATTCAAAATGGAAGTGAGGAACCAACATTTCATGAGGCCCTACTCTTCTGGCTCTTCCAAACTGGCGGAGAGCTAAACATGGATTATAAGAGATTCCTCCTTGGATACCAATCAACGGAACATTAGGGTATTCTCCGCAACGATCAATAACAGCTACCTCATCCAAACCTCTGAGAGTCCAAGTGATGTCATTATCAGTGAGAGACATTAGCCTATGAGCCCAACCCTTTCCTTCTTCATTCTTCAGCACGAACTTAGGAAGGTGTGAAATAAACCACCTCACTAGCAAAGGAGCACAACACCACGGAGTTCCCCGCTTTCGGGCAGTACGAGCATAGAGTTGTTGCAGGATATCACCCAAAAGAGTGGGTACAGGATTCCGAGACATGAAGATCCTTATGGAATAGATACTGATAAAGGTGTCAGGATTGGGAAACAATACCAGGCCATAGATTAAAAGAGCCAGAATGTTTTCGTACGCCTTGAAGTCCAAGTCATTCCAGAAATCGTTAGCTTTGCCAACCAGAAATTTGACCAAAAAGCCCTTAACTCCACTTCTAGTTTCCCAGTTAGCCAATACCTCTTCTTTGGTAAAGGGGAGAACTGCAGCAATCTCTTCAGGTCTAGGAGTCTTTTCCCAACCAGTGAATGGAGTTTGCTCCAAAACAGGGATACCAAGCAAATAAGAGAATTCTTCCAGGGTAGGGACCAGCAGGAAGTCTTGAAAGGTGAAACAATGATACATGGGGTCATAAAACTGGGTCAGAACACTTATCAGTTGTTGGTCCCACTTTGCAGTGATCAAGCCAAGGAGAGAACCATGCCTGTTGATGAAGGAAGAAGTGTTTGGAATCCTATCAACCAAACCTTTGAGCAAAGTTGGTGGTTGAACAAAGTTGAGCCGGATAGTATTCCTACGCACGGGCATCATGATGTCCTACAAAACAGAGCAAAGATGAAACTTTTTTGTCTTTGAAATGGGTTAGTCCTTATACAGGATGCATGCAATGGTATGATGGCATGATGCTATGATGAAGCACACCACAAGTATTCACACAGGCAAGCATGATAAGGCACACAAGTCACACAAGACAACCCTTAGTTTTCAGGCCAGCATGAAGTTTAGGTATTACCCTCTTTTAGTTTCGTTGGTTAAAACCTATCCTATCAAAAGTAACCGGGTTCTAGAGGATCTCAAATCATTAACTACCCTCAATCGGTCATAACTCCAGCATCGCAATCTTTTCTTGCGGCCAGAACCATCGTGAGAGTTTAGCCTCAATGAGTGTAGCATACTGCTACTGTTCTATGGCCAAGTTTGGTCAATTTAAGGTTCTAAGGTCGGTTGGTGTTTAATGACTCCTTAGAAGACTCATATTCTCCTCGTTGCAACACAAGGGATATAGGTACAGACCAAGGTGCCACACCAACGTAGCCACTGCTTCACCCATGTCGGTCTACGCCGGACATGTCCCTCACAAATTATGCTACCTAAAAGGGTATTCCCCATATCCGGATTAGGATCTATGAAACTCCGATGCAAAGCCCACAAACATAAAAGCAAACAAGGCAAACAATTGAAAACAAGGGTGATCTAAGCCCTGAGGTTACTCCACTTTTAATTCAATCCCCAACAGAGTCGCCAGTTCTGTGATACGGTGGGAGAACTGACTTGAGGTTTGCGTTTGTTTTCGCAAATGTTTCGGTTGAGCAAGAGTCGCCACCGACTTTTTATTTTATCCTAAGGAAAGGTTTAAAAAGCACAGCAAAAACCTTTGAGATGTTTTCTTGGGTTCGGGGAGTAGATTATAGAAAGGGAAGGTATTAGCACCCTTTCTATCCATGGTTATCAATGGGCTCTTAGTTACTTGCTTAGATCAACTTGTCTTGTTTTTCAATTGTTTGAAATGGTGCTTTGTGTGTGTGGGTTTGAAAATGTTTTGAAAAGAAGCCAATGTGGTGGCAACCTTTGTAATGATCCATGTTGGGATGTATACAAAGGTGTATGTCTTTTGAAAAGGTTTTCATTTGTTTTTGAAAGTTTGTTTTTGAAAGTGTTGTGAGGTGTGATTTTAGAAAATAGGCAAGTGTTTTGTTTTTTGCAAGTTTGATTCAAGTAACTAAGAGGTTGTCTACTCCTAAATTTCTCAAAGATTATTGCTATGTTTTAACCCTTTTAACAAGTTTGTTCCACCATTGTATTTGGTGGACAATCTTGTGTTAGGATGTGTAACGGGACGGGCGCGGGTCATCGTATGGACCATGAATGCAATGGTGCCAAGTGTCTTTGGCAATTTGCTTTGAAGGGACTATGACCATTCCATTTAGGCAACTTTCGAAAGTGTCATCGAGGGACTTATGATCATTTAAATTTGTTTTGCCAAAGAAACTCGACGTGCAAGCATGGCCCATTTTGGAGGCAACAAGTGGAATACCCTAGGGGTGCAAGTGTGATTTGTGTTATCCATTTTCATGCTTGTTTATCTTAAAATTAGGTCAAACTATTTTTTGTTGTTTTTGATTCGCATACAAACCCTAATTCTAACATGGTATATTTAGAAAGCAATAAAGTGCGAAAAATAAAGTTACTAAGCTATTACAACACAATATATGGGAAGGGGGGTACAAATGTTCAAATGGGGTTTTTTGACAAGGAATTTAAACCTAGACTATTACATCAAAATTGAATTATTTACAAGATAATTGATTGCACAAATTAAATGGAAATAAAATAAATATGCAAGATGCAAAAATGTTTTTTATATGTGTATGAAAAAGAAGTATTTTTGTGTGTCAAATAAACAAAATAAAAAGGTATTATTTTTGGATTTTTTATGTTTAGGGCAAAACCCTAATTTATTAAATGAAATGTATTAATTATTTAATAGGTACAATATTTATTTATTATATACAAAAATAAAATAAAAATGAAGTATATTTGTCAAAAAGGTATTTTTATATTAAATATCAATAAAAAAATAAAAGTGTGTATATTTTGTAATTTAACCTAAATATATTAGTATCTATATAAATATTTGTATTATTTTCTAAATATGCATTATATATACAAAATAATAATATTTAATATTTATAAAAAAAGTATATTTTATATAAAATATTTTCAGAAGACAAAATAAAATAGACATGAAAAATAAATGTGTTTGCATATTTTTAACACATTTTTTAAATAAAAATATATCTATTTGTTTATTTATGTACAAATATTAACCTAAACAAACAAATACCTAATAAATATGAAAATGGTGTAAAAAATATTTTTTATATTTTTAATATTATTAGAAAAAATAAATAAGTCAGAGAAAAAAAGAAAAAGTCAAAAACTCATAAAAATAAGCCAAATGGGCTCAGGGGGTGTAAAAGTAATAAAAGGGTGCAAAAAGAAAAGTCAAACAGGCCCAGCCCAGAATCCTGTCATCTTCAACCTCAGAACATATTTGTTCAAGAAAACACGCGTTTTCTAACTTCCAATTCCTTGATCTTTTGCTAAATCTTCCAACATGAAACCTGTAGAGCTTGAAGCCACGATTCTAGACATATAAAGAAGTCAATCTAACTCTCAGAAATGAGAGAGAATTTCTTCTCTCCCAAATCCTGACCTAGTTTTTATGCCATGTTCAGACTTAAAATTCTCTAAGCATACATAATATAAATGAAATCTAATTACATGGGCATGTTCAGGGCTATGAATGTGACATGTTTTCTTCACAAACCTAAAGCTAACAATGCCTGGATAGAGAGATTCGTGTTCATGAACTTACCTGTTCAGTTGAAGTTGTATCTGGTGATTGAGGTTTCTTCAATGCAAGGTGATGATTGGTACAACTTCCTTGATGTCCAGGGATGCTATTCCAAGCTTTACTTTGTCTTGAAACCTTTTGAATCGTGCTATGGAACTTCAACTGCAAAACAAGAAAATGAAAATGGTGATCTTGCCTGGGAGTGTTACAGGTCGTGCTTGAGGTTTGGAATAGCTTCAAGGGATATTATGGGATGTGTTTGATGTGTTTTTAGCAAGAATGCATGGAAGGTTTGAGCTATGGAACTCAAACTGCAGGGATGCCCTGTTTTGAGCAGTTCAATGGTGATTCTGTGAATGGGAAGGCAATGGAGATGTTAGGGTCGTGTTCTAGCTCAGGATGGATGTTTAGAATATGTTTGACAAGTTTTCCTAAGCATGTGTTAACTGATATGAGAGTTGTCTTATGTTATGCAATCTTTCTTCACACCTAAGCAAGAGATGGCCACTTGAGTTTCTAGGTTGTACAGGCCCCCATGCTATGCTGCTAACCTTCCCCTTGATCAGTGTGATTAACTCATAAACTTGTGCCAAAGAGATTTGATCTGTACCACTTGGATTGCAAATTTGACATAAAGTGCAACTTTATCAAAATGGATATATTGCTTTTTCTAAATAAGGATTAATTCTCCATGTAATGTCCAAATGCATAGAACAACATCTTGGCACAATGGTTTAGCATTGAATTATTGAGTAAAAATGGGATTAGAGGCCTGCAATGTAGCTAGCACATGCTGAGTTTGAAAATGCACAAGTTATGGACTTGTAATTTGGCCAAGAACAAAGTGAGTTTTTCCCATATTGCAAAATTCGATTCTCCCTAACCATGAGGTTGTTTGATGAGTTCTTGGACATTTTGGAAAGCTTGGAATGTGTAATACAATCCATCTTTGAAATGAAAATTGAAATTCCAAGTGGAAGTATGTGAAAAATGGTCCTGAAGTTAGGTAGAAACCTTGCCTAAAATAGGTCAAATTTTCTCTAAGTTAAGAATGGTTTGGTACCCTTGTTCCAAAAATTGTAACTTGAGATACAAGCTTCTTTTGGGAAAACTTTTTGAATCAAATTTGTAGATTATGCAATAGGCTAAAACTTTCATGTTTTGACTTTTGCTTGAATCCAAATGAATCTTGGTGAGAAAGTGGGGCAAAGTTAGGAAAAAATTAGGGTTTTTCATAACTTAGAAAAAATTCTAAGTTATGAAAAATCTTCATTTCAAACCCTAATTTGCAATTCTTGATTTCTTGATGAACAAGTTTCATGATTTGGCATGTTTTGATGAAAAATGAATCTTGACACTTGATTTTGACCAAAAAGTCAAAGTTTGACTTTTCAGTATACAGTCAAAATTGATCAATTGACTGGGAAATTCAACTGTCAATCTTGTGTATTTGGGATCTTTTGAACTTGTTGAACATGTTAAGACAATTCCATTGGGTCTTTGAGTCCATATGTGAGCTTGGTTTGCCATTGGCTAGGTCAAACAGTCAAAAATTGCCTTTGTGCAGTCAAAACCCTAAAAATGACCATTTTGCCCTTTTGGTGATCTGATCAAATTTCTTGTGGAATTATGATCCAAACATGATCAAATGGTCCATGTGAGTTCATAATGTTGATGTGGGTCAATTTTCATGAGATTTGACTGTCAATTGGCCACAATTGACTTTTTCCCTAATACAGCTGATTTCTAGGTCAACTGTCCAATTGACTGGGCAAAATTTGGAATCAAGACTTGAAACTTGGTATGGATAAACTTGGGAGTCCAACATGAAGCATGAAAGTCATCTTAGGCGTTTTAGGTCAAAATATCTTTGTTCAAACACAAACCCTAATTTGGGTCAACAGTGCAAGGAGAAGTCTTGAGCAGAGGAAACCCTAATTGGATCTTGAGCTCCAAGGGTCTTGTGATGAGAAAATGTTGAGGAAATGGGAGGGAAAATTTTGGGGTACAACACTCATGATGGATCATATCATGAAATAAAGCAACCATGGCACGTTGGTAGGTTGCCCCAGCATTTTTCAACCCGAATGGCATGACCTTGTAGCAAAAGGTGCCCCACTGAGTCACAAAGGTAGTCTTTTCCATATCTTCCGGAGCCATCTTGATCTGATTATACCCTGAAAAACCATCCATGAAGGAGAACACCTTGTGTTGAGCAGTATTGTCAACAAGAACGTCGATGTGAGGTAGAGGAAAATCATCTTTGGGGCTTGCCCTGTTTAGATCCCTGTAATCGACACACATCCTGACTTTACCGTCCTTCTTCGGCACTGGCACCACATTGGCAACCCACTGAGGGTAAGAAGTTACTGCTAGAAACCCGGCATCGAATTGCTTCATAACCTCAGCCTTGATCTTTTCAGACATCTCTGGGCGCATACGGCGGACCTTTTGCTTTACTGGAGGGCAGTCTTCCTTGGTAGGCAGATGATGGACCACAATGTCGGCATCCAAACCAGGCATGTCTTCGTAGGACCAAGAAAATATCTCCATGTAATCATGTAGCATCTGGATCAATTGTTGCTTCACGCTGAGCTCTAGATTGGCACCAATCTTGACCTCTTTTCTATCTGTCTCAGTACCCAGGTTAACTGTTTCCACCGGATCTTCATGCGGCTGAATGGCCCTCTCTTCTTGAAGTAGCAGTCTTGAGAGTTCACCAGGCACTTCGCAATCATCTTCACCTTAGTCCTCGGCCAAGTTGATCGGATTCTCGAAGTCATAACTGGTGGTAGCAGAGCTGTTACCAGTGAGATCCAGAGTGGATTGAAACCTGTATAAGTGAGTGTGTGTAAATATAGTTGTTTTGCAATATATAACACAGAAAGAAAAAGAGCGCAAGATTTGAAATGCAACAAACGTCCAATGTTTTGATTGATGATATATGGAAATGTCATACAAAAAGCCCTCACAAATGGAGCTACGATGCCCCGGGTAGGACACCGAGCCAATAAAAGTTTCAACATATTGTTTGTTACAAATTGAAAATCAAAAGAGTTAATTATTGCGTGACAAATGTGATAGGTGTACAATCCTTTGTCGTCCAGTTGCTTGGTCCGTTGCTGGTGGTTGGATAGATCCAACTGTCAAACTCTGCTTCCTCTACGTCCTCCTCGATAGCATTCACCCTTGGGTTGGTGATAAACACTGGAGCCTTTCTGATCTTTTCCTTGCGCACAGGCCTCTGAGCCTCTGCAGTAAAGCCCAGCCCAAACTTGTCATTCTTTTGAGTGAAGTCAGGAAGCTGACCCCAGTTTGCGCATTTTTCTTTCTCGATTACAGCCCGAGCATCCTTCAGGGACGCCATCTTCAACGGAAAGTCTTCTTCAACCACTGTTTCAGCCGATGCCAACGTTGGAGGTATTTCCTCAAAATGCTAAAAGGGGGTTTCAATAAACTCCCCGTCCATCTCGATATACCGGAATGAATTCAAGTGACTAACCATGTATTCCTCCGCACCCTACACAGTAACAATCTTCCCTTTGACAGGGTATTTGAGCTTTTGGTGTAGAGTGGATGTTATTGCCCCAGCCTTGTGAATCCAGGGTCGACCCAACAAGCAGGAATAAGATGGACGAATATCCATTACATAGAACGTTGAGTCGAAGACTTGGGAACCCACACGAATAGGAATGTCTACTTCACCATGCACCATCCTCTTAGAATCGTCGAAGGCTCTAACAATGATGTTACTAGGTTTCAATTCCAGGCCCTCACAATCCAAGCGATCCAATGCCTTCTTGGGCAAAACATTCAGGGAAGAACCGGTATCCACCAACACGTGTGCGAGAGTAGTGCCCCTGCACTCTATAGAGACGTGCAGGGCATCATTGTGATTTTTCCCTTTGGCGGTAAGGTCAGCATCCGAGAACCCCAAGCCATTGTCAGCTGTCAAATTAGCCACACAGTCAGTGAACTGATCTGCAGAGGTCTCTTGCGGCACATGGGCCGTTTTCAGAAATGAAATCAGGGCCTTTGCATGGGCCTCTGAGCATAGCAGCAACGATAGCATAGGGATTTTGGAGGGGGTATGCCCCAACTGTTCAACAACATTGAAGTCACTCTTTTTAATGATTTTAAGGATTTCCTCCATCTCTTGTTGGGAGGCTTCAACATCAGTCTTTTTTGGTGCCTCCGTCCTGGCAGGAAAATCGGTAGCAACTTCTTTGCCCCGAGCATCAGAGGACTCGGCGGCAGTAGTGGACACAGGAACTTGAATTGGAACATGCACACTTGCGGGTGTGATGATTAGAGGTTTTCGGATAACTGGCGGTGCAATGTCAGGCGAGAAGAGCCTGCCACTGCGGGTAATCTTGGCGGGACCAGTGATGTTACTGATACTGGTACCGGTGTTGAACTCCTACTTCACTCCAAGCACATACACGTCTGCCCCATAATTCCATGGGACAGCTTTATCAGACTCATAGGGGAGAGGCCCCGAAATAGTAATAGTAATGGGTGCAACAGACATAATTTGGACTGGCTTCCTTGGGGGAGCTTTGGTAGGATTGTAAATTGTGACAACAGAGACTTCTTCAGCGGAAACAAATGGAACAGCAGTTTTCTTGAACAGAATTTCTTTGCTATCCATCAGGCTTTGGATGCCTGATTTCAGCAGTGGACAACCGGTAAGGATAACAGCACACATGAGGCAACCCTTGCTACAACCCGGAAATAAACCGGCTAGTAGTAAGTTCCTCTTAACAGTCAATAGAGGGGTAGCAACATCATTCACTGAAACAGCATACAAATCTTCCTCAATGGCATTTACTCTATGCTGGGGCATAGGAGCAGTTACAACATTTGGCCTCTCAGGCGCCTCAAACTGAATTTCCTTCGCGTCGATAAGGTCTTGCACTTTATTTCTCAGGGCCCAGCAATCATCAGTAGTATGCCCGGGGCTATCGAAATGATAAGCACAACGGGCATTTGGGTTATACTTAGGAGATGCAGTATTCATGACCTTCGGAGCCTCTTTGATGGTCACCAGGTTGGTTGATAACAGTTGTGGTAAGATTTGTGACAAGGTCATACTCAACCGAGTATACTGCCTCTTGGGCCTTTCACCTCTTTGTTGATTGTACTGCTGAGGAGCAGCGACAGGTTTTGAAATAACCAAGGCATTGACGGCTTGGCGACTTTCTGGCTTGACTTGTCTTCTAGGACCATAGACGGCACTTGCTTCTTTCTTGAAAGGCCTCTTCTCAGTACTTGTGGATGCAGCTTTTTGTATCTTTCCTGACCTGATGCCAGCTTCTATCCTTTCACCCGTCAGAATCAAATCCGTAAACCCAACGGAGGAGTTACCAACCAAATGATTGAAGAATGGACCAGACAAGGTCCCTATAAACATATCAACCAGCTCACGATCAGTCAATGGAGGCTACACCCTGCCAGCCAAATCTCTCCATTTTTGTGCATATTCTTTGAACCCTTCGCCCGTTCCTAGAGACATACCCTGAAGTTGGGTACGCGTAGGAGCGAGATCAGAATTGTATTGATATTGTCTGTAAAATGCGGTTGCCAAATCTTCCCAGTGTCAGATACTAGTTTCATCTAGTTGGTAGAACCATTCAAGCTGTGACCCCGAAAGGCTATCTTGGAAGAAGTGAATCCAAAGGTTCTTATCTGTCGTGTAAGGTTGGATCTTCCTTACGTACGACCTTAGATGCAGCTTTGGACAGGAAGCCCCGTCGTATTTGGCAAAGGCAGACGCCTTAAACTTGTGTGGGATTACTACCCCAGAAGATAAGCCCAAATCTCCGAAATCCAGCCCCGGCACATTCTGAATCTCCATGGCGCTTAAACGGTCCTCTAATTGCTTGTATCTGTCAGCAGCAGGTGGGTATTGTTCGTCATTGTTGTCCGTCTCGTTGTCAGAGACTGCAGGACTAGGAGCTCCTCCCCCTTGGGGACTATCTTTCTCTGCAGAAGAAGTAGTTGGATCAGCCTCATTATGGAGTGTGTTCCCAAATCTGCGTCCAGTGTTGAATAACGCAGTCCTCTTTTTCTTCTTCTTCTTCAGGAGTAGAGTCTTCAACTCTTGCTGACCTTGGGCCAGGCTCAAGACCATCTCCTGAAACTGGGCACTTTGGGCCTGAAGGGCCTTGATTGCTTGCTCACTGGATGAGTCTGGATTCATGATGACTATTCAAAATAAACAGCGAAGGAGATTAAGCAACCTGTGAAAAGGGTACCTGTCATGCATATGATGCAATGAGATGCATATGTTTTATGTTTTCAAAGACAACCAAGATTCAACTTTGTAGACAAAAGGGAAACACACTTCATTAGATTCAAATTTTAAATTGTTCAACAACTTGCCCTTAGGCATTACAGGAATGGAAAAATACTGAAAAGGAAATAAAAGCTGTAAAAAGGAAACATCCAAAGCCCATCAGTGCTCCCATGGCCTCCTCTTCTCAGTGTGGATGTAGTCATTCAGAGCCCGCTCTTCCTCCAATCGCTTAGTCAGCCTCTGGATCTTCCGTTTCTGTTCGTTGAACTTTTCCCGATAAAAATCCCGTTCTTCCTTTAGCTGCGCCAAAGATCTCTTCATTGTGTCAAAATCAGTGGGTATCTGAGGAGGTAGGACAGTTGGAGGAACCCCATCTTCATCAGGAGATTCAAGAATGATAGGTCTGACAGCTTCGTACGGCATACCTAACTTCTGAGCACGGATGCGGACCCATCTACAATAGGGTTCCATTGGTAGAGAGGTCTTTGGTCCCAACTCATGTGGGTCAGCTTTGTGAATTCTGTCCCAAGCCTTAATGAATCCATGGCGTAGTTTGTCATTGTCTACCTGAAATTCAAAATGGAAGTGAGGAACCAACATTTCATGAGGCCCTGCTCTTCTGGCTCTTCCAAACTGGCAGAGAGCTAAGCATGGATTATAAGAGATTCCTCCTTGGATACCAATCAACGGAACATTAGGGTATTCTCCGCAACGATCAATAACAGCTACCTCATCCAAACTTCTGAGAGTCCAAGTGATGTCATTATCAGTGAGAGACATTAACCTATGAGCCCAACCCTTTCCTTCTTCATTCTTCAGCACGAACTTAGGAAGGTGCGAAATAAACCACCTCACTAGCAAAGGAGCACAACACCACGGAGTTCCCCGCTTTCGGGCAGTATGAGCATAGAGTTGTTGCAGGATATCACCCAAAAGAGTGGGTACAGGATTCCGAGACATGAAGATCCTTATGGCATAGATACTGATAAAGGTGTCAGGATTGGGAAACAATACCAGGCCATAGATTAAAAGAGCCAGAATGTCTTCGTACGCCTTGAAGTCCAAGTCATTCCAGAAATCATTAGCTTTGCCAACCAGAAATTTGACCAAAAAGCCCTTAACTCCACTTCTAGTTTCCCAGTTAGCCAATACCTCTTCTTTGGTCAAGGGGAGAACTGCAGCAATCTCTTCAGGCCTAGGAGTCTTTTCCCAACCAGTGAATGGAGTTTGCTCCAAAACAGCGATACCAAGCAAATAAGAGAATTCTTCCAGGGTAGGGACCAGCTGGAAGTCTTGAAAGGTGAAACAATGATACATGGGGTCATAAAACTGGGTCAGAACACTTATCAGTTGTTGGTCCCACTTTGCAGTGATCAAGCCAAGGAGAGAACCATGCCTGTTGATGAAGGAAGAAGTGTTTGGAATCCTATCAACCAAACCTTTGAGCAAAGTTGGTGGTTGAACAAAGTTGAGCCGGATAGTATTCCTACGCACGGGCATCATGATGTCCTACAAAAAAGAGCAAAGATGAAACTTTTTTTGTCTTTGAAATGGGTTAGTCCTTATACAGGATGCATGCAATGGTATGATGGCATGATGCTATGATGAAGCACACCACAAGTATTCACACAGGCAAGCATGATAAGGCACACAAGTCACACAAGACAACCCTTAGTTTTCAGGCCAGCATGAAGTTTAGGTATTACCCTCTTTTAGTTTCGTTGGTTAAAACCTGTCCTATCAAAAGTAACCAGGTTCTAGAGGATCTCAAATCATTGACTACCCTCAATCGGTCATAACTCCAGCATCGCAATCTTTTCTTGCGGCCAGAACCATCGCGAGAGTTTAGCCTCAATGAGTGTAGCATACTGCTACTGTTCTATGGCTAAGTTTGGTCAATTTAAGGTTCTAAGGTCGGTTGGTGTTTAATGACTCCTTAGAAGACCCATATTCTCCTCGTTGCAACACAAGGGATATAGGTACAGACCAAGGTGCCACACCAACGTAGCCACTGCTTCACCCATGTCGGTCTATGCCGGACAGGTCCCTCACAGATTATGCTACCTAAAAGGGTATTCCCCAGATCCGGGTTAGGATCTATGAAACTCCGATGCAAAGCCCACAAACATAAAAGCAAACAAGGCAAACAATTGAAAACAAGGGTGATCTAAGCCCTAAGGTTACTCCACTTTTAATTCAATCCCCAACAGAGTCGCCAGTTCTGTGATACGGTGGGAGAACTGACTTGAGGTTTGCGTTTGTTTTCGCAAATGTTTCGGTTGAGCAAGAGTCGCCACCGACTTTTTATTTTATCCTAAGGAAAGGTTTAAAAAGCACAGCAAAAACCTTTGAGATGTTTTCTTGGGTTCGGGGAGTAGATTATAGAAAGGGAAGGTATTAACACCCTTTCTATCCATGGTTATCCATGGGCTCTTAGTTACTTGCTTAGATCAACTTGCCTTGTTTTTCAATTGTTTGAAATGGTGCTTTGTGTGTGTGGGTTTGAAAATGTTTTGAAAAGAAGCCAATGTTGTGGCAACCTTTGTAATGATCCATGTTGGGATGTATACAAAGGTGTATGTCTTTTGAAAAGGTTTTCATTTGTTTTTGAAAGTTTGTTTTTGAAAGTGTTGTGAGGTGTGATTTTAGAAAATAGGCAAGTGTTTTGTTTTTGCAAGTTTGATTCAAGTAACTAAGAGGTTGTCTACTCCTAAATTTCTCAAAGATTATTGCTATGTTTTAACCCTTTTAACAAGTTTGTTCCACCATTGTATTTGATGGACAGTCTTGTGTTAGGATGTGAAAGGGACGGGCGCAGGTCATCATTTAGACCATAATTGCAATGGTGCCAAGTATCTTTGGGCAATGTTTTCTTTAAGGGACTTGATCATTTTAGGAAACTTTCGAAAGCGTCATCGAGGGACTATGATCATTGGAATTGTGTTGTTTTGCCCAAAGAGACCTAACATGCAATATGGCCCATTTATTGAAGGCAACAAGTGGAATACCCTAGGGGGTGCAAGTGTGATTTGTGTTGTCCATTTTCATGCTTGTTTATCTTGAAATTAGGTCAAACTATTTTTGTTGTTTTTGATTCGCATACAAACCCTAATTCTAACATGGTATATTTAGAAAGCAATAAAGTGCGAAAAATAAAATTATTAAGCTATTACAACACAATATATGGGAAGGGGGGTACAAATGTTCAAATGGGGTTTTTTGACAAGGAATTTAAACCTAAACTATTACATCAAAATTGAATTATTTACAAGCTAATTGATTGCACAAATTAAATGGAAATAAAATAAATATGCAAGATGCAAAAATGTTTTTTATATGTGTATGAAAAAAAAAGTATTTTTATATGTCAAATAAACAAAATAAAAAGTATTAATTTTTTTGGAGTTTTTTATGTTTAGGGCAAAACCCTAATTTCATTAAGTAAATGTATTAATTATACAATATTTATTTATTATATACAAAAATAAAATAAAAATGAAGTATATTTGTCAAAAAGGTATTTTTTATATTAAATATTAATAAAAAATAAAAGTGTATGTATTTTGCATTTTACCCTAAATATATTAATATGTATATAAATATTTGTATTATTTTCTAAATATGTATTATATATAAAAATAATAATATTTAATATTTATAAAAAAAGAGTATATTTTATATAAAATATTTTCAGAAGATAAAATGAAATAAAAATGGAAAATAAAATGTGTTTGCATATTTTTAACACATTTTTTAAAAAAATATATCTATTTGTTTATTTATGTACAAAAACTAAAAGAAACCAAATAAATGCCTAATAAATTCAAAAATTGTGAGAAAAATATTTTTTATATTTTTAATATTATTAGAAAAAATAAATAAGTCAGAGCAAAAAAGAAAAAGTCAAAAACTCATAAAAATAAGCCAAATGGGCTCAGGGGGTGTAAAAGTAATAAAAGGGTGCAAAAAGAAAAGTCAAACAGGCCCAGCCCAGAATCCTGTCATCTTCAACCTCAGAACATATTTGTTCAAGAAAACACGCGTTTTCTAACTTCCAATTCCTTGATCTTTTGCCAAATCTTCCAACATGAAACCTGTAGAGCTTGAAGCCACGATTCTAGACATATAAAGAAGTCAATCTAACTCTCAGAAATGAGAGAGAATTTCTTCTCTCCCAAATCCTGACCTAGTTTTTATGCCATGTTCAGACTTAAAATTCTCTAAGCATACATAATATAAATGAAATCTAATTACATGGGCATGTTCAGGGCTATGAATGTGACATGTTTTCTTCACAAACCTAAAGCTAACAATGCCTGGATAGAGAGATTTGTGTTCGTGAACTTACCTGTTCAGTTGAAGTTGTATCTGGTGATTGAGGTGTCTTCAATGCAAGGTGATGATTGGTACAGCTTCCTTGATGTCCAGGGATGTTATTCCAAGCTTTACTTTGTCTTGAAACCTTTTGAATCGTGCTATGGAACTTCAGCTGCAAAACAAGAAAATGAAAATGGTGATCTTTCCTGGGAGTGTTACAGGTCGTGCTTGAGGTTTGGAATAGCTTCAAGGGATATTATGGGATGTGTTTGATGTGTTTTTAGCAAGAATGCATGGAAGGTTTGAGCTATGGAACTCAAACTGCAGGGATGCCCTGTTTTGAGCAGTTCAATGGTGATTCTGTGAATGGGAAGGCAATGGAGATGTTAGGGTCGTGTTCTAGCTCAGGATGGATGTTTAGAATATGTTTGACAAGTTTTCCTAAGCATGTGTTACCTGATATGAGAGTTGTCTTATGTTATGCAATCTTTCTTCACACCTAAGCAAGAGATGGCCACTTGAGTTTCTAGGCTGTACAGGCCCCCATGCTATGCTGCTAACCTTCCCCTTGATCAGTGTGATTAACTCATAAACTTGTGCCAAAGAGATTTGATCTGTACCACTTGGATTGCAAATTTGACATAAAGTGCAACTTTATTAAAATGGATATATTGCTTTTTCTGAATAAGGATTAATTCTCCATGTAATGTCCAAATGCATAGAACAACATCTTGGCACAATGGTTTAGCATTTAATTATTGAGTAAAAATGGGATTAGAGGCCTGCAATGTAGCTAGCACATGCTGAGTTTGAAAATGCACAAGTTATGGACATGTAATTTGGCCAAGAACAAAGTGAGTTTTTCCCATATTGCAAAATTCGATTCTCCCTAACCATGAGGTTGTTTGATGAGTTCTTGGACATTTTGGAAAGCTTGGAATGTGTAATACAATCCATCTTTGAAATGAAAATTGAAATTCCAAGTGGAAGTATGTGAAAAATGGTCCTGAAGTTAGGTAGAAACCTTGCCTAAAATAGGTCAAATTTTCTCTAAGTTAAGAATGGTTTGGTACCCTTGTTCCAAAAATTGTAACGAGCTACAAGCTTCTTTTGGGAAAACTTTTTGAATCAAAGTTGTAGATTATGCAATAGGCTACAACTTTCATGTTTTGACTTTTGCTTTAATCCAAATGAATCTTTGTGAGAAAGTGGGGCAAAGTTAGGAAAAAATTAGGGTTTTTCATAACTTAGAAAAAATTCTAAGTTATGAAAAATCTTCATTTCAAACCCTAATTTGCAATTCTTGATTTCTTGATGAACAAGTTTCATGATTTGGCATGTTTTGATGAAAAATGAATCTTGACACTTGATTTTGACCAAAAAGTCAAAGTTTGACTTTTCAGTATACAGTCAAAATTGATCAATTGACTGGGAAATTCAACTGTCAATCTTGTGTATTTGGGATCTTTTGAACTTGTTGAACATTTTAAGACAATTCCATTGGGTCTTTGAGTCCATATGTGATCTTGGTTTGCCATTGGCTAGGTCAAACAGTCAAAAATTGCCTTTGTGCAGTCAAAACCCTAAAAATGACCATTTTGCCCTTTTGGTGATCTGATCAAATTTCTTGTGGAATTGTGATCCAAACTTGATCAAATGGTCAATGTGAGTTCATAATGTTGATGTGGGTCAATTTTCATGAGATTTGACTGTCAATTGGCCACAGTTGACTTTTTCCCCAATACAGTTGATTTCTAGGTCAACTGTCCAATTGAATGGGCAAAATTTGGAATCAAGACTTGAAACTTGGTATGGATAAACTTAGGAGTCCAACATGAAGCATGAAAGTCATCTTAGGCATTTTAGGTCAAAATATCTTTGTTCAAACACAAACCCTAATTTGGGTCAACAGTGCAATGAGAAGTCTTGAGCAGAGGAAACCCTAATTGGATCTTGAGCTCCAAGGGTCTTGTGATGAGAAAATGTTGAGGAAATGGGAGGGCAAATTTTGGGGTACAACAGTGTGAAATAAACCACCTTGCCAACAATGGAGCACAACACATCAAGGTTCCCCGCTTTCGAGCAGTACGAGCATAAAGTTGATGAAGATTGTCACCCAAGAGAGTGGGTACAGGATTACCAGAGATGAAGATTTTTACCGCATTCACATCAATAAAGGAGTCAGAATTAGGAAACAATACCAAGCCATATATCAGAAGAGCTAGAATATCTTCGAATGCCTTGAAGTCAAGACTATCCCAGAAATGATTAGCCTTACCAACCAAGAACTTAGTCAGAAATCCCTTTGCTCCACTACGAGTTTCCCAATTAGCCATTACCTCATACTTTGTCATATAAAGGGTTGAAGCAATCTCTTCTGGCCTAAGGATCTTCTCCCAACCTGTAAACAGGGCCTGTTCTAGAATAGACATACCGAGCAGATCAGAGAACTCTTCCAAGGTGGGGACCAACTAGTAGTCCTGAAAAGTAAAGCAATGGTACAGTGGATCATAGAACTGGACTAGAACACTCATCATCTGCTCGTCCAATTTGGAGGTGACCAATTTGAGAAGATGCCCATGTCTTCTGATGAAGGAGGTAGTATCAGACATCTTTTCTACCAATTCTTTAAGCATAGTGGGAACTTGGACAAAGTTGATCCGGATGGTGTTCTTACGCATGGGTGCCATGACCTACAAAACAGAACAAAGATGAATCCCTCCTGTCTTTGAAATAGGTTAGTCCAATGCAAGATGTATGCAATGTTATGATGTCATGATGTCATGATAGAAAGCACACCACAAGTATCCACAAATAGCAAACATGGTAAAGGCACACAAGTCACACAGAGAGCCCTTAGATTTAAGGCTGGCAAGGAGTCTAGGTACTACCCTCTTTCAGTTCAGTTGGTTTAAACCTGTCCTAAAAATAGTAACCAGGTTCTAGAGGATCTCAATATCACTGACTACCCTCCATCGGTCATAATTCCAGTTTAGCAACCTTTTCTTACGGCCGGAATCATCGCGAGAGTTTAGTCTCAATGAGTGTAGCATACTGTTACTATTCTATGGGCAAGTTGGTCAATTTAAAGGTTCTAAGGTCAGTTGGTGCTTAATGACCCCTTAGCAGACCCATATTCTCCTCGTTCCAATACAAGGGATATCGGTACATACTAAAGTGCCACACCAACATAGCTACTGCTTCAACCGTATCGGTCTACACCGTACAGTTCCCTCACAGTTTATTGCTACTTACCTAAAGGGTGCCCCCAGATCCGGGTTAGGATCTATAGTAACTCCGATTCAAGCCCACAAATATAAAGCATACAAAGCAAACAATTGAAAACACAATGATCTAATCCTAAGGTACACCCCACTTATAAGCGTCCCCAGCAGAGTCGCCAGTTCTGTGATACGGTGGGAGAGAACTGACTGTTTTTTAGAATACTGGTTTGCATTTTGTGTTTGTTTTTGCAAAATGCCACGGTAAGCAAGAGTCGCCACCGTCTTTTATTTTATCCAACAAGGAAAGGAAAAAAGCACAGAAAAATTCTTTTTTCGAGATATTTCTCGGGTTCGGGGGGTAGATTATAGAAAGGGAAGGTGTTAGCACCCTTTCTATCCGTGGTTATCCACGGGCTCTTAGGTACTTGCTCATATTGTTTTCAAAATTTTGCTTTCTTTGTGATTGTGGGTTTGAAAAGAGTCTTTGCTTGAAAAGGAGTGTAAATGTGAAAATTTGTTTTATTTTGAAAGAGCAAGTACTTAAGAACCATCTACATACTCGAAAAAGGAATCGTCCTATGCTATCTTCCTTTAGGCAATGCTATCCCACTATTGATGAGTATGTAGCATCGTCGTTGGTGTTTGAGGGTCAATTCGAATTAGGGACTTACGGTCACCAAAGCAATGTTAGGACGCCTTAGCGGTAACCCTAATGTCTTAGATCAGTTGTTTTCAGGCAACAATATCCGAGGCAACCGTTTCGAGGCGACTATGATCTTTTAGACAAGAGGGCGACCTCTAAAGTGACCTATACTCAATGACCGTGTACGAAGGCAACCAAGTGAGGTGTACCCTAGGAGTGCGCATGTGCGAATGTATTGTTTTCAGTTAATTTTATCTTTGTATATGTTAATGGTGATCTAAGTTGATTTTAGGTTAAACATTCAATCTTGTCATGCATCCATATTATCAAACATCTAGCAGTTATATTTTGCGGAAAATAAATTGCGGAAATTAAATTACAAGGCGTCGGGTATTTACATCGCCAAAAGCAACCCTTTGAAATTTAAATGTGGAAAAATAAATAAAGCGATAAAGTAATTAAAGTCCTATTAAGCTATTAAATTCCAGAAACAAATACAATATTGGATGAAAATGGATCCCGTGCGGGAAATTAAATCGGGCGCAAGTTCTAGGGTTTTGACCCTTTGTTATTAAAGAAAAGATTTTTTGGTTATTTTTGAATTAAGAAAGAAATTAAACTAAGTTAATATTAAATTAAATTATTTAAACTAATTAATAAAAATAAATATTTTTTGGGTTTTGGTTATTTAAAGAAAGAAATAAATTAATCAATGTTAATAAAACCTAATTGTCTAAGTTAATTTTAATTATTGCAAAAAATATATTAAAGTTATTCCTAATTAAAACTAAATTAATTAATTGATTTGTTAATAAAAAGAAAATACTAAAATTTAAATTAATAAAGAAAATATTTTTTGGTTTTAATTTTATTAAGAAAAAAGTTTGATTGGTTAATTAATCATGAAAATAATTAAACAAGCAAAAATAAAAAAATGAAATACAAAGACTTAGGGGGGGTTTGGACCTAATTTGGAGGTTTGGAAAGCAAATTCCATGGCCCAATTGTGTTGGCCTGGCTGACTTTTTGAGATCCAGCGTGTGCACTTTGACTAGGTAGCATGGTGGACGTCCCATTTGGATCACCAGATCTGGCCTGGGGCCATCTGTCCATTGATTGAATGAGGGAGTATGATGCATCACGCGCTTGGATTTGCACTGGATAACCTGTAGAAAAAATATAACAAATACATGGGGGACCTGGGTTTTGAACCCAGGTCCTGTTAGTCATTGACACACGCCACTACCACTCAGCCATCACGCTTCATCTGTTAATATATTCAACAATAATAATAATATGGGATAATGGATTAATATGCCAAAACAAAAAATAAAAACGCGCGAATTATGAATTGGCCACTGGAGGATTGACGCGTCATCGTCTTCTTCCTTCAACCCTGTAACTTTACCTGCGGATTTAGATCCGCAGCTAAATTCGCAGGTCGTTCCCAAAATCCATTCTAGGTCATGAAAACAAACCCCAAGGACATGGTTAGGTTCGTCTCCCTCTCCTGAGTGCAACCATGTCCATCACAAGATCCAATTTTTCCTGAAATACAAATCCCTAAAATCTAACACAAAACCCTAGCCATACGGTTATGGGGTTACAATTCATATAAATGAAATCAAATATTATCAAAAGTTCAGAAATCTCATAAGCATCACAAATATGTCAAAGATTTTCCAAAAAGATGCAAAAATATGGAGTTACGATTTTGAATACAGAGCCATGAAACATGATGCTTACAGTGTGTTTTGATGCGTATGAGAGCTTGCTTTGGATTGCAGAAGGTTGAGTAGACACCCAACAATCGATTGGTGTTGAGTTTTGCTTCTGTAAACGCCTCTAAGTGTGATTTCAGTTTTGCACTTTTTCCACCTTTTTTCAAGTTTGGTTCTCAGTGTTCTTGCAGCCTCTCAGTCCCAATTTCGTATGCTTTGACTTGTATATGTAATATGCAATACATTAGGTTAACATTTATGGATTGAATCCTTGCACATCAATGCCATGGGATTTGATTTGATCCACCATTGAAAGCTTGCCTAATTTGTCAAAAATCCAATCTTTTTGCATATGGAATGCTTGATACGAGTTTGATGATGATATTGATGATGATTAGGTCCTGAAAATAGAATAAGATCTCATGTAATCAAGTTTTGGGATTTTATTTGATTTAAATTGATTTAAAATGAAATAATTCAATAAAAAATCACATAAAATAATAAAATTGATAAATGGACACAAGGCTGAAGCTGGGACACGTGTGCAATGTGGAAAGTTCAAATCAAGTGAAAAAGAATGGTCCCATTTGACAAAATTTGAAGTTTTGGGGATAGTTGACTTTTGGCAATTTTGCAAAAATGCCCAACTTCAACAATGCATAACTTCTTCAATTTTGAACTTTTGGAAGTGTTCTTGGACTTTTTAGAAAGTTTGAGATGTCCTCTAACCAACCCGTTTGGTCTCATCTCATTTTGATATTCCATGCTCAAGTTATAAGCTTTGGAAACAAAAGGTGTTTTTGTTGACTTTCAAAAATGACCTATAATGTCCAAATTTATAACTTCTTGTGAGTGCATTTTTTGATATTGGGGTATGAAGATGGATTGTAGGAAATTGCATCCTCTTCAAAATGAGATTTGGATGGGTCATTTCTCATAAAGTAAGAGAAAGGTATGCTTGGTAAAAGTTGAGTTGACTTTTCCTGTAAAACCCTAATTTAGCAACTTTTGAGTCTTGATGAATTTTGAGCAATCCATGATGAATCATGATCAACCCTTGATCAAATGATGAAATAACCTTCAAAATGAGAATGTTGACAAAAAATCTTGAAGTTTGACTATTTGTAGGTCACAGTTGACTTTTGCCCTAGCACAGTCGATTTTTGGGCCCTTTGAGCAATTGACTGAGCAAACTTCCTCCGCGAGGCTTGAAATTTGATATGGATGACCTTGAGAACATATTAGGACATTAGGGATCATTTGAGGTCATTTGTACTCAAGGATCTTGATGCAACACAAAACCCTAATTTGGGGTTGACTGCCTTAGGAGATGATTTGTCTGACCCACTCTTGAGCAAACTTGAGCAACTTGAAGATTTTTCTATGTTTTGAGAAATATGAGAGGGAAAATTTTGGGGTACAACAATGTGCAATTTAGTAATGTTGAATGTGTTTGAAACACACAAAGGATATTTTCCTACATAAATGTAGAACAAATAACTAAATATCGGTGTTTGTAAAAAATAAAGCAACACATGGAGAAATATAAAAATTAGTAAACAATACAGACCTTCTTCTTTGACTTTGGAAAACTGCAAAATAATTACATTTGGTATAGACAAATCCTTCCTAGAATTATTGTAATCATTAAATTGCACTGCATAACCCCCCCCCCCCCCCCCCCCATAACGTAAAATTCACAATGTTATTACTATAAAAAAGGAAACATTTAAATATAGAATATAAATAATTTGTACTAATGCATAAAGACCGTAATGCGTACGTACCCTAAATCCTTGAGGACCAAATTAATCTGTTGTTTTTTTCTCCCATTGTGAATCTGGGTGTATCCAATATCTATAACCATTCCTATGACATCTAAAGAAAGAATGGTAGATTAAAAATGATGTTACTTTAAGTGAATCCACATACTAAATGAATCAAAGGGAAAAATACTAAAAATTAGACATATATGTGCAGACCTATTAAAATATCTATTTTCCAGTATAATATCATCAAAAGGTATGAAAATGAGGGGTTTAGAAGGTATTTCATGTTTATTTTTGTCACTTACAGACATGCCATCAGTGAAAGTAAAGAGAAATTTGTGCTTAGAAGGCTTGAACAACAAATCATTCAAGGATACTTAGATGTTTGCTATGGTATAAGTGTTGTTGACTGTTAAAACAAAATCATAAGTTTGTTTAAAAGTAGTAGGAACTTTACAGTGTATATCAGTTCCCTGAAAGCAAAAAGAAGTACATCAGTTGGCGACTAAGAAATATAGATACGTAAACATGAAAGTGAAAGATATGATATTGAAAGATAAACATGGTAAATCAACAAAGTTTGACTGAGTAAAGACCAAAATATGTGTTGCAGATGAAGTATATCTTTTATAAGTGAGATGTAGAATAATAATCATGTCAAGTAACTTCTTTATCCACTAGTTGAATCAACCAAAAAACTATCTAATCATTTGTAACAAAACCCAAAGAAACTCAGTAATTTATCTACCAGTATCATTAACCACAACTATATGAATCATAGCAAGATAACCTTAAAAACAAAAATTGTCAGATTCACCACAACTTACTTATTTATCTAACAGTTGAAAAAAAAAATCAACTATCTAATATGAAACAAAACACAAACTTTGTAAAAAACACAGCATCAATGGCATTAATCTGGAAATTTGTAAAAAAAAAACCTAAAACTAAAAATTGCCATCCCAAATAATAATGTTAAATCCAGTTGTATCATGAAGGAAACCAACATCTAAAACTTTGCAACAAAAGGAAAAAATATTTGTAGTATCATGTTAAAAAAACCCTTCAACTATGATCAATGACTATTGTAATATGGTGGGAGAACTGACTTGTTTTTGTGTTTTATCGCAAATGTTACAGATAGCAAGATTCACCACTGACTTTTCTTTTATCCAATAAGGAAAGGGTGAAAAGAACAGGAAAGACCTTGAGATTATTGAGTTCGGGGGCAGGTTGTGAAAAGGGGAGGTGTTAATACCCTTTTCATATGTAGTTATCTACGGGCTCTTAATCGCTTAGCTCACTTTGTTTTAAAAATTGCTTTGTGTTGTGCATGTTTGAAAATATTTTGAAAATGCCAATTGTAAGGCGAACTTCGTAATGATTCTCGTATATGTCCTCGAGAATGCGTACAAAGTGTTTGTTTGAAAATATTTTGAGAAAGTGTTTGTGAAAAAATGTTTTTGTTTTGAAATGTTCGTGAGCAAGCGATTACGAGCGATCTACCTACTCAAAGTATTTCTTATAATTTTACTCCTCCTTTAGATAGTGTTATCCTACCATTAGTTAATAGGAAGTCCTATCGTTGGATGTGAAAGGATAGGCGCGGGTCATCGTACAGTCATAGAAGGAAACTGGTAGGGGCGCTTTATCAATTCTATAAGGGACTAGATCATTTACCGAAGGCAACATCGAAAGGGTCATCGAGGGACTACGATCTTTGTTTTCTAGGGACAATGCTAAAGTGTCCCCACGTTCGAGGGACATGACTTTTTTTGTTCCAAAGGCAACAAGGGAGGTTACCCCAGAGGTGCGGGTGTGCAAAGTGATTTGTTTTTCAGTTATGTTTATCTTTGATTAGGGTTTGCTACCGTTTTATTTTATCTTTCCATACATGACCTTATTACTAATAGTAACAGTAAAAATAGGAAATCGGTAAATAAGCGAAAAGTAAAAGCAGAAAATCAAACCCTAGACTATTACATGGCTTTGGGAGAAGTACATAATAGAAAAGGTGAAAAATAAACCCTAATTACTATTACAAACCGTGAGCAGTTACAATAATAATTAAAAGAAAAGGAAATGCGAGAATAGTAAACCACGCGAAATGTAAAAATAGGAAAGAAGGAAAGCGAATATATTTTTGGTGATTTTTTGATAAAAAAAGGTTTGATGATTAACCTAAAAAACCTAAATTGATCTTAATTAATTAATTAAAAAAAGTTGGTTAGTTAAATTAAAACCTAAAAAATGTAATTTGATTGATTAAATAAAAACCTAAAAAAACTAATTAGGGTTCATGAAAAAGTTTTAGGAAAAATTAATTTGGTTTGGTGAATTTATGGTTTTTAAGTGAAAATAATAATAAAGTAAGGTTTCAAAAAATATTTACCAAGGCTGGATGTTGAACCCACGCCCTTTATCCTTTCCACCAACGCCTTCACCACCAAGTCAGGCACACGCCTGTGTCAAAGGATGGAAGCCAATGCACTTTGTATACAACCCTGTAAAATATAGAAAATTATGGAAAAAGTAGCAAAAGTTAGGGATCGAACCCACGCCTTGATAGGGTAATGCCTTAGCGCGCGTTTCAACCGCTAGGGCGGTAATACATCTGCTAAATTAAATGAAACAAATATCAAAGAAAAAACGCATAGACCGGAGAGACGCCGGAGCCCTAGCTCCGGTCGTCTTCTCTGGTAGCCCTTTTTATTCAACCTGCAAAATAAGAGATATTAGCAAACCAGGGGGACCCTACCCCCTAAATCAAGCCCTACGAATCCAGTGGAGAGGTTATTGTGGGCTAAAACAAACTGGTTCATGAGGTACAACGAAAACGATGTGGATCAGACCAAACATGGAAATTCACAATTTCGATTGCATGGGACCCCTATGATGATCCAATCCTGTATAAACACATATCAGAAACATATTAATGGCATTAGTGTGACTTAAAAAAACGAAAATCAAAGTATGAATTTTGTAAAAATCATGAGATCGGAGATGGATGCATGTGAGTTTTGTGAGCTTTGGACCATCAGGTTTGGTCCATTCTTACTCTGTATCTTCTCAGGGATCGATTAGTGATGCAAGGATGCTTGGAAGAGGGATGCAAACTAGGGTTTCAAGTTGCCCTAGTTTGACAATTTTTTTATGATTTTGGAGGGATGTTCTTGCACAAGGTTTTTTGTGGCTTCTTGTCTGACTTTGATGAGAATATATAACATGAAATTAGGTCAGAATATATGGGCTTGGACTTGTGTCAAAAGCCTTTCTTATTTTATCTTATTTTGACTTTTAAAATAATAAAAAATCAAAAATAAAATATGATAAACCAAAGGGAGGTGTATGAACAAGTCTTGAGATGCACAAGGAGTGTAGTACACGCTTGGACTATGAAATAATAGCCCAATAGCCCAAAATATCAAGTTATCTCAATTTGAACTTCATGAATTTGCTCAAAATTTTCCAACTTGCACTAGTCATAACTCTCTCAATTCTTACCTTTTGAAGGTGATCTGGGACTTTTTGGAAATCTCAAGATGTCTTCTACAATCTCTATGTTGATAATTTTTGCATTTGAAGAATTTATCTTGATGTAAGTTTCCTTGAAAAAAGTGTCTTTTTGTTGACTTTTGAAATGACCTATAATGTATTGGCCCATATCTCTCAAATGAAGCATTTTTGGACTTGAGCTTATATAGACAAAGTTGTAGAGAATTGAATTTCCTTCAAAATGAGCTTTGATTGAGGAAAACTGATGAAGCATGTGAAAGTTATGCTTGGTTAAAGTTCAGTTGACTTCTCCTCAAGAAAACCCTAATTTGGAAAATTTTGATGAATCATGATCAACTCTTGATAAAATGATGAATATAACTTCAAAATCTTGACGTTTACCAAAATTTTTGAAGTTTAACTGTATGTTGACCACAATTGACTTTTTATCCAATATAGTTGATTTTCATTCATCTTAGCCATTGACTGAGCAAACTTGTGATGCAAGGCATGAAACTTAGTATGAGCATTCTTAGAGACATATAAGGAACCATGGAAACCACTCGAGGCCTTAGAAACCTAAACTTCCTTGAAAAAAATGAAACCCTAGTTGTAAGTCCATTGCTTAGGAGGAGAATTTGTCTGATCAATTCTTGAGCAACCTTGAGCATTTGAGAACCCTAGGAGATTGTCTTGAAGAAGAGGGAGGGAAAATTTTGGGGTACATCAGCTGCCCTTGTTCAATATTCTTAAACTTGAGGAGTTAGATTTACATGTCCGCCATTCGTGACCTGAAGGTAGAAGATGATTGAACACTTAAATGCCCAGAAATTTGCACTCACATGTGCAGGAGGCAACACTGTTGGTCGATAATATTGCTTGAATGAGCTTAAATATGCCATTCGGAGAGGTGACAAAATGTCATTGGAGACGGGCTTATAGATTCCATCAAAATAGTTGTTGATAGAAGTATCATAATGAGTCTACGCTCGACCATTATCTGAGGAATGCTTTCTAGAATGAACCTCTAAGAAAGGTGCTTAAGTAGCTTCTTGTCAAATTTAGTCTATGCGGGAAATGCTTGTTAGAATTCAGTCTCTGAGGTAAATGCTTGTCATGTAGATAGTTTCCCCATCATGTTTCGAGAATTGATCCACAATCTATTTCTATTGGTAAACCAGACCTCTTCCGGGAATTCATACCACCTGGTCATGTTGATAGTTTCCCTGTCTTGTTTTGGGAGTTAATCTTTGCCTGTTTATAAAGATAGTTTCCTTGTCCTGTTTCGAGAGTTAATCTTTGCCTAGTCATATAGATTGTTGCCCGGTCCTGTTTCGGGAGTTAATCTCTGACCTGTTTTCTGTTGGTAACACGTCTTGTTTCGGGAATTCATACCGCCTGCTCGTACAAATAGTTTCCCCGTCCTGTTTCGGGAATTAATCTTGGACCTGGTCATATAGATTGTTGCCCCGTCTTGTTTCGAGAATTAATCTTTGACCTGTTTTTCAAAATTTGCTGATGATATTTGTCTGTTTATAGACTTCACCTGAAAAGATAGAGTTATTCTTTATGAAATGTCATGGGGTATGTAATAGATTGTGTAATGATGTTCTCAAAGTAACTGAGAGTGTATTATATACATTTTGTATGCATATGATATGATATTTGTAAATGATGTATGGATGTAAGATTTCGGTGAACAATTGCTTCGTATAACATCTTTGTCTGGGGAAAATAAATCCTTGATTGTTGCTAGGGGTGAAGAATATGAATCTTCAATCTTGTTTAAGATGTCTCCGTTAGGGATTCCTGCTTTCTATTTTGAGGATATTCTGCTGAAAATATTTGACTTCTGCTTGGGGATAGAGAAATTCCACGAAAATTGGTCGTTCATCGCTCTACTGGGGAATTTAGTTCTTATATACCCTGATTGGAGATAAAATAAATGGATAATATTCCGAGGTGGTGGATGACCGAGTTTCCGATATGGATGCTAACTCTTCTGGGGGAAGACAAAGTAAAATGATATTTGGCCCAGTTTCAGTTTCCATAGCAACTCTTTGGGATAGCATCCTGGACTACACTTTGCTGGAGAGAGGAATTTTTCCGGTGACTTGTAGTAGTCGGAGAAATGAACTTTGCTTGGGAAATTAAATTCCGTTGGGGAAATGAACCCTGCTGTGGAAATAAACCATGTTGGGGAAGATAATTCTGTAGGGGATTTTGCAATGTTGGAGAAATAAACTCAGTTGGGAAATTAAATTCCTGTGAATTGTGTTGAGGAAGTTTCCACTATATGCTGGAGAAATGATCAAATTCCTTTATCCGCTAGGGGGATTTGTTGGGGAGTATGATTATGTGAACTGCTGGAAGATGCTCCAATTCCTGCCTGGAGGCATATTAGGCTTGCGTGGGGAATGTATCTCCGTCTGGGATAAGCTTGTGAAGGTAACTCTGTGGGGATAATCCCATGGAGGTTGCTCTATGGGGATTTGTGGATGACTTGGATGTTATCCCAATTCCTAGTGTCTTTAGTAAATGTTGATTCCTATTTTTATGCATATATTTGTTAACAGTAATCATATCCATATGCCTATGTTCATTCAATTTAGTCATTGGACATTTTTGCAAACAAAACACAGACAGTAAAATAAAGTTGAATTGATTCGTCTTAGTTTAACTTCAACTTGTCCAGCCTAGTCTGAATCCATTCATCTTCGTTTAAATATGCGTCTTTCATAATCCTTTGAGAAGGAATCTGGACTTCGACCGGTAAGACAACTTCCATACCATAGACCAGGGATAATGGGGTTTCCCCAGGTGATGTACGGACTGAGGTACGATAGCCATGAAGAGAAAATGGTAACATCTCATGCCAATCTTTATACGTCCCCGTCATCTTCTATATAATCTTCTTAATGTTCTTATTGGCAGCTTCTACTGCACCATTCATCTTCGGTCGATATGTAGAAGAATTATGGTGCTTGATCTTGAACTGTGTGTAGAGTTCTGTGATCATAGTATTGTTCAGATTAGTACCATTGTCTGTGATAATCCTTTCGGGGATGCCATACTGACAGACGAGGTTATGCTTAATAAACTGGGCCATAACATTCTTTATAACAGAGGCAAACGAGGCTGCTTCAACCCACTTGGTGAAATATTCAATGGCGACGAGGATGAAATGATGCTCGTTAGACGCAGTAGGCCTAATCTCTCCAATCATATAAATGCCCCACATTGCAAATGGCCAAGGAGCAGTCAAGACATTCAGAGGAACTGGAGGCATGTGTACCTTGTCAGCATAAATTTGGCATTTGTGACAAGTTTTCGAGTGGTGATGGCAATCAGTTTCCATATTCGACCAATAATAACCCACTCTCAAAATATTCTTAGCCATCGTTTGCCCGCTGGAGTTAGTACCAAATATATCGTCGTGCATATCTTCCATAATCTTCTCCACTTCCTTCTTGTCCACATAATGAAGCAGAGTTGAATCATGGTTGCGCTTGTACAAAATTTTGTTGTTCAGGAAGAAGTTAGTAGAGAACCTTCGTAGGAATTTCTTGTCATTGATAGATGCCCTCTCAGGATATTCTTGAGCCTCGAGGTATCTTTTCACTTCATGAAACCAAGGCTTCTCTTCTACTCCATCAGTATCAACTTCGTAGCAATGTGTCGATTCGTCCAATATTTCGATAGTAATTCGAGGAGCTTCATTGTCCCATCTGACTTTGAATATAGACGACATGGTAGCTAATGCATCTTCCAGTTGATTCTCTTCTCGTGGAATATGTTCAAAGGTAATTTCCTCGAAGTAGGGAATTAATGTCAACACATGCTCTCGATAAGGAATGAGGTTTGGATGCTTCGTATCCCATTCTCCCGTGATCTGATTGATTACCAGGGTTGAGTCCCCATACACGTTCAAGAACTTAATCCTCATGTTAATAGAAACTTTGATACCCATAATACACGCTTCAAATTCTGCCATGTTATTGGTACAGTCAAAGTAAAGTCTAGAATTAAAGGGCATATGGCAACCCTTGAGAGAGATAACTACAGTACCAATTCCATTTCCAAGTGCATTAGAAGCTCCGTTGAAAACCATAGTCCATCAGGATCCTGGCTCAGGTCCTTCATATGGTCCAGGCTCTTCACAATCTGTAACTAGCATAACGTTCTCGTCTGTGAACTCGAAATTCAAAGATTGGTAGTCCTCTATGACTTGATGCGGCAAATGATCCACCAATACACTTCCTTTGACTGCCTTCTGAGTGGTGTACTAAATTTCGTATTCTGTTAAGACCATTTTCCATCTTGCTATTCTTCCGGATAGAGCAGGCTTCTCGAATATGTATTTGATTGGATCCATTTTAGAGATCAACAAGGTAGTATGAGTCAACATATACTGTCTTAGTCGGTGAGCATCCCATGCAAAAACACAACAAGTTTTCTCGAGCAATGAGTATCTTGTTTCATAGTCGGTAAACTTTTTGCTAAGGTAGTATATTGCATGCTCTTTTCGACCATACTAGTCATGCTGGCCAAGTACACACCCCATTGAGTTCTCTAACACTGTTAGGTACATGATCAGAGGTCTTCCTTTAACTGGTGGCATCAGAATCGAGGGTTCTTGGAGGTACTCCTTGATTTTGTCAAAGGATACCTGGCAGTCTTCATTCCACTTCACTACCCGATCTTTCTTTAGTAACTTGAAGATCGACTCACAAGTAGCGGTCAAATGGGAAATAAACTTGGCAATATAATTTAGTCGTCCCAAGAAACCTCTGACTTCCTTCTCAATATAGGGAGATGGCATTTCTTGAATGGCTTTGACCTTGGCAGGATCAACTTCAATACCTTTACCACTGATAACTAAACCCAAGAGCTTACTGGATCTCACCCCAAAGGTGCACTTGTTCTGCTTCAACCTCAGCTTGTACTTCTTCAAACTCTCAAACAAATTGTGTATATGGTCAAGATGTTCCTATTCAGTTTGGGATCTGGCTATCATGTCGTCTATGTAGACATCTATCTCGTGATGGATTATGTCATGGAACAAAGCTACCATGGCACGCTGATATGTGGCACTGACGTTCTTCAACCTAAAAGGCATAACTTTGTAACCTAAAGTGCCCCACTGTGTGACGAAGGTTGTTTTCTCCATGTCTTCAGGTTCCATCCTGATATGATTATAACCCGAGAAACCATCCATGAAGGAGAATACCTTGTGTTGAGTGGTGTTATCGACCAGAACATCAACATGTCGAAGTGGAAAGTCATCCTTGGGGCTTTCCCTATTCAGATCTCTGTAATCTACACATATACACAATGTGCCAACTTTCTTTGGTACCGAAACCACATTTGCAACCCACTAAGGATATGATGTAACTGCTAAGAAACATGCATTGAATTGCTTCATAACACCAGCCTTGACCTTCTCTGACATCTCGGGACGCATGCGACGAACCTTCTGCTTTATTGGAGAGAAACCCTCTTTCATCGATAGACAGTGAACCACAATATTAGTATCGAGCTCTGGAATGTCCTCGTACGACCAAGCAAAGATCTCAACATAATCATGCAACATCAGGATTAGCATGTTCTTGACACCGTCCTCCAGGTTGGCACATATCTTTACTTCTTTCCTGTCTGCTTCAGTACCTAGGTTTACAACTTCAACTGGCTCTTCATGCAGTTGTATATCCTTTTCCTCTTGAACTAACAGTCTGGCAGGCTCTCCACGTATTTCACAATCTTCCTCACCTTTGTCCTCGACTTGGTAGATCAGATTTTCCATAAGTGGCAATAGAAGAGTCGTTATCAACGGGATCCAAAGTGGACGTAGATTTGTAATTTATTATGTGGGTGTATGTAAGAACACATAGCTATTTTGAAAGTGATAAAAAGAAATACAAAGAGCACAAAATTTTAATGTAAAACGTCCAATGCTTTATTAAATGAAGATATGTTTAATAAATGACGACCCTTAACAAGTGGACCATTGTGCCCCGAGTAAGGCACAAGGCTTAAAGTTATTGTTTAAACAAATTTCATAACCAAAACTTTGAAAGCAATAAAATAGAAAGTAGCTATTACTCCTGACTAAAGGAGATTGAGATAATGTCTTAAGCCCTCCAGTTGTTGACTTCATTGCTGATGGTCAGAAAGATCCGACTGTCAAGGTCATAATCACTATCAACATCTTCTATGGCGTTGATTCAATTATTGTTGATAAGGAATGGTGGTCTTCCATATCGAGCACGACGAAGAGCCTTCTGAGCCTCTACAGTGAAACCCAAACCAAATTTGTCAGATTTATACGGAATGTCAGGAAGCTGACCCCAAGTAGTACAACCACCTTCTTCTACGACAGCTCTAGCATCCTTCAAAGAATCCATTCTGGGAGGAACCCTAGTAACCTTGGGGATAGCAGAAACGTCTTCATTAGCGGTTGGAGGGATAAATTTAAAATTATGATAGGGAGTCTCGATGAATTCGCCGGCCATCTTAACATATCTGAATGAGTTCAGGTGACTAACCATATATTCTTCTTCACCGCAGACTATGACAACCTTTTCTCTCACAGGATACTTTAGCTTCTGGTGCAGGGTTGAGGTAACCGTGCCTTCCCCATGAATCCAAGGGCATTCGACTAAACAAAAATAAGCTGGTCGAATATCCATCACATAGAAAGTAGATTCAAAAACCTGCAGCTCTACCTTAATCGAGAGATCTACCTACCCATGTACCATTGTTGTACCCCAAAATTTTACCTCCCATTTCCTTCAAGGTATTCTTCTAAGATTCTCAAATTCTCAAAGATTCTCAAGAGTTGATTAGACAAAATCACCTCCTAAGCAAGGGTATTCAATTAGGATTTTGTGCTTTACAAGGAAGATTGGGTTGCAAAGGTCTAAAATTACTTTCATGGTTCATTAGAGGTCCTAAATTATTCTTATGTCAAGTTTCAAGTCTTGCATCACATGTTTGCTCAGTCAATGGCTCAGATGATTGAAAATCAACTATATTAGACAAAAAGTCAACTATGGTCAATATAAATTCAAACTTCAATATTTTTTGGTCAACATCAACATTTTAAAGAAATATTCATCATTTGATCAAGGGTTGACCATGACTCCTCAAGGAAAGCCCTCAAATCATCAAAGATAAAAAATTGTCAAAATTAGGGTTTTGACTGAAGATTACTGATCATTGACTGTTGGCCTAGTACATGACCTAATGGCTTGAAGCATGATCTCAAGGGTTAAAATACAACATCTTGACCTAATTACATATCTCAAGACATTTCCCAAGATACAAGTGATTGATAGTTGAAAATTTGAATCAATTGATGAAAAGTCAACAGTCACACAAAAGTCAAACTTTGACTTTTTGGTTAACATCGGAGTTCAAAAATCAAGAATCATCAAGACATTCAAAATTATCAAACTTGATCATTAAGAATAAAGAAAGTCAACAAAAGTCAAAAGTCAATATTTTCAAACACTTAGAAAAATTCAAGTGTTTTGTATCTAAAAAACCCTAACTTCACAAGCAAGTTTCCTCAAGATACAAGCTGGTTCAAGGAAAACTTTCAACGTGAAAGTTGTAGGGATTGATGAATTCTACAACTTTGTTAATGCGGGATGAATCTCAAAAAGTGCTTGGATTAAGAGATATAGGCCCATGAAGTTCTTATTATTTTTATCCAACACTTAGAAAAAATTTCAACAAGTTTTGGTCAGTTTTTCATCCCAACTTCTTGACCAATTTCCACCATGTTCCCATTTGGTTTAGCCAAAGTGGTTAACATAAAAGTTATAGACAATTTTTCAAGCTTTCAAAAATGTCCAAGAACACAATTTTATCATGCTTGAGAAAGGAGAATCAAAGAGATGAAGTTAGGAATTTCATGCTTGAATTTCAAATCATTTTGTGAAGAACTCGAGAGCAAATTTCATAACCTTACCATGCAATCTCAATTTTCAGACCATTTTTCCTCTAAATCTCCATATAATCAGACATTTACATGAAATTATGGTGCATTACACAAGGATTTGAAGCTTTATCCACTTGATCATACCATTTTTGGATGAAATTGCAAAAATCTCCATATCCATTTACATAAAGATCACTTTAATCACAAAGTCCACTCCTTGAGCCTCTAACTTATTTATTTTGATCACACTTAACATGAATGCTCAGAAAAAACACATCTCAGCCTACTAACCACCCTACAATGCATTAGAACAATGTTTCTTCAAAAGTTACTTCAAAACTAAGCAACCAAGCCATAACTTGTTATCTTGCAAACCTGGTTACTTCAGCTCTTTAAACCTTTTGCCTATAAATTTAAGGTTGATTTGCAAGCCAAAGGACGAAGGAACATGCCCTATAACCCTCTCAAACTCTCCCAAATCAAAATTGACCTTAAAAACTCCATTTTTGAGCTTTGAAGTCCAAATCTTTGAATATATCAAACCTTGAAACTTTTGTCCAAACCAATCATTCAAACACTTCATATACATCATGTATAGTTGATCCAAACACTTGTTTCATCACTGTAACATCATCTTCATCATATACCATTTTCAAATTCTAACCTTGAAACTTTACTTGAGTAGATTGTTCCAGCCACTCTCAAAGCAAAGTAAGGATTGCAATACACTCACCAAGGTCCCAACAAGCTAAAGCAATCATCATTTTACTTCTGGAAGTACTTGAAGAAGCGTTGGACTTTCTCCAACTTGGTACCTTTTTCAAACTTTGAAATCCTTATTCAAGCATCATTTACATTCTAAAGAAAAAATGTAGATATCATATCTATGAAGCTAACCATGTCCTTAAATTTCATTTTAATTGACTGTTGAATGATAATTTTAAAACTGAATTTTCTGAACATTTAGGTATTAGTTTGGTACCAATAGAAAATTCATGAAAATCTTTGAGTTAGAGCTTCAGAAAATAATACCATTAGATTCCTTGCGAAATTATAAGCAAGTTTGGTTTTTATATCTTTAAAAATGGTTGAGAAATGAGGAAGTTAGCATTTTTTAAAATAGAAATTATATGTTGCTATAGTAAGAGCGCGCTAGAGGAAGAAGACGCTTGCTGGCATTTTCAAAATTTCATGACTTGGCTTATTTTATATTTAGTTGAAACTATTTTATCAATAAATGTAACATCCGCCCCAGCGGTAAGCGTGTGTGTGTTAAGGTATTAGTGTGCCAGGGCATGGGTTCGATCCCTGCCCCTGGCATGTTATTTTTCCATATTTTCTCTACAGATCCAGTATAAGCAAGGCAAGCGCGCAGGTGATATATCCTCACATCTCAACCATCAGATCATCATCAGATCATGTTCATCACCATCCAATGCCCAGAATTGCATCCCTATAATAGACCCCCTGAGTTGCTCACACAAGATCCATGAATTCCTTATTTTGGGCCTAGCATTTTTGTCTCAACACCCCCCCAATTTCTTGTTGCAACGCAGACCCATTTACATTTCTTTTTTTTTAAACTAATTATTTTCTTTTTACTAATTTTATTTAAAATAAAAACAAAATCATAAAATCATAAAAAATTAGATTTAGGTTTTTAATTAATTAATTTAACTTTTGATAAATAAAAACTAATTTAATTTAATCATTATGAATTTATTTCATCAATTAATTATAATAAGGTTTTATACTTCAATTATTTTCCTTAATAAAATATCAAAAATATTTTCTAACAATTAGTTTCTTTTTAAAAATTAAAATTGATTTAGACTTAGTTTTTTTTAGGTTAACTAAATTAGCTTTATTTTTTTAATTAATTAGATTAATTGACTTTCTTATTAAATTTAATTTAATTTCTTTAGGTTTTTACTAAACTCTTTTTTTAATTAAAATTAATCAAATAATTAGGTTAATCATCAAACTTTTTCTTTCAAAAAATCATAAAACATTTCCTTTTCTCTTTTCTTTATTTTACAAATCTTCGCAGACTTTATTTCCCAATTATTGTAATTGCTCAAAGTCTGTAATAGCTTTAATTAGGACTGCTTTACATATTTTCCCATTTACAAATTTGTACCCCCATTTCTGAGGCCTTGTAATAGCGTAGGACATTTAATTTCTGCAATTTACTTCTTTCTTTATTACTGTTAGTAATTAGGGTTTGTATGGCAAGATTAAAATCAATCATTAGAAAAACCTAATCTCAAAGACAAAAATAACTGAAACCAAAACACTTCGCACACACGCACCTCTAGGGTAACCTCACTTGTTGCCTCAGATAAAAACAGCCATGTCCCTCGAATGTGGGATGCTTTAGCAAAAACCCTCAGTTAAAAGATCGTAGTCCCTCGATGACCCTTAGATGTTGCCTTCGGTAAACGATCTTAATCCCTTACGACAATTGCTAAAACATCCTACAAGTTGCCTTTTATGACTGTATGATGACCCACACCTGTCCCTCACATCCAATGATAGGGATTCCTACTAACTAATGGTAGGATAGCAATATCTAAAGGAGGAGGAAAAGAAAAGATACTTTTTGAGTAGGTAGATCACTCGTAATCGCTTGTTCACAAACTAAAACAATCTTTACAGTTCACACTTTCAAAACAACTACTTTCAAAATGCTTTATAAACACTCTGGAGGACTGATACAAGGGTTATTATAAAGCAAATTTCCTTTGGAATTTTTTACAAAAACAACACTCTCCTTTATAAATATTTTCAAAACAAACATTTTGTATACATTTTCAACGAAATGAGAATCATTACAAAATTGTCGTACTTAGGAATTTTCAAAATGTTTTCAAACATACACAAACACAAAGCATTTTCAAAGTGAGCTAGAAATTAAGAGCCCATAGATAACTATAGATGAAAAGGGTGCTACCACCTTCCCTTTTCATAATCTACCCTCTGAACTCAAGAAAATTCTCAAAAGGTCTTTCCTGTTCTTTTCACCCTTTCCTTTATTGGATAAAAGAAAAGTCGGTGGCAACTCTTGTTATCCGCAACATTTGCGATAAAACGCAAAACCCAAAGTCAGTTCTCCCACCGTATTATAAAATTGGCCACTCTGTTGGGGAAACCAACTAAAAGTGGGGTCACCTTAGAGTTAGTTCAAATTTAAAATGCTTTAATTGTTTGACTTGCCTGCTTTACTTTTAAAGGGTTGCTTGGGTTTATTTCTTATATAGATCCTATACCCATATCTGGGGGCATTTTAGGTAAGTAGCAATAGATTGTGGAAATTGTACAGCATAGACCGATATGGTTGAAACAATGGCTACGTTAGTGCGACACATTGGTTTGTGCTGGTGTCCCTTGAGTCTGTCAAGGAGAATGTTGGGCTGTCGCATGGTGTTATAAGCACTGACTGGTCGTAGAACCTTAGTTAACACAACTTAGCCATTAGAAAGTAGTGAGATAGTTGGATTTGGTGCAGACTGAAGTTGGTTGATACTCGATACTACACTCATTGAGATTGGACTCTCAGGATATTTCAGTCGCAATTTAGATGCTTATGCTGAAACAATGCCTGAGAGAAAAGTCAGTGATATTGAGATTCCTAGAACCCAATTACTTCTTTTAGGACAGGTTAAGCCAACTAAAACTTCAAGAGGGTACTTACCTATAAACTCCATGCAAGCTTAAACCTAAGGCCTTGTTTGTTTTGTTTGTGTTTGATTAATTGTTCGATCATGACATCATAGCATCATGACATCATACCATATCATTTTCACTAACCATTTCAAGTACCTAGGGATTTATCTTTGTTCTGTTTTGTAGGTTATGGCTTCCACTTACAGAAACACTATCCGAATCATTTTTGTGAGGATAACTTCTCAACTTAAGGAGTTAGCCTCAAGGGTTCCCAAAAGTTCCCCATTATTCAAAAGGCATGGTCGACTACTCAGTTTGATTACCTCGGGTTTTGAAGAAGACATGATGAGTGTTCTATTCCAATTCTTTGACCCCGTACATCACTGCTTCAAATTTCCAGATTATCAGTTGGTACCCACAATAGAGTAGTTTTCTCAATTACTGGGACTGCTTGTTCTCAATCAAATAACTTTCACCGATTTAGAGAAAGATCCACAACCTGAAGAAATTGCAGCAGCCTTACATCTGAAGTGGTCCGACATTGTATTAAACTGGGAAACAAGGAGTGGAGTCAAGGGTTTTCTAGCTAAATTTCTGTTAGAGAAGGATCGACTATTTTTGGATGCTATGAGTTTTCAAGCTTTCAAAGAAATCTTAGCTTTGCTAATCTATAGGTTGGTGCTATTCCCTAACCCGAATTAACTCATAGACGTGAGCGTCATTAAAATATTCCTTTCTTGTAACCCTGTGGCTACTTTTCTCGGAGACATTCTTCATTCTCTTCACACACGTACTCTATGGAAGCGAGGTACTCTTATGTGTTGCATACCTTTTCTATCTAGGTGGTTTATTTTGCACCTTCCCCAATCAGTAATGAAGAATGAACAAGTTTTGAGGTGGTCTCAAAGGATGATGTCGCTCTTTCATTCAGATATCCATTGGTGTTCCCGATCTCGGGAAGATGTTACTATCATTGACCGTTGCGAGGAATTCCCTCATGTTCCACTCCTTGGCATTAAGGGAGGTATTACTTACAACCCTTCTTTGGCTCTACGACAATTTGGTTATGCTCGAAGAGATAGTCCTCATGATGCACTTATCCAAGGTATTGTGTTTGACTATGAGAATGATTTTCAAGGTTATCGTCAAAGGTTTATACATGCTTGGGGCATGATAAACAAGATTGATAGAAAAAATTTAGGACAAAAGAATTCTATCCTTTTGGAGCCCTATCTCAAATGGTTACGAGCTTGCGCTCAAAACCTTTTGATGTCATATCCAGCTGTTCTACGGGTGGTCTTAGAGCCTGTTTTTGAAGGAGACATTTCTTGCATCATCCTCCATCCAGACATACCCACTGACCTCGAAGAATTGCAGAAGTTTTGGATTCAACTCAAGGAAGAACGGGACACCTTTGAAGCTCAATTCTATGCAAGTGAGAAGAAAGTGTTGGAGCTCACAAAGCAACTTCATGAAGAACGGAGCCTTAATGCATACATCGACACGAAGAGGAAGCGTCTGTGGGAGACTTGAGTCTTAGATTTTAGGAGTTTATATTGTTGTCTTCTTGAAACCCTTTTTCTTTTCATTATAAGCCTAGAAGGCATTTGTAATTCTGAACTTATTAATGAAATCTTTGTTTCTGTTTCCTTTTGGCTAGAAAATTTAAATCTCCTAAAGTCCTTGAAAACATTGCATCCACATATCATGCATCATTTCATAAGCATGTTTTCCAATACAGGTTTCCTCATCTATTTACTATTTATTTCAGTATAAGATGGCTCTCGAACAAACTGTCAAGGATCTACAAATTCAGCATGCATAATTTCAAGAGACTCTTCTGAATCTGGCCAAAGGGCAACAAAAGATGATGGCACTCCTCACTACGAAAAAGAAGACTAAGAAGCGGGATGTTATCCTCAACCTGGGGATAAGATTCAAAGGTCCTGCTCAACCACTTCGAGTGAATGATGTTTCCTTTGAGGAAGACGACAACCAAGAGGAGGATGGCAGAAGTGTCATGGGTGAAGATAGGAATCAGGTTTTTAAGAATGAAGACTACTCCGACAAATAATATCCTCCTGCAGATGACAAATATAAGCAGTTGGAAGACCGACTCAAAGCTGTAGAAATCCAGAAAGTTCTTGGATTGGATTTTGGAGAGCTAGGTCTGATCCCTATGGTGGCCATCCCTCACAAATTCAAGGTCTCGGTCTTTTCTAAGTATGATGGGGTCTCTTGTCCCAAACTTCATCTGAGGTCGTACGTTTGAAAAATCCAACCTCATACTGCTGATCATAAATTGTGGGTCCATTTCTTTCAAGAGAGTTTGTCCGATACTCAACTTGAATGGTTCTACCAGTTGGAAGGAACCAATATTCACACATGGGAAGACTTGGCTGCTGCTTTCTAAAAAAAATATTAATATAATGTTGACCTGGTGCCAACTCGTGTGCAGTTGCAAAACATGTCCATGGGCTCAAATGAAGGGTTCAAGGAGTATGCACAAAAATGGAGGGACCTAGCTGGAAGGGTGCAACCTCATTTGACTGACCGAGAATTGGTGGATATTTTCATGGGAACTCTGACAGGCCCATTCTTTAATTTGTTTATTGGGAGTTCTTCATCAGGTTTTACTGAGCTGACTCTGACTGGCGAACGAGTTGAAAGTAGTATCAAGAGCGGGAAGATTCCAATGGATGGAACTTCTAATTCTATGAAGAAACCATTCATTGGTAAGAAAGAAACCAATGATGTCTATGGCCAGAAGAGCCATAGTAAAAATGATCACCATCAGTCTGTAGGGGCAGTATTGATCTCTAATCCGGCGCCTGTTCAACAATCACAACAAGGAAACCAACACAGGTCAGACGCTTCGAGGAGGCAGTCCACCGGGATTAATATGCCATTGGCTCAAACATTGCAACATTTGTTAAAGGTTGACCTAATAACACTTAGGGATCCTCCTCCTAATCCCAACACATCCTCTCTGAAGTACAATCCAAATGCAAGATGTGCCTATCATTTGAACAGTCCTGGGCACGACACCAACACCTGCTGGTCCCTGAAAAACCAAATCCAAGATATGATTGATAACAAGGAAATTGAGTTCGACCCTCCTGAGACTCCGAACATAATTACTGCTCCTATACTGAAGCATGACAAAGGCATAAGTTCTATTGTAGATGTTTTACATGTTACCTCCGTAAGTGATGTGGTTACTCCTCTCTCAACAATCAAGAAGAATTTGCTACAAGTCGGTTTATTTCTGGGTTGTGTTAAAGAATGTTATTGTTGTGCAGCTCAACCCAATGGTTGCGGGTTACTGAAGGAAGACATTCAGTACCTGATGGATGAACATGTAATTTTGATTGAGAAAGTTATGTATGCTGAGAATTTGTGCCGAGATTTGTCTGTCATATTTGGTACTCCTTTCAAGATCACTTCCAAGGGTCCTGTAAGGATTACTGCCAATCCAAAAGTTGCTCCCTTAATCATTACAAAACCTGTGCCTATCCCATATTCCTCAGAGAAGACTATTCCATGGAATTATGGGTCTGACATCTATTATCACGGCATTAAACAAGAGTTGTCTGATGAAGATGATGAAGAGGCTGATTCCAACATTGACAATATAACAGGGACCAGTAAAATTACTATAAGTGGAAGGATTTTCTCTCCGGAAATCTCTCCACCTGTTCAAGTCATAGTTACCTAGACAACTGCTAGAGCTCGAGGTAAAGAGTCAATGATAGAGCCTTCCCAAACGGAGGCACCCAAATAAGCTACAGTCAAGGATACCTCCGGACAAGAAATGGAAGAGGTTTTAAAGATCATTCGTAGAAGCAATTATAAAATTGCTGAACAGTTGGGGAAGACCCCGTCAAAACCACCATGTTATCTTTACTACTGTGTTCTGAAGCCCATGCGCAAGCTTTAATGAAATTTTTAAAGACTGCTCATGTACCACAAGAGGTTTTTGCCGATCAATTTGGAAGTTATGTTGCTAGCTTAACAATTGATAATGGATTAGGTTTCTATGATGCTGACCTGACTCCGGAGGGGAGGAATCATAATAGGGCCTTGTATGTCTCTATTGAATGTAGGGGCACTATGTTGGCTCATGTGCTAGTTGATAATGGTTGTTCTCTGAACATTCTACCAAAGGGCGCTCTTGACAGACTGGATTGTGAAGGGGTTGTGTTGAAACCCATCGACATTATAGTTCGAGCCTTTGACGGGTCCAAAAGAATGGTACATGGGGAAGTGGATCTCCCAATCAAAGTAGGTTCACAAATATTTGAATCCACCTTCTATGTAATGGACATCCATTATTCTTGTCTACTAGGATGCCCCTGGATCCATGGGGAAGGTGCTGTCACCTCCACTTTGCACCAGAATTTAAAATATCATGTGAAAGGAAAGAATGTTACTGTCTAAAGAGAAGAGGAGTATATGGTAAGCCATCTGAATTTATTCTGATACATGAAGATGGAGGGGGAATTCATCGAGACTCCCTATCAAACCTTTGAAGTGATTTCCCCTGCTGCTATTAAAGATGTTTTTTCCATTCCAAAGACTACCAGGGTTCCGCGCAAGATGGCTTCCTTAAAATATGCCAAAGTAACTATAGAGGAAGGTGGTTGCACAATTTGGGGTCAGCTTCCTGATATCCCCTACAAATTTGATAATTTTGGTTTGAGCTTTACTGCAAAGGGTCAAAGGGTTGTACGCTGTGCTCGAGATGGAAGACCTCCATTCCGTGTCAGCAAAAACAGAGTCAACACTATAGGGGATGTTGACAGTGATTGTGATTTCGACCACTGGATTTTTCCAACCATTGGCAACAGACTCAACAATTGGAAAGCAAAAGACATTATACCTATCTCCTTCTATGATACGGTGGCAGAACCGACTGTTATACTGGTTTTGTGTTTCTGTTCGCAAATGTCTCAGTAAGCAAGAGTCTCCATCGACTTTTCTTTTATCCAACAAAGGAAAGGGTGAAAAGAACAGAAAAAGACCTTTTTCGAGATTTTCTGAGTAAGGGGGTAGATTATGGAAAGGGAAGGTGTTAGCACCCTTTCCATCTGTGGTTTTCCACGGGCTCTTAGGTACTTGCTCATTTTGAAAACTGCTTTCGTGTTTGTGCATTTTGAAAAGTTTGCTTGCTTTATGATATCTTTTGTATCAATCCTCAAGAGTATTAATAAAGCGTTTTTGAAAAGGTTTTGAAAGTGTAGTGTGAAAAAGATTGTTTTGAGCAAGTACTTAACAACTATCTACCTACTCGAAAAAAGGCTGTTCTTTTCCTCCTTTCCTTTAGATAGTGCTATCCTACTATTAGTGAGTAGGTAGCTCTATCGTTGGATGTTACGGGACTATCGAAGGGACGTTTATAGTCACTAAGGCAACTGGGCAAGAACTCTTAGTAATTGTCCTAAAGTTTCAAGATCACTTTTTTAACCGAGGCAATAGTCAAAAGGATCATCGAGGGACTTGTGATCTCTTGAACTCAAGGACAATCACTAAAAGTTCTCACGTTTCGAGAATTGTGACCGTTTTCGAAGGCAACCGAAGTGGGAGATACCCTAGGGGTGAGCATGTGCAAGTGTATAGGTTCAGTTCATTTATCTTGCGCATTTAGGGTTATCTAATCATTTTAATTTCAGTCTTTTTCATGCAATCCTATTAATCTAAATAGTTAATAATAATGCAAGAATTTAAAAGACAGAAATTAAACCTAGCTATTACAAGGCCTCGGGGAAGGGGATACATAACCAAAACTTGGGAGTGCGGAAATTTAAAAGCAGTAAATAAACCCTAAGTTAAACTATTACAAACTGTATACAGGTACAATAAATTGAAAAAAATAATAAAAAAGAAAATGATAAGCGCGCGGAGATTAAAATGGGAACAAGCTGAAAAACCTAAAAAAAATCTAATTGATTAATAAAATATTTTTGGTGTTTATTGAGAAAAAGATTTGAAGTGATTAATCCTAATTCTAATTGATTTTAATTAAGGAAATAAGTAAGATAATTAAATTAATTACCAAAAATTAAATTAATTAGAAAAAACCCTAAGTCTATTTTTTGTGATTTTATTGATTTTATGATTTAAATAAAAAAAATGATTTTGAAACAATTAAAATAATTAAAATAAATAAATTAAAAACAATGGGCCTGATAGTAGGAAGCAATTGGGGGGTATGGCGCTGCAATTTGCTAGGCCCAGATTGTACAAGCCCAAGGCACGCGTGCGATCCTATGCTACCAGCCTCTGAGGGTTCACCGTGGGTGCCTAGATCTGGATCTATGATCTGATGCTTGTGATAGATCCAATGGTGATGAGATGATAACCCGTGATACACTCCCTTATCCTTAGTGCACTAGATCTGCAGTTGAATGGTTAGAAAAAATTCAAAACACACGACCTGGGTATCGAACCCAGATCATCCCCTTCATACGCGTATGCCTTTGCCATCTGAGCCAGTTGTTAATTCATGATTATAACAATACAAAGATAACATATGTGAAACAAGGATCAAATCTAGGTCATCAAAAAAATACGCGCATCAGCAATTGAATGAACCAATCAAATTAAAACAAAATGTCACACATGGTCTTAGAAGAGTCAACGATGCCGGAACTGTACTCCGGTCGTCTTATCCGGCCAAGCAAAACTGCCAACCTGCAAATACATTGGATTCAAGGCCTGAAACTTTGTCTACCCCCCCTAAAACCTAGGCTGCAAATTTAACCATGACCTTAGTTTGGTCTAAAAATTCCTCTATCTCTGAAACCGAAGCTCACATGTTTAGAAACCTTAACAATGGTGATTAGAGTTCTTGGCCCTGTACCTTACATGAAAGAAGTCAGAATGCTCATAATCAATAATAGCATGAATATGGAATGAAAATTAATTTATAGCTTGCATTTGTAAAGTTTTGAAACCAAGTTTTACCAAAATTCGGTGATGCTTGAAGGAGGGATTCTGGGCTCGATTTGGCTTGGCTCATGGATAGAGATGAACCCTGGGACCTTAAGAAGGAAGCTAGGATGCTTTGTTTGGGTGGAGAAGGCTTGGATCGTGTGAAATAGAATTGCACTTCTTTGAAAAATCTTTGAAACTTTTCTCGATTTTTTTTGTAGCAGTTGCGTGTCCTTTTGTAGTCTAGAATGCTTGTGCATATATATTAGGTCTTATTAGGTTAAAAAATATGGAAGAAAATCCATGCTTTCATGAGGAATTTTTTTTTGGGAATAATATGAAATATTTCCAAAATTGGCCAAATCTTGCACAAATGAGCTCCACGCGTTTTTCCATTCTATCTTGAGTTGTTTGGGCCTCAAATATGATGGAAATCGAAAGCTGACATGCCCCTACAGATCCATTTCCCTTCAAATTTTCTCTCTTCGAAGACTTTAAGCTCCCATTCGAATTATTCAGAGCTTTCCTCATCAGAACCTTATTTCCTTCTAAAGCTCTAAACTCTAATTCGAATTGCGCCAGCTTCAATATCATGGCTCATTCGATTGATCCACCTTCTGCTTTGATTGCTTGATTTGAAGAAAATCACCCTGGTCAAATAAGCTCTTGCGGAGTTAGGAACAAACAAGGCAAGAATCTGGCCTTTAAGTCAGGAATTGAATCCACGATCAACATTGAATTCTTGCCATATTTGCAAGGAAAACATGCCATTTTGAACTTTGGGTGAACCTGGACATGTTAGGATATGTGTTTTGTTCGAATTTGGCTTAAGGATTTCATCATGGTTCCTTCAATTAAGTCTTAAGTTTTTCTCTCTTCGATGGCTTTGAACTTGGTCCAATCGAAGCATTATCTTATTGACTGGTCGAAGTGTTGTTCTACTCTCCTCGATGGCTCTAAGTCCTGATTCGAATTGCCCAAAACTTCCCTGATTAGAACATTTGTTTTCCTTCAAAGGCTCTGAATTCGAATTGCACCAACTTCGTTATCACGGCTCCTTTGATTAAATCTTAAGCCTTGCTCCCTTCGATGGCTCTGCATCCTGATTCGAATTGTCCAGAACTTCCCTTATCAGAACTTCTTCGATCAACCCTTGTCCTCTTTGATGGTTCTGAGTTCTGATTCAAAGTGTCCAGAACTTCCCTCATCAGAACATTTATTTCCTTTGAGGGCTCTGAATTCAAATTGCACCAACTTCGTTATCATGGATCCTTCGATTAAGCCTCAAGCCTTGCTCCCTTCGATGGCTCTGCATCCTGATACGAATTACTCATATTCTTAGCATCAGAGTTTCTTTGTTTGATCTATGGTCTGCAGGAATTCGAAAGGCTCAGAGTTGTCCTCTCCAATCTGCATGAATTCGAATGGCCCATCATTAGAGATTCTGGAAACCTCTCAGTTATTGCTCTTTTCGATCTAATTTTCTCTAACTTGGACAATCAGAATATCACCCAGTTGATATTCCATCGAAGCATCACTTGGTTAACATGCCTGTCGATGGGCACTTTGTACATCCTAACGAAAAAACAACCTTATTTAAGATGTCCATCGAAAGACTCTTTGGAATTCCAATCGGAAGGCCTTTTGCAGATGCCAATCGAAGGGCACTTTGTAGATGCCAATCGAAGGATACAACCATCATTCAAAAAAATCCTTTTCTTTAGGCAAAGGTTTGTAACCACCTATGCAAGAGAAAATCTTGGAAAAACATGAGAGGGCAAATTTTAGGGTACAACACCTTCAATCAGGAGTAATAGCTATTTATGTTTTATTGTTTTAAGAAGTTTGGTTATGTAATTTCTTTTTAAACAATGACTTTAAACCTTGTGTCTTGCCCGGGGCACAATGGTTCATTTGTTAAGGGTTGTCATTTCATATGTCATATTTTCATTTAATGAAAACATTGGACGTTTTGAATTCAAATTTTGCATTCTCCATCTTTCTTTTACTTTATTGCACTTTCAAATAGCTATGTATTCTTACACACACCCACACACTACATTGCAGATTCACATCCACTCCGGATCTCGGTGATAACGATTCTGCTATTGCCGCTTATGACTTTGAAAATCCGATCTACCAAGTCGAGGACGAAGGTGAGGAAGATTGTGAAATAACCAGAGAACTTTACAGACTCTTAATACAAGAAGAAAAGGCTATCCAACCACATGAAGAGTCGGTCGAAGTGGTAAACTTGGGTTGCGAGACAGACAGAAAAGAGGTTAAGATAGGCGTCAACTTAGAGAGCAGTGTCAAAGACAGATTGATTCAGATGTTGCACGACTATGTTGAGGTATTTTCTTGGTCATACATGTCAGGGACTGATACTGATATTGTGGTTCATAGTTTACCAATGAAAGAGGGTTGTTCTTCGATTAAGCAAAAGGTTCGTCTCATGGGTACTGAAATGTCGGAAAAGATTTAGGTCGGGGTTATGAAACAATTCAATGTCGGTTTCTTAGAAGTGACATCCTATCCTCAATGGGCCACTAATGTTGTTCCAGTACCAAAGAAAGACGACAAGGTACGTATGTGTGTAGATTACAGGGACCTGAACAGGGCAAGCCCCAAAGATGACTTCCCACTTCCATATATTGATGTTTTGGTCGACAACACCGCTCAGCATAAGGTATTATTTTTCATGGATGGTTTCTCAGGTTATGATCAGATCAAGATGGCTCCTGAAGACATGGAGAAAACTACCTTCGTGACACAGTGGGGAACTTTCTGTTACAAGGTCATGCCTTTTGGGTTAAAGAACACAGGGGCAACTTATCAGCGTGCCATGGTAGCCTTATTTCACGACATGATTCATCATGAGATAGAGGTCTACATCGAAGACATGATAGCAAGGTCACAAACTGCATAAGAACATCTTGATCATCTGCATAAGTTATTTGAAAGGCTAAAAAAGTACAAGCTACGGCTAAATCCGAACAAATGCACTTTTGGGGTGAGATCTGGTAAACTCCTGATTTTCATCGTCAGTGGTAAAAGTATTGAAGTTGATCCCGCAAAAGTTAAAGGTATTCAAGAAATTATGACTCCCCATACTGAGAAGGAGGTCATAGGTTTTTTAGGACGACTGAATTACATTGCCCGATTCATTTCTCATTTGACTGCTACCCGTGAGCCAATCTTCAAACTGTTGAAGAAAGATCAAGTAGTAAAATGGAACGATGAATATCAAATAGTTTTTGATAAAATCAAATATTACTTACAAGAACCTCTAATTCTGATGCCACCAGTCGAAGGAAGACCTTTAATCATGTACCTAACAGTGATAAAGAATTCAATGGGGGGGTGTACTGGGGAAACATGACGAGTATGGTTGAAAAGAGCATACAATATACTACCTTAGCAAAAAGTTTACCGACCGTGAAACAAGATATTCCCTGCTCGAGAAAACTTGATGCGCTCTGGCATAGGCTTCTCGTTGACTAAGACAATATATGTGGACTCATATTACTCTATTAATCTCTAAAATGGATCCCACCAAGTACATATTTGAGAAGACATCTCTTCAATGCCAGACTTTTCTTTGACTGCACCAATAATATGGCTGAATATGAAGCGTGAATCATGGGTATTAAAGCTGTTATTGATCTGAGAAACAAATTCCTTAGCGTATATGGGGATCCAACATTGGTAATCAGTCAGGTCAAGGGAGAATGGGATATAAAACATCATAATATTATCCCTTATCGGGAGCATGTGCTAACCTTGATTTCGTACTTCAAAGAGATTACTTTTGAGCATATCTCAAGAGAAGAGAATTGGTTGGTGGGCGCATTAGATACCATGTCATCCATGTACAAGATCAGATGGGATAATGAGGCTCCCAGAGTTACCATTGAAAGATTCGACGAACCGACACACTGCTATGAAGTAGATACTGATGGAGTAGAAGAAAAACCTTGGTTTCATGAAGTGTGTTGTACCCCAAAATTTTACCTCTCATTTCTCAAGAATTTTCTCACAAGATCTTCCATGACTCAAGTTTGCAGCACTGATACATCAATTTAGGTTTGGAATTGGCACAAGGGCAAAATGGTCAAATGCACACTGAAAAAAGTCAAACTTTGACTTTTTAATCAAAATCGAGTCTCAAGAATCATATTTCACTAAGACATGTTAGAATATGAAGTTTGTTCACCAAGAAAATCAAAATTAAAAATTACTTTGGAAAAGTCAATGTTCTAAACACTTAGAAACTTTTCTAAGTGTTAAGAAAGTATGATAAGTTCAAAACTTCTGGCCAGATTTTTATCATGATGCAAGATGATTCAGGAAGAACTTCTGACACAAGAGTTGTAAATCTCAATGAGGTATAAAACATTGCAGAACAGAACTTATCCTAGAAATGTTGGGATTTCAAGTTATAAATCTTTGAAGACACGTCCATGAAACTAAAACACTTAGTAAATTCTGAGCATTTCCAAGTCAGAATTTGGTTAGAACTTTTGAGCCAGTTTTCACGTAGGTACAATCATAGTTTGCAAAGATGATTAAAAGAGGGGTTACAAGGCATGTTACAAGATTTCTGAAAAGTCTGAGAACTCCTTCATATCATTTTGGAGCAAGGAGAATCAAAACCAGAAGTTGGACAGTTATTCTTAATCTAAGTTACGTTTATGTTGAACTTCTGATCCAGTTTCAAGCTAGGCTGTATAATCTCATGTTGCAGGTCTTCTTGCTTGTTAAATATTATCATCATTTATTGATCACACCAACTTTTGAGTCTTTATCCCAGTGTTTAAGCCTTTATCCAAAAGATCTTCCCACGTGTGGCATAAAAGTACTACTGTTGTCCTTGAAAAGCAAACTTTTGTACAAAGTTTATTTTGAGCCCATACTTTACTTTGTTTCTGAGTGTACTTATCCATAAATCATGCATACAAAACACAGATTAGGTGTGTTTAAAGCTGCTAACCACCATACCTTTCCTTGAAACATGCTTGTCTAAACTTGCTTCAAAAACAAGTTAACGATCCATAACACACGATGGTTGTACTCCTGACTTCTCCATGTTTCTAAATCCTTTTCCTATAAATTAAACTCCATTTGCAAACTGAAAGAGGATTCAAAAAGATTAAAAAAATCCTTGAAACCTTGCTGAAAATTTCCAAGAACCCGAAACTGCAACACAAACGCAAAACCTATTAGTTTCTGATTTGCATCCAAACTCTAATTTTCCTTGTGCGTTTCTGGGCCAAATCGTCCACACAGTTTCTAGCATACACGTAGAAGCCTTCCCAACTTCTGTTTTCAAACTGTAATATAGTCTTCACCACTCTCCATTTCAAAAATAAGAACTTTCCATCTTGACTTCTCCAGAGCATTCCAATCAGCCATAACTCAAGTTAAGGGTTGCTTTAGCTTTCTGGGAACTTGAGGAAGTTGACCAGAACATCACAGCAGTCTGAAGCAGGCTGTAATTCACAGAACAATTTCCAACTGCAAGGTAAATTTCTTATGATTTCCATCTCATCACTTAGGCATTGTTAGGCTTACATTTTCAAAGATACAATGTAGATATCATGGCTCTGAATCTGTACATATTTATAGATTTCATTTATATGGCCTAAGTAGAGATAATTTCAGATCATAACTTCTTGAGGAAATTAGGGTTCAAAATTAGGATTAGCAAAATTCATGCTTGCTTATGGTTTACAGTTTCGATGCTTTGTATTTCTGAAACCATGATGAAATTTTCCATAACTTCTATGTTTTTATTTTCCATTGTTGTTGAGAAATGACTAAGTTGCAGATACTCTGGCTGGCACGAAGAAGAAGATGAAGTTCATCATCCGAACTTACTTTGTAATATATGTTTATGTTTTTGTTCCTAATACCAGATGTATAGCCACCCAGTGGTAGAGAGCGCGCACATAAGGCATTAGTGTTAAGGGTCCTGGGTTCTAGCCCCAGAAGCATCTTTTTATGTTTATTTCTTGACATTTTTACCCCATTATTTGTCAAACAATATTCTTGGACCATAACTTCTAGATAAACCCCTCCATTTGTTTGTCAAAATGATACTCCGGGACGAAAACTTCTAGATACTCTCATCCAACAGCATTGACACCTCACTTACCCATTATCAAAACTTCTAGCCTCCCGGTAACACTAAAACTTCTAGGTTCCCAGCTGCACTAGAACTTCCAGGCTCCCTCAACAATCAGAACTTCTAGACTCCCTCAACAATCAGAACTTCTAAACTCTCTCAACAACCAGAACTTCTAACCTTCCAGTAACACTAGAACTTCTAGGTTTCCAGCTGAATTAGAACTTCTAGGCTCTCTTAACAACCAAAACTTCTTACCTTCCAGTAACACTAGAACTTCTAGGTTTACAGTTGCATTAGAACTTCTAGGCTCTCTCGGCAATCAAAACTTCTAGGCTTTCCTTTGTTTCCAGCAACCCTATAACTTTAGTGTGTATGGATCCAGAACTTCTGGCCTTCCCCATTTCTACTAACATTTTCTTTCTGACTTATAGTGCACCTGAGTCAGAACTTCTGCTCCTTCTTAGTTCTATCCTTTCAGCAACGTGATGACTCTAATTTTTTTCTCTTATTATTTTTACCACCACTTTTTATTTTCATTAATCAAAAACACTGAAAATACTTTATATTCATATACTTTGCTTTATTTCTTTTAAAACAAAAAGACTAAAAGACATTTTCTTAAGCAAGTTTATTTCTTCTCTTAACAAAAACAAAACAAATCTATTTTAAATTTCAATTCGTGTACATTATTTCAATATGGTTGTAATAGATAATTAGGAATTTAATTTCTTGCAACCCCCATTTGTAAATTTGTACACCCCATCCCCAAATGATTGTAATAGTGTAGGATATTTACTTTCCTCAATTTATTATTTTCACATAAATGCTAGTAATTAGGGTTTGTATGGAAAGATAAAATCAATGCTTAGAAATGCCCTAATTCAAGATAAATCAAGCATGAAATACAAAAACTTGCACACTTTCACCTCTAGGGTTAACTCCACTTGTTGCCTTATAAAAAATGGTCATGTTATGCATGTGAGACATCTTAGCAAAAACAATCAAAATACAAGATCATAGTCCCTTGATGACGCTTCGAATATTGCCTTACAAATGATCTTAGTCCCTCAAGAGAAATGCTAAGATGTCTCACAACATTTCTATCATGACTATACAATGACCCATGTCCGTCCCATTACATCCAAAGATAAGGCTTCTTACCAATCAATGGTAAGATAGCAACATCTAAAGGAGGGGGGAAAGAACACTAAAGACCTTTTGAGTAGGTAGGATGCTCCTAGTTGCTCGCTTGCTCACAACAAAAACATTTTATACACCAACACTTTCATTTTGAAACATTTTCAAAAGACAAACACTTTGTATGCATTCTTATAGAGATGAGAATCATTACAAAGACACCTTTTCAAAATCACTTTCAAAAAACAAATTCCACAAACACTTCTTTGAACTATTTTCCAAACAACACTCTGTACGCGTTCTTATAGAGACGAGAACCATTACAAATACGTTTTCAAAATACTTTCAAAACCCACATCACAAGCACATTTTCAAACAAAAGCAAGTGATCTAGCAAGAAACTAAGATCCCATAGATAACTATGGATGAAAATGGTGCTAACACCTTCTCCTTTCATAATCTACCCCCCGAACTCAAGAAATAATCTCGAAAGGTCTTTCCGGTTCTTTTCAACCTTTCCTTTTAGATAAAAGAAAAGTCGGTGGAGACTCTTGATATCCGCACAATTGCGACAAAACACAAAAACACCCAAGTCAGTTCTCCCACCGTATTACAGAACTGGCGACTCTGCTGGGGAAATACTTAAAAGTGGGGTTACCTTAGGTCTATATCACCTTTACTTGATTTCATTTTTTTACTTGCTTGCTTTACATCATGGTTCCTTGTTTGGGCTTGTTTTTTATCCTCTACCCGGATCTGGGGCACTTTTTTAGGTAAGTAGCAATAGATTATGGAAACTATGTGGGGTATACCGACGTGGTATAAGCAATAGCTATGTTAGTGTGACACATTTGTTGGTACCGGTAGCCCTTGAGTAGTCAAGGAGAATACGAGGTCGTTGTGTGGCGTCATGAAACACTAACTAACTTTAGAACCTTAACTGAACAACTTGGCCATTAGGAAGTAGTGAGGTAGCCGACTTTGGTGCATTCTGGAGTTGGTTGATACTCGATAATACGCTCATTAAGATCGAACTTTCAGGATGTTTCGGTCGCCATTAAAGAGGCTTGCACTGAAACAATTCCTGATGAAGAAAGATCAGTGATATTGAGATCCCATAGAACCCGATTACTATTATTAGGACAAGTTGAGCCAACTAAACTTCAAGAGGGTACTTACCTACAAATTCTATGCAAGCATAAACTTAAGGACTTGTCTGCTTTATGTGTATATGACTATTTGTACATAACAACTTGCTAGCTTTGCATACTTGTACATAACATAATAACATCATACCATAGCATTTTCAATAACCATTTAAAGGACCTCAAGGGCCTATGATGCAGGGTCATGTTAAACCAGATGCCTATCAAGGGGCAAAAGGATTCATTCTCTACTCAAACTTCATCAAGACCAAAGCACGGTACCTTGAGTCAAGGGCTATGACCCACTTGACATGGTGAGAAGGACATCCATAAATGCAAAAGTTCCCCAATCAAAGTCGTTGATCAAAATTAAACTTCTAACATCTTCTTGTGTTTACCCTGCGAGGTCCTTGAAAACATGCATCCACATACCATGCATCATCATAACAGGTTTTCCCCACGCGGGTTTCTCATATGTCTGCTGTTTATTTCAGTAAAGATGGCTCTAGAGCAAACAGTGAAGGATCTTCAAGAAAAAAATGCTCAATTCCAACAAATGTTCCTGGTCTGGATAAGGGGAAGGAAGATCTGAAAACACTTTTCACCAAAGAGAGCAAGAAGAAGACTAAGAAAAGGGATGTCATCCTCAACGTGGGAAGAAGATCTAAGGGACATGCCCAACTAGCTCAAAAAGAAGATGCTTCTTTTGAAGAAGAAGACAGTCAAGAAGAGGAAGCTAGAAGCATTAGAGATAACATAGCTACTGATGACGAAGACTATTATGAGGAGCAGTATCCACCGGCGGATGAAAAATACAAACAACTTAAAGACAGACTAAAAGTCGTGGAGATCCAAGTTGTGCCTGGCTTGGACTTAGGAGACATGGGTTTGATTTCTGGAGTGGTCATCCCACTAAAGTTCAAAATCCCTACCTTTGCCACGTATGATGGGGTCTCTTGCCCTAAGATGCATTTGAAATCTTATGTCTGCAAGATTCAACCATACACAATTGATCAGAAGCTCTGGATCCATTTCTTCCAAGAAAGCTTAGACGTGACGCAAATTGAGTGGTTCTATTAATTGGATAGTTCCCACATTCACACTTGGGGAGATCTAGCTACTGATTTCTACAAGCAATACCAATACAACGCTGATCTTGCACCAACTCGTGTGCAGTTGCAGAATATGACCAAGTGCTCCAATGAGGGCTTCAAAGAATACGCCCAAAAGTGGAGAGACATGGATGGCAGGGTGCAACCACCCTTAACTGACAGGGAGCTGATTGACATCTTTATGGAAACTTTGACGGGACCTTTCTTCAATCACCTAATCAGAAGCTCCTCAGTCGGGTTCACCGAGATAATACTGATTGGCGAAAGGGTAGAAGCTGGCATCAAAAGCGGAAAGATCCAAGGAGCTACACCCTATGATACTCATAAAAAGTCATACAATGGGAAGAAAGAGTCTTATGTTGTGTATGGTCAAAAGGGTCATAACAAGAGTAATCATGACCAACATGTGTGGGCAGTCCTGATCTCTGGTCATGCGTCGCGGTGACAACAACAAAGGGGAAATCAGCAAAGGAAAGATGGGCCCAAGAGACAGCTTACCAAAATCAACATGCCACTGTCTCAAGCATTGCAACACTTGTTGAAGATGAATCTGATTAGGTTGATAGGGCCTCATCCAAACCCAAAAACTTCTTCTCCTAACTAGAATCCTAATGCAACGTGTGCATATCATTATGACAGTCTTGAGCATGATACTAATGATTGTTGGGCGCTGGAATACACGATTTAAAACATGATTGACGCCAAGGAGATCGAGTTCGATCCTCCAGAGACTCCCAACATGATCACCGCTCCCATGCCAAATCATTAAGCATTTCAGTTCATTTTGAATTTTCAATTGTAATCTCTTTTGTTGTTCAAACACTTATCTATTAATGTCAAACTTTGTTTCATTAATGCATTTCATATGTTTGTCTTGAATTAATCCATTCGTTTTCATTATATTTAAACTATGCTTTTTACTCCCTTTATGATATTCATCTCTTGTTTTAAAAGTTGCAAGCCTTTAGAGGGAGGATGATGAAAACATGCCATAATCTCTACAATATGCTTTTGAACAGACCCTACTGATGATGTACATGCGTTGTTTCAAATCCTAAATAGTGGAGTTATAAGAAAGATAATCCCTAGTTAACCCATTCGAGTCAAAGAAGTAGGAGTTTCCTTTTTACACAAACTGAAACATATAATCAAAACCTGGGGCAGGGTATTCTCTCAGTTAATTCAAACGCGTGTTCAGTCGCAAACTTTCATTTCGTATACAACGAAGAACATCAAAAAACATTCCTCCGGAATAAAAAGACGGTGATGGTTCCCTACCAAATAGGAAGTCATTATCTCTCAAGAGAAAAGCCCACTTAGTCAAAACCTACGAAGGAGACTTAAAAAAAACTGGGGCATCCCGTTGACCTAATCTCAAAACAAGAACAGTCAGGCAAAAACGCAGGAACAAATCAAAAGGAGGACACTACAGATCCTCAATAAATGAGAAAAATGTTGCAAAAATGGTTGCCTTCCGACAAACTTAACTTGTCTGAACCATCACCAAAACGACATTTCAGACTCAATTGGAGTTCAAACGCACAATTAACTGAGTTTAGGACTGAAGAACATCACGAAGAACAGGTGGGTACAAATACACTTTGAGTCTTATCCTTTGTTTCTTAAACCGTGAACCAGACCATGTTACAACCTTTCAAAAGTCCTAATTAAAGCATGGGTTAGTTCGAAATCATATTGTTACAAAAGGTATCTGTTGTACCCCAATTTTTTCCCCTAAGATCCCTTCATCATACCATGTTGATTCACTCATAACAAGATCACACTAGGATTCTTGGTTCCCCTCCCTACATTTGATTTTGCCCTTTTGAGGGATTACCAAGCACCTTGACTTATGTTCCTTTTGTGATCATGAATATTGTTTTGATTTCTTCATTTAACTAATAACATGCAATGTTATTTTGTCTTGCTTGTTATCCATGTAGGTGAAGGGCAGTGAGATTTAACAAGTTACTCCATGGGTTCATGAGTTTATTTCCATGCCCTAGTAAATATAGCTTGAGAAGTTCAAACCTCACCAATGGATTGGTTTTGGGAGAATTGGCATGGCAAGGTTGTTTTGGTTCATCACATTTCAAGGTTATTAGATTTGACTCAAAAGTACAAGGGGTTGATTGGAGAAGTTGTCATGTTTGGACAAGGCCTTGTTCCTATTGGTCACAAGAGCATATTTCTCTCAAAATTCAAGATATGGAAGTGGTTTTTATGGCTATGATTCTTCATTATCATCCTCAACAACTTCTATTCACAAATAAAGAATATTTGTACAAGAAGTTTGTTCAAACTTGTCAAAGTTCCTCAAGGCATTCTCTTCATCTAGAAGCTAGGGTTTTGAAATTCAAAGGAGCATATCTTGCTCACCTTTTGGTATTTTTGAGTGATTCCAAATACATCCTTCTCTTCAAAGGGTTATCAACAAATCACTTCAAAAATTCCAAAGAGTTTTCATGTGGAAGAAACTTGGTGAAGAAGAAAGATTACAAGTCATCTAGATGAATCCACAATTTTACATAAGTAACTTCAAATGATCACAACTTGGTCAATTTTTATCACCTTGAGTCCATTCTTTTTCCATAATTATTTTGAAGATGTGAAATTTATGCCTTCTTTTATGTGCAAAGTGGGAAAATGTATGGAGGCTACCTTAAATATGCAAAAGATTATAGGTCATTTCATGATTTTTGGCCAACTTCAACAAGTCATAACTAGCTCAATTTTTGGATATTTTGAGTGGTTCAAGTTTCAAAATGTCATTCAAGAGATCTATTTCATGCCATCTTTTTTTATCAAGAGCAAATTCCAAGTGCAAGGCCATGATCGAATGCAAGACATTATAGGTCATTTTTGATGAAGAATTTGAAATATTTCTAAGTATGGAAAGTCAACTTTTTTTCTCCAACTTTGACTCAACACAACTTTCAGCTCAAGCATCCATTTAACTCCATTCTTTTTCGATTACAAATCTTGTAACCTCATCTTTCTAAAGCATCAAGAATCATGCCTTGAGACCCCTTGAGCTGAGAATGCCATAGTTTCAAAAATGGTAACTTGGAATTGAAGTTTCCTTGCAAGTCAGAATTTGAATTTCATGTTACAACCTCTAAACCTCAAATGAACACGCGTTTTGGGTCTAAACATGATTAGCCAACTTTCCCAAGTGGATTAGTGCATCAAAACGCAATAATTGGATGAGTTTTAATGAAGTTTGGATCACACTTCACTCGTGCGTCAGGTTTGCACGAATTCCCTCCAAAATGCATCATTCACTCTTCCTTTTGATCCCATTTGCTTATCCTATAAATACATGAACTATCTCATTCAATTTCCCAAGCTTGGATAGCCAGAATCACCCTGCCAAACTCGCTCCATAACTCAATTTTTTGTAACTTCAAAATCCATTCTCGAGCCTTTTTCAATCCAATTTTTCCATCAATTCACCTTCCTTGATCTTCCCTGAAGCTAACCACATAATTACATTCAAGAATTGTGCCCTATATTGCTCCATAGAAGTCCAGTTTCAGAGCTCTGCAACTCAACTTCAATAGGTAGATTCCTTCATCAATTCTTCAAAACTCTGATATCATTGTGTTGCTCTCATTGCCTTGGTTCTAGTCGCAACACTTACCTTTTACTGTGTTGTACCCCAAAATTTGCCCTCCCATATTTCTCAAAAACATTTCAAGAAAAATTCACAAGTCCAACCTGGCGCGTCATATTCAGGTATTCATTCGCCAAGATATCTCTGATAACGTATTCTCAAATTCAGGTTCGGCTCAAGAGTCAATTCTTTAAAGAAGGTATCCGAATGTGTGGGTTTTCTCGAAGAAATATGGTGAAAAAGTATGCTGAAAGTGCAGTTTTTACGCGCTAAAAAATTCATAACTTGAAGACCGTGACTCGTTTTGAACCCGTTCCGGTGGCCAAAATTCCGTCTTGACATTATCTACGTTTTCATCTCTCACGGCTGGAAGCCAATTTCGATCAGAAGGTCTTCAAAAATGTGGATTTATCAAGTATTTTCGTGCAGAAATTTGTGACAGAAGTTTATTTGCGTCATGTTCAAAAAATCATAACTTGGTCGATTTTCATCGTATCGAGCTGGTTCCGGTGCCAAATTTTCACAAATTGAGTTGGCTACATTTTCACAGAAGGTATTGAGTTCAAACGGTATTCAAAAGGCCTTCGTTTTTTGCTCAGAGTGCGTGACGCGCTGAAAATCCTGAATGCTGAATATTATTTCATCTGAGCCGAAACTTCGAAAATTCATAACTCGGTCAATTTTTATCGGATTGGACTCATGTTTTTACACAAGGTCCCTGACTCATAGATCTACAACTTTGCTTCAAAAGTCGAGACCAAATTATGCACCGATCAATACCAGTTTTTTATTGAAAAACGTGTCAGAGTCGACACTGGAGCCCAAAATAAGTTTGTTTGAGCTGAAACTTCAAAAATTCATAACTAATTCACCGTTTATCCGATTGAGTCGATCTTCGGACAGGAGTTAGTTCTCGATGTCGGCTACATTTTGTTTTCACATTTCAACTTCAAAAAATGCACTTAAGTCCCTGCGATTTAGCCTGGAAAGTGACGAATTCAAGTGAATATTGGAGGCCCAATTGCACATTCAAAGCCCATTTTCTTTACCCTAATTTCCACTATATAATCACCTTCTTGTCACACAAACCAAAAAAAAGAAAAAGAGGAGAAAAGGAGGAGAAGAGAAAAAGAGAGAAAAAACCTTGCCACAACACTGTTAGAATATCAAACTCTTTCAAGAACCCTAAAACCTTGAAATCCTTATTACAAATCCCTCTCTCACTACAAATTTTTCAGTAAGGGTAAGGCTGGCTTGATCTCCATGATCCAAAGGGCATAAAAGCATTCATGTCACTACTTTTCCAGTAAGGGTAAGGTTGATTTGATCTCCATGATCAAAAGGGTATAATCATTCATACATGCCATATTGTGCCTAAACATTAAATTTCTTCATATATTGGCTTTATTTGCATTTTATGATTTTATTTGATGTGTTTGTGAGATTCAACACTGCAGATTTAGACAGGATCCCAGGCAGGTTCATTAAGGAACGTTAGGCCAAAAGCCAAATGGCCAAAAGCCAAAAGCCAAATGGCCAGACTAGAAAAACTTATGCATGACACCAATACATGGCGAGGCAGACATTAAGCCAGAGATTAAGGGAACGTTGAAGCCAGAACACAAATGGCCAAAAGCCAAAAGCCAAAAGCCAAAAGCCAAATGGCCAAAGTAGAACAACTTATGCATGAAACTCAATCCAATGGCCAAAGAATGCAGACCACGGTACTCAGGAGTCAATACTTTAAAAAACCTCCCCTTGGGCCAGACACCCCTATGGTTTGCTCAATTTTTAATTTTTATTTGTTTTTTCCTTTTTATTCTTTTAATTGTTTTTAATTGTTTTCTTTTAATTCCATAAAATAATTTTCATAATAAATATAAAATACAGAAAATCAAAAAAATGTTTATTTTATTAATATTAATTTTACTATTATTATTTTTGTAAATAAACTTTAAACAATTAATTAGATTAATTTAGGTTTCAAAACTTTAATATTTTTCTTAATAAATTAAATATGTAGAAATTAGGGTTTTTAACTTTTTCATCATTTTTTTAATAAATAATTTTCTCATCATTATTATTATTATTAATTACTAATTTATTTTGTAAATAAACATGTACATAAATTCTTTAGTAAATTAAGTTAAACTTTAACATTTTTCTCAAATAATTTAAAATAACTTAGAATTAGGGTTTCTTTTAATTTTAATTTTAATTTTCTTATTTCATAAATACAAAAAAAACCTAAAAAACACTTCTTTTATTTCAATAAATAATTAATTAATTTTTAATTTCATTTAATTTCTTTAAAGGGTCCAACGCCCTCGAACGTTCTATTTTTATTTCTTTCGCACATTTATTTTCTTTCAAATATTATGTAATTGCTCAAGCCATGTAACTCGGACATTTTATATTTCCCGCATTTTATTTCTTTATTTTATGTCAAATCGGGTCCTGGATTAAATTTGGCGATGTGGACCCGCGCCTTTGTAATAGTTTAGGAACTTTTAATTTCCGCATTTTTTAACTGTTAATAATTGCACGCAAGAATGAATGACAAAATAAAAACAAACGCGTAGATCACCATGACATGACAAGACAAAATAAATGAAAACGACACACAAATCACACACCACCCCTAGGGTACGCCTCACTGTTGCCTTGCCTCGATAGGTGATCGTCGAGTAGAGGATGTCTTAGTAAGTCCTCATGATCCGGGAACCTGGCATGAGGGTAGCTTCTAAGGTGTCTTCCCATTGCTCTGGTGATCACCATGTCCCGAACCTCGAATTGACCCGAATACCTCCAAGGGTGGTGCTACCTACCTCTCAATGGTGGGATGGCACTATCTTAAAGGACATTTACACAGACGAATTCCTTAGGGTAGGTAGGTTCTCGTAGATACTTGCTCTAATTTCAAAACAAATTCAAAAAATACTTTTCACACCAACACATTTTCAAAAAGCTTTCGAAAGCAATTTTTCAAACACTCTTGAGGACCGATACAAGAGTCGAACTGGAATTTTCAAAGAAACTTTTTAAAACCCACATTGAAAAGCAAACAAACCAATTTTGAAAACACAAATGAGCAAGTATCTAAGAGCTCATGGATAACCATGGATAGAAAGGGTGCTAACACCTTCCCTTTCTATAATCTACCTCCCGAACCGAGAGCAATCTCTATAAGGAATTTTTCTGTGCTTTTGTCCTTTCCATTTGGAGAAAATAAAAGATGGTGGCGAATCTTGCTTACCGCGACATTTCGCGAACCAGCGTTAAACAGTCAGTTCCAGATCCACCGATCACAGAACTGGCGACTCTGCTGGGGATACCTTTATAAAGTGAGGTGTACCTTAGGGCTAGGTCATAACTATGTTTTCAATTGTCTTCTTTGCTTGCTTTATTATTGTGGGTTGCTTGGGAGTTCTATAGATCCTAACCCGGATCTGGGGGATACCTTCTTAGAAAGTAGCAACAAGGCTGTGAGGGAACTGTGCGGGGTATACCGACATGGTTGAAACAGTCTGCTACGTTGATGTGGCACTTTGGTGTGTACCGGTAACCCTTGAGTTCAGTCAAGGAGAGTACGGGGCCTCCGCGTGGTGTCATGAAGCATCAACAGACCTTAGGAACCTTAATTGAACTATCTTGGCCTCTTTAGGGTAGTGAGATAACTGACTTTGGTGCAGTCCGAGGTTGGTTGATACTCGATACTACACTCAATTGAGGGTTGCTTTCCTGGAATATTTCGGTCGCCAGTTCAGTGGCTAAATCGAAACGATGAACAATGAAAGCAATCCAGTGATATTGGGACCCTTAGAACCCGGTTACTTCTAATAGGACAGGTTGAGCCCACCAACTTCAAGAGGGTACTACCCAGACCTCATGCTGGCCTAAACTCTAAGGGCACTTTTGTGTGACTTGTGTGCCTTTGTACTTGCCTACTTGCATGCTTGTTATCTGGCGCTTGATTTTCTCGCAGGTTTTGTTTGTAGTCCTGAATTAGGACTCATAACAAGGTTTACCAGGTTTTCTCGCAGGTTTTGTTTGTAGTCCTTAATTAGGACTCATAACAGGGTTTACCAAGTTTTCTTGCAGGTTTTGGTTTGCAGTCCTTAATAAGGATTCATAACAGGGTTTATTCCTATCACCCCATGCATCATGACATCATACCATTGCATACATCCTAACCCATTTCAAGGATCTCAAGGGCTTGTGATGCAGGTCATGATGAATCAAACATCTATCAAGGGGCAAAGAGGATTTATTTTCCTCTAGCCAAGGTTGTCAGGGGCTATGACCCACTGGATATGGTGAGCCTTTGACCCTTCAAGAAGAACTCTCAACAATATGAAGTTCCTTCAATCAAGCTACCGGTTTCAAATTCTAACAAATTTTCTTGTTTACCCCGCGAGATCCTTGAAAACATTGCATGCATACATGCATATCATTGCATTACAGGTACCTTTTTGCAGGTCACTTACCTTTCTCGCTGTTTATTTCAGCAATGGCCTTCCAACCAGACAACCAGGACTTTCTTGCTCAAGAGACCAGGTTCGGGAAAATCCTCCTGAATTTATCCAAGGGGCAGGAGGAACTAAGGACACTTCTCATGGAGACTTTGGCCAGGAACAGGGCTGAGGATGAAAGGCTGAAACACCTACAAGCTGAGATGGATGCTATGAAAGCCCAAATGCTGGGGCAGAGGAATGCCATTCAAGGTTTAGCTCAAAGACAAGATGAACTCCGGTTTCTCGTCAACCAACTGCTTCAAAGTAACCAATTGGGGCAAACGTCTAAAGGTGAAGGGCCAGTCATCATCCAACCACCTCTGAAACAAGGAGATAAGGGGAGAGCTCCTCAAATGGCTTCGGGGTCACAAACTCAGCAGCAACCTCACCAGCGTCAACCAGACAAGCCTAAAAGGCAGTTCACCAAGATCAACATGTCGCTGGATCAAGCACTACAACAAATGTTGAAGGCAGGGCTGATCACCTTAAAGGCTCCTCTCCGGAATCCAAACACTTCTGCACCTAACTATTATCCCAACGATAGGTGCGCATATCATTCTAATAGCCCGGGGCATACTACGGACAACTGCTGGCCTCTCAAAAACAAGATTCAAGACATGATCGACGCTGGAGAGATTCAGTTTAAAGTACCCAAGACTCCCCACGTGATCACTGCTCCCTTGCCAAAACATGGCTAGGACTGAAAAGACTTTTGTTTATTCGAATGTTCAAGTTGCAATTTTCTCTTGTTCAAACATTTACTCATTGTTAAAACATTGTTATTTCATTAATGCATCGCTTATGTCTGTTTTGAATCAATATATTCGTATTCACTATACGCAAATTATTTTCATATTTTTTCTGATGTCAACTCTCAATCAATAATTCTAAGCCTCTTGAGGGAGGATGACGAAAACGATACCATAATCTACAGTATGCTTTTGAACAGACCCCGCTGATGAGGTACAGGCATTGTTTCAATCCCTAAACACTGGAGTTATAAGGATGATAATCCCTCGTCAACCCCACTGAGCCAAAGAAGTAGGAGTTTTTCTTTTCGAAATTTAAAACCCAAAATCATAACCTGGGGCAGGGTAGTCTCTCAGTTGATCCAAGTGCATAACGAATGACACCAAATAGGTCCTTACAAAACAAAGAAAGACAGTGATGGTTCAGAACAATCAAAAGGACAGGCAGTCATTATCTCAAAAAAACAAAAAGCCCAAAAAGTCAAAACCTATAAAGGGGACTTACGAAACTGGGGCATCCCGCTGACTGTAATTCCAAAAAGGAAACAGCTCAGGCAAAAAAAAACAGGGATAACAAAATCAAAAAGAAAGAGGTCTTACAAACCCTCAACAAAAAAAAAGGGAAATGACTGCCTATTCCAAATAAATCATCAATATCCGAATCATCACCGGAAAATTAGAGCAAAGACTCAAACAAGGTCTAACGTATGATCAACTGAGTTTAGGTTTGGAGAACATCACGAAGAGCGGGTGGGTACAAATAAAATTTGAGCCTTTATCTTTTGTTTCTTAAACCGTGAACCAGACCACGTTATAACCCTTAAAAGTCCTAGCTGAAGCATGGGTTAGTTCGAAAGCATACTGTGACGAAAGGTATCCTGACTCCTTAAGGCTCACGTTAAAATACGGAGTTGACATCACGCTTACAAACAATCACTTGTTTTATGAAAAGAATGCATTTTCAAAATCTTCAAGACAGACATAAGCATTGCATTTTTAACATAACCTTGTTTGCATATGACTTTTTGTTTGAACAGCAGAGAAATTCGCACGATGAATGCCTAATGAACAGAAGCACTTCCAATCAAGGGGCAGGACATGACTATTGTCCATCATCTGGGGCAATCCAATCAAGATTCGGAGAATCTCTCAAAAGTCAAATAGCCTGGGGCAAATCTCCACCTGAGACACTTGAGGCATTCCAACAACGAATCTTGCCTGGTCAAATACCTTCTGGTGGCATGACAAAACACTTCTAACAGGGGCAACTCCTTACATTCTGAAAGCACGGACACAGTCGAAGAAAAAATACTACGCGTAATCAAAGACCCGCTAGGTTGACACACCTAGGCAAAAACAAGGGCTTCCCGACGAACTAAAAGGGTTCGGGCAAAAATAAGGGATGAAAATGAAAAATCTGTACACCCGGCAAGTCGAAAACCTGAAAAGGCGGCTTGGGCAAAAATGGGTATCCCGGTGGACTGAAAACCCGAAAGGGCGGTCCAGGCAAAAATTAGGGATCGAAGCGTACGACTATGTCTCGATATCTCGTCACTTGCCTACCGGAAGAAGATTTGTCAAACGGCGGTCATCAAACACCCTCACAGGTCTTCCTCTCCCACCTCAGAAACAGGGGCAATAATGGGTGATCTAAGCAATCTAATTGTTCCGTCCTCCAAGGTATCAAAGTGAGTTCAGTTGAAGAACATAACCAGATATCCTAATTCCCCAGAGAGTGAGTCAGCAAGTCAGTGCACTCTCCTATACTACCAGACTTAAGGAAGTTGGGTACCCTCCAGCAGATCTCAACCTTCCCCAGCAGTACATATATTTTTAACAAGCATCCCTGGTAATCCTGGTCTAAAGATTGTTCCCCGGTGACGTACCAATATTCAAAGGAATCACTTCCCCAGCATATCAAAACCCCCCAGAAGAGTCCAATCCAGTTTCCCCAGGAAAGTTGGAATTCGCATCCCCAAGCAGTAAGCTTATCCCCAGTAAATTCTGGAAGCTTATCCTCGCAAAGCACGAACGCGTTTCCCGGCTTTATTTAAAGAGTTATTTCCGTACTAGGATATAACTGGGTTATCCTCAGCCAAAAGCCATGGAAAGAGCGTCGTCGACAAAGTCTTCTTATCTCTAGCGAAGTCTATCAACACTCCCAATACAACAAAGATACCCTCAGCAAGTTACTACCAACAACTCAGTAAAAGCATCTCTCTCCCCACAGAGTATCACTCCCCAGCATGGTCGCTAGAGTATTTTTCTCCCCGCAGAATCTTCCATTTGCCAAGTTTACTCCGCAACGGAGTCATCTTCTCCTACCAGTATTCTTGCAGTTACCATCCCCAGCGGAGGCAAAATCTATTCTCCAACAACAGCCCAAGAGTGGCTTCCCGGCACCCGTCAAGGATTCACTTTCCTAGACAAAAACATACATAAAACATCACATACATCGTTATAACATGCATAGACGCATCATATCTCACAAATCTCATTTATGTTGAGAATATCATTGCTTGATTCATGTCATGCATTGCATATGTCTGACCTTTACCTTTCAGGAAAGAATCAGCTAAATTTCTCAATCGTATTCCAAGACCTAGCCTGGTTCAGTTAAATCGACCCTAAGGTTTTCCTGATGCTTATCCAGTCAAAGGCCTTCTCTGGTTCAGTCAGGTCGACCCTAAGATCTCCCTGATGCTTATCCAGTTGAAGATATTCCAAGACCTTGTCCGGTTCAGTTAAATCGACCCTAAGATTTTCCTGATGCTTATCCAGTCAAAGGCCTTCTCTGGTTCAGTCAGATCGACCCTAAGATCTCCCTGATGCTTATCCAGTTGAAGATATTTCAAGACCTTGCCCGGTTCAGTTAAATCGATCCTAAGATTTTCCTGATGCTTATCCAGTCAAAGGCCTTCTTTGGTTCAGTCAGATCGACCCTAAGATCTCCCTGATGCTTATCCAGTTGAAGATATTTCAAGACCTAGACCGGTTCAGTTAAATCGATCCTAAGATTTTCCTGATGCTTATCCAGTCAAAGGCCTTCTCTGGTTCAGTCAGATCGACCCTAAGATCTCCCTGATGCCTATCCAGTTGAAGATATTTCAAGACCTAGACCGGTTCAGTTAAATCGATCCCAAGATTTTTCGGATGCTTATCCAGTCAAAGACCTTGCCCGGTTCAGTTAAATCGACCCTAAGATTTTCCTGATGCTTATCCAGTCAAAGGCCTTCTCTGGTTCAGTCAGATCGACCCTAAGATCTCCCTGATGCTTATCCAGTTGAAGACATTCCAAGACCTTGTCCGGTTCAGTTAAATCGACCCTAAGATTTTCCTGATGCTTATCCAGTTGAAGATATTTCAAGACCTTCTCTGGTTCAGTGAAATCGACCCTAAGATTTTCCTGATGCTTATCCAGTCAAAGGCCTCCTCTGGTTCAGTCAGATCGACCCTAAGATCTCCCTGATTCTTATCCCAGTAGAAGACACCCAAGATTTTTTCTCAACGAGCGTTGTTGAAGTTAAAGTCACCCAAGGTTCTCTTACCATTCATGCTAAGGCAGTAACTATCCCTGGTTCATTCATCGTCGTTTGAAGCTCCAGACTCAGCTCCTGTAACCAGTCAGGACACATCTATACCAAGCATCTGAAAACTAGCTCCTGCAACGTGTCAGGTACTCATTTGTTTTTTTGCAGGTATGCAGGTTCTCGCTAAGGAATCTCCTACGCGATCAACATCCAGATGGCATCTATAAGCCCATCATCCTATCCAGCAATCTCCAAATGGCATCTATAAGCCCATTCCCCCATCACACTGCTAACATGTGAGCGCAAATTTCTGGGCACTTTAGTGTTCAATCAACTTCCACCCTCGGATTACGAAAGACACGTCAGCCAATCTGCATCCTCAGGTCTAAGAAGATTGAACAGGGGCAACTGTTGTACCCCAAAATTTGCCCTCCCATATTTCTCAAAAACATTTCAAGAAAAATTCACAAGTCCAACCTGGCGCGTCATATTCAGGTATTCTTTCGCCAAGATATCTCTGATAACGTATTCTCAAATTCAGGTTCGGCTCAAGAGTCAATTCTTTAAAGAAGGTATCCGAATGTGTGGGTTTTCTCGAAGAAATATGGTGAAAAAGTGTGCTGAAAGTGCAGTTTTTACGCGCTAAAAAATTCATAACTTGAAGACCGTGACTCGTTTTGAACCCGTTCCGGTGGCCAAAATTCCGTCTTGACATTATCTACGTTTTCATCTCTCACGGCTGGAAGCCAATTTCGATCAGAAGGTCTTCAAAAATGTGGATTTATCAAGTATTTTCGTGCAGAAATTTGTGACAGAAGTTTATTTGCGTCATGTTCAAAAAATCATAACTTGGTCGATTTTCATCGTATCGAGCTGGTTCCGGTGCCAAATTTTCACAAATTGAGTTGGCTACATTTTCACAGAAGGTATTGAGTTCAAACGGTATTCAAAAGGCCTTCGTTTTTTGCTCAGAGTGCGTGACGCGCTGAAAATCCTGAATGCTGAATATTATTTCATCTGAGCCGAAACTTCGAAAATTCATAACTCGGTCAATTTTTATCGGATTGGACTCATGTTTTTACACAAGGTCCCTGACTCATAGATCTACAACTTTGCTTCAAAAGTCGAGACCAAATTATGCACCGATCAATACCAGTTTTTTATTGAAAAACGTGTCAGAGTCGACACTGGAGCCCAAAATAAGTTTGTTTGAGCTGAAACTTCAAAAATTCATAACTAATTCACCGTTTATCCGATTGAGTCGATCTTCGGACAGGAGTTAGTTCTCGATGTCGGCTACATTTTGTTTTCACATTTCAACTTCAAAAAATGCACTTAAGTCCCTGCGATTTAGCCTGGAAAGTGACGAATTCAAGTGAATATTGGAGGCCCAATTGCACATTCAAAGCCCATTTTCTTTACCCTAATTTCCACTATATAATCACCTTCTTGTCACACAAACCAAAAAAAAGAAAAAGAGGAGAAAAGGAGGAGAAGAGAAAAAGAGAGAAAAAACCTTGCCACAACACTGTTAGAATATCAAACTCTTTCAAGAACCCTAAAACCTTGAAATCCTTATTACAAATCCCTCTCTCACTACAAACAAGCCATCTCAGTTACAAACCAACATCTTATTACTTTTTCAGTAAGGGTAAGGCTGGCTTGATCTCCATGATCCAAAGGGCATAAAAGCATTCATGTCACTACTTTTCCAGTAAGGGTAAGGTTGATTTGATCTCCATGATCAAAAGGGTATAATCATTCATACATGCCATATTGTGCCTAAACATTAAATTTCTTCATATATTGGCTTTATTTGCATTTTATGATTTTATTTGATGTGTTTGTGAGATTCAACACTGCAGATTTAGACAGGATCCCAGGCAGGTTCATTAAGGAACGTTAGGCCAAAAGCCAAATGGCCAAAAGCCAAAAGCCAAATGGCCAGACTAGAAAAACTTATGCATGACACCAATACATGGCGAGGCAGACATTAAGCCAGAGATTAAGGGAACGTTGAAGCCAGAACACAAATGGCCAAAAGCCAAAAGCCAAAAGCCAAAAGCCAAATGGCCAAAGTAGAACAACTTATGCATGAAACTCAATCCAATGGCCAAAGAATGCAGACCACGGTACTCAGGAGTCAATACTTCAAAAAACCTCCCCTTGGGCCAGACACCCCTATGGTTTGCTCAATTTTTAATTTTTATTTGTTTTTTCCTTTTTATTCTTTTAATTGTTTTTAATTGTTTTCTTTTAATTCCATAAAATAATTTTCATAATAAATATAAAATACAGAAAATCAAAAAAATGTTTATTTTATTAATATTAATTTTACTATTATTATTTTTGTAAATAAACTTTAAACAATTAATTAGATTAATTTAGGTTTCAAAACTTTAATATTTTTCTTAATAAATTAAATATGTAGAAATTAGGGTTTTTAACTTTTTCATCATTTTTTTAATAAATAATTTTCTCATCATTATTATTATTATTAATTACTAATTTATTTTGTAAATAAACATGTACATAAATTCTTTAGTAAATTAAGTTAAACTTTAACATTTTTCTCAAATAATTAAAAATAACTTAGAATTAGGGTTTCTTTTAATTTTAATTTTAATTTTCTTATTTCATAAATACAAAAAAAACCTAAAAAACACTTCTTTTATTTCAATAAATAATTAATTAATTTTTAATTTCATTTAATTTCTTTAAAGGGTCCAACGCCCTCGAACGTTCTATTTTTATTTCTTTCGCACATTTATTTTCTTTCAAATATTATGTAATTGCTCAAGCCATGTAACTCGGACATTTTATATTTCCCGCATTTTATTTCTTTATTTTATGTCAAATCGGGTCCTGGATTAAATTTGGCGATGTGGACCCGCGCCTTTGTAATAGTTTAGGAACTTTTAATTTCCGCATTTTTTAACTGTTAATAATTGCACGCAAGAATGAATGACAAAATAAAAACAAACGCGTAGATCACCATGACATGACAAGACAAAATAAATGAAAACGACACACAAATCACACACCACCCCTAGGGTACGCCTCACTGTTGCCTTGCCTCGATAGGTGATCGTCGAGTAGAGGATGTCTTAGTAAGTCCTCATGATCCGGGAACCTGGCATGAGGGTAGCTTCTAAGGTGTCTTCCCATTGCTCTGGTGATCACCATGTCCCGAACCTCGAATTGACCCGAATACCTCCAAGGGTGGTGCTACCTACCTCTCAATGGTGGGATGGCACTATCTTAAAGGACATTTACACAGACGAATTCCTTAGGGTAGGTAGGTTCTCGTAGATACTTGCTCTAATTTCAAAACAAATTCAAAAAATACTTTTCACACCAACACATTTTCAAAAAGCTTTCGAAAGCAATTTTTCAAACACTCTTGAGGACCGATACAAGAGTCGAACTGGAATTTTCAAAGAAACTTTTTAAAACCCACATTGAAAAGCAAACAAACCAATTTTGAAAACACAAATGAGCAAGTATCTAAGAGCCCATGGATAACCATGGATAGAAAGGGTGCTAACACCTTCCCTTTCTATAATCTACCTCCCGAACCGAGAGCAATCTCTATAAGGAATTTTTCTGTGCTTTTGTCCTTTCCATTTGGAGAAAATAAAAGACGGTGGCGACTCTTGCTTACCGCGACATTTCGCGAACCAGCGTTAAACAGTCAGTTCCAGATCCACCGATCACATACTGGAAACACATTTTTACCATGAAATTTCAAATCCCTTTTCAAAACTTTCCTTCCAAATTTCTTGAGCTACAATTTATATAAATTTGGCGCGAGGGTGTGGTTGTCTTCGTCTTGAAGAGACAAAGCGAATGGCATAGGTCTGAGCTTCTGATTTTATAGTTTGAGAGACCTGCAATTCGTGATGGCTGGAGGTTAAAGATGACCAATGTGTCATATTCCAACCAACGAAGGCGCGCCATCTGTATTTTTCAAATCTGATTTAATTAATGATTTTGTACATTATCACTAGTGAACATGATATGCACAGCGCGCCAGATCCCTTGGATTTGATTACTAACGCGTTTTGACTCTCATCCAATGGTCCACATATTTTACTTTTATTTTCTTTTTCTTATTTTTATATTTTAATTGTTTTAAATTTCAAAAAATCATAGAAAATTCATTTTTAGTCCAAAAATTCTGGAAAAATTATGAAAAATATTTTTGATTATTCTCTTTCTGATTTTTACTTTTTCACAATTTAATTTTATGTTTTGGTATTTTTTATAAATTTTACACTTATTTGATTTGTTTTAAATGTTTAAAAAAATTTTATACATTTTAAAATTCTGAAAAAATTATGGAATGATCCAATAATATTCTGACAAATATTAATGACCTTATTTTATTTTTGTTTCTGACTTTACTATTTTTTACCATTTTTTGTTTATTTTACCCATTTATTTTAATTTTAAAAATAGATTTTGACTTTAAAAAACTTACCAAAAAATTTGTAAAATTATTTGAGTCTTTTTCTGATTTTTCTATGGTCTTACTTTTTATTTCTTGATTAATTTGAACATAGTTAATATTTTTCTCATTATTTTCTATTTTTAAAACATTTTTAAAATCCTTTTTTGTGTATATTAAATGTGATATTATTTTGTGACTATTTTCTGGCTGACCTTGGGTTAGATTTTGGATCATGAACTTTATTAACATCATTGGATCCATGGTGTTGAGTTTAACTCCACAAAAATGGATGAATGATTTTAATAATAGTTTGATTAAAATTTAATTCAAATGTGGTTTATGTATTAATTTTCCCATCCCTCTTCATCTCATCCCCTTCTTATTGCACTAGATGTTGTTGGAGCATGATCTCTATATCATGTCTCAAAACAAATGGTGCGTAAATTGCTATTGACCGGCCTCAAAGTAGGTGCGACTTCTATATAAGTCCACTTACGATTGCTTAACATAGAGCTAAATTTTGTCTCGATTCGAATAAATGATCATTCGTGGCCCAAACTTATGATTGCAAGCCCAAGTATGTTAATTTGATCTCTTTGATCCAATAACCTTGAGATTCATTATGTGGAGGCTTTGGTTCTACCAATCCTCTAATGGATCTACAACACCTTTGGTGAACGCGGATCACTTAAACATCGTTGATCATTAAATGGTACTTATGAGAATCCCAAATGGATGATATACTTGACAAAAAGCAAATGCAACTTGTTGTGTGGAGCCTTTGGTTCTACCAATCCTCTAATGAGTTCCAAATGCAAGTTTCAAGATGGTCATCCAACTAACCACTAATTATTGACTTGTTTTACCTTATGCTTTTATTATTTTTTATGCTTTATGTACTATTTACTTTTAGCATTTACATTTCATGCCATTTTCATCTTTGCTTATTTGAGCATTTATTTTCTTGCCATTTTTACTTTGCTCACTTGAGATTTTCTTTTCCTTTCTTAAGTTACTTAATAATCAACATAAAACCTAAAAACCTTTAATGGTACTTGGACTATTTGGTTACTATCCTTGACATTATGGAGCGTGGGACTTTTTTCTTGGACTTAGGATTAGAAACCTTGTCCTATCTTGGAGACCTTGTGATCTTATCTGATTATTTTGTCTGGAGTTCTTGAGGTTTACCTCAAGACATTGGGTTGCTTGTTTGTTTTTGTGTGCAGGTTTTTATGATTACATTCTCTGTTTGTAATATGGAATTCACCCGTATACAGCCGTTACTCTGCCCAAATTTTGTGAAGACTTAATACACTTGAAGTTTGGTTCTCTCAAGAGGTCTAGTATATTTGCTTGCTTGGTTTCAATCCAAAGAATGGGAATTCTATCTTGGCTCATAATGTCAAGTATTGGCTTTTTGTTGGTTAGATGGTTCTTATCCCTAGCTTTTACCTTATGCTTTAGGATAGTCCCTTCTTCTCCTCCCATCTTCTTTAATTTCAAAAATCTTCTTCCCCTTTTGAAATCTCTTCTTGTTTTTGAAACTTGAACTATTTTCATAATAAACTTGGACTTATGTCCATGCATTTTCAAAACATTTTCATAAATAAACTCCAACCAACTTAATAATACCTTGACATTTTTTTGAGAAGACTAAAAGTCAATCAATCTCATTTCAAACCATTTTTCCACTTTGGATTTTTACCTTTAAAACTTTTATCAAAAGATTAAACTCTTGTCAATCCTTGTAGTGATGCAAACGACTATACTTCTACAATATGTAGTGAAGAGAGATATTTTCCACTTGGGTGTTGAGTGAGGCATTGTTGATTTTAAAATCCAAGCCATATCCTCCACTTTGAGATGATGCAAATTCTCATTTCCTATGATTGTGGGTAGTAGGTATGTTTTCCACACGGACAATGACGATGATGTTTTATCTTATAAAATTAACCAACGCATTTGTGTTTCAAATTTTTTTGAAAGAGGAACTACGTGTACCCTGATCCCCTATTGCACGAAAGGTGGTACGTAGGTAATAAAGGTTCGCAACCGCAGTGGATGCAAAAATCATAAAATAAATATTATTCTTTTCTCACCTCCACCATCCATTTATATACAACAGTTTTTATAGCCAAAATATACAGATTTTACAAAGAGGCTTCTGCGGAGTACCATAGATGTTTAGGGTGCTAATACCTTCCCTTTGCATAACCAACCCCCTTACCTTGAATCTTTCCCCCTCTTTTTGGGTTATTAGCTCTTTTCTCATTCCTTTGGAAACAATAAAGCGCGGTGGCGATTTTTATTTTGATATGTAAAAGTCTAGTCAATCCAATGGCTTAGTCTTGAATATTTCCACCGCTACAGTATCCTGACTCCTGTAAGGCCTACTGTAAACCCTGAGTTGAATTCATATTCTTACAAAATTCTCTTTACTTGCTAAAACACATTTTTGAAACTTCAAGACAAGCATAAACTTTGCATTATTTGAATATTGCTATTTGCATATGGCTAATTGTTTGACAACGGAGAAATTCACACGACGAATATCCAGTGAACAAAGACTCTCTCAATGAACAAAGTCACTTCAAATTGGATGACACTTTCAAATACAAATCTTCTATAAGCAAAGGGGCATGACGTGTCACTGTCCAACACATTTGGAACAGTCCAGTCAAGATTCCAAGAAATCCCTCAAGAAATGCTGAATATACTAGGGGAAGGTCTGCATTTGAATCACTTGGGGCATTAAACGTGAATTCCAACAAAAGGTTACGTACGGTCAGGAAAACATTTTTTTGGAAATGCTACAACACTTGTTACTTGGGGAAGTTACAAATCCCTCACAAAATCCTTTTCATAGGGTGATCCCCAGCCAGAGTTTCAATCTCTGAAAACTTCTCCCCAACTGAGTTGAACTCAAAAATCCTAGAGGATTTCTGCCAAAAGAAAACACCTCTCCAGGAGATTGGCAACCGGGTTTATCTCCCTAACAAACTACAGATTCCCCAACTTGATTTTACCTCTCAGACTACTACAAATCAAGGGACCATAACTCCTCTTACCCAGTTAACTTTTCTACAATCCCCTGTAGGTTGTTATAAAGCCCGGAAGACAACCAGATAACAATTGACTTCTTTATCCCCAACAAGTTGTTAACTCCCTTTCTCTTCCATCAAGAGATAACCCCCCAGTAGAGTAACAGACAACTAAAACTCTTGAACTCCTTTCCCCCAAATAGGAATCAACACTCTCCACAAGAGTTGTATTCTCAAGAAAAATCAACATTCCACAACGGAGTTCTCCTCAAACAACAAAACAGGAATCCCCAGCGAAAACATTCTAAAAACAAGGTCAGGAAAGGTGTGCATACTCTTCATCCCCAACGGCCGTCCAGGATTCAGCTTCCCAAAACTCCCCAACGTTTGTCAAGGATTTATTTTCCAAGACAAAAATTTACATTTCAACAACATTTCGCATTACATGCATGATAAATGGACTGATAGTCATCCACAGCTTGATGAGCAAGGTGATCGGCTAGCACACTGCCCTCTATTGCTTTTTGGGTAGTGTACTAAATGTCGTATTCAGTCAGGATCATTTGCCATCTTGCTATTCTCCTAGAGAGGGACGACTTCTCGAATATATATTTAATTGGATCCATCTTGGATATCAATAAGGTAGTATGGGTCAACATATACTGTCTCAGCCGGCGAGCAGCCCATGCCAGAGCGCATCAAGTTTTCTCGAGCAGTGAATATCTTGTTTCACAGTCGGTAAACTTTTTGCTCAGGTAGTAAATATCACGCTCTTTTCGGCCAGACTCGTCATGTTTCCCCAACACACACCCCATAGAATTTTCTAAGACAGTTAGATACATGATCAAAGGTCTTCCCTCGATTGGCGGCATCAAAATAGGAGGCTCTTGTAGATACTCTGATCTTATCGAAGGCAGCTTGACATTCATCATTCCATCTGACTACTTGATCTATCTTCAGTAATTTGAAGATTGGTTCACAAGTAGCGGTTGAGTGAGAAATGAATCTGGAAATGTAGTTTAGCCATCCTAAGAATCCTCTGACTTACTTCTCGTATGAGGAGCAGGAATTTCTTGTATTGTTTTCACCTTAGCAGGGTCCACTTCGATACCTTTACCGCTGACAATGAAGCCTAGGAGTTTACTGGACCTCACCCCAAATGTGCATTTATTCGAGTTCAACCTTAGCTTGTATTTCTTTAGCCTTTCAAACAGTTTCTGCAAATGGTCAAAATGTTCCTCTTCAGTTTGAGATCTGGCTATCATGCCATCCACATAGACCTCTATTTCGTGATGGATCATGTCATGAAATATAGCTACCATGGTGTGCTGATAAGTTTCCCCAACGTTCTTCAATCCGAATGTCATAACCTTGTAATAGAATGTGCACCACTGTATGACGAAGGTCATTTTCTCCATGTCCTCAGGTGCCATTTTGATTTGATTGTAGTCTGAGAAACCATCTGTGATCGGTGGATCTGGAATTGACTGTTTAACGCTGGTTCGCGAAATGTCGCGGAAGCAAGAGTCGCCACCGTCTTTTATTTTCTCCAAAGGGAAAGGAAAAAAGCACAGAAAAATTCCTTATAGAGATTGCTCTCGGTTCGGGAGGTAGATTATAGAAAGGGAAGGTGTTAGCACCCTTTCTATCCATGGTTATCCATGGGCTCTTAGATACTTGCTCATTGTGTTTTCAAAATTGGTTTGTTTGCTTTTCAACTGTGGGTTTTAAAAAGGTTTCTTTGAAAATTCCAGTTCGACTCTTGTATCGGTCCTCAAGAGTGTTTAAAAAAATTGCTTTCGAAAGCTTTTTTTGAAAAGGTGTCGGTGTGAAAAGTATTTTTGATTTGTTTTGAAATTAGAGCAAGTATCTAGAGTCGTCTACCTACCCTAAGGAATTCGTCTGTGTAAATGTCCTTTAAAGTAGTGCCATCCCACCATTGAGAGGTAGGTAGCACCACCATTGGAGGTGTTCGGGTCAATTCGAAGGTTCGGGACATGGTGATCACCGGAGCAATGGGAAGATACCTTAGAAGCTACCCTCATGCCAGGTTCCCGGATCATAAGGACTTACTAAAACATCCTCTGCTCGACGACCACCTTTCGAGGGCAAGGCAACAGTGAGGCGTACCCTAGGGGTGGTGTGTGATTTGTGTGTCGTTTTCAGATATTTTGTCTTGTTCATGTCATGGGTGATCTACGCTTTTGTTTTTATTTTAATATTCATTCTTGCATGTAAATCATTAGCAGTTAAAAAGTTGCGAGAAATATAAAGTTCCTAAACTATTACAAAGGCGCGGGTCCACATCGCCAAATTAAATCCAGGACCCGATTTGACATAAAATAAAGTGCGAAAGATAAGTATCAAATGTACACGGCTTTGGGAGAATTACATAAAAGGAGGAAATAAAATAAACGCGTGAATTGGAATTACGATCTTATGCGAGGGCGTTGGACCCTTTTTAATGAAATTAAATTATGATTAACAAATTAATTAAATTAAAGTTAAAAGAAAAGATTTTTTTTTTGAGTTTTTTTGTATTTATGGAATTTTAATGAGAAGATTATGAAACTAAGAAATTAATTAACCCTAATTCTAACTATTTTTATTTATTAAGAAAAATATATTAAAATTGTACCTAAAGTTAAACCTAATTAATTAATGCAATTTTATTTATAAGAAAATAATTACTAATTAATAATGATAAAAGAAAAGAAAAAGATAAAAGTAATTAAAACCTAATTCTACAAATTTTAAATTTATTAGAAAATATTAACATTAATCCTAGAATTTAAAACTAAATCAATTGATACAATTTATTTACAAAGATATTAAAATAAAATATATTTTTGTTTTGTTTGTCTTTTCTGGTTTTTATATTATTTTTTATATTTTATGAAAGTAAATTAATTTAAAGAATTATATTAAAACTAATTAAAATAAATAAAATAGAAAAATATGAAAAAGAATGAAAAGCAAACCAATGGGGGGTTCTGTCCCCAAACTGGAGGTTTTTGGCTAGCAATCAGGCCCAACGTTTAAGGCCTTTGTTTGAATTTTCATGAAGTGTGTGTGTGCATTGACCAGTGTCCACGGTGCTCCTCAAATCTCAACCTTTGGATCGCCCTCAGTGGCCATGTGGCGCTCTTGGATTATGGAGCGCATGGTGAACCCTGAAGCTTGAAACTGCATAGGATTAAATTGAAACAAAATATATGAATAAAGTGAGGGGACCTGGGAATCGAACCCAGGTCCCAGGGGTTACCAAACGCCTTGTCCACCAACAGAGCTCTTAACGCGCGTTGTATGTAAAATAGCAAATAAACAATATAAGAGAAAAGTGGTCAGTGATGTGGAAACAAAAAAAAAATGCGCGCTAACTTTGAACTGACCAACCATTGTCGTCCACGCATCATCTTCTTCGTTTATCCCTGAAACAAAAAATATTAGCGGGGGTTTTGAACCCCCCCAAAATACAACCTTTTCCAAAATAGCGATTAGCTTATGGGGCCATATAAATTAGGCGCGATTAGTGTATTGAGTTCGTCCCAACGTCCTGATTTTAACCATGGCACTGAGATGTCTTGATTTTACCATATACGTAAACGCCCAATTTGGAGCTTGAAGAACCCTAGCTAGCTTCAATGGTGAAATCGTGTATGATGCATAAAAACTTAATTAAAACACACGGTTAGCTTCAGAATGAACCAAATAACATAAACCAAACATTAAAAATTGTAGATAACGCATGAATCATGATGCAAGCATATGAAAAAAACATGAACAGGACACGGTCGTTCTACCAATTTCCTGCGTTAGGGACAATGATTTTGATCCAGACACGTTCCTTGAAGCCTCGGGAATGCAATGAGACAGTTATTTTGCTTTGAAACGCCTTAGAATCGTGATTTCAGTTTTGAAAATTTAGACAAAAAATGCAAACTTCTTTATGGCTTTTGGGCGCAGCTTCTTGGTCTCCAACACTAGGGTTTGCATTAGTATAAGTATGGGAACTGATTAGGGTTGAAAATTGGATCCAAAACCCTTTGCATTGATGTACAAGATATTTGATTTTTATGCATATATTTTCAAATCTTTTCCATGCATATTTGATTCCAATCATGGCAAATCACATTGATTATTTCCCTATCAGATAATGCACGAGATCTTGAAGATATTTCATGCATAAAAAGATTTGAAAAGCTTGCTTTGGTATTTTTTCCATATTTTAATTAATTAAATGAATTAATAGCAATTTAAAATTCAAATAAATAAATAAAAATGATGAATAACTTCCCTTTGGGCCAAATGGTCGTGCACATGCTTTGGATGGTGAATCTTGGAAGAAAATGTGGCCCATTAGCAATTTTAAGGCATTTGAAGCAAAGTTGACTTTTCAAAATACCCAAAAATTTTCCAACTTCCACAAGGAATATTTTGCTCAATTTTTAAGCTTTGATTATGTTCTTGGACATTTTGGAAAGGTCTTGGAGTCCTCTAACCAATGTCTTTGGTCCCATGTCATTTTGATTTATCAATCTCAAGTTATGGCCTTTGACTTAAAGTCCCTTTTTGTTGACTTTTGAAAATGACCTATAATGTTGAAATTGATAACTTTTTGTGAGAGCATTTCTTGGACTTTAAGTATGAAGAGGAGTTGTAGGAAATGTCTTTCTCTTCAAAATGAGCTTTGGATGGAATTTTTCTGATAATCCATGTGGAAGTTATGCCTTGGTCAAGTTACAGTTGACTTTTTCAACTGTCCAAATATGGAAACTTTTGCATCTTGAGACTTTTTGAGCCATGCTTTGAGAATCATGATCAAGAATTGATCAAATGATGTTTGTGGCTTCAAAATGAGATGTTGACCAAAAATTTGGACTTTTGACTGTCAAATGACCATTTTGCCCCTGCAGTTGACTGTAGGGCAATTAGGGTTTTTGACTGTGCAATTTTGTGCTGTAAGTCTTGAAACTTGGTATGAGGATGCTTGACCATGTTTATAAGCATGTGGGACTTGATTGGACCCTTGGAAACTTCATTTTCTTTGTCAGAACCAAAACCCTAGTTTTTGACTGTTAGGAGGCCCTTGAACTGTGCAACCCTTGGGAGATTTGAAGCATGCTTTTTGCCAATCTTGAAGAATATGGGAGGGCAAATTTTGGGGTACAACAGTTGCCCCTGTTCAATCTTCTTAGACCTGAGGATGCAGATTGGCTGACGTGCCTTTCGTAATCCGAAGGTGGAAGATGATTGAACACTAGAGTGCCCAGAAATTTGCGCTCACATAGTAGTGTGATGATGGGAATGGGCTTATAGATGCCATTTGGAGATTGATGGATAGGATGATGGGCTTATAGATGCCATTTGGATGTTGATCGCGTAAGAGATTCCTTAGCGAGAGCTTGCGTACCTGAAAAAGAAAAATGATTACCTGACCCGTTACAGGAGCTGGTCTTCAAATTCTTTGTGTAAATGTGTCCTGACTGGTTACAGGAGCTGGATCTGGAGCTTCAAAAGGTGATGAATGGACCAGGGATGGTTACTACCTCAACGGGACGGTGAGAGAACCTTGAACGATTACTACCCCAACAGGAACGCTGAGAGAACCTTGGGCGACTTCAACCTCAACAGTAACGCTGAGAGAATCTGGGGACGATTACTACCTCCGCAGTAACGGGGAGAGAACCATAGACGACTTCAACCTCAACAGTATCATTGAGAGAATCTTGGATGACTTCAACCTCAACAGTAATGCTGAGAGAATCTGGGGATGATTACTACCTCCGCAGTAACGGGGAGAGAACCATAGGCGACTTCAACCTCAACAGTATCATTGAGAGAATCTTGGATATCTTCTACTGAGTCTTTATCAGGAAAATCTGTTAGGGGTCGATTTAGCTGGACTAGAGAAGGCCTTTGACTGGATAAGAAACAAAAAAAATCTTAGGGTCGATTTAACTGAACCGGTCTAGGTCTTGAAATCTTCAACTGGATAAGAAACAGGGAGATCTTAGGGTCGATCTGACTGAACCAGAGAAGGCCTTTGACTGGATAAGAAACAGAAAAAATCTTAGGGTCGATTTAACTGAACCGGTCTAGGTCTTGAAATCTTCAACTGGATAAGAAACAGGGAGATCTTAGGGTCAATCTGACTGAACCAGAGAAGGCCTTTGACTGGATAAGAAACAGTAAAATCTTAGGGTCGATTTAACTGAACCGGTCTAGGTCTTGAAATGTCTTCAACTGGATAAGAAACAGGGAGATCTTAGGGTTGATCTGACTGAACCAGAGAAGGCCTTTGACTGGATAAGAAACAGGAAAATCTTAGGGGCGATTTAACTGAACCGGTCAAGGTCTTGAAATATAGCTGAGAACTTAACTAGATCTTTCCTGAAAGGTAAAGGTCAGTCATATGCAATGCGTGATATGGATCAAGCAATGATGTTCTCAACATAAATGAGATTTGTAAGATGTGATGCGTATATGCATGCTATAATGATGTATGTGATGTTTATGAATGTATGTCTTCGTCTTAGGAAAATAAATCCTTGACGGGTGCTAGGAAGTCACTCCTGGGCTGATGTTGGAGAACAATGCTTTGTTTCCGCTGGGGATGATAGTTGCAAGAATATCGATAGGAGAAGATAACTCTGTCGGGGAATAAACTTGGCGAATAGATTACTCTGCGGGGAGAAAAGTACTCTAATGATCTTGTTGGGAGACCATACTCTGTGGGGAGAGAGATACTTCGCTGAGATTTGATGATAACTCTGCTGGGGATACCATTGTTGTGTTGGAAGTGTTAATAGACCTCGCTGGGGATAAGAAGACTTCGCTGACGGCGATCTTTCTGTGGCTTTTAGCTGAGGATAACCCAGTTATATCCTGGTAAGGAAATAACTCTTTAAATAAAGCCGGGAGACGCGTTCGTGCTCTGCAGGGGTAAGCTTCCAGAATCTACTGGGGATAAGCTTACTGCTTAGGGAGATGAATTCCAACTTTCCTAGGGAACTAGATTGGACTCTCCTGGGGAAGTTTTGAACTGTACCGGGGAAGTAACTCCACTGAATCTTTGATATACCTCCGGGGAACAATCTTTAGGCCAGGATTGCCGGGGATGCTTGTTGAGAATGCATATATACTGCTGGAGAATGTTGAGATTTGCGGGAGGATACCCAACTTCCTTAAGGTTTGATTGTAACTTTGCTTGAGGAGAGTGTACTGACTTGCTGGCTCACTCTCTGGGGAATTGGGATGTACTGGTTATGTTCTTCAGCTGAACCTACCTTGGTACCTTGGAGGATAGAACAATTAGATTGCTTAGACAACTCTTTATTGCCCCTGTTTCTAATGTTACCTGTAATTAATCCTTTGTTTCGTATGCAAATATTCACGAGTTAGCAAATTATTGTCAATGCATATATCACAAATTGAACCTTGTACGTTCTTCGCAAAACAAAACAAAAAAGGAAAAACAATTGGCAATTTTAACTGAAAAGTGATTTTTGTATTGATTTTGAATTTGCCTGTAAAATAGGCGTTTATGTACAAGAGGCTGACGTCCTAGTAAGAGAGCGCCGCCGAACAAAAGAGTTTATACAAATTTTGTACAAGAGAAAATAAAACAGCTGTGTGAAATGAATGATCCTACAGGGTTTCAACTCTAATATTGCCCTTATATCTCCGAGCGTCTCATCACTTGATGACCTTAGTTGAAGATGAAGCTGACTGATCGATGTCGTATGAACCTGATGTAGATACCGGATTCTGGATGCAAGGTGATCCAATGAGACATAGTATTACGCTTTTATCCCTAACTTTTGCCTGGACCGCCCTTTCGGGTTTTCAGTCCACCGGGATACCCATTTTTGCCCAAGCCGCCTTTTCAGGTTTTCGACTTGCCGGGTGTACAGATTTTTTTCATTTCATCCCTTCATTTTGCCCGAACCCTTTTGGTTCGCTGGGAAGCCCTAACTTTTGCCTAGGCATGTCAGCCTAGCGGGTCTTTTTCATGCGTAGTATCTTTTTACTATGTCTGCATTGGCGGGGTGAGGAAGGTCGTCACCATCCATGCTGGTTAAAATCATGGCTCCTCCTGAGAACACATGTTTAACCACAAATGGTCCTTCGTACGTAGGGGTCCATTTGCCCCTTGGATCACTCTGAGGAAGGATGATTCGCTTGATTACCAGATCACCAACTTGATATTCCTGTGGTCTGACCTTTTTGTTAAATGCCCTGATCATCCGTTTCTAATACGTCTGACCATGACAGATAGCAGCAAGTCTCTTTTCATCAATAAGGTTTAATTGATCAAGTCGTGTCTGGATCCAATCATCTTCGTTCAGATTTGCATCCTTCATTATCCGGAGAGAGGGTATTTGCACTTCGATCGGTAAGACTGCCTCCATACCGTAGACCAAGGATAAAGGTGTTGCCCCGGTTGACGTCCTGGCTGAGGTACGGTACCCATGTAGAGCAAACGGTAACATCTCGTGCCAATCTTTATAAGTCACTGTCATCTTCTGCACGATTTTCTTGATATTTTTATTTGCTGCTTCTACAGCCCCATTCATCTTCGGCCTGTAAGGAGAAGAGTTGTGGTGCTGTATCTTAAACTGCTCGCAGAGCTCAGTGATCATCTTGTTATTGAGATTGGTACCGTTGTCTGTAATAATTCTTTCTGGGACGCCGTATCGACAGATCAGATTATGCCGAATGAACCGTGCCACAACAGTCTTGGTTACCGTAGCGTAGGAAGCTGCCTCAACCCACTTCGTGAAGTAATCAATCGCTACCAGGATGAAGCGATGCCCGTTAGATGCCGTAGGTTTAATCTCACCGATCATGTCTATGCCCCACATTGCAAACGAACAAGGCGCAGTCAGAACATTTAGAGGAACTGGAGGAACATGCACCTTGTCTGCATATATCTGGCATTTATGGCATGTCCGAGAATGTTGGTAACAATCAGCTTCCATGGTGGACCAGAAATACCCTGCCCGAAGGATCTTCTTAGCCATAGTGTGTCCACTGGAATGTGTTCCGAAGGTCCCTTCATGTAACTCTTCCATGATCCTTTCTGCTTCTGTCTTGTCCATACAACGCAGTAAGGTCGAATCATAGTTTCGCTTGTACAGGATGTCGTTGCTAAGGAAGAACTTCACTGCGAACCTCCTCAGAAACTTCTTATCGTTGACAGACGCACCTTCAGGGTATCCCTGAGCTTCCAAATATCTCTTCACCTCATGGTACCAAGGCTTCTCAGTTACCAATTCAGTCTCGAGATCACAACAGTATGCCGGTTCATCCAGTTTCCAGATGATGATCCGGGGAGCCTCATTGTCCCATTTGACCTTGAACATAGAAGACATCGTAGCTAACGCGTCCGCCAGCTGATTCTCCTCTCTCGGGAAATGTTCAAAAGTTATCTCTGTGAAGTGGGGGATCAATGTCAACACACATTCCCTGTAAGGAATAAGATTCGGATGTTTCGTATCCCACCTTCCTTTGATCTGATTGATCACGAGAGCGGAATCTCCGAAGACACTCAGAAACTTGATCCTTAAGTCAATCGCAGCTTGGAGACCCATGATGCATGCCTCATACACCACCATGTTGTTGGTGCAGTTGAAACATAGCCGGGCAGTGAGCGGAGTATGAGTGCCTTGAGGGGATATGATTACAGCGCCGATACCGTTACCCAAAGCATTGGAGGCTCCATCAAAGTGCATAGACCATCGGGATCCTTCCTCAGGTCCTTCATCCGGTCCAGGTACTTCACAATCAGTCACTATCATGATACTCTCGTCCGGAAACTCGAAGTTCATTGACTTATAGTCGTCTACTGCCTGATGTGCCAAGTGGTCTGCCAATACACTTCCTTTGATGGCTTTCTGGGTTGTGTACTGGATGTCGTATTCTGTTAAGATCATCTGCCATCTTGCTATTCTCCCAGACAGAGCAGGCTTTTCAAATATGTACTTTATAGGATCCATCTTTGAGATCAACAAGGTAGTGTGAGTCAGCATATACTGTCTCAGCCGGCGAGCAGCCCATACCAAAGCGCAGCAAGTTTTCTCAAGCAGTGAGTATCGGGTCTCACAGTCGGTAAACTTTTTGCTAAGGTAATAAATGGCATGCTCTTTTCGGCCAGACTCGTCATGCTGCCCCAGCACACACCCCATTGAATTGTTGAGCACTGTCAGGTATAGTATCAGAGGTCTCCCTTCAACCGGTGGCATAAGGATGGGTGGTTCTTGGAGATACTCCTTGATTCTGTCAAAAGCGGCCTGACATTCATCATTCCAACGTACTACCTGATCTTTCTTCAGCAGCTTGAAGATTGGTTCACAGGTAGCGGTCAGGTGTGAGATGAACCGAGCAATGTAATTCAGGCGTCCTAAAAAGCCTCTGACTTCTTTCTCTGTCTTAGGAACTGGCATCTCTTGAATAGCTCTAACCTTGGCAGGGTCCACTTGAATACCCTTATCACTTACAACGAAGCCTAGCAACTTTCCAGATCTAACCCCAAAGGTGCACTTGTTCGGGTTCAACCTCAGCTTGTACAACTTCAGACGGTCAAACAACTTCTGCAGATGATCTAGGTGCTCTTCCTCAGTCTGGGACTTTGCGATCATGTCGTCAACATACACTTCTATCTCATGGTGGATCATGTCATGAAATAAAGCAACCATGGCACGTTGGTAGGTTGCCCCAGCGTTCTTTAGTCCAAAAGGCATGACCTTGTAGCAGAAGGTGCCCCACTGAGTGACAAAGGTAGTCTTTTCCATGTCTTCAGGTGCCATCTTGATCTGATTGTAACCTGAAAAACCATCCCTGAAAGAGAACACCTTATGCTGAGCTGTATTGTCAACAAGGACATCAATGTGAGGTAGGGGAAGTCATCTTTGGGGCTGGCCCTGTTCAGATCCCTGTAGTCAACACACATTCTGACATTTCCGTCTTTCTTTGGTACCGGCACCACATTAGCAACCCACTGAGGGTAAGAAGTCACTGCAAGAAACCCAGCATCAAACTGTTTCATAACCTCGGCTTTGATCTTCTCAGACATTTCTGGACGCATACGGCGGACCTTTTGCTTAACCGGAGGGCAGTCTTCCTTAGTAGGCAAGTGATGGACCACAATATCGGTATCCAACCCGGGCATGTCTTCGTAGGACCAGGCAAAGATCTCCATACAATCATGTAACATTTGAGTCAACTGTTGCTTCACGCCGAGCTCTAGGTTGGCACCAATCTTTACCTCCTTTCTGTTCGTCTCAGTACCCAGATTTATCGTTTCCACTGGCTCTTCATGTGGTTAAATTTCCCTCTCTTCCTGGAGTAACAGTCTTGCAAGCTCGCCAGGCACTTCGCAATCATCTTCACCTTCGTCTTCGGCTAAGTTGATCGGATTTTCGAAGTCATAATTGGCAGTAGCAGAGTCGTTACCTGTGAGATCCAGAGTGGATTGAAACCTGTATGAGTGAGTGTGTGTAAATACAGCTGTTTTTGAAATATATAAAGGAAGGAAAGAAAGAAAAGGAGCATAAGATTTGAAATGCGAGAAAACGTCCAAGATCTTTATTCATGATATATGAAATGACAATTTATATGCCCTCACAAATGAAGCCACGGTGCCCCGGGTAAGACACTGGGCCATAGAGTTTTAATTGTTTATTACAAATAACCAAACAAAGAAGTTTATTACTGCGTAACAAAAGTAACAGGAGTATGATCTTTGGCAATCCAATTGGTCAATCCGCCATCAGTTGTCGGGTAAATCCAGCTATCGAACTCAGCTTCATCCACTTCATTATCCTCTCCAACAGCATTCACTCCTGGATTGGTAATGAGCACAGGAGGTCTTCTGGTCTTTGCCTTCCGCATAGCTTTCTGTCCCTCTGTAGTAAAACCCAGTCCGAACTTGTCAGTTTTCTGTGTAAAATCAGGAAGCCTGCCCCAGTTAGCACATTCACCTTTCTGGATCACAGCCCGGGCATCCTTCAAGGAAGCCATCTTCAAAGGAACATCCTCTTCGACCACTGTTTCTGCTGCTGCTAAAGTTGGAGGTACCTCTTCGAAATGCTGAAAGGGGGTTTCAATAAACTCCCCGTCCATCTCAATATACCTGAAGGAATTCAAATGGCTCACCATATACTCCTCCTCTCCCTGCACAGTGACAATCTTCCCTCTGACGGGGTATTTTAGCTTCTGGTGCAAGGTAGAAGTCACTGCCCCAGCTTTGTGGATCCAAGGTCGACCCAGTAGACAAGAATAAGATGGACGTATATCCATCACATAGAAGATAGAGTCGAATACTTGAGAACCCACACGAATAGGAATGTCAACCTCTCCATGAACCATCCTCTTGGAACCGTCAAAGGCTCTGACGATAATATTGCTAGGTTTCAGCTCCAGGCCTTCACAATCCAAACGGTCTAAGGCCTTCTTGGGTAGCACATTTAGGGAAGAACCAGTGTCCACCAACACATGCACCAGAGTAGTGCCCCTGCATTCAATAGAGACATGCAGGGCATCATTGTGGTCCCTTCCCTTAGCAGTAAGGTCAGCATCCGAGAAACCCAAACCATTGTCCGCTGTCAGATTTGCTACGCAATCAGTGAACTGGACTGCAGATGTCTCCTGTGGCACATGGGCTGTCTTGAGGAATGAGATCAGGGCCTTAGCATGGGCCTCTGAGCACAATAATAAGGAGAGCATGGAGATCTTGGAGGGTGTATGCCCCAGCTGCTCGACAACATTAAAGTCACTCTTCTTGATTATTTTCAGGATTTCCTCCATCTCTTGTTGGGAGGCCTCAGCGTTTATAGGTCTTGGTGCCTCCATCCGGGCAGGCTCATCTTCAATCCCTTTGCCCCGAGCATTAGATGACTCGGCGGCAGGGGAAACAACTTGATCAGAAACAGGAACAAATACACTTGTAGGTATTATAGTGAGGGGTCTTCGAATAGCGGGCGGTGCAATGTCAGGCGAGAAGAGCCTGCCACTGCGAGTAACCTTTGCTGGACCAGTGATATTGCTGATTCTAGTGCCAGTGTTGAACTCTTGTTTGATTCCATTCACATACACATCTACCCCATAGTGCCAGGGGATAGCCTTATCAGATTCGTAGGGAAGAGGCCCCGGAACAGTAATAACAACAGGTGCGATAGTCATGATTTGAACAGGCTTCCTTGGGAGAGCCTTGATTGGATTATTAAAGATTGTAACAACAGAAACTTCTTCTACCGGAACAAACTGAACAGAGGACTTCTTGAACAGAATCTCTTTGCTGTCCATTAGGCTTTGGATGCCCAACTTCAGCAAAGGACAACCAGAAAGGGAAACAGCACAGAAAAGGCAACCTTCACTACAACCCGGAAATAAACCGGCCAGCAGTAGGTTCCTCTTGACAGTCTTTAAAGGAGTAGCTACATCATCCACAGAAACGGCGTATACGTCTTCGTCAACGGCATTTACCCCATGCTGGGGCATGGGAGCAGTCACCACATTCGGCCTCTCAGGCGCTTCAAACTGTATCTCTTTTGCGTCAATAAGGTCTTGTACCTTATTCCTTAAGGCCCAACAGTCATCAGTGGAATGCCCCGGGCTATCAGAGTGATAAGCACAGCGGGCATTCGGATTGTATTTGGGGGAGGTAGTGTTCACAACCTTTGGGGCCTCTCTGACAGTCACTAGGTTGGTGGTCAGCAACTGCGGCAAGATTTGCGATAAAGTCATACTCAAACGGGTAAACTCCCTTCTAGGTCTTTTAGCCCTTTGAGGATTGGTTTGCCGAGGAGCGGCAGCAGGCTTAGCAATCATCACCGCGTTGACAGATTGGCGGCGCTCAGGCTTCTCTTGTCTTCTATACCCGTATACAGCACTGGCCTCCTTTTTAAAGGGCTTCTTCTCAGAACTTGACGATGCACCCTTCTGAATTTTACCAGACTTCATCCCAGACTCTATTCTCTCTCCAGTCAGAATAAGATCAGTAAACCCTGCAGATGAGTTACCGATAAGATGGTTGAAAAATGGCCCAGATAGGGTCCCCAAGAACATGTCTACCAACTCCCAGTCAGTCAACGGAGGCTGCACCCTGCCAGCCAGATCCCTCCACTTCTGTGCGTACTCTTTAAAACCTTCGCTTGACCCTAGCGACATACCCAAGAGTTGGGTACGTGTAGGGGCAAGGTCGGCATTATATTGATACTGCTTGTAAAAAGCAGTAGCCAACTCCTCCCAGTTACGAACCTTGGTCCTATCCAGCTGATAGAACCATTCGAGATGAGTCCCTGAAAGACTCTCCTGGAAGAAGTGGATCCATAAATTCTTGTCCACTGAGTACAGTTGAATCTTTCGCACATAAGACCTGAGGTGTAGCTTGGGACAAGACGCCCCGTCATACTTGGTACAGGATGGTGCTTTGAACTTATGAGGAATGATCACACCAGTAGACAAACCCAAGTCTCCGAAATCCAGCCCAGGCACTTGTTGGATCTCCATAGCATTCAATATGTCCTCCAACTGCTTGTATCTGTCCTCTGCAGGAGGATACTGTTCCTCGTCAAAATCAGTCTCGTTGTCAGAGACTACCGGACTAGGACCTTTTCCCCCTTGGGGACTACTCTTGCCTATAGAAGAACCAGCCTCTTCATTCTGCAGAGTGTTGCCAAACCTTCGGCCCGAGTTAAAAAGAACAGTTCTCTTCTTCTTCTTCTTCTCCTTCTTCAAGAGCAGAGCCTTCAGCTCTTCTTGGCCCTGAGCCAAACCCATGATTAGTTCCTGAAATTACGCGTTCTGCGCCTGAAGAGCCTTGATGGACATCTCAGTTGATGATGAGTCGGGATTCATGATGCTGAAATAAACAGCGAAGAATTGTAAGCAACCTGAAAAGAAGAAAAACCTGCTATGCACATGATGAATGATATGTGTTTATGCAATGCATTCAAGGGTTCGAAAGTTCAAATTTGTTGTAGACAAAAAGGAACACACGTTATCATTAAGGAACTAATTGTTCAGTACATCAAAGCCTCATGGGCACAAATTACAAAGCAAATCAATCCCAAAACACACTACGCATCCTCTTTGGAGCTATGTAGGTGTTGAGATTCCTCTCCTCATGCAATAGGCGGGTGAGCTCCAAGACCTTCTTTTCACTAGCATGTAGACTGGTCTCAAGAGAATTCCGTTCCTCCTTAAGCTGGATCCAGCTCTTCTGCATCTCTTCCCAGGATGTGGGCATGTCAGGATGCTGAATGGTGTAGGACACTTCTCCTTCCGAGACTGGCTCTTTAACCACAGGAAGCATATGAGGATAAGGCATCACTAACTTCTGGGAGCGGGTTCGTACCCACTTGAGATAAGGTTCCAACGAGATGGAGTTCCTGTGCCCCAGTGTCTTACTGTCTATCCTACTTGGCATCCTCCAGGCTCTGATAAATCTCTGGTGAAGTCCTTGTGCATCGTTGTCGAAGTCAAAAACTATGTCAGGAATTAACATGTCATGAGGACCATCCCTCCGAGAATAACCAAACTGTCTCCAAGCCAGGCATGGGTTGTAAGTAATACCTCCTCTGGTTCCAAGTAAAGGAATATTAGGGTACTCCCCGCAACGATCAATGATAGCGACATCCTCTCTGGACCGAGGGCACCAATGTATATCTGCATGTGTAAGAGTCATCAACCGTTGTGACCATCTCAAACCCCGCTCGTTCTTCAAAACTGATTGTGGAAGGTGCGAAATAAACCACCTTCCCAGGAGAGGAGTGCAACACATAAGGACACCTCTTTTTCTCATGGTTCGAGTGTAACATGAGTGAAGGATGTCCCCCAGCAACGTAGGTATAGGATTCCTGGACATGAAGATCTGGACAGCACTGATATCTATAAGCTGATCTGGGTTAGGGAACAACACCAAACCATAGACAAGGAGGGCCACAACTTCTTCAAAAGCTCGTAAGTCAAGGGAGTTCCAACATTCATGGGCCTTTTCAAACAGAAACCTGGCTAAGAACCCTTTGATACCACTTCTAACTTCCCAATGTCCCTTGAGGTCAGATGATTGTAGGTGTAAGGCTTTAGCAATCTCTTCAAGCTTGGGTTCCTTTTCCGTACCGTTGTAGGGTAGTTGATCAAGGATAGGGATCTTCAGGAGCCGGGAGAACTCCTCCAATGTAGGTACCAGCTGATAATCCAAGAAGGTGAAACAGTGATGCAGAGGGTCAAAGAACTGGAACAGGACCTTTATCATATCTTCCTCAATGTTGGTATTGACCAAGCTGATGAGTCTTCCATGCCTTTCACTGAATGAAGAACTCTCGGGAATCCTGGATATAAGCTCCTTAAGCTGAGGAGGAATCCTTACAAGGCTGATTTGAATTGTCTTTCTGCGAACAGTTTCCATGTCCTACAAAACAAGAACAAAGATGAAGATTCGAACCCCTGAAATGGTTAGTCAATGCATATGATGCTGGATGATGTCATGATGCTATGATTAAACACACCACAGATATTTACAAAGACAAACATGTAAGGCACACAAGTCACACAAGACAAGCCCTTAGGGTTTAGGCCAGCATGGGGTCTGGGTAGTACCCTCTTGAAGTTGGTGGGCTCAACCTATCCTATTAGAAGTAATCGGGTTCTAAGGGTCCCAATATCACGGGATTGCTTTCATTGTTCATCGTTTCGATTTAGCCACTGAACTGGAGACCGAAATATTCCAGGAAAGCAACCCTCAATTGAGTGTAGTATCGAGTATCAACCAACCTCGGACTGTACCAAAGTCAGTTATCTCACTACCCTAAAGAGGCCAAGATAGTTCAATTAAGGTTCCTAAGGTCTGTTGATGCTTCATGACACCACGCGGAGGCCCCGTACTCTCCTTGACTGAACTCAAGGGTTACCGGTACACACCAAAGTGCCACATCAACGTAGCAGACTGTTTCAACCATGTCGGTATACCCCGCACAGTTCCCTCACAGCCTTGTTGCTACTTTCTATGAAGGTATCCCCAGATCCGGGTTAGGATCTATAGAACTCCCAAGACAGTCCCACAATTTAAAGCAAGCAAAGAAAGCAATTGAAAACACAGTTATGAACTAATCCTAAGGTACACCTCACTTTAAGTTTAAGTCCCCAGCAGAGTCGCCAGTTCTGTGATCGGTGGATCTGGAACTGACTGTTTAACGCTGGTTCGCGAAATGTCGCGGAAGCAAGAGTCGCCACCGTCTTTTATTTTCTCCAAAGGGAAAGGACAAAAGCACAGAAAAATTCCTTATAGAGATTGCTCTCGGTTCGGGAGGTAGATTATAGAAAGGGAAGGTGTTAGCACCCTTTCTATCCATGGTTATCCATGGGCTCTTAGATACTTGCTCATTGTGTTTTCAAAATTGGTTTGTTTGCTTTTCAACTGTGGGTTTTAAAAAGGTTTCTTTGAAAATTCCAGTTCGACTCTTGTATCGGTCCTCAAGAGTGTTTAAAAAAATTGCTTTCGAAAGCTTTTTTTTGAAAAGGTGTCGGTGTGAAAAGTATTTTTGATTTGTTTTGAAATTAGAGCAAGTATCTAGAGTCGTCTACCTACCCTAAGGAATTAGTCTGTGTAAATGTCCTTTAAAGTAGTGCCATCCCACCATTGAGAGGTAGGTAGCACCACCGTTGGAGGTGTTCGGGTCAATTCGAAGGTTCGGGACATGGTGATCACCGGAGCAATGGGAAGATACCTTAGAAGCTACCCTCATGCCAGGTTCCCGGATCATGAGGACTTACTAAAACATCCTCTGCTCGATGACCACCTTTCGAGGGCAAGGCAACAGTGAGGCGTACCCTAGGGGTGGTGTGTGATTTGTGTGTCGTTTTCAGATATTTTGTCTTGTTCATGTCATGGGTGATCTACGCTTTTGTTTTTATTTTAACATTCATTCTTGCATGCAAATCATTAGCAGTTAAAAAGTTGCGAGAAATATAAAGTTCCTAAACTATTACAAAGGCGCGGGTCCACATCACCAAATTAAATCCAGGACCCGATTTGACATAAAATAAAGTGCGAAAGATAAGTATCAAATGTACACGGCTTTGGGAGAATTACATAAAAGGAGGAAATAAAATAAACGCGTGAATTGGAATTACGATCGAATGCGAGGGCGTTGGACCCTTTTTAATGAAATTAAATTATGATTAACAAATTAATTAAATTAAAGTTAAAAGAAAAGATTTTTTTTTTTTGAGTTTTTTTATATTTATGGAATTTTAATGAGAAGATTATGAAACTAAGAAATTAATTAACCCTAATTCTAACTATTTTTATTTATTAAGAAAAATATATTAAAATTGTACCTAAAGTTAAACCTAATTAATTAATGCAATTTTATTTATAAGAAAATAATCACTAATTAATAATGATAAAAGAAAAGAAAAAGATAAAAGTAATTAAAACCTAATTCTACAAATTTTAAATTTATTAGAAAATATTAACATTAATCCTAGAATTTAAAACTAAATCAATTGATACAATTTATTTACAAAGATATTAAAATAAAATATATTTTTGTTTTTTTTGTCTTTTCTGGTTTTTATATTATTTTTTATATTTTATGGAAGTAAATTAATTTAAAGAATTATATTAAAACTAATTAAAATAAATAAAATAGAAAAATATGAAAAAGAATGAAAAGCAAACCAATGGGGGGTTCTGTCCCCAAACTGGAGGTTTTTGGCTAGCAATCAGGCCCAACGTTTAAGGCCTTTGTTTGAATTTTCATGAAGTGTGTGTGTGCATTGACCAGTGTCCACGGTGCTCCTCAAATCTCAACCTTTGGATCGCCCTCAGTGGCCATGTGGCGCTCTTGGATTATGGAGCGCATGGTGAACCCTGAAGCTTGAAACTGCATAGGATTAAATTGAAACAAAATATATGAATAAAGTGAGGGGACCTGGGAATCGAACCCAGATCCCAGGGGTTACCAAACGCCTTGTCCACCAACAGAGCTCTTAACGCGCGTTGTATGTAAAATAGCAAATAAACAATATAAGAGAAAAGTGGTCAGTGATGTGGAAACAAAAAAAAAACGCGCGCTAACTTTGAACTGACCAACCATTGCCTTCCACGCATCATCTTCTTCGTTTATCCCTGAAACAAAAAAGATTAGCGGGGGTTTTGAACCCCCCCAAAATACAACCTTTTCCAAAATAGCGATTAGCTTATGGGGCCATATAAATTAGGCGCGATTAGTGTATTGAGTTTGTCCCAACGTCCTAATTTTAACCATGGCACTGAGATGTCTTGATTTTACCATATACGTAAACGCCCAATTTGGAGCTTGAAGAACCCTAGCTAGCTTCAATGGTGAAATCGTGTATGATGCATAAAAACTTAATTAAAACACACGGTTAGCTTCAGAATGAACCAAATAACATAAACCAAACATTAAAAATTGCAGATAACGCATGAATCATGATGCAAGCATATGAAAAAAACATGAACAGGACACGGTCGTTCTACCAATTTCCTACGTTAGGGACAATGATTTTGATCCAGACACGTTCCTTGAAGCCTCAGGAATGCAATGGGACAGTTATTTTGCTTTGAAACGCCTTAGAATCGTGATTTCAGTTTTGAAAATTTAGACAAAAAATGCAAACTTCTTTATAGCTTTTGGGCGCAGCTTCTTGGTCTCCAACACTAGGGTTTGCATTAGTATAAGTATGGGAACTGATTAGGGTTGAAAATTGGATCCAAAACCCTTTGCATTGATGTACAAGATATTTGATTTTTATGCATATATTTTCAAATCTTTTCCATGCATATTTGATTCCAATCATGGCAAATCACATTGATTCTTTCCCTATCAGATAATGCACGAGATCTTGAGGATATTTCATGCATAAAAAGATTTGAAAAGCTTGCTTTGGTATTTTTTCCATATTTTAATTAATTAAATGAATTAATAGCAATTTAAAATTCAAATAAATAAATAAAAATGATGAATAACTTCCCTTTGGGCCAAATGGTCGTGCACATGCTTTGGATGGTGAATCTTGGAAGAAAATGTGGCCCATTAGCAATTTTAAGGCATTTGAAGCAAAGTTGACTTTTCAAAATACCCAAAAATTTCCCAACTTCCACAAGGCATATTTTGCTAAAGTTTTAAGCTTTGATCATGTTCTTGGACATTTTGGAAAGGTATTGGAGTCCTGTAACCAATGCCTTTGGTCCCATGTCATTTTGATTTACCAATCTCAAGTTATGGCCTTTGACTTAAAGTCCCTTTTTGTTGACTTTTGAAAATGACCTATAATGTTGAAATTGATAACTTTTTGTGAGAGCATTTCTTGGACTTGAAGTATGAAGAGGAGTTGTAGGAAATGTCTTTCTCTTCAAAATGAGCTTTGGATGGAATTTTTCTAATAATCCATGTGGAAGTTATGCCTTGGTCAAGTTACAGTTGACTTTTTCAACTGTCCAAATATGGAAACTTTTGCATCTTGAGACTTTTTGAGCCATGCTTTGAGAATCATGATCAAGAATTGATCAAATGATGTTTGTGGCTTCAAAATGAGATGTTGACCAAAAATTTGGACTTTTGACTGTCAAATGACCATTTTGCCCCTACAGTTGACTGTAGGGCAATTAGGGTTTTTGATTGTGCAATTTTGTGTTGTAAGTCTTGAAACTTGGTATGAGGATGCTTGACCATGTTTATAAGCATGTGGGACTTGATTGGACCCTTGGAAACTTCATTTTCTTTGTCAGAACCAAAACCCTAGTTTTTAACTGTTAGGAGGCCCTTGAACTGTGCAACCCTTGGGGAGATTTGAAGCATGCTTTTTGCCAATCTTGAAGAATATGGGAGGGCAAATTTTGGGGTACAACACCATCCATAAATGAGAACACTTTATGTTGTGCGGTATTGTCAAGCAAAATATCGATATGGGGATGTGGGAAATCATCCTTAGGGCTTGCCCTATTCAAATCTCGGTAATCCACACACATGTGTACTTTGCTGTCCTTTTTAGGCACTGAAACAACATTGGAGAACCATTATGGATAGGAGGTGACAGCTAAGAATCCGGCGTTGAATTGTTTGATGACTTCAGTCTTGATCTTCTCTGACATGTCTGGCCGCATGCGATGGACTTTCTGTTTTACCATAGGGAAGTCTTCTTTTGTCGGTAGACGATGGACCACGATATCAGCGTCAAGTCCTGGCATTTCTTTGTATGACCAGGCAAAGACCTCAACATAGTCATGTAGTAACTGAGTTAAACGCTTCTTGACACTAGGTTCCAGATTGGCTCCTACCTTGACTTCTTTCTTGTCCTCTTCGGTACCTAAGTTAACTGTGTCCACTGGTTCTTCGTAGGGATGTATGGTCTTTTCTTCCTGTTGTAGTAACCTTGCTAGTTCCCCTGGCACTTCACAATCTTCCTCACCTTCATCTTCGGCTTGGTATATTAGATTTTCAAAGTCACAATAGGCCATAGAAGAATCGTTACCCATGGGATCCTGAGTGGATGTAGATCTGCATTTTATATGTGAGTGTGTGTAAGAGCATATCTATCATTGAAAAATAAAAATGTAGGAAAATAGAAATAAAGAGTGTAAAGTTTGCATACAAAAAAGTCCATGATTCATTTATGACATATGAAAATTAAGTAACAACCCTTACAAATGGACCGTTGTGCCTCGGGTAAGACACATGGTTTTAAAAGTCTAAATTGTTTAGTTATTACAAGTCCGACAAAACTTTAAAGACAATTACTATTGGATAAAAGTAATAGGGACAAATTCTTTAGCTTCCCAGTTTCTGAGTTCTCCATTGATAGTTGGGAAAATCCAATCTTCTAGGTCACAACTGTCATCATTATCCTCCATTGTGTTGACTCTATGGCTGCTGATCCGCAAAGGTGGTCCCCCGGCACGAGCATGACGAACAGCTTTCTGGCCTCCTAAAGTGAAACCCAAACCAAATTTTTCAGATTTATAAGGGATATACGGGAGTTGGACCCAAATAGTACACCCACCTTCTTCGACTACTGCCTTGTCATATTTCAGTGAAGACATCCTTAGTGGAGGTCTTGTAATCTTTGGGACTTGGGAAACAGTCTTGGCTGCTGCCACTGTTTGTGGGACTTCCTCGAAATGTTGACATGGTGTTTCGATGAATTCACCATCCAATTCCACGTATCTGAAGGTGTTCATGTGACTGACCATATATTCCTCTTCTCCATGGACACTGTTGTACCCCAAAATTTGCCCTCCCATATTCCTCAAGATTTGTCAAGAATAATCTTCAAGTTGCTCAAGTTGGCTCAAGGATTGGACAGTCAAGTCACCTCCTAAGACAGTCAAGTCAAAATTAGGGTTTTGTTTTGCATCAAGGTCCTCACACCCAAATGACCTCAAGTGTTCCCCAATGTCCTAATATCTTCTTAAGTTCATCCATGTCAAATTTCAAGCCTTGCAGAGGAAGTTTGGTCAGTCAATTGCTCAAAAGGCCCAAAAATTGATTGTGCTAGGGCAAAAGTCAATTGTGTCCCAAATACAGTCAAACCTCAAGATTTTTTGTCAACATTCTCATTTTGAAGGTTAATTCATCATTTTATCAAGGGTTGATCATGATTCATCAGGGATTGCTCAAGATTCATCAAGATTCAAAAGTTGCTAAATTAGGGTTTTGTAGGAAAAGTCAACTCAACTTTGACCAAGCATAACTTTCTCATACTTTATGATAAATGACCCATCCAAAGCTAATTTTTAAGAGGATTCAATTTCCTACAATCCATCTTCACACCCCAAGATCAAGAAATGCACTCACAAAAAGTTACAAATTTGGACATTATAGGTCATTTTTGAAAGTCAACAAAAACACCTTTTTTGCCAAAGCTTATAACTTGAGCATGGAAGATCAAAATGAGATGACACCAAAAGGGTTGGTTAGAGGACATCTCAAGGTTTCTAAAAAGTCCCAAGAACACCTCCAAAAGTTCAAAATTGAAGAAGTTATGCATTGTTGAAGTTGGTCATTTTTCCAAATTTGGCAAAAGTCAACTATCCTCAAAACTCCAATTTTTGACAAAAGGGCCCACTTTTTTCCACTTGATTTAGTCTTGTCATTCCACACACATGTCCCATATTTGATTTCATAGATATTCATCTATTTTTCTATTTTATTTCATTTTTTATTGATTTAATTCATTATTAATCAATATTAAATCAAATAAAATCTAAAATTGATGTAACAAGATTTGTTGTGGTCATTACAGCTTGCAAGTATGATATAACACCTAGTCAATTCGTATCAAGGCTCATTCAAGCATAAAAAATCAGATTTGGCCTATTTTTGGAAGTTTGATAATGGTGATCAAAACCAAATCATGAATCTTCAATGCACTTGATTTGAGACCAAAAGACAAACCCTAATCCATTCTATTATACTCACACAAGCAAGCCAGACCAAAAACACGCACAAAACTCTGCAGAAACGGCCATACCAAGTTTGTGAAAAAGCTTGAAAAGTGTGAGATCGAAAACAACCTTGCAGGCCAATTCAGACCAAAAACTCAACACTACTCTCTTCCCTGCCATCCAGTGAAGCAATACCAATCAAAACCAAGCTTTCTCATTGCCTAAATCGCACTGTAAGTCATCACGAACCGAGCTCTGAACATGGCATCGTGAAATTGTTTTCTTGCATCCTCTTGCCAATTTTCTTGTACATTCATACTCACCATTCAATTTCCAACGTTTCTGTAATATTTGATTTTATTTTTGTGGCTTCTAACCCCGTATCTCGAACCTAGGGTTCTTGTTCTTGTTTTTAGGCATTTTGTGTACAGGCAAAATCAAGGTGAATAATGGTTACAGGGTTGACCAAGAGAAAGAGACGAGTACATTGGTACTCTTGGATTTCATTTAATGGCCTAAAGAGGGTTTTTGAGAGGACCTACGAAACTTCCTGCGGATAAAAATCCGCATGTAAATAACCAGGGTTGCGTTGGAGAAGATGATAGCGTGTCCTTGTACCATTGGTCCATTCGAATCAGTGGCGCGTTTTTTTTATTTTTCAGGCTTAGTGCGTTGTTTCATATATTATATTTACTTCTTATTCTATTAACAATAATGCAGTGTAGTTGGATTGGTGAGCGTGCGTTGCAAAACCCCTTGGGACCTGGGTTCGAATCTCAGGTCCCCCAAAACTTTATTTGATTTTGTTCTTCAGGTATTCATGTGCGATGCTCCCAGCGTGGTTCACCAAATGCCTCTAGATCTCAATTGCCAAGTGGCCCACCAGACAGATCCAATGATCAAGATTGAAGGAGCACCATGGACTAAAGTCAACCATCACATATTGGAATGGAAAGTCCAACAGGCTGGACGTTTGGGCCCCAAAAATTGCTGATTTACACTCAGATTAGGCCCACCCACCCCCCCCCCCCCCCTTGAGTTTGCTTCTTTTTTTTATTTCTCTCATTATTTTCTTATTTTTATAATTATTTGTTTTGTTAATTTTTTAATCACTAACCAAATAATAATTTTCCTAATAAAATCAGAAAACACAAAAAAAATATTATTTTTATTAATTTCATTATTTTTGTAAATAAATAATTTAATTGACTTAGTTTTTTAATTAGGTATAATTTTAACTTTTTTTTGCAATAAATTAAAATTAATTAGAATATTAGGTTTTAATAATCTTGACCATTTCTATTTCCTTAAAATAAAAAAACCAAAAATATTTTCATTTAATTAATTATTTCAATTATTAATTTAGATTGATTTTTAATTCAAAAATAACAAAAATATGCTTTATTTAATAAAAAGGGTCAAAACCCTAAAAAACTCTCCGATTTAATTTTCTCGCGCGCGTATTATTTTTTGATCCATATTTCAATATTGTAACTGCTCCGGGAATGTAATAGTTTTTAACTTAGGACTTTATTTATTTATTTATCGCTTTTATTTATTTTCCGCAATTTAATTTTCAAGGGTTTGTTTTTGGCGATGTAAATACCCGACGCCTTGTAATAGCTTAGATTTATTTTCCGCCATTTAATTTCCGCAACCATTAACTGTTAGATGTTTGAATAATAGGCAATGCATGACAAGATCAACTTTTTAAAATCAACAGTAGCTCACCATTAATATGTACAAAGATAATATAACTGAAAAACAATACACTCGCACATGCCACTCTTAGGGTACACCGCACTTGGTTGCCTCGAACGTGGTCATTGAGTATAGGAAGTTTTAGAGGTCGCCCTCTTGTCCAAAGATCATAAAGTTGCCTCGAAACGGTTGCCTCGGATAAAATGATCTAAGACATTAGGGTTACCACCAAGGCATCCTAACATTGCTTTTGTGACCACACGTCCCTTAATCGAATTGACCCGAAAACTCCAACGACGATGCTACCTACTCCTCAATAGTGGGATAGCATTGTCTAAAGGATATTTGCACAGTCTAATTCCTTTTTGAGTAGGTAGATGTTCTTAAGTACTTTCTCTTTGAAAACAAAAACAAAACTTTTCGCACTCACACTCTCTTCAAACAAAAAACTATTTTCAAGCACACTTCACAAAGAAAAGCAAAACTTTTGAAAACGTAATGAGCAAGTACCTAAGAGCTCATGGATAACCACGGATAGAAAGGGTGCTAACACCTTCCCTTTCTATAATCTACCTCCCGAACCCGAGAAACATCTCGAAAAGGAATTTTTCTGTGCTTTTGTCCTTTCCTTGTTGGATAAAATAAAAGACGGTGGCGACTCTTGCTTACCGCGACATTTTGCAAAAACAAACGCAAAACGTGAACCAGCATTCCAAAACAGTCAGTTCTATTCCCACCGATCACAGATAGTGATGATTTTTCCCTTGGTTGGGTATTTCAGCATCTGATGTAATGTAGAGGTGACGGCACCAGCGTCGTGAATCCAAGGTCGGCCTAATAAACAAGAATAGGAATGGTGAATGTCCATTACATTGAAAGTTGAATCAAAGGTTTGAGTTCCATCTTTAATGGGGATGTCCACCTCCCCATGCACCATTCTCTTTGAACCGTCGAAGGCCCTTACCACTATGTTGCTGGGTTTTAAGGTCAAACCTTCATAGTCGAGTCTATCCAGAGCTTTCTTAGGCAACACATTCAAAGATGAACCAGTATCAACCAGTACATGGGCCAAAGTTGTACCCCTGCATTCGATAGAGACATGCAAAGCCTCATTGTGTTTCCTCCCTCTAGGTGTAAGGTCAGCATCAAAAAATCCCAAACCATTATCAGCGGTCAAACTGGCCACACAGTCTTAGAATTGGTCAGCAGAGGTTTCCTGTGGCACCTGGGCAGTTTTAAGAAATTTTACCAAGGCCTTCGCATGAGCCTCGGAGCACAACAGTAAAGCTAGCATAGAAATCTTTGACGGAGTCTGCCCTAGCTGTTCAACTACGTTGTAGTCGCTTCTCTTTATAATTTTCAAAATTTCTTCCATCTCCTTTTTGGAGGCCTCTAGGATAGATACTGATTGCGCCTTAATCCGGACAAGCTCAACCAAAATGCCTTTGCCCCGAGTCTTGGTCAAATCGGCGATAGGGGTGTCAGTAGGGGTAACCATAGGGATTGTAGTAGTGTCAACAAGAACAAAAGCAGGGATGATCACCGTACCGGTAACAGTTTTCGGAGGAGCAATCTCGGGGGAGAATACCCTTCCACTTCGGGTTATTTTGTTGGTTCCCATAATGTTGTTGATGTCAGGGTCAGCCTTCTCAAAAATCGAGTCTTCATCAGCCAGCCAATCCTGCTTGACGCCGTGATAGTAGATGTCACCCCCATAGTTCTAGAGGACAATTTTATCTGATGATTACGGGATTGGTCCTGGCATAGTAATCATCAGTGGAGTCACCTTAGGAACAGATGTAATCCTAACGGGTCTTTTGGTGGAGACCCTGGAAGGATTGGCGGAAATGGTTACTATTGAAACATCCTTGTAAGAAATGGTTGGAACGGGAGTCTTCTCAAACAAAATCTATTTGTCATCCATTAGGCACTGAAAACATGCTTTCAATAAATGACAACCAGTTGATAGGGATAAACAGAGGTGGCAGCCTTCGCCACAGCCCGAAAATAAACCGGCCTTCAACAGGTTCCTCTTGACGGTCAGGAGAGGAGTAACAAGTTCATCAATGACAGTAACAAACACATTATCTTCAACATCGTTAACATCACGACCATGCTTGGAAATAGGAGCGGTGATAACATTTGGGATCTCAGGAGCATCAAATTCAATTTCTTTTGCCTCGAGAAGGTCTTGCACCTTGTTTTTCAAAGCCCAACATTTGTTGGTATCATGGCCTGGACTTTCTGAATGGTAAGCGCAACGAGCATTAGGGTGGTAATGAGGAGAGGCGGTGTTTGGATTCTTCGGGGCTTCCTTCAAAGTTACCAGATTAGATCTCAACAAATGTGGCAGAACTTGAGATAGCGTCATATTTATTCGGGTAAACTGTCTTACTGGTCTTTCTGTTCTAGGCTGGTTGTTCCTTTGTTGAGTAGGTGCAAGTTTAGGGATTATGACAACCCCTATCGTTGGACGGCGTTCAGTTCTATCCTAATTCCTTTGAGGGTATACAACACCAACTTCTTTCTTCCCAATAAATGGTTTTCTCATGGTACTGGAGGATGCGTCCTTTTGGATCTTCCCACTCTTAATCCCAGCTTCCACTCTCTCTCCGATCAAGATTAATTCAGTGAAGCTAGTTGAGGAGCTTCCAATTATATGATTAAAGAAAGGACCGGACAGGGTACCCAGAAAATGTCCATTAGCTCTCTGTCAGACAGGGGAGGCTGGACTCTTCCTGCTAAGTCTCTCCATTTCTGAGCATAGTCTTTGAAACCCTCGCTCGAACCCATAGCTAGAATTTGGAGTTGAGTACGGGTGGGATCAAGGTATGCATTATATTGATACTGTTTATAAAAAACAGTGGCCAGGTCTTCCCAATTATGGATATTGGCCCTCTCCAGTTGATAGAACCAATCTAGCTGAGTCCAGGATAGACTATCCTGAAAGAAGTGGACCCACAAATCTATGTCAACAGTGTGAGGTTGTATCTTCCTCACATAAGATCGGAGGTGCATCTTGGGACATGAAACCCCGTCGTACTTATAAAACACAAGTTCCTTGAACTTTGATGGAATAACAATCCCAAACACCAAACCCAGCTCTTCAAAGTCCATCCCGAGAACTTTCTAAATCTCCATTGCACTTAGATGTTCTTCCAGATGTTTGTATTTATCGTCAGCCGGAGGATACTGTTCTTCAGAGTAATCATCGTCTTCTTCCACTTCAGATTCTGGATGGGCAATCACTTCCTTGTTTTTCCATTCTTGATTATCCTTTTCAGCTGATGATGTTGCAAAGTCAAGGGTCCGTCTGGCTGGCCCTGAGAACCTTCTTCCTAGATTCTAAACACTGGTTGGTTTCTTTGTTTTCTTCTTCTTTTCTTCGATCAGAAAAGTTTTCAAATCCTCTCGCCCTTTGGCCAAAGTCAAGAACATTTGTTGAAACTGAGCATTCTGCGCCTGGAGATCTTTTACATTCTGCTCAAGATCCATCTTACTGAAATAAACAGTAGAAAGATAAGGAGACATATGGTAAGAAACCTGTTTATGTGATGATGAATGAATATGAATATGCAATGATTTCAAGGAAATTAGAGATTTAAATTTGCTTTAGACCAAAAAGGAACATGTGTTATATTAATAAATCAAAGTTTGAGTACATCATGCCTCTTTGGGCTTACAATGAAAGAAATAAAATATAAAATTCTAAGACAAAAAAGTTGAACGCATCATCTTTGGTGCAATGTAGGCGTTCAGGCTCCGCTCTTCATGAAGCTTCCTGGTGAGCTCTTGAACCTTCTTCTCGCTGGCGTAGAATTAGGCCCCGAAAGTGTCTCGCTCCCCTTTAAGCTGTATCCAATCCCTTTGCAAGTCTTCGAGAGAGGTGGGCATGTTGGGATGAAGGATAGTGTATGGGACATCTCCTTCCACAACAGGCTCTATGATAACTGGAAGAATAGAGGGGTAAGGCATCATAAGACTTTGAGCACGAGCTCGTACCCATTTGAGATAAGGCTAAAGAGGGATGGAATTCTTGTGCCCCAGTGTCTTGCTATCAACTCTATGTACCATTCCGCAAGTTCGCATGAACCTTTTGTGGTAATCCTGAGCATCATTCTCGTAGTTGAAAATGATTCCTTGAATAAGTGCATCATGAGGACCATCCCTTCTTGCATATCCAAATTGTCATAGTGCCAAACAAGGATTGTAAGTGATTCCTCCCTTAATTCCTAAGAGAGGGACATTAGGGTATTCTCCGCATCGATCAATGATGGTAACATTATCCGAGAATCGGGGACACCAATAGATGCTTGAATGTGTAAGAGTCATCAGCATTTGAGACCATCTCAAGCCCTGTTCATTCTTCAAGACGGATCTGGGTAGGTGTGAAATAAACCACCTAGCCAAGAGAGGTGTGCAACACAGAAGGGTTCCTCTCCTCTTTACAGTGCGAGTATGCAACGAATGTAGGATATCTCCAAGCAGAGTAGGTACCGGATTATGTGACAGGAAAATTTTAACCGCATTCGCATCTATGAGTTGGTCCAGATTAGGAACAGTACCAAACCATATATGAGAAGGGATAACACCTCTTCAAAATCTTGTAAGTCCAAGGTATCCCAAAAATTATGAGATTTCTTGAACAAGAACTTAGCCAAAAAACCCTTGACACCTCTTCGGGTTTCCCAATTTTCTACTACATCAGACCGTTGTAAGGACAGAGCTTTGGAAATATCTTCAGGTTTAGGGTCTCTTTCCATACCATTTAAAGGTACCTCATTAAGGATAGGCACCCCTAACAGCAGAGCAAATTCCTCCAAAGTAGGCACTAACTGGTAATCCAGAAAAGTGAAGCAGTGATGTAGAGGGTCAAAGAATTGAAAGAGAACTTTTAACATTTCTTCATCAGGGTTTAAAGTGACCAAGCTGAGAAGTCTACCATATCTTTCAGTGAATGGAGAGATTTTGGGAACCCTTGATACCAAATCCTTGAGCTGAGGAGGTACTTTTACCAGACTGACTTGGATAGTGAATCTGCGGGCGAGAGCCATGTCCTACAAAACAAGACAAAAATAAACCCTAAGAATCCTTGCAATGGTTAGTATGACATGCTATGTTATGATGTCATGATTATACTCATATATAGCAGATATAACAAGCACAAGCAAATCACACAGAGACCTTAGGTTTAAGGCTTGCATGGATTTTAAGGTGATACCCTCTTGAAGTTGGGTTAGCTCAACCTGTCCTAAATATAGTAACCGGGTTCTAAGGGATATCAATATCACCGGTCTTTCCCCCAAATCTCGTTCCAATAGACAATTGACTTGCCACCAAACAAAACTTAAGGTTCAAACCTCAATGAGTGTAGCATCGAGTATCAACCGACTTTGGGTTTACACCAAAGATGGCTATCTCACGACGTCCTAAAAGCCAAGTTGGTCAATTAAGGTGCTAAGGTCAGTTGACGCTTTATGATACCACTCAGCGGCCCCGTATTCTCTTTGATTACTCAAGGGCTACCGGTACACACCAAAGTATCACATCAACGTAGCTACTGTTTCAACCGTGTCGGTATACCCCACACAGTTCCCTCATAGTTTATTGCTACTTACCTAAAAAAGGTGCCCCAAATCCGGGTGTAGGATCTTTAGTAAGCCCAAACAAGGAACCATAATGTAAAGCATGCAAGTCAAACAAGGAAAGCAAGTAAATGTGATCTAGCCCTATGGTAACCCCACTTTTAAGATTATCCCCAGCAGAGTCGCCAGTTCTGTAACACGGTGGGAGAAGTGACTTGGTCGTTTTGCGTTTGATCGCAAATGTTACCGTTAGCAAGAGACGTCACCGACTTTTCTTTTATCCAAAAGGAAAGGTTGAAAAGAACAGGAAAGACCTTTGAGATTATTTCTTGAGTTCGGGGGATAGATTATGAAAAGGGAAGGTATTAGCACCCTTTTCATCCATAGTTATCTATGGGCTCTTAGTTACTTTCTAGATCACTTGCTTTTGTTTGAAAATGTGATTTGTGTGGTTTTTGAAAGCATTTTGAAAAGGAGCCATCGTTTAGGCAAACTTTGTAATGATTCTCGTTTGCAAGAATGTATACAAAGTGTTGATCTTTTGAAAATGTTTTCAAGTTTGAAAGATGTTTTTGAAAGTGTTGATGTTTATTTTGAAAATAGCAAGGATGTTTTTGTTTGAAAATGAGCAAGCAACTAGGAACAATCTACCTACTCAAAAGTCTTTCATGTTTATTTCCTCTTTCCTTTGACATTGTTATCTTACTATTGATTTGATAAGTAACCCTATCTTTGTATGTAAAAGGGACGGGCAAGGGTCATCGTATAGCCATGATTAGCAATATTGTAAGATATCTTAGCATTTTCTTTAAGGGACTAAGATCACTTTTGAAAGGCAACTTTGATAGCGTCATCGAGGGACTATGATCTTGTATTTTTTTGATTGCTTTTGCTAATATACCTCACATGCATAATATGGCTATTTTATAAGGCAACCAAGTGGATTTACCCTAAGGGTGTAAGTGTGCAAGTGTGTTGGTTTACATGCTTGATTTGTCTTGATTAGAGTTTGCTATTTGTTGGTTTTAATCTTTCCATACAAACCCTAATTACTAGCATTTGTATATAAAGTATTAAATTGCAGAAAATAAAAATACTGAGCTATTACATCATTAGGGGAGGGGATATACAAATTATAAATGGGGAATTGCAAGAAATTAAAACCCTAATTATCTATTACAACCATATTGAACTTGAATAAATGTACAAGAAATGGAATAAATATAATGTACAAGTATGAATAGGTAAGGAATGGATTTTTTTGTATTAAAAGTTTTGACCTAATTAAATTAAAATAAAATAATTGAATAGACTAAGAAAATTAAAATTAAGTTAATAAAAGAAATTAATTTATTAAAGAAAACAAGTTTTTTAGGGTTTTTGTGAATTTGATTAATTTAGTAAATAAAATTAATTAAATAAAAGTCCTAAGTTCTAAATTGATTTTAATTTACAAGAAAATAATATAATAATAATTAAGACTAATTATCTAAGTATTTTAAAAAAAGGAAATTAAATTATTAAAGGAAATGTTTTTTATTCTTTTGTTTTATGAAGAAAAATAAACTAAATAAATATAAATAATAAAATAAAAATATTTTTGGATTTTTATTAATAACAATAAAAATAATAATAATAATAATAATAATAATAAATAAAATAAAAAATAAAAATATAAAAGAAAGAAAATGGGCCAGGAGGTATGAAAGTGAAACAAGGAGTATGAGATAAGCAAAATGCCAGGCCCAACAGAAGGGAGCCCAGCGCCTGCCTGTTTCAACAAAAAAAGAAAAAAAATGGAAAAAAGTGAAAACTGCAAAAGGTCTCGCTAGGGCTCGAACCCATGACCTTCTAATACGCGCGCACTTCTTGTACCACTGGGGTGGCCTGTTTCATCCGTTCATATAATAAAAGCATAAATATATATTAGAAACTGCTTCCTGGAGACAACTTCATCTCCAACCTCTAGCCATACCACCTGCATCTTGTTCATTTCTCATCCATTTACAAAAGTGTAAACATGAATCTTATGGCAAATTTCCTCACAATTTCAGAAATGTAAAGCATTAAAACTATAGATTAAAGACAAACATGGATTTTATTGGCCCTAATCTGAATCCTAACTTTTCCAGAAATTTCAGTCTTAAAATTCTCTAAGCTCAAACAACAAAAATGAAAACTATGGACATGGTTAACTTTAGGGCAATGATATCTACATTTTTCATTCACAGATTAAACATTAATGATGCTTATATGAAGAGTTCAAAAGTCAGAAAACTCACCTTGCAAGAGGGTATCGTGTATTGAGTTTGAGCAGCTTTTGATGAGTTCTAGTGATTGGGTTAGCTTCCTCAAGTTCCCAGGAAACTAATGTGATGCTTGGCTTGAGTTGAAAGTGGCTGAGGAGTTCTGGAGAAGTCAACTTGCAGAGCTCTGTTTTTGGTTATGGGGGTTAATGAAGATGGAGTTACAATTATGAAACAAGGTCAGGGATGAGTTATATTTTATGTTTAGAAGCTTTAGGAACCAAAAGGCTTGGAAACGTACGAGGGAAATGTGAGTTTCAAGTTTTTGGTCAGATTATGCAACAATGGTGATTTATGATACAGTTCTGAGTTCTTGTGTGTTTTAGGGCTTGTGTATGCGTGTGTTTTGATGCAAATTTCTTGTGAATACGTAAGGAGAAGGTTTGAGTGCTTGAGAGGGTCAGAAGTACAAGATATACATTGATTGTTATGTTACTTGATTTTGAAGAAAAGTGAAAACACGATTTCAAGGTGAAGTACAAGCATGGGCTGACTTGTTAGAGGCTTGAGACAAATTTCTTTTGGGTTATAGGTCATGTATGTTCAGAAGAGAACAAGTGCAAAGCTCAAGAACAGGTTTTGTGCATAAAGCTACTTTTCCAAAATGGCAGTGTGCACTTTCTTCCCAAAATGGCATTAAGCATGGGCAATGCATTGAATGCTTGAGTTGAGGTGCAAACATTTAATTATGGAGTGTCGAACAAGTTTGAGGCCTGCAAAGCAAATATTGTGCAGCCTAGCATGGATTTGAATTCTTGTTCTTCATGAAAATGACCTATAATTCAAGAATGAAATGCCAACTTCATGCCTTCGATTCTCCTTGCTCAAACATGATCTCAAGGAGTTCTTGGACATTTTAGAAAGCTTTTAATGTTCTCCAGAACCCCTCTTTGAATAACTTTTGAAAATTCCCCTTGGAACTATGTGAAAAATTTCCATGAAGTTAGGTCAAAATCCTGCCTAAACTAGCGTAAAATTTTCACTAAGTGTTTAGTTTCATGAACATGTATTCACAAAATCATAACTTGAAATCCATGAATTTCTAGGAGAAGTTGTGTAAAGAAATGTTTTAGATCTCATTGAGATCTACAACTTTCATGTCGAAAGTTTCCTTTGAATCATCTTGCATCATGGTGAAAAAATGGCTCAAAGTTGTGAATACGGTTAAGATCTTCCTTATCTACGGTTTGGTTCTCTTCCCGAATCCAGATTTCTTCATAGATGTGAATGCAGTTAAGATCTTCTTATCTTGCAATCTTGTGCCTACTCTACTAGGTGATATCTTGCATGCCCTCTACACTCATACTGTGTGTAGAAGAGGGACCCTTATGTGTTGCATGCCATTGTTGTCGAGGTGGTTTATTTCGCACCTCCCCAAGTCTTTGTTGAAGAATGAGGAAGGTTTAGGATGGTCTTACAGGATAATGTCCCTTGCCCATACAGACATTCTTTGGAGTTCCAAGGCTATGGAAAGCACTGCTGTCATTGATCATTGTGGGGGATACCCTAATGTCCCGTTGCTTGGAATCAGAGGGGGTATAAACTACATTCCTTGTTTAGCTTTGCGACAATTCGGTCGTGCTCAGAGAGATGATCCTCATGAGCTACTTCTTATGGATATTGCATTTGACTACAAGGAAGACGTTGACGAGCATCGTCGGAGGTTTATATGAGCTTGGGGCATGGTGAACAGATCTGGCCCTCAAGAGTTAGGACCAAGGACTTCTCTCCCTACGCAGCCTTATCTCCAGTGGGTCCGAGCTCGAGCCCAGAAGCTTGGGATGCCTTATGAAGCCGTGTTTCCAGTGATTGTGGAGCCCACCAATGAAGAAGGAATCCTTTATACAGTTCTTTATCCTTACATGCCCACTGATCCTGGGGCATTGAAGAGGTCTTGGATTCAGCTGAAGGAGGAGAGGGATACCTACCGGGAAAAGTATCATGAGCAAGAAAGGAAGATCTTGAAGCTCACCAGGCAACTCGAGAATGAAAGAACGATCAATGACTACGTCAGCACGAAGTGGAAGCGTCCATGGGATTTCTGATTTTGCTTTTTTTAGTTTAGATTCGTTTTCCATTTACTTCTTTGTAACGCCGCAAAGGCATTGTTGAACCTTTTTACAAGTTAATCTAATAAAGTTTGTTTATTTCTGGTTTGCAAATTTAAATCTCCCAAAGTCTTTGAAATCATTACATACGCATCCCATTATCATGCACACCATTACAGGTACCATTATAGGTTTCTTATCTTCTTCGTTGTTTATTTCAGCAGAAATGTCTTCCGATCAAGCTATCAAAGATCTTCAGGCACAAAATGCCCAATTCCAAGAGATGTTCTTGAGCTTGGCTAAAGGGAAAGAGGATTTGAAAGCTCTCATTCTGAAAGAATAATAATAATAAGAAGAAGGTTGTTCTTCTGAGTATGGGCAAAAGGTTTCGAGATAGGTTGAAACAACAAGCTGATATGTCCTTTTCATCCAAGGAAGAGGAGAACCAAGAAGAAGAAAATGGCCCTAGTCCTGCAGTTTCTAACAACGATATTGATTACGATGATGAGCAATATCCTCATGCCAAGGATAGGTACAAGCAGTTAGAAGGCCGTCTGAGCGCAATGGAGATTCAGAAGATCCCTGGTTTGGATTTTGGAGAGCTGGGACTGGTATCGGGAGTGGTGATCCCTCATAAGTTCAAAGCTCCTGTTTTTGCCAAGTACGATGGAGTGTCTTGTCCAAAACTCTATCTCCGCTCGTATGTCAAGAAAATCCAACCCCACACTGCTGATAGAAACTTGTGGGTGCACTTATTTCAAGATAGTCTGTCAGGGACTCAACTTGAATGGTTTTATAAGTTGGAAGGAGCCAACATCCGAAACTGGGAGGACCTTGCTGCTGCTTTTTACATGTAATATCAGTATAACACCGACCTTGCTCCCACTCGTACTCAACTTCAGGGTATGTCTATGGGTGCAAGCGAAGGTTTTAAGGACTATGCTCAAAAGTGGAGAGACCTGGCTGGAAGAGTCTAACCCCATTTGTCTGATAGGGAGTTGGTTGACATGTTTCTTGGGACGCTATCTGGTCCATTTTTCAATCATCTGATCAGCAGTTCGTCATCTGGGTTTACTGAGTTGATTTTGACTGGAGAGAGAGTAGAAGCTGGTATCCAAAGTGGTAAGATACAGAAGGATACTTCATCAGGCGCAGTAGAGAAGCCTTTCACCGATAAGAAAGAAGCTAGTGCAGTCTATGGCTCGAGGAGCCAAAGCGGACCTGAACACCGTCATGCGGTAAACGCGGTAGTGATATTAAGACCCACCATTGCTCCACAATGCAACAATCAACAAAGGGTGGAGAGACCACAGAGGCAGTTCACTCGGCTCAATATGACCTTGTCTCAAATTCTATCACAGTTATTGAAGACCAATCTGGTAACTCTGAGGGAGGCCCCAAAGAATCCCAACACCACTTCTCCTCTATATAACTCGAATTCCTGTTGTGCCTATCACTCCGATGGCCCAGGTGTTGGCTGAAGATTTTGATATTGTGATTCGAAATGAAAGGATTGGGCTTTGTTTGAATAAAGCAAGTTTTATGGTTTGGAATGGAAGAGACTGTTTTTTCGAATGGAAATAATAAAGTTCAAGGTTTCTAATGATAGTTGTGGAGTGTAAGTCTAAAGAATGTTCGAAATAATGATGAGATTATATTTGTGAAGGTTGTTTTAACCTTTGAAACGAATTCGAAACGAAGGTTCCAAGGCGTTTGAAATTCAAACGTGAGCGGGATATTTGAAATTCAAATACATAAGCGTCGGAGCGTTCGAGGACGCGTGGAGGCTAGAGGGAAGTAATGCTCTGCATGCTTCGAACGTGGCAGATTCTGATAGCAAGACCGTTATGGTCAAAATAGTATAAATAGAGGTCTTAGTGTTAGGATTTCGTGGTGTCATATCTGTTTTACAAATTCAGTAAACATTCAAAATACCGCATGGATAGGGAAACGAATGCTCGAAAGATGTACGTATGATAACACCAACATTTACAATTCAATGAAAACTCTTTATATTTTCCAGTTTTGTCTTTCATTTCCATTTCATTTATGCTTCAAACATTTTTACGTTCATGCCTTTACATTAGAGCTTCTACATTCAGAGTCATTTATTTCTTTCTGCATTTAAACGCTTTTCTTATGTTCGAATCCTTTAAACCTTCAGCAACTTTTACATTCACTCACTTAATCCTGCCATTTACCCAATCTTAAGTATTTTTACTTTTCTAATGAACATTCCTTATACCATATAGAAATTATCCTTCGAATCATTTAGTGTAGTAATCGAAGTGGATTGGATGTCTTTGAAACACTTTAATTAGAAGTCCTAAATATGAATACCAGTTTTACAATTAGACTTAGCCAAACAACTATGTCCCATAGGATCAATCTAGTCGATCCTGCAAGTTACCAGAGAAATTGAATAACAGTAATTAAGTTTATTCGATAGTTTAGAAGACTAGCGGTTGTTTACCAGAAATCACTGTGAACAAATTGGCACGCCCGGTGGGACCGTTGTTAAGAAAGTCGAAAGTAAAGAGTTTTAGGATATAATCTCGCTGTGTAAGTTCTTTTCTGAGTATCAACTTCGCTGTTATATGAACCTTAGAAGTGGTAAAACAATTAATAGTAACCAACCCTTACCCAGAAGAAAATGTAGTAGTAGGATGTCTAATCCAAGCAATCAACAAGGGGAACAAAATGCCCCACATGGAACAGGCACCAATACGTCTGTTTCGACGGGGATGTCTAACGCGATCCCTACGAACTCACAGTCTGTTGCATCTTCTACCAGTAGTATGGCCACAAATGGAGCAAGTGGCACGACAACCAACAGTTCGACCCTAGGAAATACAGGGACCACTGGTTATCTTGCGGGATTTGTCCCACCATCAGGGACACAAACCCATTTCGCCACCCCACCACCAACTAGACCACCCGGTTTCGATGGCAATAGACTCAGAAATCCCTCTTATGGGATGCCAACATCTTTTATGGCGGGTTTGCACAATTCCACATCAAATTCGTCACCACAATTTGGGTCCGGATCTGGGGCCAACCAATTTATGACAAATACCCAAGGTTCAGTAGGTCATAATACACTTCCTATCTTAACCACAGAAAATCAGATGGCTTTTAGACAATTAATGGATGATAGTAACCATAATATGATAGGAGTGTTAGCGCAGACTATGCAAGAAATCTTTGCCCCAATAGTACAAAATGTAACTGTAACCAACAGAGAAAACGCAGACAACATGAGTCGAATAACAGATTTTTTCGCTCCGCCAGAAAGGCGTAGGCAGAATCAGGCATTGGTTCGAGCAAACATACCCATCATAGAACAAATTGCTGACGACCCACCCTATAGACCAGCCAAAGAGGGGGTTAACTTGGGGGCAAGGGCACAAAGACAAGAAGCCCCAGTGATTCGAGAGGAACCACAAAGGGGAGTTATAGAACCAGGGGCAAGGGTCAAAAGGTTAGAAGTCCCAGAGTTTCGAGAAGAACAACCTAGAGGAGTTGTCATGGTGGGTCGACACCAAGATGCTGATGAAGTCGTTCATAGAATTCGAAATGACAACATTTTGGCAAAAAAATAATTTAACCACCATGATAGAAAGGATTATGGCTCAAAACGGTCTCAATACAGGAATTAGAAGGCCAAACTATTCCTCTCCCATGGTAGATTATGTGATGCACACTGATTTACCAAGGGGATATAAGGTCCCTAAATTTACAAAGTTCGCTGGAGACACTAATGAGTCAACAGTCGAACACATAGCCAGGTATCTGACCGAAGCAGGAGACATAGCAAATAATGAGAACCTTAGGATTAAATATTTCCCAAGTTCCCTAACTAAGAACGCTTTCACATGGTTCACCACATTGCCTCCTGGATCCATAGATACTTGGACTCTTTTGGAGAGATTATTTCATGAACAATTCTACATGGGACAATCTAAAATAAGTCTAAAAGAGCTAGCCAGTGTCAAGAGGAAGTTTACTGAACCCATAGATGATTATCTGAATAGGTTCAGACTCTTGAAGTCTAGATGTTTCACAGTAGTTCCTGAACATGAGTTAGTCGAAATGGCTGCTGGTGGCCTAGACTACTTCATTCGAAAGAAATTAGATACACAATACTTGAGGGATATGGCCCAATTAGCGGACAGGGTTCGACAAGTCGAAAGACTAAAGGCCGAGAAAGCCAGGGTTTTTAAAAATAACAAGAAAGAAAGGGTTTCCTATGTCGAAACTGAGGAAGCAGAAGATTACCCTGAATTCGAAGAGGTCGAAATTGATCTTGCTGAATTGAAACAGGCTCCACCTTACTCTTGTAAATTACTAGTCCCCACTAAAGGGAAAGAAATTATTGAAAATGAGAAAAGTGACAAGTTCCCAAAGAAGGTGTATACCTTCGACGTAACGAAATGTGATGAAATTTTTGATCTGATTGTCAAAGATGGCCAACTAATAGTGCCATTGAATGTCAAATTACCACCTCTAGATCAAAGAAAGAAAAGAGGGTTTTGTAAGTATCACAGTTTCTTAGGCCACAAAACCTCACAATGTTTTCTTTTCAGGGATCTGATTCAAAATGCAATCAAGGATGGTAGATTAAGGTTCGCTGACAAGCCAAAGATGAAAGTGGATGATGACCCTTTAGATGTTGCTGACACCAATTACTTTGAACCTGCATACATTGGAGAGATAAATATGGTTGGAGCAAATGAAGGTGACACTCCATCAGAAGAGGAAAACACTGAAGATGAAAACTACGTGTTAGTTGAAATCAAAAAGGAAGTTACTGAGGACTTCCATAAGGAACAAGAAGCTTTGATCGAAGCAGTTCCTTTGGTTGCTTCGAAAGAAATCCAGGCTACTGAAGGCCAGGAGAACCAAAAACAAAATTTGACACAGGCTACTGAAAGCCTGAGGCGAAAGTTGGAGAAAGTACAGATCACACTGCCAGTTCTTCCTCATAAAGGAATACGGGATACCTTGGGGGAGCCCAGCGGAAAGTTCGATTACATGGTGAAGTATTCCGACCCAGAAAGCGCGAAGATCCCAATTGAAGACATCAAACCTACAGGATGGGGAGATACTGATATCAAAGGAGAAGATGTGGATGTTAACATGGTAAATATGGAGCAACCTTGTTCCGAAATGAAGGAAATGGAAAGGTACTTAGAGAAAGAAAAATATAAGATGGAAGACAGTTATGCTAGGGATGCTAGTCTGAAGGACTACCTTATGCTATGCCAAAAAGAGAATGGTGTAATGATGTCATGTCCCAGATGCAGCATCATTTGTAATCAGAGAATTGCTGCAGACTTTGAGAAAAGACAAAGGGCACGAACAGGCGTCAACTGGCGCCAGGATAACCAGTTGTTCAGATGCTACCCTAAGGCTGGAGAAAGTCTTTCGGGGTTCTTAGTTCGTTGTCACAAGGGGGCAACCAAATGCCTAGTGTGTCCAAGATGTTCTGCAGTATATGATCAGAAAGTGGCCGAAACCTTCGAAACAGTCCCTTTCGCCCCATGTTGGAACCACAGAGAAACTAGTCAGATGGGCCAACGTTTCGAGAACAACTACACCCAACGGAGGCCTGACAGCCCTTATCCTAGAGGCACTCGAAGGGTAACATTCAAAGTTCCTGCTGAGGTACCAACTGACAAGTGGCTACAAGTTAGGGCTGACAAGGGGAAAGACAAGTGGAGGAATAATTAACGAAATGCACACCATGCCATGGTGTACAGAAGGCAGTTCAATATGGCGAAAAGGGAAGGAGTAAGGTTGGAAAACTACAAGGGAAAGAACCCTATGTCAAGGTCACAATGGCGCAGGCAACAAAGAGTTCGAAAAGCTGAGAGAGAAGCTATGTTAGACAAATGAGTGGTTTCGAGCAAGGACAAAGAGGAATCGAGTACCAACAAACCTGCACCAAACAATCAACCTGGGGGCAAACCTCCAGTTAGCAGGAAACTTTTCTCTGAAACAAAGCAAAACGAATCGAAGGAATATACGCCAGGTCCAGAGGAGGATGAGGAGATGCTGACTGACAATTTCAAATCAGAAGAGGAATCTTCACTCAACATCAACTGCAATGTAGTATCTGTGTTGCCTTGCGAATTTGGGCAAGAGACTGAAGTCGGAGAGCACGAGGAGGATGATGCAATAGACCTGACGAAACATAGGCCAATATGCTATTATGTGATGGATAATGGGGCTGTCGAAGAGCAGAATGCCTTCTTCGAGTACCCAGAACCAGCCATGCAAAATCACCTAAAGCCATTGTTCATTCGAGCCAAAGTTGGTACACATGGCGTAAACAAAGTCCTGGTGGATGGAGGCGCTGCAGTGAACTCGATGCCTCATTTCATGTTGAAGAAGTTAGGGATACAGGATGTTGACATAAAACCACACAATATGGTACTATCAAACTATGAAGGTAAAGTAGGCCAGACATTGGGGGTGATCCAAGTGGATTTGACAGTGGGATCAAGCTGCAGACCCACTATGTTCATGGTAATCGAAGCTAAAGCCAACTACAATTTGCTGTTGGGCAGAGAATGGATCCATGGCGTTGGAGCAGTCCCCTCGTCGATGCATCAGAGGTTATTATTATGGAGAGAGGATGGCATTGTTGAAAACATCGAAGCTGACCAAAGCTATTTCATGACAGCAGTCAACCTAGTTGATAAGAGAAACTATGACAAACACTTAGCCAAAATTGCTCCTTGTACCCCTAACGACGAGATCAATGAGACCAGGAATGTGCATTATTACATGACCCTTCGCCATGATGGAATGTATTGGGATCGAAGGATAATCAAGGGAGATGGAGAAGTCGAAGGCGCTGCACAAAGACGGCCAGCAGGCTGGGAATTCGATAGTCCTGCTCATGATTGAGTCCTCCTTCTTCGAAAAGATTTCGGCCTACATGGCTGAGAACGAATGGAAGGCGGCCTTAGAAGCTGAAGTAGATAGTATGGCTGCAGAAGTAAACAAAACAGGTGGGGATGGCTCAAAAGGCTCACCCTTTGAAGAACAAGAAATAGTTGAAATAGATCAAAGGCTAGATGCCATTTATGATAAAGAACCTTTAGGCTTCGAGAAGGACCCCACAGACTCAGGTGCTAAAATGTTAGCGCAGGATCCACTCGAAGAGGTGAACTTGGGAGATGAAAACACAAAAAGAATAACTTACGTGAGCACAAAACTCAATTCAAGCCTCAAGCAGAAAGTGATCGGAGTTCTTAGAAAAAACAAAGATTGTTTCGCGTGGGACTATGATGAAATGCCTGGTTTAAAGAGGGAGCTAGTAGAACACAGACTTCCAATCAAGGATGGCAAGAAGCCCATCAAGCAGACCCCTAGAAGGTTCGCACCAGCAGTTCTCACGAAGATTAAAGCTGAAATTGAAAGGTTGTTGCGCTGCAAATTCATCAGGACCACAAGGTATGTCGAATGGTTAGCAAATATAGTACCTGTTATTAAGAAGAATGGCTCTCTGAGAATTTGCATAGATTTTAGAGATTTAAATACTGCTACCCCCAAAGATGAGTATTCCATGCCTGTGGCAGAAATGTTAATAGATTCTGCTACAGGATTTGAATATTTAAGTATGTTAGATGGATACTCTGGGTATAACCAGATCTTTATTGCTGAAGAAGATGTTGCTAAGACAGCATTTCGTTGTCCAGGAGCCTTAGGCACCTACGAATGGGTAGTAATGCCTTTTGGTTTAAAAAACGCTGGAGCAACTTATCAAAGGGCAATGAATTCGATTTTTCATGATTTCATTGAGACTTTTATGCAGGTGTACATTGATGATATAGTCATCAAATCAGTATCTGCAGAAACTCATTTGCATCATTTGAGCCAATCATTTGAAAGAATGAGAAAGCATGGCTTAAAAATGAACCCCCTTAAGTGTGCATTTTTCGTGCAGGCTGGAGATTTCCTTGGTTTTGTGGTTCATAAGAAAGGCATCGAAATCAACCAAAACAAGACCAAAGCCATTGTAGAAACGAAAGCACCTACATCAAAAAAGGAGTTGCAATCTTTGCTAGGTAAAATTAACTTTTTAAGAAGGTTCATTTCGAATTTAAGTGGAAGAACCCAGGCTTTCTCTCCGTTACTTCGTTTGAAGCAAGGACAAGCTTTCGAATGGAACGAAGCACATCAGGAGGCGTTTGACAATATAAAAAGATATCTCACTCAGCCTCCTATCTTGTCTCCACCTTCATGGGGGAAAACCCATGAGATTGTACATATCTGCCTCTGAAGTTACCATAGGTAGTATGTTAGCACAAGAAGATAGCAATGGCATCGAAAGAGACGTATACTATTTAAGTAGGATGTTGAATGATGCGGAAACCAGATATAGCAACATAGAAAAGCTATGTCTTTGTTTGTATTTATCTTGTATGAAACTTAAATATTATATAAAGCATGTTGATGTTCATGTTTCATCTCATTTCGATGTTATCAAACACATGCTTTCGAAACCAATAATGCATAGCAGAATTGGTAAATGGGCTTTGGCCTTGACAGAGTATTCTTTGACTTTCATGCCTTTAAGAGCTGTGAAAGGTCAAGTAATTTCTGATTTCATTGTTGATCATTCACTGATCGAAGAGACTGTCATGGGTTACGTTGAAATGCAACCTTGGAAATTATACTTTGATGGTTCGACCCATAAAGATGGTAGTGGTGTTGGAGTTCTTATAATTTCTCCCGAAGGAATTCCAACAAAATTCAAGTATAAGTTAGATAGTCCTCGTTGCTCGAACAACGAAGCTGAGTACGAAGCGCTTATCGTTGGACTTGAAGCTTTGTTGGAATTGGGGGCAACTAGAGTCGAAATTAGAGGAGATTCGGAGCTAGTGGTCAAGCAAATAATAAAGGAATACAAATGCATAAAGGACAATTTGATTACGTATTTCGTCATAGTTAATAGGCTACTCAAAAAATTCGAATACATGGATATTAAACATATACCAAGAATAGAAAATCAAGAGGCAAATGACCTAGCACAGTTGGCTTCAGGGTATAAAGTTTCCACCAAAGAATTTGAAGATTTGGTTGAATTAAGAGGGAGGGTTATGGCTACTAGACTCATACCATCAGACTTAGAAAATATAAAGTTAGGTTGTGCTGACAAGCAGGAATTGGAAGTATTAGCCATAGACACCTTGTCAGATGCAGATTGGCGAAGTCCAATTGTGAATTATTTAAAAAACCCAACATTGAATGTTGATAGGAAGATAAAATATAGGGCGTTATCATACGTCCTCATGGGAAATGAATTGTTCAAGAAGACCCAGGAAGGCGTATTACTGAAGTGCCTAGGAGAAGGTGACGCATACTTAGCATTATCAGAGGTCCACAATGGGGTATGTGGGGCACATCAAGCAGGCCATAAAATGAAATGGTTGTTATTCCAATATGGCATGTATTGGCCCAGCATGCTCAAAGATTGTATAGATTTTGCTAAAGGGTGTGAAGAATGCCAGAAACATGCAGGAATTCAACATGCTCCTACAAGTGAGTTACATTCGATCATTAAACCATGGCCCTTTAGAGGATGGGCATTAGATTTAATAGGAGAGATCAATCCTGCTTCGTCTAAAGGACAGAAATATATCTTAGTAGGAATTGATTATTTTACCAAGTGGATCGAAGCAATACCATTAATAGTTGCTGATCAAGAGGCTATTATTGGGTTCATACAGAAACAGATAATTTATAGGTTCGGATTACCAGAGAGTATAACCACAGACCAAGGTTCTGTGTTTACTGGTAGAAAGATGCAGGGATTTGCTCAGGAGATGGGTTTTAAATTATTAACATCAACACCATATTATGCTCAAACAAATGGTCAGGTCGAAGCAGCAAACAAAGTGATAATAGGGTTAATTAAAAAACATGTTGGTAAGAAGCCAAAGAATTGGCATAAGACTTTGGACCAAATACTCTGGGCTTGTAGAACATGTCCTAAAGAAGCTACTAACACCACGCCTTTCCAACTAACATTTGGTCATGATGCAGTTTTACCAGTGGAAATTCATCTGCAATCAGTTCGAATTCAAAGGCAAAATGAGATCCCATCTGCGTTATATTGGGAGATGATGATGAATGAGTTAGTTGAGTTAGACGAAGTTAGATTGCATGCATTGGAAATCCTAATGAGGCAAAAGGAAAGGGTAGCCAGGGCATACAACAAAAGGGTGAAAGGTAAAACATTCACTGACAATGACTTAGTCTGGAAAGTCATATTTCCCATGGACAAGAAGAATAAAACATTAGGTAAATGGTCACCTCATTAGGAAGGACCCTTTCGAATACTAAAGAAATTCTCAAACAATGTGTATGAAATCGAAGAGTTAACTGATGACAAACGAATCTTAAAGGTTAACAGAAAATATTTGAAAAAATATAGACCTCTCCTGCAGGAGATTCGAATAATAGCAACATAGTCGAAATATTATAAGGAGATGCCAAAATGGTGCCATACGTTGCCAAAATGGCGTTGTTCAAATATTACAAAACCGAGAATCAAATTAATTCAAATAAGCAAAGATTTAAAAATAAACGTTTCTCAATCTTGCGAAGGTGCTTTTAAAGGACTCAAGTCTTTGATAGGTATAACGTCTCGCTCCTTCCAGAGTAGCTACTTCTCCTTTGATGCGCTCTGCGGCTTCTGTTTCAGAAAGGCCCCTGCTAAGAAGTTCTTCGAATTGGTTACTAACGGTGTCAGTTTCGTAAGCCATTTGCTGTTGTTGAGCTTCTTTGACCTTTTGCTGGAGCTCTTGAATTTGTCCTTCCCAAAAGAGAATAGACCGCGCTCGAACTTCATAGTCAGCCTTCGCCTGTTTAAAACGCGTTGCTTGGTCTTCAGCCTCTTTAGAAAGTTTCGAAGCGCGCGCATAAGCAGCATCCATGGAGTTTCGTTTCTCCAGAACTTTAGCAGCAGCTAATTCATCTTGTAGGAGACATCCAGTCACATCGTCCAATAATACTTGGAGGTCGAACAGTATAGTGTTGACTGGCAAGGAGCAAGTTGCGAAGTTAACTTGAGTGAGAAGTTCCTTCATGGTATAGCAAGCAGTGTTATCCTTTTTAAGAACTTTGAATAGGTCTACACCAAGGATTGTTTTCCTGACTTTGTTAAGAAGTATAGCTCTAGCATTTGGGGACAATGTGTTGTTAGTTGAACCAGTGCCAACCCTAGTGAAAGGGATGTCCTTTTGGGCCAATTTAGTTTTCATGTACCTAATTGGGTCATTGTGTTTTAAGAGAGCTAGTTCCTCTTCAGTCAGTCGAGGCTGGGAAGTTGGGGAAAGTTCCTTGTTCGACGGAGTCACGTCCATTTCGACCTCCATAGGCTCTTTAGTCTTACCACCATTATCTTCATCCTTGCCTTGCTCATTACTTTCTCCTTCGTCGCACAGATCCACCACATCGACAATATTGGTCTCGCTGCTATTAGCATCAGACTTCGTTTCATCAGCCGAACCACTTTGGGTTTCGTCTTCACCAGATCTTTCTTCTGCAGTTTCTTCACTCTCTTGAGGAGAATCAGTCTTGTCCTTTTCAGCATGAATGATTTTTGGACTCTCTTGAAGAGTTCCAAGAGGAGATTTCAGAAGGGAAGTTTCTGGTGGATTTTCTTTAGACTTGTTGGGTGATTCTTCGTTTGCTTCTTTCAAAGGAGGTGAGGTGCCTTGATCATCGTGTGTCTCCGAAGTCCCAGTCAGGGCCACCATGTTGGAAGACCCTTTGTTTTGCACGAAGTTGCTGGAGTCCCCATGGAGAGAGGAAGTGATTGGAACAATGGTCCCGGGTGGAGGAGGTGAAGCAGTAGGATTCGCGTTCGAAGTATCCTGCATTGAACAAAGAAAAGTTAAGAATATGTACCAAGGTATGAGTAACTATTTTTGTTAGGAATTCGAATTTGAATTACCTGTGGATTATTAGAAGAAATGTTACTGTCAATATGTTCCAATATTACATTTGAGTTTGAAGGTGAAATTTTGGATGTTGTTGAGGGAGCAACGTCTTTGGAATCAAGTCCAGGAACGTTAGTAGGCTTAGGGCCTTTGGAGCTTTCTTTCTTTTGCTTCTTCTTAGAAGTTGTTGGAGAATTTTCACCAGTCTTGAGGTTCTTTTCAGTGGGGCCTTGTTTCCTCTTCTTAGGAGTAGTTGGTGGAAGTTTTCTAGTCTGAAAAGGTTTAAACATAAGTTAGATCTAAATCATAAACTTCAGTTTATTCGAAACAATAGGGTTAGTTGATTACCTTTGGAATTGAAGTGTCTGCTGCTGCTGGTGTTGTTGTTGTAGTAGTTGTTGTTGTTGTTGGTATTGTTGGAGTTACATCATCGCTAACTTCAGTAGCTTGTTGAGAAGTGTTCCCTTCCTTGGGCTTTGAAGTAACGTTGTTTATCCTAATAGCTGAAAAGTGAAACAATTAAGGTAAAATGTTAAGGATAAGGGAATTAGGATACAATTGGAATTTTCCCAAGCATTTGCACCTGTGCCTTGATTAGATGTAATCGAAATGGCAGGAAGGTCATAGCGAACATGTCCTAGGAAATTATGAAGCCAGTAACGAGCCCATGTCACAGTCTCAGATGGCTTTAGTTTCTTTCGAGATTGGTATTTGAACATTTCTTTGCAAGTAAACCACCAAGGGTATGGAGGAAACCAAGCCAGAGCCAGTTCTGAGGTAGGCAACCTAGGAAATTTAGGTGGATGCATTTCGAGTGCCAACCTATACCTATCCTCAGGTGACAACCCTGAAGGAAGTTTGAACTCAGAAATTTTTTCTTTAAATTTTTCCTTCAAGGTCTCGGCCGCTCGATGGACAATGGTTCCCAAGTGTGTGGGATCATAAGTGGTTTCGAAATAATTTTGAAAAGCCCTAATTTCTTTGACATGAGTGAACATACCTTTCTTGGAGTGTACCTGCACATTGAACGCGCCAGTTAGCTTTTGTTGAATGGTGAGTGTGTCAAACATATATGTCTGGTAGAACTTAGTCCACCATTCAAGAAATCCTTTTGCTGTGAAGTATGTTGGCTCGAAAGGTAAAAGCTCGAACTGAGCAAAATCTTGATATTGCTCCTGTTGTAATTTGGCCTCTCTTGCTTTGAACGTTTTGCCTGAGGTTATGGCACTTTCTGTCGAGAAACGAAATTGGATTGATAAGCCAGGAGGAAAATCTGATTCTTTGTTGGAGTAATTCTTAAGGAAATTAGCCTAGGAAGAAGAAAAGCTTTCTAAATGTCCTGCATCTCTCTGCTCTTGACAGCTTCTGAGAGAGACGTTGTGAACCATGATGGCCCACAAGTCCTTTGAGAAAAAGGTGCCATGGACTCTTCGAACTTGTGTCTTTTTGAAAAAATCATGATATATTTAGAAAAATGGACTTTGAAATCATCCTTGTCATCATTTGGAGTAAGCTTTTGAAGCCTTGTGCCTTCGATGATCCTGTCAGCTATTTCTAGATCTTGTTCGATGATAGTATCAGCAGTTGATAAAGAAGATTCGAACATGGCGTTAAGCCATAGTTGAAGCAACCAAAAGGGTCCATCCAGAAGAATGTTCCTTGGAGCATGGGATTTTAAACCAGAAACTGCTGACCTTAAGCTCTCATAAAGATCGACAAGTAGCAGTTCACTCAGGCAAACTTTCCTATTTTCATGGAAATCCCTGGCTAGGGGAATGAACCTACTCGCCACTTGCAAGGATCTGCTGCAGAACACATATCGTGATAGCCACAAGGTAAGGAAGGCGATATGTTTTACGTCTGAGACATCATCCCCTTCAGTATGATAATGGCTGATGAATTTTGAAAAGCTAGATAGTTTGACATCGAAGTCAATGATGCTAGAATATTCTTCGTTATCAGGAATATAAGTTTCCCCCACTGGTGAGAGACCAGTGATGGCAACTATATCAAAGAAGGTGGGTGTTATCATTCCGCCCGGAAGGTGGAAAGTGTTATAAGTGTTGTCCCAGAAGTACAATGAAGCAAATAGCAATGGGTGACTGTAAGTAAAGCCTGGTTTCGACAGTTTGATTAAATTATAAATTCCTAATTCTTCCCATTGCTGGGATTTTTTGGATTCTACTTTAGTGAGCCAGTTTTGATATGCTACATCTGAAGTGGGGCAGGATCGAAATGGTTTGAAATTGCTTTTGATGTAATCTAAAATAAAAGGATCTTTTGGGGGTAAGACCGGAGTTTCAGTTGTTTTTGAATCAGATGATTCGCTTATATCTTTAGTTCCTGCCTTAGGGGCATCCATCTTGTTGAATAGGGGTTTGAATTTATAGCAAACGGGAAAAATTTTCCTAGTATCTTTCAGAATTTCAAAAACGGTTAAAGGACCCATTAGGGCAAACCTTTTTCCAGCAACAATGGTAGGGATTAATACCTGAGAAGCATACAGCATTTCTTTCTCTTTGGAGATCGCTTGAGGATTGAGCACAGATTGATTCTGATAAATACCCACCTTGCTCTCCATGACAGTTTCCGTGTTGTTCTTCTTGTTCTTCCTCTTTGATGATTTCTTCAATTGTGATGATGTTGATGAAGACATTGTTAAGATTGCTGGAAGTTTTAGGGTTTAGTGAAAAGAGAGGGGGGTTTCAGAATTTTGGAGAAAAATAAGAAAAGACTAAACTGATGAGTTTTATAGAGAGTGTGGAAGAGTGAGTGTAAAACACCCACTAAATAATACTAGGGGTACGTGGAAGTCGTTGGTTGGATTCAGAGAGAGGTGGCGTAAGATCTAGTGTTGGTAATGAGTGTGATTAATAGTAATCATTATTTTTAAAACCGCACCATGCTGTGGTAACTGGTCCAAGACGGTTAGGTACTCAAAGAGGCGTCTTGATTGACGTGGGTAAAGTCATGCACAGTAAATGTCATGATTCTTCAAAAGACCTATCAAAAATCTTGTGAATCTATTTAAAATAAGTATTTCTCAAAGGGTTCGAAATACATATTTTAAAGGGGCATTTTGTTGGCTGAAGATTTTGATATTGTGATTCGAAATGAAAGGATTGGGCTTTGTTTGAATAAAGCAAGTTTTATGGTTTGGAATGGAAGAGACTGTGTTTTCGAATGGAAATAATAAAGTTCAAGGTTTTGAATGATAGTTGTGGAGTGTAAGTCTAAAGAATGTTCGAAATAATGATGAGATTATATTTGTGAAGGTTGTTTTAACCTTTGAAACGAATTCGAAACGAAGGTTCCAAGGCGTTTGAAATTCAAACGTGAGCGGGATATTTGAAATTCAAATACATAAGCGTTGGAGTGTTCGAGGACGCGTGGAGGCTAGAGGGAAGTAATGCTCTGCATGCTTCGAACGTGGCAGATTCTGATAGCAAGACCATTATGGTCGAAATAGTATAAATAGAGGTCTTAGTGTTAGGAATTCGTGGTGTCATATCTGTTGTACAAATTCAGTAAACATTCAAAATACCGCATGGATAGGGAAACGAATGCTCGAAAGATGTACGTATGATAACACCAACATTTAAAATTCAATGAAAACTCTTTATATTTTCCAGTTTTGTCTTTCATTTCCATTTCATTTATGCTTCAAACATTTTTACGTTCATGCCTTTACATTAGATCTTCTATATTCAGAGTCATTTATTTCTTTCTGCATTTAAACGCTTTTCTTATGTTCGAATCCTTTAAAACTTCAGAAACTTTTACATTCACTCACTTAATCCTGCCATTTACCCAATCTTAAGTCTTTTTACTTTTCTAATGAACATTCCTTATACCATATAGAAATTATCCTTCGAATCATTTAGTGTAGTAATCGAAGTGGATTGGATGTCTTTGAAACACTTTAATTAGAAGTCCTAAATATGAATACCAGTTTTACAATTAGACTTAGCCAAACAACTATGTCCCATAGGATCAATATAGTCGATCCTGCAAGTTACCAGAGAAATTGAATAACAGTAATTAAGTTTATTCGATAGTTTGGAAGACTAGCGGTTGTTTACCAGAAATCACTGTGAACACCAGGTCATGATATAAACAACTGTTGGGCCTTGAAGAATAAGGTGTAAGACTTGATCGAAGCCAAAGAAATTGAGTTTGACGCTCCAGAGAAGCCCAACGTCATAACTGCTCCTATGCCCAAACATGGTCATGGAGTAAATGCTGTGGACGATGATTTATTTGTGACCTCCACGGAAGAAATTTCTACTCCTTTGATGACAGTCAAGAAGAATCTATTGTTGGCTAGTTTATTTCCGGGTTGTTGCGAAGGTTGCCACATGTGTTCAATTCTGCCTGTTGGTTGCCACTTATTAAAATCAGGTGTTCAGCTCCTGATGGATAACAAAGAGATCATGTTCGAAAAGACTATGATTCCGTTAGTTCCAATTGAAGAAGTTGCCATCATAACCATTTCCGCCAATCCTTCCAAGGCTTCCTCGAGAAAGCCTGTTAGGATTACACCCATTCCAAGAATTGCTCCGTTAATCATTACTGTCCCTGGTCCTATCCCATACACTTCGGATAAGGTTGTCCCTTGGCACTATGGTGCCGATGTGTATTACCATGGAGTTAAACAAGACTTAAAGAGTGAGGAAGCTGATGCTAATATCAGCAATATTGTCGGGGCTAGCAAGGTCACCAGAAGCAGAAGACTCTTTTCTCCCGAGATTTCCCCTCCGACTGTCCACAAACCTGTTGTCATTCCATCTGCTAGTACATCAGCTACTATCTCAGTTCCTGTTCCAGTTATCACCCCTGTTGTCGAGCCATCTGGGACTCGGGGCAAAGAAATCACAGGTGAGCCTGCCCGGACGGAGGCACCTAAGAAGATCATTGTAGAAACCTCTAAGCAGGAGATAGAGGAAATTCTGAAGATTATCAAGAAAAGCGACTACAACGTAGTCGAGCAGTTGGGGCAGACCCCGTCTAAAATCTCCATGTTTTCCTTGTTATTGTGTTCTGAAGCTCATGCAAAGGATTTAATTGCTTTCCTCAAAACTGCGCATGTGCCGCAAGAAACTTCTGCCGATCAATTCAAAGACTGTGTAGCTAGTTTGACTGCCGACAATGGGTTGGGTTTCTCAGACGTAGATCTAACTGCTAAAGGAAGAAATCACAATGATGCTTTGCATGTCTCGATCGAGTGCAGGGGAACTACTATGGCCCATCCACTGGTGGATATTGGGTCCTCATTGAATGTTTTGCCCAAGAAATCATTAGACCGTATAGACTGTGAAGGTTTGATTCTAAAGCCGAGCAATATTGTGGTCAGGACTTTCGACGGATCAAAAAGGATGGTGCACGGGGAGGTGGACGTCCCTGTTAAAGTTGGCTCTCAGACTTTTGCTTCCACTTTCTATGTGATGGATATCAGACCATCATATTCTTGCTTGCTGGGTCGTCCTTGGATTCATAGGGTTGGGGCAGTGACTTCCACGCTCCACCAAATGTTGAAATATCCAGTAAAGGGGAAGATTGTTATGGTACGAGGTGAAGAGGAGTACATGGTGAGTCATCTCAATTCCTTTCGCTGTGTGGAGATGGATGGGGAGTTCATCGAAACCCCTTGTCAAAACTTTGAAGAGGTCCCCCAGACTTTGGCATTGACTGAAGTTGCTACTGACAAACCTCCAATGAAGATGGCTTCCCTCAAGGATGCCAGGGCTGTAATTGAAAAAGGTGGGTGTGCAAATTGGGGTCAGCTCCCTGATTTCACGCATAAAAATGACAAATTTGGTTTGGGCTTTACTACAGGGGCTCAAAGGGTTGTTCAGCACGCACAGATTGGAAGACCTCCTCTGCATATCAACAATCAGGGAGTTAATGCAATTGAAGATGGTGAAGAAGATTCAGATATCGACAGCTGGATCTACCCTACGACCAATGATGGATTGAACAACTGGACGACGAAGGACTTCATACCTGTTTCTTTTATTCCACAGTAATTGAATTTTGTTTTGAGATTTGTAATAAACAGTTTGAAACTTTACGGCCCGGTGCCTTGCCCGAGGCACCTTGGCTTTGCTTGTGAGGGCTTATTATTTGGCATTTTCATATATCATCAATAAAGCATTGGACGTTTCTTGCATTACAAATTTTGCGCTCCTTGATTTTCTTTTCTATCTCTCACTTTATCAAAACATCTATTCTCTTACACACACTCACATATCATAATGCAGATCGATATCCACTCTGGATCCCATTGATAACAACTCTGCTACTGCCAGTTATGACTTCGAAAATCCGATCATCCAAGCCGAGGACGAAGGTGGGGATGATTGTGAGGTACCCGGAGAACTTGCTAGACTGTTACTACAGGAAGAAAGGGCCATACAGCCTCATGAGGAGCCAGTTGAATCAGTGAATTTGGGTACAGAGGAAGACAGGAAAGAGGTCAAGATAGGTGTTAATCTGGAGCTTAGTGTCAAGCAACGGTTGATACAGATGATACGCGACTATGTTGAGATCTTTGCCTGGTCCTACGAAGATATGCCTGGTTTGGACACTGACATTATGGTACACCGCCTGTCGACTAAGGAAGACTGTCCTCCGGTAAAACAGAAGGTTCGCCGTATGCGTCCTGAGATGTCTGAGAAAATCAAAGATGAGGTCATGAAACAGTTTAACGCAGGATTTTTAGATGTTACTTCGTACCCGCAGTGGGTTGCCAATGTTGTTCCAGTACCTAAGAAGGATGGTAAGGTACAGATGTGTGTGGACTATAGAGATCTGAACAGGGCAAGCCCCAATGATGATTTCCCGCTTCCTCACATCGATGTTCTGGTCGACAACACCGCGCAGCATAAGATCTTCTCCTTTATGGATGGTTTTTCTGGTTAAAATCAAATCAAGATGGCTCCCGAGGACATGGAGAAGACAACTTTCGTTACGCAGTGGGGCACCTTCTGTTACAAAGTAATGCCTTCCGGGTTGAAGAATGCTGGGGCAACTTATCAGCGCGCCATGGTCGCTTTGTTCCACGACATGATTCACCATGAGATTGAGGTTTATGTTAATGACATGATCGCAAGGTCCCAGACTGAGGAAGAGCACCTAGATCATCTCCAGAAACTATTTGACAGGTTGAAAACGTACAAGCTAAGGTTGAATCCGAACAAGTGCACCTTCTGGGTAAGGTCTGGTAAGCTGTTGGGTTTCGTCGTCAGTGATAAGGGTATTCAGGTGGATCCTGCAAAAGTGAAATCCATACAGGAGATGCCAGCTCCCCGCATAAAAAAGGAAGTTAGAGGCTTTTTGGGACGTCTGAATTACATTGCAAGATTCATTTCACATCTGACTGCTACTTGTGAGCCGATCTTCAAGCTGCTGAAGAAAGATCAAGTGGTAAAATGGAATGATGAATGTCATACCACTTTTGAAAGGATCAAAGAATATCTTCAAGAACCGCCAATTTTGATGCCTCCAGTTGAAGAAAGACCTTTGATCTTATACTTGACAGTACTAGATAATTCAATAGGGTGCGTGCTGGGGCAGCATGACGAGTCTGGCCAAAAAGAGCATGCTATTTACTACCTTAGCAAAAAGTTTACCGACTGTGAGACCCGATACTCATTGCTCGAGAAAACTTGTTGCACTTTGGCATGGGCTGCTCTCCAGCTGAGATAGTATATGTTGACTCACACCACCTTATTGATATCAAAGATGGACCCAATCAAGTATATCTTCGAAAAGCCTTCCTTGTCCGGAAGAATAGCAAGATGGCAGATGATCTTAACTGAGTATGACATCCAATACACAACCCAAAAAGCAATCAAGGGGAGTGTATTGGCAGATCATTTGGTGTATCAGGCCGTGGATGACTACCAGTCCATGAATTTTGAGTTCCCGGATGAGAACATCATGTTGGTGACCGACTGTGAAGAACCTGGACCAGATGAAGGGCCTGAGGAAGGATCCCGATGGTCTATGTATTTTGATGGAGCCTCTAACGCATTGGGAAATGGCATCGGTGCTGTGATTATATCTCCTGAGGGTTGTCATACTCCGTTCACCGCCCGATTATGTTTCAACTGCACCAACAATATGGTGGAGTATGAAGCATGTATCCTGGGTCTTCGAGCAGCTATTAACCTGAGGATTAAGTTCTTGAGTGTATTCAGAGATTCTACTTTAGTGTTCAGTCAGATCAAAGGCTGGTGGGATACGAAGCACCCAAATCTTATTCCTTACAAAGAGTATGTACACACATTGCTTCCGCAATTTGAGGAGATAACCTTTGAACATTTCCCAAGAGAGGAGAACCAGTTAGCGGACGCGCTAGCTACCATGTCTTCTATGTTCAAGGTCAAGTGGGACAATGAAGCTCCCCAAATTACCATCGAGAGGTTGGACGAACCCGCTGTTGTACCCCAAATTTTGACCTAAGATATCATCTCCCATCTGCATCATTACATTGCAAGTATTTTGATCTATTGATTTTAAAAATTCATAACTTTCTCGAGTCGAGAGCTATTTATTTTGAACACTAAATTATTTAATCGATTCATGCTAAAATAATGTTTATTAATTGTTCGTTATCTTAAAATTAGATAATTGGAATCTGTTTTCGATTATTATATAATTTAAAGATTTATGAATAATGAAATAAACATTTTGAAGAGAGGTTTATTAATTGGTTAACAGTGATTATTTAATTATTTATCATTCTAGGTTAAATAATTGAAATTCTGTTTTCAATTGTTATAATTTAGAAAATTATGAATAATGAGTTAAATAATTGAAATTGTTAATTGATCAATGATGTTTATTTATTTGATTATCATTCGGAATTTAAGTAATTGAAATTAATTTTTTAATTATTATAAGTTAAAGAATTATAATCAATAAATAAATAATTGGAAAGAAAAAGAATTAATCGGGAAACAATAGAATTTTATTTCGCTTTATTACAATTGTTATTTAAATATTGTATTATTTACAAAATATTTATAATAACAAATTACATAAAAGTTTAAAGGAAAATAAAACTATTCTAATGTTTTCTAATTCTAAATCTTCTACCCAATGCCTTTTGTCTGCCCACTTGATTTTACCTGCAAAAACAATTAAAAGAAAAATTAGAATTGAACAAATAATTAAAAGCAGAAAATTATTTAGTGTTCATCATTAAAAGCAACGGCTGGAATCAGTTTACCCTTTTTTGTAAATCACGGGATTTCTCCCGGTTCACAAAAAGAGAGGAATTTTTATTTTCATAAATGAATGCATAATTTTGAATGCACAAATTCATTTTATTTTCAAAACTGCATAATTAAAAGTTAATTGCGTTTTTCAGAGTCCAATGCATATTTCAAAAAATATACACAGCATACAAAAGCCCATGCATAATTTCAAAACAGTATATGCAAGACAAACAAAATGCAACGTTAACATGCCATGCAAACATGGGGGAAAAAGCCAAAACAAATAGGCTCCTTACTGTTACATTACAAAGACAAAAAAGAAAGCATGCAGTTTAAACCAATTTGCAAGCAATATGCATTCCCTTTTCATCATGTTCCAGCCTATGCCTTTTCAGAACAAGAAAACAGTACATATCATTTTATTGTCAAAACTGTACTGAGAGAGAGAAGAGAGGAGGAAGTGTGGTTTTACAGGTTTGGCTTAGGCAGGAAATAGATACAAGACAACTGCAGTAACACAGTCAGTAAGAAGACAGAAAGCATGGAATAAGATACAAAACAAACTGGTGTAACAGTATGTACAGAGGCATCAAAGAAAATATTAAAAATATACCAAAGCCCTCAACGTAAACCTGAAGGCCAAAAACTGTTATAACATAACAAGAAAAATCACTACATATATACATCTATCTATCTCCAAGCCTTCAAAACTCAGAAAAATTATTGTCAAACAAATATACAAGAATTCTCAAAGTACTAAAAAGCATAACTTCAAGAACCTTGCTGCCTCAAAACCGAACCTCTTAACCATGTCAAACCTGTCCTGTTTTAAAGCCTAAGCCATGGAAGCTTAACCATAAACCAACAACCTTGGCCAAAACCTCATTAACCTGATTGAGCCCTCAAACCAATATCACAAGCATCATTCAAAACCATAAACATATGGCCTAAACCATTCAACTGCATTACTAAACCTGCTGACTGCATAATACCACAAAACTTGCTACCAACCATTTTCATCAAAAACCATACACAACCTAAACCATTAACCTGCTACTGATTAAACCATTTCAAAAACCAGTAGAACCATTTCAAAACCAAAATTTTATGGCCTAACAACGAAAACCAATTCCCCTGTTTCCATCAACCTGCGTAAAACCAACATAACCATGGCCTAAACCTGTCAAGCCATTACCATTTCAAAACCAGTAGCCATGGCCTAAAAGCTGAAAACCAGCATGAACACCATAACCACAATGCAACTTACCTGAGATTGTCCAAACCAGAAAAGCCTCAGCATAGCATCATTGGCCAAAAGCAAAAGCATACAGAAGTGAGAACGAAGGAGAAAACTAGTCAAAAAAAAGCATTTTTCAACAGTAGCACTCAAACGTCCAAAACATTGAAGCATACAGTACCAAGGCAAGAAGAAGAAGAACACAAATACACAAACCAGGGTCCAGTAGTCCGAAGCAAGCTCGCGACGCATCACCTTTCCTCGCCGCCCTTGGCCTCCGTCGCACGCCCCAACTTCCTCCTCCGTCTCCGCCTCTAGGTAACGATTTCTTTTCTTTCTTTGACTTTCATAATACCTCCAACAAACAATAATAGAGAATCAAAATCAAGCAGATAAAAACATGAACATGCAATAATCAAAACCTAGCGAAGTAAAGGATGAAGCTTGTACCGTAAAAATCCGTCGCCCCCTAACGTTTGGCTGGAGGGAAGAGGAAAGCGGGATGCTGGTGGCCATTCAGGCAAAAGCTCAGGCAGAAGCTCAGGCAAAGGCAAAAGACGCGAAGACGAAGAAGAGAGAAAGATCGCCGCTCTGCACATAACCAAACCCTAATCCCTTTTCCAATTAACAAATCATGTTTAACCTTAAAAACGTTTGTAAACCAAATGGGCCTCACCCCATTTTCCTGCCTAAACCAAACGATTTGCTTTATTCACCCCCTATCTTGCTTCTGATGCTATTAATCTTGGGCCTCCTAAAACCCCTTTTGGCCCATTTTGTTTTTTCCTTTAGTTTGTTTTAATGAATCAACTTAATTCACTTTTTGTTTCTAATTAATAATAATAAATAACCTTTCTATATAGTTAATTAAATATATTATTCTTAATGGTATTAATTACTAATGAACAAATTTTGTTATATAATTAGGGCCTTTTATAAAATTAGTTAAAATACTCAATTTAGTATAAGACATTAAGTCATCTTTTAATAATACTTTATATTAAAAAATATCAAAACTCTAAAAAAGGGATAAAAAATAGAAACTTAAAAAACTTAAAAAAACATTTTATTCCCCTTAATTAATTCTCATTTTACTTTTATCCATTTTAAAAATGCGTAAAAATGAAAACTATTAAAAATACTTTCTTTTCATTAATATTAAACAAAAATCATAAAAAATGCATATTTATACCCTTTAGTCTTTTATTTAAATTGTTGTATATCATTTATTTATCATAATTTTCTGCTTACTTGTTTATTCTGTTTACGTTTAAATCCAAGGGAAAAAACGATTGAATTTGTCGACTTCATGTCCTCAAGTCTAATTGCGCGAACTTTCGCATTTCATTAAAACTTAGGATAATTTTTCCTCAAATATTCAATATTTTCGAAACTTATACCTTTTAAGCAAAAACTTCGACATTAGGTCGTCGTATCTTCAAAAACTCGTCCGTACCCTGTTTTCGACCAAAATGATTCATTTTCCAATCAAACGAACATTTTTCTTTACAAACAAATATTTCAAAAGGTTCATATAGAGTACTATAGATACATTGGGTGCTAATACCTTCCCATTGTATAACCAACCCCCGAACCATAGATCTCTTTTCAAAAACGCCTTGTATTTTTATTACTTTTAAAAAGTATTATTTACATTGCATATTTAGGGTTTTATTTAGCTCTTTCCCCTTTCCCTTGGAAACAATAAAGCGCGGTGGCGACTCTTGCTTTTGTGAGACGAATTAATCAATAATTCGATCTCCGATTTACCCCGCTACATTTTTTATCGCTACAGAATTGGCGACTCTGCTGGGGAAAGATTGACCTCTTGCTGGTCCATCCCTAAGTGGGTTAAGCCTAATTTGTTTTATCTGTTTTATTATTTGATATGTTTGATTATGTGTTTAAAGTGGGGTGTTTGGGTTTTTTACAAAGGACGAATCCTATACCCGGATTAAGTAACACTTAAGGAATAGGACGGGCGGTATAATCATGTTAACTTTGAGGGAGTAATCCCGAAGAAGGAGGCATGAGATCCCCCACTCAATGGAAGGCCCTCTTGAACTTAATATTTGTTTACCGAGTAATCAGGAAGACATTATTATGTTCGACCTAGGAGCCCGAGAAGTTGAGAACCGTAGAACCCTAACCCATCTTGGCTTTTTAGGTGTAGCGCGGAAACTATAACAGAGTAATTCGGAAGTAGTTGTTACGCGATGCTACGCTCGGACGAGTTTCTCTTGAGAATATTGCTAATTATTGAGTAATCAAGACATTGGTAATATCCGAAGGAGGAATGTAGACTTTGGGAACTCTTAGAACATTGTCTTACAGGTGTGATTGAACCACTAGTACATACCTTTGGGTGGGCTTTACCCTCGACTCCATGCCGAATGTTGAACCTTTGAACCCCATGTTTGCAAGCTTGTGTGTGACTGTTGCATTATCATTCATTCATGCACTCATTAGCATCTTTGTGGAAAAAAAACTTGTTTTTCAAGGAACTTCGGAATGATTTTTGCAGACATCTCAGGTTATTATGGAACTTGGAAGGAGAAATACTCGAAGCTTTAGTTTTAAGGAGCCCGAGATCGAAGAGCTGAGGAGTTTGATTCCGAGGATCGAGAACCCGAAGGATTTTCAGAAGAAGTATGGGTCTATTGTACCTCTCATGAAGCGCAAGATGAAGGAAGGCATCCTCAATACGTTGGTTCAATTCTATGATCCCTTGTACCGATGTTTCACTTTTCCGGATTACCAGTTGGTGCCCACTTTAGAAGAGTATTCCTACATACTTGGTTTGCCGATCACCGACTGTGTTCCTTTTTCTGGATTAGAAGAGGAGCCCAAATCTCACGAGATAGCAACCATCACCCACTTGAAGAAGTCAGAGATAGAGGAGAACATGACTACAAAAGGGGGAATCCGGGGTTTGTCTGCGCAGTTTTTGTTGAAGAAAGCTCGTCATTTTGCTGAGATAAAGGATACTATTGCCTTCAAAGACGTGTTTGCTTTACTTGCGTATGGTCTATTCTTGTTCCCTAACGTTGATAAGTTTGTGGATATCAACGCCATCAGAATTTTCTTGATTGGAAATCCGGTCCCTACGCTGCTAGGAGATACCTACTACTCCATCCATCTTCGAAACTCTTATCAAGGAGGGATGATTATTTGTTGTGTACTGTTGCTGTATCAGTGGTATGTTTCGCATCTACCTGGGTCTGATGTTTTCTGGGATCTCGAGAAGGAACCACGTTGGGCGCCAAAGATTATGGCTCTCACTCATTTCGACATTGATTGGTATAATCGAGTTTACTACGACGTGAAGATTATTGATAGCTGTGGTGCTTTTCCTAACGTGCCTCTTCTCAGTACGAGAGGTGGAATCCACTATAACCCTGTTCTCGCGCGCCGTCAGTTTGGGTACCCGATGAGAGATAAGCCAAACAACATCCATGTGAGTGGTTTCTTTCTACAGGAAGGACAAGATCATCAGGCAACTAAGAGGGAGATCGAAGGAGCTTGGCGCCACATCCATAGGAAAGGGAGAGATATGTTAGGACATAGGGGTGCCGTTTCTTTGGAGCCTTACCTACAGTGGGTCCGTGCTAGGGCTTGTGCTCTCAAGATGCCCTATAAACTTGAGAAACCTTTATTCCCTGCCATTGCACCATCATCTGTTGTTATCCCTATCGCGAACATAGGAGAATACCAAGGAAATCTGGCTAGGATGAAGTCCGAGAGGGATGCTTGGAAAGAAAGGTACCATATGTCTGAATATGAGAATCGAGTCCTGACTCGACAATTAAAGGAAAAGGAGGAGTTGTTGTTTATTCAAGACGGTCGGTTCATTGATCACGATGAGAAGCTTCGTCAAAAGGATGCCTTGCTGAAGAAGTATGCTAGTGAAAGGAAGAGAAAGAGGGAGGGTCCGGTAAGCGTTGCTCTTGTTCCTAATCCGCAGAAGGAAATCATTGATCGACTGGTAGCTGAGAAGAAAGAGATGGAAGACTTTTATGAAGAGAAGATCAAGAAGCTCCGGTTACAGTTGGTGTTTGGTCCCTCATCTGATGATTCTGAGTGATCTCTATCTTTTAGTTTTATTTTATTGATGTCATTTTGTAAAACTATGTAAAAGGGCTTCATGCTCCGAAGTTGTAATTTATTGCTTTATTATGGGCTTCATGCTCCAAAGTTGTAATTTATTGCTTTATTTTAGACTTCATGTTTAAAATTGTAATTTATCACTTTATTATGGATTTCATGTTTCGAAGTTGTAATTTATTGCTTTCATTATTGGGTTGTTATCCCAAGGTTGTAATTTACCGTTTTGATATTCCAAATTGTAAGTTGTAATTTACTGTTTTCAGTTAATGGATTGAGTTTTTGTTGTTCCAAATTCCTTTACCATTGATGTATGCAAAATTATTAAAGTTCCTTGAAAAACTTTTAAAAATGAATCATCATTTGCATCGCACATCATGCATCATTCAACATTTCACTTCACATGTTTTCTAGAGTCTTATCCTTGTTCTTTTTCCACTCCCGAAGGTTGTCAAGCTGTCTCACCGATACGACACTCGGGCCAATCGTCAGAGGAAAATGGAAGATTTGGAACAGGAAAATCATGAGCTTCATGGGGAAGTTGCTACACTTCGTGTCGAGATGGAAAAGTTAACTGCGTTAGTGGAAAGTTTGGTGGTTGTTCAGAATCAGCCATCGACTACAGCTGCCGAGATTCAGACTTCAACTCCAGTGGTTTCTGAGATTGTCATCGTTCCTGCATCCGTGACTCAAATCAACTCCCCGCTTCAACATCAGATGTCGAAGGGTTTTCCGTGGGGAATGCCTTACAACTTTGTGCCAGAGGGGTATCAGCCTGCCGTACAACCTTTGTTTCAACCTGCTTTGTCTCTTCCTCAGCCAGAGACAACTGCCATGTCGCCAGTAATTCCGTCTGTGACACCTTTTCCGCAACCGATTATGACAATCGTTACTCCTGTGGTCCACTCCGTGCCATACTTGAATGAACCTACTTACCCTGCCGAGCCTGCTGAAAGTTTGGGTCTTTTTGATAGAATGGAAGAATTTCAGGATCAATTCCAGGAAATGCAGAAGGAGCTTAGAGCATTGAAGGGGAAAGATTTGTTTGGGAAGAACACGCATGACCTCTGTTTAGTTTCGAATGTCAAGATTCCAGCGAAATTCAAAGTGCCAGACTTTGAGAGATATAAGGGTGATTCGTGTCCTAGAAGTCATTTGACAATGTACGTGAGAAAGATGTCTACGTATTCCGATGATCATGATTTATTGATTCATTATTTTCAAGATAGTTTGACGGGTGCTGCTCTGAAGTGGTATATGGGCTTAGACAGCATTCGGATCCGCAACTTCAACGATCTTAGCGAAGCTTTTGTTCACCAGTATAAGTACAACATTGACATGGCACCGGACAGGGATCAACTCCGGGCGATGTCGCAGAGAGACCGAGAATCTTTTAAGGAATACGCCCAGAGGTGGCGTGAAATTGCTGCTCAAATCTATCCACCTCTTGAGGAGAAAGAGATGACGAAGATATTTTTGAAGACTTTGGGATCCTTTTACTATGAAAGAATGATAGCCAGCGCACCCAGTGACTTCACCGAAATGGTAAGCATGGGCATGCGGTTAGAGGAAGGGATTCGTGAAGGGCGTTTGGTTAAAGAAGGAAGTTCGTCTAGCAGTACTAAGAAGTTTGGAAGTGTTTTCCCGAAAAGAAAAGAGCAGGATGTCAGCGCTTTGTTTCCAGGTAGACCTAGGAGAGGTTACTCTCATGTTGCGGCAGTCACTCCGGCTGTCCGCCCAGCTTTGATGACCCCAGCTCATCAAACCCCACCAACTCAACAGCAGCCATTTCAGCAGCAGCCTCGACAACAGGCTTATCCATTTAACAATCAGAACCGTTCACCCATAAAACTGCAGTTCGATGCCATTTCTATGACTTATACTGAATTGTTCCCTGCTCTTATCAGAAAGAATCTCATAACGACAAAGCCTCCTCCTGTCGCACCGAACAGTACTTCTCCGTGGTACAAGGCGGATCAGTTTTGTGAGTATCATCAAGGGTCGCCGGGGCACAACCTTGAGAATTGCTTTGCTCTGAAGGCGGACGTGCAGAGATTGATCAAGAATGGTATCTTGTCGTTTAAGGATGTTAATCCAAATGTGAGAGATAATCCTTTGCCTCGACATGGGGCAGCTTCAGTGAATATGGTGGAAGGTTGTCCGGGGAAGTTTCGAGTTTTTCAAGTTGAACACATAAGAGAGTCGTTGATCAGGTTACATCAGAGTTTGAGAAGACTTGCCTTTGTTAGGCACCAGCATGATTATGACATTTGTGAGTTTTGTTCAAGGGAGGTTGATTGTCCTATCGTGAAGGAGGACATTCAGAAGTTGTTAGACCAGAGAGTTATCACCATTACGTATGACAGAAATCCGGAGGATGAAGTGAATGTTATCATACCACAATTCAATTTGCCTGAATCAGTAGAGATTGCTTACGACAGTCAGACTGCACCTGTTGATCCTTTGATTATTTACCCACCTGGCCCTGTGCCTTACAGCTCAGACCAAGCTGTACCGTATAAGTATAATGCCACAATGATTGAGAATGGGGCGGAAGTCCCCATACCAACGAGACCATCTTTTGTTAACATTGCCGATGTAAGTAGAGTTACGAGAAGTGGACGTGTTTTTGCAGCAGTACCTTTGAAGAGACCAGAAGTTCAAGTTAGGAGACCCATGCCGGCGGAGATTCCAGTGAGAAATGTTGAGCCAAGAGCTGAGATAGGCCGATCCAGTGAACCTATCCCTCACCCCGAGGATGATGAGATTCTGAAGCTTATCAAAAGAAGTGAATATAAGATCGTGGACCAGCTTTTGCAAACACCTTCCAAGATTTCCTTGCTTGCTTTATTGAGAGATTCTGGTGCGCATAGAGAAGCTTTGATGAAGGTCTTGGACCAGGCGTTCGTGGACCATGATGTGACGGTTGACCAGTTTGACGGGATTGTGGGAAATATCACTTCATGTAACAATCTTGGTTTCAGTGATGAGGAGCTCCCAGAGGAAGGGAGAAACCATAATATGGCTTTACACATCTCAGTAAGTTGTGGGAATGATACCTTGTCAAGTGTGTTGGTGGATACAGGTTCGTCGTTGAATGTGATGCCCAAGACTACTTTATCTCGGCTCTCATATCCAGGTGCTCCTATGAGACCCAGTGGAGTGATTGTTAAAGCATTTGATGGTTCTAGGAAGACAGTCATTGGTGAAGTGGATCTTCCTATAGTGATTGGTCCCCATACTTTTCAAATCACTTTCCAAGTGATGGATATCCGTGCTGCCTATAGTTGCTTATTGGGTCGTCCATGGATCCATGATGCAGGGGCAGTCACCTCCACGCTCCATCAGAGACTAAAGTTTGTAAGGCATGGGAAGCTAGTGATGATTGGGGGAGAGCAAGCTATGGTGGTAAGCCATTTATCATCATTCTCTTTTATTGATGCTGATGAGGATGTTGGAACCCAGTTCCAAGGTTTATCTGTTGCCAAGAATGAAGTGAAGAAGCAAGGGGCATCCATCTCTTCTTTTGAGGATGCGCGGCGAGTGGTGGAAAGTGGTTCGGCCGAAGGATGGGGCCAGGTGTTGACGTTGCCCGAAAACAAGTATGGGGAAGGTCTTGGTTTTCGTCCTGTGTCCGCGAGAGTCAAGCAAGAGGTGGTTGTTCGTCCAATTCAAGAGGTTTTCCGAAGTGTAGGGTTTATACATCCTGAAGTGGATGCCATCATAGATGATGATTCCGAGGAAGATTTGCCCGTTTTTGTGACGCCTGGATTAGCTTGCCAGAACTGGATAGCTGTTGATGTTCCTGTTGTTATGCACCTTTCCGAGTAATGTTTTGTTTTGTTTTTTCTTTGAAAAAATTTGCTATGCCCAAGGCGAAGAGTATTTTGTGTCGGGCTATGAAAAATAATTCCTTTTGCTCTACCCAAGGCAAAAGAGATATGTTTGGGCTCCTTGTTTCAAGTATTTCCCTTTAATGAATAAAAATGTTATTTTGTCCACTACTGTTTTATTTTTCACTTTTTTGGGAAATAGTAATGAAATTAATTAATAACCTTTTGTTTTATTTGCACAAATCGATTTCTAAAATAAAGCATAGTCATATGTGCAGATTAATCCATGACTTAACCATCGAAAACAATGATCCTATGCCCTCTCCCAACTTTGAATTCCCTGTGTTCAGAGCCGAAGAAGAGGATGGTGAAGAGATTCCTGTTGAGATTTCCCGTTTGCTTGAGCATGATGAGAAGATTATTCAACCATTTGAAGAACCTTTAGAGTTGGTCAACTTGGGTGATGAAGAAGTTAGAAAGGAAGTCAAAGTCGGAGCATTGCTTATCCCGGAAGTTAAGGAGAAGATGTTGGAGCTTCTCAAAGAGTATGTTGACGTGTTTGCTTGGTCCTACCAAGATATGCCAGGTTTGGACAATGAAATTGTGGAGCATCGTTTACCGTTGAGACCTGAGTGTCCGCCGATCAAGAAGAAGTTGAGAAGGACTCGTCCCGACATGGCTGACAAGATCAAAGAGGAGGTTCAGAAATAGATCAATGAAGGTTTCCTTGTTACATCGGTCTATCCTCAATGGTTATCCAACATAGTGCCTGTTGCAAAGAAAGATGGCAAGGTTCGGATGTGTGTAGACTACAGAGATCTGAATAGAGCTAGCCCAAAGGATGACTTCCCATTACCTCATATTGACGTATTGGTCGACAGTACCGCCAAGTTCAAAGTCTTTTCTTTCATGGATGGTTTCTCTGGTTACAATCAAATCAAGATGGCACCGGAAGATATGGAGAAGACCGCTTTCATTACACCTTGGGGAACTTTTTGCTATCGGGTTATGCCGTTTGGTTTGAGGAATGCGGGTGCAACATACCAAAGAGCCATGACTGCTTTGTTCCATGACATGATGCATAAGGAGATCGAAGTGTATGTGGATGACATGATTGCCAAATCGCAGACTGAGGAGGATCATTTGGAACATTTGTTGAAGTTATTCCAGCGTTTGAGAAAGTACAAACTCCGTCTGAATCCCAACAAGTGCACTTTTGGTGTTCGTTCTGGAAGACTTCTGGGTTTCATTGTCAGTCAGAAAGGTATTGAAGTAGATCCTGATAAAGTCAAAGCTATTCGAGAAATGCCCGCACCCAAGACGGAAAAACAAGTAAGAGGATTCCTCGGGAGACTGAATTATATTTCTAGATTTATATCTCATATGACTGCTACCTGTGGGCCGATTTTCAAGCTTCTCCGAAAGAACCAAGGATGTGTGTGGACAGAAGATTGTCAGAAAGCTTTTGATAGCATCAAAGAGTATTTGCTTGAACCTCCCATTTTGATCCCTCCGGTGGAAGGAAGACCTTTGATTATGTACCTGACTATATTGGAAGACTCTATGGGATGTGTGCTTGGTCAACAAGATGAGACTGGAAGAAAGGAACATGCCGTATATTATCTGAGTAAGAAATTCACAGACTGTGAGTCTCGATACTCATTGCTTGAGAAAACCTGTTGTGCTTTAGCTTGGGCTGCTCGCCGTCTGCGCCAGTATATGATTAACCACACCACTTGGTTGATCTCCAAAATGGATCCGATCAAGTACATCTTTGAGAAGCCCGCCTTATCTGGAAGAATAGCCCGTTGGCAGATGTTGTTGTCCGAATATGACATTGAGTATCACACTCAGAAAGAAATTAAAGGAAGTATTTTAGCCGATCATTTGGCTCACCAACCAATTGACGATTATCAATCCATCAAGTTTGATTTCCCAGATGAAGATGTTATGTACTTGAAAGCTAAAGATTGTGAAGAGCCGTTACCTGAAGAAGGACCTGATCCCGAATCGCGTTGGGGTTTAATATTTGACGGAGCTGTGAATTCCTATGGAAATGGAATTGGGGCAATCATCGTCACTCCCCGAGGTACTCATATCCCGTTCACGGCGAGGCTGAAGTTTGACTGCACGAACAACATGGCGGAGTATGAGGCATGTATTATGGGTCTCGAAGAAGCGGTGGATTTAAGGATTAAGATTCTTGATATTTACGGAGATTCTGCATTGGTAATTAATCAAATCAAAGGAGAATGGGAGACTCGTCATCCTGGTTTGATCCCTTACAGAGACTATGCTAGAAGATTGTTAACTTTCTTCAACAAAGTGGAATTACATCATATCCCTAGATATGAAAACCAAATGGCTGATGCTTTAGCTAATTTGTCTTTAATGTTTCAAGTGAATGGTTGGAACGATGTGCCTACAATCCGGGTTATGCGCCTCGACAGACCTGCTCATGTGTTCTCAGTAGAAGAGGTCACCGACGACAAACCGTGGTTATATGACATTAAACGTGTTCTTCAAACTCAAGAGTACCCGCCTGGGGCATCCAATAAAGATAGGAAGACGTTGAGAAGATTAGCAAGCAGTTTCTTTCTCAATGAAGAAGTTTTGTATAAGAGGAATTACGACATGGTCTTGCTCAGATGTGTAGACAGACGTGAAGCAGACATGCTGATGCCGGAAGTACATGAAGGGTCCTTTGGCACTCATGCCAATGGACATGCAATGGCTAGAAAGATGTTGAGAGCTGGTTACTATTGGATGACAATGGAATCTGATTGTTGCAAATATGTGAAGAAATGTCATAAATGCCAGATTCATGCGGACAAGATGCACGTGCCGCCGACCCTCCTCAATGTTATATCTTCACCTTGGCCTTTCTCTATGTGGGGCATTGATATGATTGGGATGATTGAACCCAAAGCTTCAAATGGTCATAGTTTCATCTTGGTAGCGATCGATTATTTTACTAAATGGGTGGAAGCAGCATCTTATGCTAATGTAACCAGACAGGTGGTAGTCAGATTTATCAAGAATCAGATCATTTGTCGATACGGTATCCCGAGCAAGATCATCACTGATAATGGTTCGAATTTGAATAACAAGATGATGAGAGAACTTTGTGAAGAGTTCAAGATCGAACATCATAATTCTTCTCCTTACAGACCGAAGATGAATGGGGTTGTTGAAGCTGCTAACAAGAACATCAAGAAGATTGTCCAGAAGATGGTGGTAACTTCTAAGGATTGGCATGAAATGCTTCCGTTTGCTCTGCACGGGTACCGTACTTCAGTTCGAACTTCAACAGGCGCAACCCCATTTTCCCTAGTTTATGGTATGGAAGAAGTACTCCCCGTGGAGGTTGAGCTTCCGTCTCTGAGAGTGTTGATGGAGGCTAAACTTTCTGAGGCTGAATGGTGTCAAAGTAGATTTGATCAGTTGAATTTAATCGAAGAGAAGAGATTGACGGTGTTGTGTCACGGTCAATTGTATCAGCAGAGAATGAAGAAGGCTTTTGATAAGAAGGTTCGACCGCGCGAGTTCAGAGAAGGTGATCTTGTGCTCAAGAAGATATTATCTTTCCAACCTGATTCAAGGGGCAAGTGGACTCCGAATTATAAAGGACCGTATGTTGTTAAGAAAGTCTTCTCTGGAGGTGCTTTGATTCTCACCAATATGGACGGTGAAGAACTCCCGCTTCCCATGAACGCCGATACAGTCAAGAAGTATTTCGCTTAGGCGAGCTTTTGGTCAGACCAGTCTTGGAATTTGAGTACATTTGGGATTCGAAGTTGTTAGGGAGAATAGCGATCATTGTTTTTGTGTAACCTTTTATTTCATGTACTATTTCCCAAACTTTTGTAAACTGTTGGAGGCGCGTTGTTAGCGAACTACCAGCTTATTAATGAAATTTGAGCATTTACCTTTTGTGGGCAAAATTTTAGTTTTATGGAAATACTTGAAACAAATTTACTTAAAGTATTCTTGTTTTAAAAAAATGTGTCGTGAATAATGGAAGGAATATTAACAGTTGTTCCGAGGATGGTCGAGCCATGAAATGCAAACCGTACAGTTTTTTATCCTTGCATGATGAACATGTTTCGTTTCGAACCGTCATGAAGTGTTGGTTGTGTACACCCTTGGTTCTAGCGGTGCTAAGTTTGGTGACTCCCCAGTTGTTCCAGTTAAGTGTTGTTTTGGCTACCTTTGTTTGGGAGATTTTGAAGTGCGGTACGCTTCGTCTTATGCCAGTGGCCTATTGGTATTAGAAGATTGGATTTGAACACTTTTCTCCTCAGAAGATTTGAGCCTTGGGGGGGGGGGGGGGCGTTACGCTCCGACGTTGCTTGGTGTTTCCAGTTCCAGTTATCTTCCGTTTTTTTCAAGATTGGCCGAGTATCTATTATGCTGTGACATCTTATTATCTTCAAGATATTCCGTCTGTCTGTTTTGTCAGCATAACATTCATTTACTCATTTACACTCATATCAGCATGCATATTCACATTTGCCGTTGATTTTGGGTTGTACTTTGTTTGTTCAAACAATGTACATTTTTCTTTCCAAGTAGAAGGTTAGCTTAGGCAGAAAACGTGCTTCCTTTCTAAATTCCCCAACTGAGCTAATCCTCATGGATGATTTTTGGTTTAGCCTACCTTGTCCATTTCTGGATAGGGAGAATCCCCAATCGAGTTACTTTCTCATTGGGTGGAGTCTTGTTTGACTGTTTTTCTCTCTAGTTTATCCCTGGATGAAGTTGTTGCCTCTTGCATAGGCTATCTTATGATTTTCCCCAGTGAAGTCACGACCTGGACGAGTGGTGCATTTATTTTGCACATTTAAGTATATGATCTCCTCGGGAAGGATTGATTCATGATTCCCTTTGACGAAGATTCTACTCTCTGCCGGTGTCATTGCAATTCCCTTCTGAATTATCCTTTGGAGAACGGCAGGCGGCAGCTCTTCACGAGCAACTTGTACGTTATTATTATATTGGAAAACGACAGGCGGCAGCTCTTCACGAGCAACTTGTACGTTATTATTATATTGGAAAACGACAGGCGGCAGCTCTTCACGAGCAACTTGTGCGTTATTATTATTTTGGAAAACGACAGGCGGCAGCTCTTCATGAGCAACTTGTGCGTTATTATTATTTTCGGAAAATGGCAGGCGACAGCTCTTCACGAGCAACTTGTACGTTATTATTATTGGCAGACGACAAGCGGCAGCTCTTCACGAGCAACTTGTACGTTATTATTATCTTGGAGAACGGCAGGCGGCAGCTCTTCATTACGTTATAGACACCGTTGGAAAATGACAAGCGGCAGCTCTTCACGAGCAACTTGTACGCTATCATTTTTGGAAAACGACAAGCGGCAGCTCTTCACGAGCAACTTGTACATTATTACTTTTCTGGAATACAGCAAGCGGCAGCCTCTTTATTTGAGCAACTTGTATGTTATTGGTATTTTCTTTGGACAACAGCAAGTGGCAGCCTCTTTATTTGAGCAACTTGTATGTTATTGGTATTTTCTTTGGACGACGGCAAGTGGCAGTTTCTTTATTTGAACAACTTGCGTCTCTACAATATTATTATATCAGCATTAATGAGTATATCTCCGAAAATCTCGCAGAGAAGTCTGTTACGAATCTTTACCTTCAGAAGTCGGTAATCAGTTATCAGCAATTTGATACTCTCTGTCTATCGTTGACCTTGAGTTGCGAACTCACTGTTATTTTGGGTCAATAATCTATTTTATGGCCTATGCAAGATGCCTTCTTTGTTAGGTTCAGAGGTCGTATTCCCTCAATTTTACTCACTGTCAGGAGTCTGTCTTTGAAGTCGATAGCTCGTTTCCCCAGTAGTGTATAGCCCACGTCTCTGTGATTTGTTGGTGTTCGATTCCTCCAACATTGTCTTGTTTCATACAACATCTTTCTCTGCAAATTCAATCACTGCATTCATATCAAACATAAGGGCGGCATCTTAGGACAAAATTTGCGTAATTATGTATTTAAGTACCTTCAATCTCGTCGAAACGAAGATTTCAATCTTCATATCTCCGGATAGAAGAAACTTAAATAGGGGCAGCTGTTGTACCCCAAATTTTGACCTAAGATATCATCTCCCATCTGCATCATTACATTGCAAGTATTTTGATCTATTGATTTTAAAAATTCATAACTTTCTCGAGTCGAGAGCTATTTATTTTGAACACTAAATTATTTAATCGATTCATGCTAAAATAATGTTTATTAATTGTTCGTTATCTTAAAATTAGATAATTGGAATCTGTTTTCGGTTATTATATAATTTAAAGATTTATGAATAATGAAATAAACATTTTGAAGAGAGGTTTATTAATTGGTTAACAGTGATTATTTAATTATTTATCATTCTAGGTTAAATAATTGAAATTCTGTTTTCAATTGTTATAATTTAGAAAATTATGAATAATGAGTTAAATAATTGAAATTATTAATTGATCAATGATGTTTATTTATTTGATTATCATTCGGAAATTAAGTAATTGAAATTAATTTTTTAATTATTATAAGTTAAAGAATTATAATCAATAAATAAATAATTGGAAAGAAAAAGAATTAATCGGGAAACAATAGAATTTTATTTCGCTTTATTACAATTGTTATTTAAATATTGTATTATTTACAAAATATTTATAATAACAAATTACATAAAAGTTTAAAGGAAAATAAAACTATTCTAATATTTTCTAATTCTAAATCTTCTACCCAATGCCTTTTGTCTGCCCACTTGATTTTACCTGCAAAAACAATTAAAATAAAAATTAGAATTGAACAAATAATTAAAAGCAGAAAATTATTTAGTGTTCATCATTAAAAGCAACGGCTGGAATCAGTTTACCCTTTTTTGCAAATCACGGGATTTCTCCCGGTTCACAAAAAGAGAGGAATTTTTATTTTCATAAATGAATGCACAATTTTGAATGCACAAATTCATTTTATTTTCAAAACTGCATAATTAAAAGTTAATTGCATTTTTCAGAGTCCAATGCATATTTCAAAAAATATACACAGCATACAAAAGCCCATGCATAATTTCAAAACAGTATATGCAAGACAAACAAAATGCAACGTTAACATGCCATGCAAACATGGGGGAAGAAGCCAAAACAAATAGGCTCCTTACTGTTACATTGCAAAGACAAAAAGAAAGCATGCAGTTTAAACCAATTTGCAAGCAATATGCATTCCCTTTTCATCATGTTCCAGCCTATGCCTTTTCAGAACAAGAAAACAGTACATATCATTTTATTGTCAAAACTGTACTGAGAGAGAGAAGAGAGGAGGAAGTGTGGTTTTACAGGTTTGGCTTAGGCAGGAACTAGATACAAGACAACTGCAGTAACACAGTCAGTAAGAAGACAGAAAGCATGGAATAAGATACAAAACAAACTGGTGTAACAGTATGTACAGAGGCATCAAAGAAAATATTAAAAATATACCAAAGCCCTCAACGTAAACCTGAAGGCCAAAAACTGTTATAACATAACAAGAAAAATCACTACACATATACATCTACTATCTCCAAGCCTTCAAAACTCAGAAAAATTATTGTCAAACAAATATACAAGAATTCTCAAAGTACCAAAAAGCATAACTTCAAGAACCTTGCTGCCTCAAAACCGAACCTCTTAACCATGTCAAACATGTCCTGTTTTAAAGCCTAAGCCATGGAAGCTTAACCATAAACCAACAACCTTGGCCAAAACCTCATTAACCTGATTGAGCCCTCAAACCAATATCACAAGCATCATTCAAAACCATAAACATATGGCCTAAACCATTCAACTGCATTACTAAACCTGCTGACTGCATAATACCACAAAACTTGCTACCAACCATTTTCATCAAAAACCATACACAACCTAAACCATTAACCTGCTACTGATTAAACCATTTCAAAAACCAGTAGAACCATTTCAAAACCAAAATTTTATGGCCTAACAACGAAAACCAATTCCCCTGTTTCCATCAACCTGCGTAAAACCAACATAACCATGGCCTAAACCTGTCAAGCCATTACCATTTCAAAACCAGTAGCCATGGCCTAAAAGCTGAAAACCAGCATGAACACCATAACCACAATGCAACTTACCTGAGATTGTCCAAACCAGAAAAGCCTCAGCATAGCATCATTGGCCAAAAGCAAAAGCATACAGAAGTGAGAACGAAGGAGAAAACTAGTCAAAAAAAAGCATTTTTCAACAGTAGCACTCAAACGTCCAAAACATTGAAGCATACAGTACCAAGGCAAGAAGAAGAAGGACACAAATACACAAACCAGGGTCCAGTAGTCCGAAGCAAGCTCGCGACGCATCACCTTTCCTCGCCGCCCTTGGCCTCCGTCGCACGCCCCAACTTCCTCCTCCGTCTCCGCCTCTAGGTAACGATTTCTTTTCTTTCTTTGACTTTCATAATACCTCCAACAAACAATAATAGAGAATCAAAATCAAGCAGATAAAAACATGAACATGCAATAATCAAAACCTAGCGAAGTAAAGGATGAAGCTTGTACCGTAAAAATCCGTCGCCCCCTAACGTTTGGCTGGAGGGAAGAGGAAAGCGGGATGCTGGTGGCCATTCAGGCAAAAGCTCAGGCAGAAGCTCAGGCAAAGGCAAAAGACGTGAAGACGAAGAAGAGAGAAAGATCGCCGCTCTGCACATAACCAAACCCTAATCCCTTTTCCAATTAACAAATCATGTTTAACCCTAAAAACGTTTGTAAACCAAATGGGCCTCACCCCATTTTCCTGCCTAAGCCCAACGATTTGCTTTATTCACCCCCTATCTTGCTTCTGATGCTATTAATCTTGGGCCTCCTAAAACCCCTTTTGGCCCATTTTGTTTTTTCCTTTAGTTTGTTTTAATGAATCAACTTAATTCACTTTTTGTTTCTAATTAATAATAATAAACAACCTTTCTATATAGTTAATTAAATATATTATTCTTAATGGTATTAATTACTAATGAACAAATTTTGTTATATAATTAGGGCCTTTTATAAAATTAGTTAAAATACTCAATTTAGTATAAGACATTAAGTCATCTTTTAATAATACTTTATATTAAAAAATATCAAAACTCTAAAAAAGGGATAAAAAATAGAAACTTAAAAAACTTAAAAAAACATTTTATTCCCCTTAATTAATTCTCATTTTACTTTTATCCATTTTAAAAATGCGTAAAAATGAAAACTATTAAAAATACTTTCTTTTCATTAATATTAAACAAAAATCATAAAAAAATGCATATTTATACCCTTTAGTCTTTTATTTAAATAGTTTTATATCATTTATTTATCATAATTTTCTGCTTACTTATTTATTCTGTTTACGTTTAAATCCAAGGGAAAAAACGATTAAATTTGTCGACTTCATGTCCTCAAGTCTAATTGCGCGAACTTTCGCATTTCATTAAAACTTAGGATAATTTTTCCTCAAATATTCAATCTTTTCGAAACTTATACCTTTTAAGCAAAAACTTCGACATTAGGTCGTCGTATCTTCAAAAACTCGTCCGTACCCCGTTTTCGGCCAAAATGATTCATTTTCCAATCAAACGAACATTTTTCTTTACAAATAGATATTTCAAAAGGTTCCTATAGAGTACTATAGATACATTAGGTGCTAATACCTTCCCATTGTATAACCAACCCCCGAACCATAGATCTCTTTTCAAAAACACCTTGTATTTTTATTACTTTTAAAAAGTATTATTTACATTGCATATTTAGGGTTTTATTTCGCTCTTTCCCCTTTCTCTTGGAAACAATAAAGCGCGGTGGCGACTCTTGCTTTTGTGAGACGAATTAATCAATAATTCGATCTCCGATTTACCCCGCTACATTTTTTATCGCTACACCCGCATATTGTTGTGACATTGAGACTGAAGAGGTAGCAGATAAACCCCGGTTTCACGAAGTAAAGAGGTATCTTGAGGCTCAAGAGTACCCCGAGGGTACATCTTTTAATGATAAGAAGTTCCTGAGAAGGTTCGCTGTGAAGTTCTTCATTAGCAATGGGATCCTTTATAAACGTAACCATGATTCAACCTTGCTGCGATGTGTGGACAAAAGCGAGGCAAAAAGAATTATGGCATAGTTGCATGAAGGTACCTTCGGAATTCATTCCAGTGGACATACCATAGCAAAGAAGATCCTACGGGCTGGATATTATTGGTCTAATATGGAAGCCGATTGTTATCAGCATTCTCGAACCTGTCATAAGTGCCAAGTCTATGCTGATAAGGTGCACATACCTCCAGTTCCTCTGAATGTTTTGACAGCTCCTTGGCCTTTCGCAATGTGGGGCATCGATATGATCGGCAAGATCAGACCTACCGCTTCCAACGGGCATCGCTTCATTCTGGTAGCCATTGATTATTTCACGAAATAGGTCGAGGCAACTTCCTTTGCTACAGTAACCAAGAATGTCGTGGCGCAATTTATCCGACACAATTTGATCTGTCGATATGGTGTACCCGAGAGGATCATTACTAACAATGGTACAAATCTCAATAATACGATGATCACCGAGCTCTACAAACAATTTAAGATTCAGCATCACAACTCTTCTCCTTACCGGCCGAAGATGAATGGGGTTGTTGAAGCGGCTAACAAGAACATCAATAAGATTGTGCAGAAGATGACGGTGACATACAAAGACTGGCACGAGATGCTACCATTTGCTCTTCATGGGTACCGTACCTCAGCATGAACATCGACAGGGGCAACACCCTACTCTTTGGTGTATGGCATGGAGGCGGTCCTACCCATCAAAGTCCAAATACCCTCTCTTCGGATTATGAAGGATGTAGGTTTGAGAGAGGACGATTGGATCCAGACCCGGCTTGATCAGCTGAACCTAATCGACGAGAAGAGACTTACTGCTATTTGTCATGGTCAGGCGTATCAAAAACGAATGATCAAGGCATTTAACAAGAAAGTCAGACGACAAGAGTATCAAGTCGGGGATCTGGTGATCAAACGCATTATACTGCCGCAAAGTGATCCTAGGGGCAAATGGACCCCCACTTATGAAGGGCCATTTGTGGTTAAGAATATTTTCTCAGAAGGAGCTATGATTCTAACCACCATGGATGGTGACGACCTTCTTCACCCCGTCAATGCAGACATAGTGAAAAAATACTACGCATAATCAAAGACCCGCTAGGTTGACTGGCCTAGGCAAAAATAAGGGCTCCCCGGTGAACCAAAAGGGTTCGGGAAAAAATAAGGGATGAAAATGAAAAAAACTATACACCCGGCAAGTTGAAAACCTGAAAAGGTGACTTGAGCAAAAAGGGTATTCCGGTGGACTGAAAACCCGAAAGGGCGGTCCAGGCAAAAATTAGGGATCAAAGTGTAACACTATGTCTCATTGGATCATCTTGTAACCAGATTTCAGTATCGACTATCAAGCTCGAACGACGCCAATCAATCTGATCTATCTTCGACCAAGTAGCAAAGTGATGAGACGCTTGAAGACATAAAGGCAATAGCAGAGTTGGAACCCAATGGGATTGTTTCACATAGTTGTTTTTTTCTTTCTTTTACACAAACTGTATAAACTCTGTTCTTTCGGCGGCATTCTCTTACTAGGACGTCAGCCCCTTGTACAAAACGCCTATTACAGGCTAACTTCAAAATCAATACAATTCATTTCCACAAGAAATTTCAACTTGTTTTTTTCTTTTTCTGTTTTGTTTTGCAAGAATGTCCAATGATTCATTTTTGATATATGCATTTGAAAATAATTGTTGCTCATAAATAATTACATAAGAAACAAAAGACAATTACTCGTAATTTCAGGAATAGAGGCAAATAAGAAAGGTCCAAACCTTACAGTTGCTTTACCCACCAGATACAGAGATAGAGCCAGCTTGAGAATATGACTAAAGATACATACACTCCCCGCAGAGCAGGAAGTACCCAAAGACAGTGGTGACAACTTTCCCCAGCCAAGATTCATAATCACGAATGAGTCAGCAAAATTCTCCTCAAGCAGAGTTTATCTATCACCAGCAATAGGAGATTATCCCCAGCTGAGTTTATTTCTTCCACAAGCAGAAATTCAATCCTCGACAGAGTTCATCATCACCAGAAACGGTAATCCATCCCCAGCAGAGTTATTTCTCCAAATCAGCAGATCTTCTAGAAGAGTATCTCTCTTCCCCATAGAGTCATTCTCTCGCCAATTTATTCTCCAGCAGAGTCTCTCCCGGCGGAATATTCTCAAACAGAACAGATGCAAGTCTCTGGCTAATCATCTTCGGTCGTTATCCCCAGCGAGCCCGAAGAATTCAATTCATTAAACTCTCCAGCAGTAGTCCAGGATTTATTTTCCCTAGCTAAAGAATATCACACAAAACATGGCATATCCCTACATCGTAGCATGCGCATATGCATCATACAGCACAATCTCATTTATTTCGAGAACATCATTTCTCAATACATTTCATACATCATGACATTATATACGACTAACTTTTTACCTTTCAGGGAAATATGCAATCAAGTTCTGTCAAACATTCTCTGGTTCAGTCAAATCGATACTAAGATTTCTATTCCAGTTCAAGCTATGAAGCCCGGATTCGACCGGATAATATCTTGATTTCTCCAAAATACCACGAAGCCTGGAATCGACCAGATAGTGGTATATCTTAAATTCAAGCTAGGAATCTCGGATTCGACCGGATAATATCTTGATGTCTCCAAGATACTACGAAGCTTGGAATCGACCAGATAGTGGTATGTTTTAAATTCAAGCTATGAAGCCCGAATTCGACCAGATAATATCTTGAGATCTCAGAATACTATGAAGCCTGGAATCGACCAGATAGTGGTATGTCTTAAACACAAGCTGTGAAGCCTGGAGATCGACCGGAAAACAGCTTAACCCCCAGCAAGTTATTGTGAAGCCTGGAAATCGACCAGATAGCAATACAAGATACCATGAAGCCTGGACTCGACCAGATAATGGTATAAGACACTATGAAGCCTGGATCACGACCAGATAGCGGCAAAGGATACTGAAGCCTGGGACACGACCAGATAACAGTATAAGGTACTGCAAAGCTTGGAGTTTGATCGAATAGAAGTTTACCTGGACAATTACTATAAAGCCCGAAATCGACCGGATATTAGTATTGCCTTAAATTCAAGTTGAAGCCCAGATGCGACTGGATAACAGCTTGATTCCTTCTGAAGCCTGAAGCACGACCAGATAAGAATGGAGAAATTGCGAAGCCTGGAGCACGACCAGATAGCAGTTCATTTTCGCCTCTTCGACTAAGAGATGATTCCCCAGTAGGATAACGGACAACTGAAGCTTCTAAAATTCTACTTTTTCCAAGACAGAGACCAGCATTCCCCAGCGTAGTCCTCCTCAACAACGGGTATACGGGCTCTCGCAAAGGAATCTCTTATGCGATCGAAGCCTCCTCTGATGGCATCTTTAAGCCCATCTCCCGACATCAACCTCCAAATGGCATCTATAATCCCATTCCCGATATCGCAAGATGAGTACCACTTCATGCAAGTGCAAATTTCTAGGCACTTTAGTGTTCAATCATCTTCCACCTTCAGATCACGAAAGGCAGACGAGCCAATCTACACCTTCAGGTTTAAGAAGATTGAACAGGGGCAGCTGTTGTACCCCAAAATTTTCCCTCCCATATTTCTCAACACATGGCAAGTGAGGTCCCCAAATTGCTCAAGGAAGTTCAAGAATTTACCAGACAAACTCTCTCCTAAGGCAGTATACCTCAAATTAGGGTTTCCATCTTCATCAATATGTGTGAACCACAAAGGACTCATATTCTCACCATTGTCCTAATATGTTCTCAAGATCATCCATGTCAAGTTTCAAGCCTTGCAGAAGAAGTTTGCTCAGTCAATTGTTCAAAGGCCTGAAAATCGACTGTGCTAGGGAAAAAGTCAACTATGGCCCACACATTGTCAAACTTCAAGATTTTTGGTCAACATTCTCATTTTGAAGTATTATTCATCATTTGATCAAGGGTTGATCATGATTCCTCAAGGATTTCTCACAATTCATCAAAACCTTAAACTTGCTAAATTAGGGTTTTGTAGGAAAAGTCAACTCAACTTTGACCAAACATAACTTTCTCATACTTTATCAAAAATGACCCATCCAAAGCTCATTTTGAAGAGGATGGGATTCCCTACAATACATCTTCATCTCCCAAGTTCAGAATATGCACTCACAAGAAGATATAAATTTGGACATTATAGGTCATTTTGGAAAGTCAACAAAAACACCTTTTTGTCAAAGCTTCATACATGAACATGGAAGACCCAATTGAGATGAGACAAAAAGGGTTGCTTAGAGGACATCTTCAGCTTTCTAAAAAGTCCAAGAACACATATCTAGGGTAAAAAATGAGGGAGTTAAGCATTGAAAAAGTTGACCCTTTTTGCAAAACTGCCAAAAGTCAAATGTGCCCAAAATTGTATTTTTTTGTCAAATGGGCCCAACCTTTTATGTTTGCATTGAGTTTGTAACATGACCCACGACCCACGATCCTTCCCATTTGTCATTCTTTTATTTTTGTCATTTATTTTGATTTTATTTCAATTAAATCAAATAAAATCAAAATAAAATCATGAAAATATCAAAAACTAATCAAAGCTTGAGATTTTGTGCATGTTTAGGTCTATTATACAGCTAGAGATGGAATCAAATCATGCAAGCTTCAAATGGACACAAAAAGATTGGATTTTCTCAATTTGGAAAGATTTGCACAAAGGATCAAATCTTGAATCAATGATCATAATTGGAGAAGATTTGAAACCAAATTGCAACCCTAATTCATTCTAGGGTACATAAGGAACATATTCAGATCAAAAGCAAGGGGATTGAAGGCGTGAAAAGAAGAGAACAAATCTCAAAATTTCAAGGAAAAGTTGCAAACTGATTTCCCAGTTCCAGGCTTCCTCAAGCCATTCCAGGCACACCAATCGATTGTTGGACATCCAGGGATCAAGATTCAACCACTAACAAGCCTCATAACATCCAAAAACACACTGTAAGAGTTCACTACTTCCATGTTTTTTTTGAATTCGTATATCATAATTCTGGAATTGTTAGCATGTTTTATTGACATATCCTTAATCCATGAGTTATTTGCAAGCTAATGGTGATACTTAATTGCATTTTCGTTAACTGAACAACAAGATGCCATAGTCAGGGTTCTTGCTTCGTTTTTGGGGTTTTTGTGTACAAGTACAATTGGCCATGGATAAGGGTACCATGAGGCTCATGAGGTTGCCACGAGTTGATTGGTACCACTGGTATTGATTTATGATGCTTGCATAAGATTTTGGAGAAACACATGCTTATACCTACACCCAGGTGACCGTAGGTAAAAGTCACAGAACTTTTAGCAACGATGGGAGGAAGGAGATGATAGCGTGGCATCCTGTGAATGGCCAGTTTTGAATTTCGCGCGTTTTGTAAATATCACTTTGTTTTTTCCATATAATATTTGTTTATTGTTCTTTGTACAATTAACAAAGCCAGCTCAGCTGGCAAGCGCGCGGGAGTGGAACGTCTAAGGGCCTGGGTTCGATCCCCAGGTCCCCATATTTACCTTATGTTTATTTTCTTTGCATAATCAGGCGCGCTAGCATCCAAGGCATCCACCATACGCCCTCAATATCCAACCAATCTTATCATCAACTAGCCAGATCCAAGGCTTCTCATATGAGGGCCTACCTTACGCCCAGTCAAGCAAGCAGCATGGAATTGAAATAGTCAAACAAACCAAGGATGGTTGGGCCCAGAAATTGCAATTGGCACCCCCTTTTTTGCTACAAAATAGGCCCATTCTTATTCATCTTTTTTTATTTTCTTTAATTTAATTTGTTTAATTTATTTTCTAACCACAAAATTAATTCTTTTTTTTCCAAAAAAAAATGATAAAATCAATTTCACCAATTTAGAATTTAGGTTTTATTTTATTTTATCAAATTTAATTTAATTTTAGTTTTAATTTAATTTAGGTTAATTCTAACTTTTTTTCATATATTTAAAATCAATTAGAAAAAAATTAGGGTTAGCATGTGATTTAATTTTTATTTCTTTTCTCAATAAAACAAAAATACAAAAAAATAAGTTAATTTAGTTATTTTTCCCAATTTAAATTAATTAGCAATTAGGTTTGTATTTATTCATATAAAACCTTATTTTCTCAAAATAATCAAAAATACCAAAAAATGATTTTTCTTTTAATTAGGTTTAGTCGGGGTCAAAACCCTAGTTCTCTCGTTTTCGTTTCATCGCGCGCGCTTATTATTTTTTATGATATTAATGTAACTGCTCATGGTATGTAATTGTTTAATTAGGATTTTCTTTTATTTATCGTTTTACGATTTTTTTGGCTATGTAATTAATCCCCCTCCCCAAAGCCTTGTAATAACGTAGTTTTATTTCTCGCATTTTAATTTTCGCAAATATTAACTGTTAGATGTATGATAATAGGATTGTATGACAAGACTATATGTTAATTTAAAATGACTAGCAAACCCTAAATGTGCAAAGATAATAACTGAAATCAAATCACTCACACATGCGCACTCCTAGGGTATACTCTCACTTCGGTTGCCTTCAGTAAATGATCATTAAGTATAGGGTGTTTTAGTGGTCGCCCTCCTGTCTAAATAAAGATCAAAAGTCCCGTTCGGAAATGTTGCCTCGGAAAGGTTGCCTTGGAAATGTTGCCTCGAATATGATCTTAAGACATTAGGGTTATTACTAAAACGTCCTAACATTGCTTTAGTGATCGTACGTCCCTTTTGAATTGACCCTTACAACTCCAACGACGACGCTACCTATTTCTCAATATTAGGATGGCGTTGTCTAAAGGAAATAAGAACAGAAATAATCTTTTTTCGAGTAGGTAGATGCTAGTAGGTACTTGCTCAAAATAAACGTTTTCACACTTACACTTTTACAAACAAAGTTTTCAAAAACACTTCGTAACACTCTTGAAGACAGAAGCAAGGGTTAAAACGAAGTAAAACAAAAACTTTTCAAAACAAACACACACAAGCAATTTTTTAATGAGCAAGTACCTAAGAGCTCGTAGAAAACTACAGATAGAAAGGATGCTAATACCTTCCCTTTCTATAATCTAACTCCCGTACTCAAAATCTTGAAAAAGGAATTTTTCTGTGCTTTTTTCCTTTCCAGTTGGATAAAATAAAAGTCGGTGGCGACTATTGCTTACCGCGATATTTTGTGAACACAAACGCAAAACACAAACCAGCATTTCCAAAACAGTCGGTTCTGCCACCATATCACAATAACCATTTTTGGAAGATCAGCGGTTGTTTACCAACTTTCACGATAAACAGATACATAATAAATGGTCTATCTTTAACCAAAGGGAGAAAGATAGGAGACTCAAGCAAATACTCTTTAATGCTCTCAAATGCCCTTTGGCAATCATCCTTCCACACACAACCTTGATCTTTCTTTAATAGCTTGAAGATTCAAACGTCCAAGGAAGCCTCTAACTTGCTTTTCAGTTCTTGGTGCAGGAATTTCTTGAATTGCCTTAAATTTATCATGATCAACTTCAATTCCTTTTTGGCTGACAATGAAACCTATAAACTTTTCTGAACGAACACCAAAAGTACACTTATTTGGATTCAAGCGGAGACGATACTTCCTCAGATGCTGAAACAAATTCAACAAGTATTCTATATTCCCTTCCTCAGTCTAAGACTTGGCGATCATATCATCAACATATACCTTGATTTCTTTATGCATCAGATCATATAATAAGGTTGTTATAGCCCTCTGATACGTTGCACCAACGTTCTTCAACCCGAAAGGAATCATACTGTAACAGAATGTTCCCTAGGGTGTGATAAACGTTGTTTTTTCCATGTCCTCAGGAGCCATCCTAATTTGATTGTAGCCGGAAAATTCATCCATGAATGAGAACACTTTGAACTTTGTTGTGCTATCAACCAACATATCAATATGTGGCAATGGGAATTCAACTTTTGGACTTGCTTTATTTAAATCTCTGTAATCAACACACATCTGAACTTTTCTATCTTTCTTTGGTACTGGAACAATATTGGAAATCCATTGAGGGTACACTAATGTCACAAGAAAACCAGCATCAATCTGCTTCAAAACCTCTTCTTTAATCTTCACTTCCATGTCAGGATGAGTTCTTCGCAGCTTTTGCTTGATTAGTGAACATTCTGGCTTTAGCGCCAAATAATGTTCCACAATATAGGTGTCCAAACCAGGCATGTCTTGGTAAGACTAAGCAAAGATATCCATATACTCTTTTAGTAACTCAATCAACCTGTTGTTCACATCGGGATGAAGTAGTGCCCCAATCTTGACTTCTTTCGAATATTCCTCTTAACCCAAGTTAATTGTATCCAACGGCTCTTTATACGGCTGAATGGTATTTTCCTCACGCTCAAGCAACCGTGAAACCTCTTCTGGGATTTCATTATATTCTTCTTCTTTCATCCATATACACATATTCAAAGTTGGGAGAGGGTGCAGGGTCATTGAACTCAACGGGTTCTTAATTAATCTGCAAATATGATTTATGATTGATTTTAGAAACTGACACACGTAACAAGTAATTATGCAGATTTATTTAAAGTTATTATTTATTTAGAAAGATTTTTTCTGATTACAAATTTACAAGAAAATAGAAAATAAAGACAGATTTAGAAATCAAAAACAAATTTTATTAACGATCTTAAACTTCAAAACAAAATACATGCCCATTGTTGTACCCCAAAATTTTCCCTCTCATTTTACTCAACACATGCCCATTAAGGTCCCCAACTTGCTCAAGGATTCCCAAGAGTTGACCAGACAAGCTCTCTCCTAAGGCAATGTACCTCAAATTAGGGTTTCCATTTTCATCAGGGTGTGGGAGATCCAAAGGATCCAAATGCTTTCCAGGGTCCTAATATGTTCTCAAGATCATCCATGTCAAGTTTCATGCCTTGCACAAGAAGTTTGCTCAGTCAATTGCCCAAATGCCTGAAAATCAACGGTACTAGGTCAAAAGTCAATTGTGGCCCACATACAGTCAAACTTCAAGATTTTTGGTCAACATCAACATTTTGAAGGGATATTCATCATTTGATCAAGGGTTGATCATGATTCCCCAAGGAATGCCCTAAATTCATCAAAACCCAAAAGTTGCTAAATTAGGGTTTCTTAGGAAAAGTCAACCAAACTTTGACCAAGCATAATTCTTCATACTTTATCAGAAATTTCCCATCCAAGGCTCATTTTGAAGAGGCTTCAATTCCCTACAATTCATCTTCATCACAAAAGTTCAAAATATGCACTCATCAAAAGATATGAATTTCTACATTATAGGTCCTTTTGAAAAGTCAACAAAAACACCTTTTGGGTCAAAGCTTCTTACATGAACATGGAAGATCCAATTGAGATGATACCAAAAAGGTTGTTTATAGGACATCTTAAGCTTTCTAAAAAGTCAAATAACACCTATCTAGGGTTAAAATTGGAGGAAGTATTCATTGTCAAAGTTGACCATTTTTGCAAAATTGCCAAAAGTCAAATGTGCTCAAAAATGCATTTTTTTTGTCAAATGGGCCTAGTTTTTCATGATTGAATCTTGCTTGTGACATAGTCCACGACCTAAATCAGCACCCACACATTATTTGCTTTACTTATTTATTTTATTTTGATTTTAATCATTTAAAAGTCAAATTAAATCAAATAAATAGCAAAAAAATATCAAAGATTTGTTTTGTGATCATATTTTTGGTGGAATCAAATCCAATTAGGCTAACAAATCATATCCAAAACGTGCAAAACAAATTGAATCAAAATTGGCATGATTAGGCTTATTTTGGAAACATATCATACAAGATAAAAGCCAAATCAAATCTCCATGAATGAAAAAGATACCAATTGTTTTGTTGACCTAATTTGTTCTATTACATATATAGAACACAACCAGTGCACAAAAGGGAGGATTAGAGGTCGTAAAAAGCTGCAAGCAAGAACTGAAAATTGTCAAAAAGTGGTAGACTGGTTTCTAGTTTAGAGGCCGAGACTATCAAAGCCACCAATCGATTCTTGGGCATCTCCAGAACACATTCCAATCATTTTCCATCCCTCCCAAGCCTAGAAACGGGACATACGATCGTCACAGTTTGCTTCTTTTTCAAAATCCGATTACTATGATTCTTGCATCATGAACATGTTTTAATGGTATATTCGTGTTTGTTGTTATGTTTGCAACGTGTCTAGACCCTTTAATTAAAGTTTTAACGCAGGTATGAATATTTGCCATAACTAGGGTTTGCCTTGTTGTTTTAGGGTTTTCAAATGCATGAACAATTGGCCCTAAAGAAGGATACCATTGTGATCAGGGGGTCAAACCCAATCGATCCATGGTCTTGAATCTTATTTATATTGCTTGTACGTAATTATTGAATGGCACAGGGTTACAGCCATGGAAACTTGGTTGTAGGTAAAGGTTACAGACCTAATACGACGGATAAGGAAGAAGAAGCCAACATGTCTGACTATCATTGGACCATTTGAATGTTGGCGCGTGTTTTTGTTTTAATTCATTAATCCACTTATTTTTATATAATATTAATTGTTATCATTATACTAACAAACAAGATACATGGCTCAGATGGTAAGGCGCGTTGGTATTGAGTGGGAGGACCTGGGTTCGATCACAGGTCCCAGTGTTTTGTGCTTTTCTTCATATTTAACTGTAGATCACGTACACCATGCTTCCAAACACCTACCATGTGCCCCAGCAATCCAGCCAATGGATTATCACTATCACAAATCCAGCGTCCCACACATCAAGGAGCATGATAGACCATTAGAAGGGAATTTCACTTGATCCAACGCAAGGATTGGGCTCAGCAGTTAATGGGCTTACAAAAATTCAACTCACACCCCCCTGATTGCTTCTAACAGGCCCAAATCTCTTTCCTTTCTATTTTATTTCTTTTATTTTAATTGTTTTATTAATTATTTCTTTTTTTTACAAAATAACAAAAAATCATTTTTTATTAAATTAAAAAATCACAAAAACCTAAAAAAATCTTTTTTTCATAAAAAAAATATTTTGTTTCTTTAATTAATTAATTAGTTTAATTATTTAGGGTAATTTAATTGTTTTTCTATATAGTTTAAATTAATTAGAAATTAGGGTTTTAATTTGTACATAACCCCATTAATTTTTTCTCAAAAAAATAATAATAACCTAAATATTTTTCAATTAAATTTTTTAGGGTTCTTTAATTCTCGCATTTAAATTTGCCGCGCGCATTTTTTAATTTCTTTTTATTATTATTGTAACTGTTTCGAGGTTGTAATAGTAATTAGGGTTTAAACTTTCACATTTTTATTTACAGTCAAGATAATTATGTATCTGCAAAAGCCTTGTAATAGCGTAGGACTTTTACCTTCTCGCTTTTATATTTTGGATGCTTGTATATAATTGTTAGCAACTTAGGCGTGTATGACTAACGAATCAATCTTAAATCACTAAACTGCAAAGATAAATATAACTGAAATCAAACACTTTTGCACACTTTCACCCCTAGGGTATTACCTCACTTGGTTGCCTCGGAAATAATGGTCGTGTCCCTCGAACGTAGGGATACCTTAGCAATGACCCGCGATTCAAAGTCGTCATAAAGATCATAGTCCCTACTTGTCCCTCGAGTTGCCTACGAATTGATCTTATGATGATAGTCCCTTCGAAACGCTAAGGTATCCTTACTTGTTACCTTCAGTGACCATCTCGTCCCTTCGAACGTCCCTTTAAACATCCAACGGCGGAGCTACCTATTCCTTAATAATAGGATAGAGTTGTCTAAAGGAAAACGAATAGAACTTTTTCGAGTAGGTAGATTAGTTCCTAGGTACTTGCTCAAACAAACAAATATTTTTCACACCAACACTTTCGCAAACAAAGTTTTCAAAAACAACTTCATAACACTCTTGAGGACAGAAACAAGGGTTAAAACGAAGTAAAACAAAACTTTTCAAAGCAAGCACACACAAGCAATTTCAAAATGAGCAAGTACCTAAGAGCCCGTGGAAAACCACAGATAGAAAGGGCGCTAACACCTTCCCTTTCTATAATCTACCCCACCCCCCCCCCCCCCCCCCCCCCCCCGTACTCAGAAACATCTCGAAAAAGGTTTTTTCTGTTCTTTTTCCTTTTCCTGATTGGATAAAATAAAAGTCGGTGGCGACTCTTGCTTACCGCGACATTTTGCAAACAAAAAATGCAAACCAGTATTAATAGTCGGTTCTGCCACCGTATCACAGAACTGGCGACTCTGCTGGGGACTAAATAAGTGGGGTATTAGGATCTAGGTCATTTTTTTAATTGCTTTCTTGTTTGTTTTGTATGCTTTATTCTTAAAGGGTTTTGCTTGGGCATTGTTAAAGATCCTACACTCGGATCTGGGAACACTTTTTAGGTAAACAACAATAGATCATGGAGACTGTACGATGTAGACCGATATGGTTTAAGCGATGGTTGTGTTGGTGTGACACTTTGGTTGGTACCAGTATCCTTCGTGTGGAAACAAGGAGAATACGGGGCCGCCGCGTGGTGTCGTGAAGCACTAACGGACCTTAGAACCTTAGTTGATCAAACTTGGCCATTAGAAAGTAGTGAGATAGCCGGCCTCGGTATAAAGCTGGGGATTGGTTGAAACTCGATGCTACACTCATTGAGATCAGACTTTCGGGATATTTCGGTCGCAAGAAAAGATTGCTTGAGCTGAAACAATGCCCGATAAAGGATGATCAGTGATATTGGGAATCTTTAGAACCCGCGGTTACTTTTCTAAGACAGGTTTGAAACCAACTAAACTTCAAGAGGGTATGACCTTAAAACCCATGCAAGCCTAAACCTAAGGTTGTTTGTGTGACTTGTGTGCTTTCAACTTGAACTAGTTGCAGAGTTTTATTACCTGACAACATGAGTTCCTTGCAGGTTTTGTTTACAGTTATTATCCAATAACTTGGATTTCTTGCAGGGTTTAATTGCTTACATCACTTCACACCTTTGCTTAAACGCATAACATACACATCATAACATCATGCCTTAACATTTCCTTAACCATTTCAAGGATCTCGAGGGCTTGTGATGCAGGTTATGATAAATCAGACGTCTAGCGAGGGGCAAGGGGATTTATTTTCCTCTAGCCAATGTCGTCGGAAGATCAAAACTCAACAACTTGAGTCAGGGGCTATAACCCACTTGATATGGCGAGCTTAACTCTCATAGAGGGACTCTCAACGATACAAAGTTCTTCAATCAAAGCTGCAAAATTCAACTTCTGACATTTTCTTGTTTATCCCGTGAGATCCTTGAAAACATTGCATACATATATAATACATATCATTGCATAAGCAGGTTTCAAAGCAGGTCTCTCATGTTCTCGCTGTTTATTTCAGCAATGGCTCTCCAACAAGACAACAGAGATCTCCAAGCTCAAGATGCCCATTTCAAGGAATTTCTCCTGGATCTATCTAAGGGGCAAGAAGACCTGTAAACACTTTTTGCCGGGAATCTGACCAAGGAACGTCCTGACAACAACAAGGATGAACAATTGGAACAACTGCAAGCTGAGGTAGAAGCAATGAGAATCCATATGCTAGGGCAGATGACTCTTATCCAAAACTTAGCTCGAGGACAAGAAGGGCTAAGAGGCTTCCTCAATAAGCTTCACCAAGATGGATGTAGATCCATGAAACAAACAGTTAAAATTATGGATCAAGGCATTAATCAGCCCCCAGTAAGAGAAGAGGTTGATTTGGTTAGGAACAGACCTTTCCATATTGCTACTACATCACAAGCCCAACCACAACCTATCCAACGAAAACGAGGCAATCGGCATAAGAAGAATACATCTGAAAGACGCTTCACCGAAATCAACATGTCATTGGCTCAAGCATTGCAACGCATGTTGAAGGCCAAGATGGTTATGTTAAGGGACCCTCCTCAGAATCCCAACATAGCCTCCCCAAGGTACAATCCAAATGCAAGATGTGCGTACCACTCCAACAGTCATGGATATGACACCAACAGTTATTGGGCATTAAGAAATAAAATTCAAGACCTGATTGATGAAGGAGCGCTAGAATTCGCACAAGACGATCAGGATGAGTTCTTATGCCACCTCTCCAAGGCATACCATCTGAAGTGACAAGTTCTCACAAGAAGACATTTCGTTCATTAGAATTTTCAATGTGTAATTTTCTTTTGATTTGTTTGAACATTTATTCATATCAAACCTCGTTATTTCATCAATGCATTGCACATGTTTGTCTTGAATCAATTCATTCGTATTCACTATTTCAAAAATGCGTTCTTATTTCCTTTTGTGATATTCAACTCTCAATTAAAAACTCTAAGCCTTAGAGGGAGGATGACGAAAATGATACCACAATCTCTACAGTATGCTTTTGAACAGACCCTGTTGACGATGTACAGGCGTTGTTTCAAATCCTAAACAGTGGAGTTATAAGGAAGATAATCCCTAGTCAACTCCTTCGAGCCAAAAAAGTATGAGTTTTTCTTTTCGCACAAATTAAAACCCTTAATCATAACCTGAGGCAGGGTAGTTTTCTCAGTTAATTCAGAGGCGCATTCAGTCACAATCTGCTGCTTCGTACACAATGAATGACATCAAAGACACCCTTCCAAAACAAAAGGCGGTGATGGTTCCATATAATCGTCAAGACATGCAGTCATTATCTCTCGAAATAAAATCCCATTAAGTAAAAACCTATGAAGGAGACTTAAGAGAAAAATTGGGGCATCCGCTGACTATAATCACAAAAGAAATAGTTCAGGCAAAAGTAAGGATAAGGAAAACCAAAAAAAAAGAGGTTACTACAAATCCTCGACAAAAAGAAGATTATAAAAATGACTGCCTTTTCAAAACAAATGTTCAATTTCTGAATCATCACCAAGTATCAGAGCAAAGATTCCAAACTCAATCGGGATCTAAACGTGCAATTAACTGAGCATAGGACTGAAGAACATCACGAAGAGTGAGTTGGGTACAAATAAAATTTAAGCCTTTATCCTTTGTTTCTTGAACCGTGAACCAGGCCACGTTATAACCCTTAAAAGTCCTAGCTGAAGCATGGGTTAGTTTGAGAGCATATTGTTACAAAGGTATCCTGACTCCTGTAGGCTTTGTTACGAATCCTGAGTTGATATCACATTCTTGCAAATTTCGTTTTACTACACAATACAGATTTTCAAAAAAAATAATTCAAGACAGACATGAGTTTTGCATTCTTTAAATGACATTGTTTGCATATGACTAATTGTTTGACAGCAGAGAAATTCGCACAATGGATATTCAATTAACAGACATTCTCTCAATGGACAGAATCACCTCAGCGGGAAAGACACTTCCAATAACAGGTCTTCCATAAGCAAGGGGCATGACACGATGTCTAAACACACCTGGGGAAGTCTCTCCAAAAGCGCCAAATAACCAGGGGCAGATCTCCATCTGAATCGCTTGGGGCATTACGCACGCATTCCAGCAACGAATCATGTGCCATCAAGAAAACATTTTTGATAGTACTACAACACAACACTATAGACAGTGACAACTCTCTACATCCTGAAAGCATGGACATAGTCGAAAAATACTACGCATGAAAAAAGACCCGCTAGGTTGACACACCTAGGCAAAAATAAGGGAATCCCGGCGAACCAAAAGGGTTCGGGCAAAAGTTAGGGATATACAAAAAAAAAATATGTACACCCGACAAGTCGAAAATCTGAAAAGGCGGATTGGGCAAAAAGGCATCCTGGTGGACTGAAAACCCGAAAGGGTGGTCCAGGAAAAAGTTAGGGATTTAAAACGTACGACTATGTCCCGTCACCTATCTATCAGTGGAAGACTTATACCTTAATCAGCATTCATCAAGAGCACCAGAATCGAGAAACAGTTCACATACGATCCAAATGTGGATGTCATTCTGCTATTTATTCAAGATTTTCATACATCGAGAAACGGTTCAGATACGATCCAGATACGGGTGTCATTCTGCTACTTATTCAAGATTTTCATACATTGAGAAACAGTTCAGGTACAATCTAGAGACGGATGTTATCCTGGTACTTATTCCAGACTTCTCTTCTAGAAACAGATCAGGTACGATCCAGAGACGGATGTTATCCTGGTACTTATTCCAGATTTCTCTTCAAATACAGTTCAGATACGCTCTAGATACGGATGCCATTCTGATACTCATTCAGATTCAGCTTTCAGATATAGTTCAGATACGCTCCAGATACGGGTGTCATTTTGATACTCATTCAGATTCAGCTTTCAGATATAGTTCAGATACGCTCCAGATACGGATTCCATTCTGATACTCATTCAGATTCAGCTTTTAGATACAGTTCAGATACAATCCAGAGACGGATATCATTCTGACACTCATTCGACACATGTTTCAAATACAGTTCAGATACGATCCAGAGATGGATGTCATTCTGACACTCATTCAACACGTGTTTCAAGTACAGTTCAGATACGATCCAGAGACGGGTGTCATCCTGACACTCATTAAATACATGTTCAAGTACAATCACGACATAGATCCATTCACAAAATCTCCGCATGTACCCCGTCCATCATGGTACAAGGGGCAGAGACAGTTGGGAGCAAAGTCACTATCACATATAAGCCAGTGATACCTATATTCCCCACAGAGCTGAGACAACCAAGGTCCAACCTCCGTATCCCCAAGCAGGAATTCCTTCCCCAGCAGGTTCCTTCAGAAAGTTTATATCTGCATTCCCCAACCGAGTTTTATAACCATGAGCAGTTTATAAAGCCATCTCCCGAGCAGAGTTTATTTCTCTGACAGCGGAAGCTCAATCTCCAACAGAGCTCTTCTCTCCAGCAATGGAAGTTCATTCCCAGCGGAGTTTATTTATCCAAATCAGCAGATCTTCCAACAGAGTACCTCTCTTCCCCCACATAGTCATTCCCCCCGCAGGATTATTCTCAGACAGAGTCTCTCCCGGCAGAAGATTCTCAAGCAGAATGGGTGTAAATCTCCATCTAATCATCTTCGGTCACTATCCCCAGCAGAAACGAAGAACTCAAATCCTTATATTCTCCAGCAGAAATCCAGGATTTATTATCCCCAGCTAGAGAATATCACAATGGCATTGCATAACCATACATTATGGCATGTGCATACATATTATACAACACAAACTCATTTATTCTGAGAGCATCATTACTTAATACATTTCATACATCATGACATTACATACGACTAACTCTTTACCTTTTAGGGAAATATGCAATCAAGTTCTCACGAGTTCTCTCTGGTTCAGTCAAACCGACACCAAGGTTTCTATTCCAGTTGCAGATATTCCAATATTTTCTCTGGTTCAGTCAAACCGGCACTAAGGTTTCTATTCTGGTTGAAGATGTTCTAAGACTTTCGTCTAGGTCAGCCGAATCACCATTAAGATTCCCCTAATTTCTATGCCAGTCAAAGTTAATCTGAGACCTCCCCCAGGATCAGTCAAATCGATACTAAGATTTCTCTCCCAGTTGAAGTTCTCACAAGTTTTCCCTGGTTAAGTCAAATCGATACCAAGATTTCTATTCCAGTTCAAGCTATGAAGCCCAGAAATCGATCAGATAATATCTTGACTTCTCCAAAATACTACGAAGCCTGGAATCGACCAGATAGTGGTATATCTTAAATTCAAGCTATGAAACCCGGAAACCGACCGGAAAATAGCTTAATCCCCAGAAAGTTACTGTGAAGCCTGGAAATCGACCGGATAATAGTACAAGATACTATGAAGCCTGGAATCGACCAGATAGTGGTATAAGACACCGTGAAGCTTGACGCACGACCAGATAACGGTATAAGACGTTGTGAACACTAGAGCACGACCAGATAGCAGCAAGGGACACTGAAACCTGGAAATCGACCAGATAACGGTATGGGTACTGCGAAGCTTGGAATTTGACCAAATAGCAGTTTACTCGGCCAATTACTATGAAGATCGGAAATCGACCGGATATTAGTACGCCTTAAATTCAAGTTGAAACCCAGATGCGACCGGATAAATACTTAATTCCTTCTGAAGCCTGGAACACGACCAGATAAGAATTGAGAAATTTCAAAGCCTGGAGCGCGACCAGATAGCAAGTTTAATCTCGTCTCCTCAGTAAGTCACTGTGAAACCTGGAGCACGACCAGATAGCAGTTAATCTTATTATCCTCAGCAAATCACTGTAAAGCCTGGAGCACGACTAGATAACAATTCACTTTCACCTACTAGACTAAAAAAGGATTCCCCAGTTAAGTAACAGACAATTGAAGCTCCTAAAATTTTACTTCTCCCAAGACAGAGACTGATATTCCTCAGCAGATCCCTCCTCAACAACAGGAACAGGATTTCTCATCGAAGGAATATCTCACAAAATCAACATTACTCTGGATGGCATCTTTAAGCCCATCTCCGAGGATTCTCTGTCATGTTTTCCAAATAGCATCTGTAAGCCCATTCCCAATATTATCGATCACCATTCACTTCATGCGAGTGCAAATTTCTGGGCATTCCAGTGTTCAATCATCTTCCACCTTCAGATTACGAAAGGAATACAGCCAATATACATCCTCAGGTTTAAGAAGATTGAACAGGGGCAGCTGTTGTACCCCAAAATTTTCCCTTTCATTTTACTCAACACATTCCCATTAAGGTCCCCAACTTGCTCAAGGATGCCCAAGAGTTGACCAGACAAGCTCTCTCCTAAGGCAATGTACCTCAAATTAGGGTTTCCATTTTCATCAGGGTGTTGGAGCTCCAAAGGTCCCAAATTCTTTCCAGGGTCCTAATATGTTCTCAAGATAATCCATGTCAAGTTTCATGCCTTGCACAAGAAGTTTGCTCAGTTAATTGTCCAAATGCCTGTAAATCAATTATACTAGGTCAAAAGTCAACTGTGGCCCACATACAGTCAAACTTCAAGATTTTTGGTCAACATCAACATTTTGAAGGTATATTCATCATTTGATCAAGGTTTGATCATGATTCCCCAAGGAATGCCCCAAATTCATCAAAACTCAAAATTTGCTAAATTAGGGTTTCTTAGGAAAAGTCAACCAAACTTTGACCAAGCATAACTTCTTCATACTTTATCAGAAATTTCCCATCCAAGGCTCATTTTGAAGAGGATTCAATTCCCTACAATTCATCTTCATCCCACAAGTTCAAAATATGCACTAATCAAAAGATATGAATTTCTAAATTATAGGTCCTTTTGAAAAGTCAACAAAAACACCTTTTGGATCAAAGCTTCTTACATGAACATGGAAGACCCAATTGAGATGAGACCAAAAAGGTTGTTTAGAGGACATCTTAAGATTTCTAAAAAGTCCAAGAGCACCTCTATAGGGTTAAAATTGGAGGAAATATGCATTGTCAAAGTTGACCATTTTTGCAAAATTGCCAAAAGACAAATGGCTCAAAAATGCATTTTTGTTTGTCAAATAGGCCTAGTTTTTCATGATTGAATCTTGCTTGTGACATAGTCCACGACCCAAATCAGCACCCACACATTATTTTCTTTACTTATTTATTTTATTTTGATTTTTATCATTTAAAAGTCAAATTAAATCAAATAAATAGCAAAAAAATATCAAAGATTTGTTTTGTGGTCATATTTTTGGTGGAATCAAATCCAACTAGGCTGACAAATCATATCCAAAACGTGAAAAACAAATTGAATCAAAATTGGCATGATTAGGCTTATTTTGGAAACATATCATACAAGATAAAAACCAAATCAAATCTCCATGAATGAAAAAGATACCAACTGTTTTTGTTAACCTAATTCGTTCTATTACATATATAGAACACAACCAGTGCGCAAAAGGGAGGATTGGAGGTCGTAAAAATCTACAAGCAAGAACTGAAAATTGTCAAAAAGTGGTAGAGTTATTTCCAATTTAGAGGCCGATTCAAAGACTTTCAAAGCCACCAATCGATTTCTGGGCATCTCCAGAACACGTTCCAATCATTTACCAGCCCTTCCAAGCCCAAAAACGGGACATACGATCGTCACGGTTTGCTTCTTTTTCAAAATCCGATTACTATGATTCTTGCATCATGAACATGTTTTAATGGTATATTCGTGTTTGTTTTCATATTTGCAATGTGTCTAGACGCTTTAATTGAAGTTTTAATGCCTGTATGAATATTTGTCATAGCTAGGGCTTGCCTTGTTGTTTTAGGGTTTTCAAATGCAGGAACAATTGGCCCTAAAGAAGGATACCATTGTGATCAGGGGGTCAAACCCAATCGATCCATGGTCTTGAATCTTATTTATATTGTCTATACGTAATTTTTGAATGGCACAGGGTTACAACCATGGAAGCTTAGTCGTAGGTAAAGGTTACGTACCTAATACGACGGACAAGGAAGAAGAAGCCAACGTGTCTGACTATCATTGGACCATTTAAATGCTGGCGTGCGTTTTTGTTTTAATTCATTAATCCACTTATTTTTATATAATATTAATTGTTATCATTATACTAACAAACAAGATACATGGCTCAGATGGTAAGGCACGTTGGTATTGAGTGAGAGGACCTGGGTTCAATCCCAGGTCCCAGCATTTTGTGTTTTTCTTCATATTTAACTACAGATCACGTACACCATGCTTCCAAACGCCTACCATGTACCCCAGCAATCCAGCCAATGGATTATCGCCATCACAAATCCAGCGTCCCACACATCAAGGAGAATGGTAGACCATCAGAAGGGAATTCCACTTGATCACACGCAAGGATTGGGCTCAACAGTTAATGGGCTTACAAAAATTCAACTCACACCCCCTTGTTTGCTTCTAATAGGCCCAAATCTCTTTCCTTTCTATTTTGTTTCTTTTGTTTTAATTGTTTTATTAATTATTTCTTTTTTTACAAAATAACAAAAAATCTATTTTTTTATTAAATTAAAAAAATCACAAAAACCTAAAAAAATCTTTTTTTCATAAAAAAAATATTTTGTTTCATTAATTAATTAATTAGTTTAATTATTTAGGGCAATTTAATTGTTTTTCTATATAATTTAAATTAATTAGAAATTAGGGTTTTAATTTGTACATAACCCCCTTAATTTTTTCTCAAAAAAATAATAATAACCTAAATATTTTTCAATTAAATTTTTTAGGGTTCTTTAATTCTCGCATTTAAATTTGCCGCGCGCATTTTTTAATTTCCTTTTATTATTATTGCAACGGTTTCGAGGTTGTAATAGTTATTAGGGTTTAAACTTCCGCATTTTTATTTACAATCAAGATAATTATGTATCTGCAAAAGCCTTGTAATAGCGTAGGACCTTTACCTTATCGCTTTTATATTTTGGATGCTTGTATATAATTGTTAGCAACTTAGGCGTGTATGACTAATGAATCAATCTTAAATCACTAAACTGCAAAGATAAATATAACTGAAATCAAACACTTTTGCACACTTGCACCCATAGGGTATTACCTCACTTGGTTGCCTCGGAAATAATGGTCGTGTCCCTCAAACGTAGGGATACCTTAGCAATGACCCGCGATTCAAAGTTGTCATAAAGATTATAGTCCCTACTTGTCCCTCGAGTTGCCTACGATTTGATCTTATAACGATAGTCCCTTCGAAACGCTAAGGTATCCTTACTTGTTGCCTTCAGTGACCATCTCGTCCCTTCGAACGTCCCTTTAAACATCCAACGGCGGTGCTAGATATTCGTTAATAATAGGATAGTGTTGTCTAAAGGAAAACAAATAGACCTTTTTCGAGTAGGTAGATTAGTTCCTAGGTACTGGCTCAAACAAACAAATCTTTTTCACACCAACACTTTTGCAAACAAAGTTTTCAAAAACAACTTCGTAACACTCTTGAGGGCAGAAACAAGGGTTAAAACAAATTAAAACAAAACTTTTCAAAGCAAGCACACACAAGAAATTTCAAAATGAGCAAGTACCTAAGAGCCTGTGGAAAACCACAGATAGAAAGGGTGCTAACACCTTCTCTTTCTATAATCTACCCCCCGTACTCATAAACATCTCGAAAAAGGTTTTTTCTGTTCTTTTTACTTTTCCTGATTGGATAAAATAAAAGTCGATGGCGACTCTTGCTTACCGCGACATTTTGCAAATAAAAAATGCAAACCAGTATTAACAGTCAGTTCTACCACCGTATCACACCCATACAACATTACTTTCACCTTGGGCAGAGTGAAATACTTTTGAAAAGACAAATAAAAAACAAATTACTTTGAAATGTGAATACAAGAAGGAACATCAACAATGATCCAATTATGAACTCTGACTCCATGTGTCATAAAGTTCGGCATCTCTTGCTCTGGCTCATCTTCGAGAATAGCGTTGATCTTTGGAGTAGTCGGATGAAGATATCCTATGTTGTGAAAGATGTCTTGATATTTAATAAAAGCATATTGTGGCTTCACAACTTCATTCTTCATGGAGAAACCCAAACTAGTCCCATTCTTGTTCACGGGTGGATTAATAACATGCCCATACACCTTGCTAGGGCACTTCTGCACTACTTGTTACGCATCCTCAAATGAGGTGATAGAATCTTCATTCTTCCTTATATTATCAATAGACAAAGCTTGGAACTGAGTTCCAACAGTGGTTTCGTCGGCTTCTACAATACTAAAGGAAGACAAATGAGATATCAACAGAGCTTGCTCACCGTTCATAATAACTACCTTTCCTTCATGGATAAATTTTAGTTTTTGATGCAAGGTTGAAGTAATAGCTCCTGCTTTATGGATCCATGGTCGTCCCAATAAACAACTATATGCTGGGATAGTATCCTTAACCTGAAAGGTGATTTGGAATAAGTGTGGGCCTATGTGAATAGGTAAATCCACCTCTCTAATGACGGATTTTCTCAAACCATCAAAAGCTTTTACTATAATGCCACTAGGGCACATGGGAGTTCCCTGGTATTTAAGCTTCATGAGAGTGCTTCTTAGTATTACATTCAAAGCAGATCCATTATCTATCAGCACATTGGAAAAAGAATCATTCTTACAATTCATAGATATATGCAGAGCCGGGTTATGGTTTCTCCCTTCATCAGGAAACTCCTCATCACAAAAACTCATATTGTTACAAAACTAATATTCCCCAAAACACTGTTGAACTGATCCAGAGGCACATCCGTTTCAACAAAACCCTGATCCAACACCCTCATCAGAGATTCCCGATGAGCAGAAGAGTTTATCAACAAGGCTAAAATGGAAATCTTAGATGGAGTTTGTAACAACTGATCCACAACCTTATAATCACTCATCTTGATGATTTTCAACAGATCATCAACATCCTTTTCCAAGACAGCGCCACTAGATTCTCTTACCACTTTCTTAGGTTCCACATTCTCAACAACCTTCTTACCAGAATTAACATCTCCTCAAAAGGTAGGGGCGAAGACACGACCACTACGAGTTACCCAACTAGCTTCAGCAATATTCTCAACATGGGACAAAGGTTCGATAAGAATTTCCACACCATATTCCAGGATAGTTGCATTATACTTATAAGGCACATCTTTATCTGATTCATATGGGATAGGACCAGGAAGACAAATAACCATGGGAGTAATAACAGGTTTGCTGCGATATGTAATCTCTACAGGAGTGGGAACACCAAAATATGGCACAATGACATTCACCCCTGTTTCTTCAAAATACTCAGGAATTGCAGAATCATTATCAGAAAACATACCTTCATCAGAAGAAAATAACTCATCAGCAGAAACATATTCATCATCAGACATGGCCCCAATGGGGTAGTCTTCAATCATGTTAACTCCATTATAATTATTTTTGTTTCATGTGACTCTGGTAGTACCTTTATCTAACAGCAATTGAACACCTCTTCTTACAATAGAACAACCACGGGAATCCCTACAGCAGATTTGACATGACCCATAATGATGTACCTCTTGGCCATCCATGTGACAAAACGTGGCATGCAATTGTACCAGATCATCATTCATATAGTTTACATCAAAAATCTGGAATTCGTCGGACAACCATAAACCATATTCACCTCTTCTTCGTATTCAGCCCTTGGTCTGATTATATGGATAAGACCTTCATCCATCATCTCTTGAAGATCACCTTTCACCTTATCATGTCCATAAACGTCCATACTGTAGACACTACAAGCAGCACGATCATGTGTATAATAGCTAAACTCACAGAGATCAACATGCATCTTCACTAAATCACTTCTGACCAGGTTGATATCAAAAATCCTGAAGTCCCCAGGACAACCAGCAACCATATTCGCAGCACCTCCATCTTCATGTTTGGGTAGTAGATTATCCTTCACATTAGAACCAATGTCTTTAAAAGACAGGAGACCAGGTCTTACCATCTTCCGCACTTCAAACTTCAATGGATAAGAGTTTTCAATGTTGTGCCCAGGGGCTCCTTGATGAAAATCACAAGTCTGATCAGCTTTATAATACCATGGAAAAGTTAAGGTATAGCAGGGGAAGCCCTAGTCTACACTAGGTTCTTCTGAATCAAAGCCGGAAACAATTTTGCATAACTCATTGGGATATGATCAAAATCTTCCCTCTTCTGACCTTGCCCTTGATTAATTTTTTACGATTCTCTCTGATAGGAAACAACAGTCAGAGCCATATTGACAACCAGAGTTACTGAAGCAAGATGTTGTTGATGTTGTGATATCTTCTTGGAGGTCTAACTCTTCTTTCTTTAACAACAACATTCGCTTCTCTTTTTTTTCTTTTTAGAAAACACATATGATGATTTCTTTAGTCTACTAGAACCTTCATCTTTTGACAATCGTCCTTCCCTGACAACTTCTTCTATACGGACACCCATACTTACCATCTCTGTGAAATCACTTGGCGCACTCGCCACCATTCTTTCATAGTAAAATGAACCAAGGGTTTTAGGAAGACCTTAGTCATTTCTTGCTCTCCCATTGGGGGTACCACTTGGGCAGCAACTTCGCTCCAACATTGTGCATACTCCTTAAATGATTCTTTATCTTTCTGAGTCATTTCTCTCAATTGGTTATGGTCAGGTTCCATAAACATGTTATACTTATACTGTTTCACAAAAGTTTCACCCAAGTCATTGAATATGAAGATGCTGCTACTGTTCAATCCCATATACCATTTCAAGGCAGCACCGGTTAAACTATCCTGGAAGAAATGAATAAGCAAGCGTTGGTAATCAATATGAGTGGGCATCCTTCTGATATACATCACCAGGTGGTCACGAGGACAAGAGTTGCCCTTGTACTTCTCAAATTCTGGCACCTTAAAATTTGCTGGCACTTTCACATTAGGAACTAAGCAGAGGTCACTGAGATTCTGTCCGAATAACTCTTTTCCTCGGAGAGCCTTCACCTCTTTCTTCATTTAATTGAATTAATCTTAAAAGTAATCTATTTGGTCATAAAAGCCCAAACTTTCACTTGGTGGAGGAGCAGGATGATAAACTTCATCATTAATAACAAGTATAACATTCACTATAAGAGGTGCAGCATGATGAATCTCATTATTAGAAACAGGAGTAGCGTGCACCATATGAGGTGCAGAAATAGCAGCAGTTTGAACAAATGGAGCAACTTGAGCAGCAAGATTGTAACCTTCTGGCATGAAATTCTTAGGCATTCCCCATGGGTAACTGCGAGACATATGGTATTGAGTAGCAGTAATTAGAGTAATAGAGATGGGAACTGGCAGAACCTCTGAAATAACGGTCATTTGTTGTGGTCGAGTAGCATGCGAAGATGGAGGAGGAGGAGGTGGTGGTTGATTCTGAGCAGCCACCAATGATTCTACCAAAGTAGTCAAGTTGTCCATATCGGCTCTCAAAGTAGTAACTTCTTCGCACATCTCACGGTTCTCTTGATCAAGGTTTTCCATCTTCTTTCCAGAATTAGCTCGAGTATTGTAGTGATGAGATAACTTACCGACTAAACGAAGCAGAGAAACAAGTAAGACACCTGTGAAAGATAGGAATGCAAAAATATGTGAAAAATTATGCATGATATGCAATGCACATGATTTATTGTGTTTATTTAAGGAACTCAAAGAACCATAAACAATTGCAAATATTGAATTACTAACATATTTGGAAATACTGAAAAATCTCATTTTAATAATAACTTTGGAATGGATTACAACTTTTAGTACCAGTTTCAATAATCCTAAGTACAAGAGAATAAAGATAGGATTTAAAATTCCTAAGGAGCTAAAACTGATAAAGATCTCTCCACACACTGATGATTTCCCTTGAGTCTTGCAATCTGAGCCTTCAACTGCTTGTTTTATTCTGCATACTTGTCAGTGACTTCTTTCCATCCACCAGAATCAGAAAATGGGTGACCAACACCTGCCTGAGCTCTAGAGGAAAATAAATCCTCTTGCTTCTCTATCATCTCTACAACATGACTCTCAAGAATCTCAATCAAGTCATCCTTCTCTTTCAATTCTGTTGAGTAGGACACCTCCTAAATTTGGTACTTATTCTTCCATGCTTCCTTTGCATCCTAACTAAGGCAAGTTGAAGTTCTTCCACATCGTCTAAGAGATGAGGAGTAGTCTTCATAAACATGTCATCTAAAGGTTCCTCACGAGAATAAGGCATCTTCAACTTAATTTCCATTGCTTGTACCCAACGGAGATGAGGCTCTAAAGAAACAGCCTATCTTGGTCCCAAATATTTTCTACCCTTCCTATGAGTATGAAGCCAAGCCTTTTCAATCTCTTCCTTAGCTTCCTTGTGATCTTATCCTTCTTTGAGAAAGAAACCACTCAGATGAATGTTGTTTGGCTTGTTTCTCATTGGATATCCAAGCTGGCGGCGTGCAAGAACAGGATTGTAGTTAATTCCTCCCTTTGTACTAAAAAGAGGCACATTGGGAAAAACACCACAAATATCAATAATATTCATATCATAATAAGCTTGATGATACCAATCAATGTCAGAATGAGTAAGATCCATAATCTTCGGTGCCCAATGGTGTTCCTTTTTGATATCCCAAAAATAAATAGAACCGAGGTAAGTGAGAAATAAACCACTGATATAACAATGGTGTGCAACAAATGACCATCCCTTCCTAATAGAAATTCTGAAGATGGATGGAATAATAAGTATCTCCTAGAAGTGTAGGGACTAAATTCTCAATCATAAAGATCCTAATGGCATTAACATCCACAAACTTTTCGACGTTAGGAAACAAGAACAACCCATAGGCGAGCAAAGAAAAGATAGCTTCAAAAGCAGTTGTACTCTTCATCTTTGCGAAGTAACGAGCTTTCTCCAATAGAAACTGTGCAGGTAAACCCTTGATTCCTCCTTTGGTAGTCACGTTAGCCTCAATCTCATACTTCTTCAAGTGAGTTATGGTGGCAATCTCATGAGATTTATGCTCTCCTTCTAAGTTGGTGGACGGAACACAATCAGTAATATGTAAACCAAGTAAGTAATAATACTCTTCCAATATGTGCATCAGTTGATAATCAGGAAAAGTAAAACACCGGTATAACAGATCATAGAACTGGAGCAATGTAGAAAGAATACCCTCCTTCATCTCGAGCTTCATAAGAGGCACAATGACTTCATACTTCTTCCAGAAATCTGTAGGACTCTCAATCTCAAGAATCAAACTCACCAGTTTCTCTATCTTAGGGTCCTTAAAATTATACTTCTGAGTCTTTCTCCTTCCAAAATCGATGGTAAAAAAAAGTACCTGAGATATTTTCAAAAGTCAACCTTAAGTTCCTTGAAAAAATTGTTTAAAGAATGCTCATGAATGCATGAACGCATGATGATGCAATAATCACACACAAGATCATAAACATGGGAGTTCATAGGTTCGACGTCACGAGCATGAAATCAAAGGTACTACCCACAAGGTAAGCACTAATGGTTTATCACCTGCCTAACAAGGTTCTAAGGAAATCCCAGAGTCTACATTCTTTCTTCAGATATTATCAACATCCTGATTAGCTCAGTAATTAGCAATGTTCTTAGGAAAAAATTGTCTGAGTGCAGCATCGTGTGACAACTACTTCTTTATTACTCCATTATAGTCTCCGCACTACACCTAACAGGCCAAGATGGGTTAAGGGTTCTACGGCTTCCCAGCTTCGTAGGCTCCCAGGTTGAAAGCAACAATGTCTTCCTGATTGCTCGGTAAACAAATACTACTGTCAAAGGGGCCTCCACTGAGTGGGGGGTCTCATGTCTCCTTTTTCAGAATTACTCCCTCAAATTTAACATGACTATACCACCCGTATTATCTTAAGTTTACCCGAGTCTGGGTATATGACTTATAAGAGATCACCAAGCACCCTGAAAACCAAAAAAAAATCCAGACATACATATATACAACAAATAATATACGAAAAATAATAGCACATACACAAATAAACAAAGATAGGCTCAACCCACTTAGAGATGTAACTTCCCTAGTGAAGTCGCCATTTTTATGTAGCGGTAGAAATGTTGAGACTAAGCCATTAGATTGACTTAACTCGTACAAATCAAATAAAAATCACCACCGCGATTTATTGTTTCCAAATGAAATGGGAAAAGAGCGAATAAACCCCAAAAAAGAGGTGAGGAATCTAGGTACGGGATTTGGTTATGCAAAGGGAAGGTATTAGCATCCTAAACATCTACGTACTCCACAGGAACCTCTTTACAAACTGTGTATTTTGGCTATAAAAGGTGTATACAAAATAAGATGGTGGAGATGAGAAAAGAAGTATTTTTTACAATTTTGCACCTCTCGTGGTTGCAAACCTTTAGTGTCTACGTACTACCTTTCGTGCAATAGGGGGTCAGAGTACTCGTAGTTCACCTCAAAAGTTTTAAAACACATGTGTGTTGGTTAATTTTAAGAGAAGAGACATCATCATCATATCCGAGTAGAAAACATACTTACTACCCATGATTATGAGAAAGGAGCATTTGCATCATCTCAAAGTAGAGGATATAGCTTGGATTTTAAAATCAACAAAGCCTCACTCAACACCGAGGTGGAAAATATCTCACTTCACTACATATCATAGAAGTATAATAGCTTGTATCACTATAAGAATCGACAAGAGTCTAATCTTTTGAGAAAAGTTTTAAAGTAAAAAAGCCAAAGTGTCAAAATAGTTTGAATGAGGTTAATTGGCTTTTAGTCTTGAGAAAGATGTCAAAGCATGATTAAATTGGTTAATGTTTGATTAAGAAAATATTTTTGAAAATGCATGGACATAAGTCTAAGTTTATTATGAAAGCGGTTTAAGTTAGAAAACAAGAAGAGTTTTGAAAAGGAGGGAGAAGATTTTGAAATTAAAGAAGATGAGAGGAGATGAAGGGATTATCCTAAAGCATAAGGTAAAATCCAAGGAAAAGAACGATCTAACTAACAAGAAGCCAACACTTGAAATGAGGAAGTCAATATAGATTTCTAATCCTTTGGATTAAAACCAATCAAGAAAAACTACTAAACCTCTAAGGAACACCAAGCTTCAGATGAATTAAGTCTTCACAAAAATTGGGCAGAGTAACGGTTGTATACATAGGAATTCTCAATCATAGACAAAGCATAAAATCATAATAACCTGTTGTTGTAACCCGAAATTTGCCCTCTCATTTCTCAAGGAATCACCCTGGATCCTCAAGTTTGCTTCCATCCAATTCCAAGCCTTGAACTGCAATTTTTCAAGAAATTCATCCGCAAGGGCAAAATGGTCATTTGCATACTAAAAAGTCAAACTTTGACTTTTGGACCAAAACCAAATTCCAAGAATCATATCTCATCAAAACATGTTGAAATATGAAGTTTGTTTCGTCAAAAAGTCAAAAGTCAATTTACTTTGGGAAAAGTCAAAGTTTTAAATACTTAGAACTTTTCTAAGCGTTTAAGAAGCATGACAAAACTCAGAACTTCTGACCAAATTATCACCATAAGATTCAGCAAATTCTGGACACTCTCAAGGCAGAGTTTGGTCAGAACTTCTGGGCAAGTTTTCACAAAAGCTTCAGTCAGAATTTGCCAGGGTAATTTAAAGAAGGTTAAGAAGTGTGTTGCAAGCTTTCTAGAAAGTCTGAAAGCTCCTTCAAAACATGTTGGAGCCAGAAGATAAGAAGATCAGAGGTTGGATGCTACGCTGAAGCAGAACTTCTGATCCAGAACTAAGCCATGGTGTAGAATCTCACGTTACATGATTTCTGATTGTGATAAGTCTCATCATCATTTAATGCTCACAACCACTTTTGAGTCTTTACCCAAAGGATTTCCCCACGCGTGGCATAAAAGTACCTTTGTTGTCCTTGAAAAGAAGATTTTGTACAAAGTATATGATGGGCCCATGCTTTGCTTTTGCTTCTGAGGGTACTTTTCCTTGATTCATGCTTACAAATCCAGCTTAGGCACGACTAAAAGCTGCTAACCACCTTACTTTGTGCCTTGAACCATACTTGTTTGAACTTGCTTCAAGAACAAGTCAGCGCCTAGAATATGATGGTTGTACCTTTGATTTCTCCAAGCTACTAAATACTTACCTATAAATTGAACTACATTTGCAACTGTGAAAGGGTCGAAAATTTGAGAAAGAAAAGCCTTGAACCCCTGCCAAAATTCCAAGAGTTCCAAAAACTGTAAACACAACATACAAAACCTATTAACTTTTGATTCCTTGCATTCAGACTCCATTTGTTCTCAAGTATTTCTTGACTAAAACCATCCACACAATTTCTAATTCGCATATTAGAAATTGCCCTAACTTCTGTATTCATACTACCATACACTCTCCATCCACCTCCACCTCAGAGAAGTCAGAACATCACCCCTTTGTTGTTCCAGAAGTTGAAAACTTCCAGCCTGCTGAGTACATGAAGAAGCTGCTCAGAACATCATCAGAGTTGAGGTTAACTCTGATTCACATAATCTCTTCCAGCTGAAAGGTAAGCTTATGTTGACTCTCACCACATTACTTAAGCATTACCAGATTTGCATGTTCAAAAATACAATGTAGATATCATGTTTCTGATGTTGTACATATTTTGAGATTTCATGTATCTGCCTGCCTAAGTAGGGAGTAACTCAGTTCAGAACTTCTTGAAGAAATTAGAACCCAGAATTAGGATTATCAAATTCATACTTGCCTCTGATTTATAGTTCTGATATTTTTTGTTTCTGAAACACTATGACACCTGCCATAACTGTCATATGCACATCTTCTGTTTTGTTGAGAAATGACCAAGTTGCAGATGTTCTGACTAGCATGGAGAGGGAGACCAAGTCCTGTCAGTGGTATCAGAACTTCTGAAATCTACTTTGTTGCCGGTGGTATCAGAACTTCTGAAAACTACCTCGTTCTCAGCGAACCCATAACTTCTGACTTTACCCATTTTTCACTAACAGGATATCTTTTTTGCAGCACGCCAGAGCCAGAACTTCTGACCTCCTTTAGTCAGCAATACGTTGATTCTAATTTTCTTTTTCTCACTATTTTTGCTATTATTTTCTATTTCATTAATCAAAGAGACACCAAAAACATTTTTCTTATTTTTACATGCTTCATTTTATTTCTTAAAACAAAAGATCAAAAATATTTTCTTAAAATAAAACAAGTCCATTTTACATCTTTTGTACATTTTTATCCATTCAATATGGTTGTAATAATAATCTAGGATTTAATTTTATTTGCAATCCCCATTCGTAAATATGTACCCCCATCCCCCTAAATATTGTAATAGCCTAGGACTTTACATTTCTGCAACTTATCGCTTTCAAATGTAAATGCTAGTAATTAGGGTGTGTATGGCAAGATATGAAAATCAACAAATAGATCACCCTAATCAAGACTAAAAGGCATGCAATCAAACACACTTGCACACATGCACCCTTAGGGTAATCTCACTTTTTTGCCTATCGGAAAAATAGTCATGTCCCTCGAATATAGGACGCTTTAGCAAAGACCCTTTAATAAAAAAGATCGTAGTCCCTCGATGTTGCCTTCGGTAAATGATCTAGTCCCTAAAACGACATTGCTAAAACGTTCCATGGGTTTCCTATCATGACTATACAAACGTCACGCGCCTGTCCCTTCACATCCAACGATGGGGCTTCTTGCCAAATCAATGGTAAGATAGAAACATCTAAAGGAGGAGGAAAAGAACATCTAAGACCTTTTGAGTAGGTAGATTTGCTCCTAGTTGCTCGCTTGCTCACAACAAAAACATTTTATACACTCACACTTCCATTTGAAACATTTTCAAAAGATAACACTTTGTACGCGTTCTTATAGAAACGAGAGCCATTACAAAGAAAACCCTTTTCAAAATCACTTTCAAAAACACATCCCACAAACAGCTCTTTGAACTATTTTCAAAACAAAACTTTGTACGCATTCTTATAGAAACGAGAATTATTACAAAGTAACATTTTCAAAATATTTTCAAAAACCACACAAAGCACAATTTCAAACAAAAGAAAGTGATCTAGTGAGTAACTAAGAGCCCATGGAAAACCATGGATGAAAAGGGTGCTAATACCTTCCCTTTTCATAATCTACCCCCCCGAACTCAAGAAAACATCTCGAAAGGTCTTTCCTGTGCTTTTTCACCTTTCCTTTTGGATAAAAGAAAAGTCGATGGCGACTCTTGCTAAACCGCAACATTTTTGAACACAAACACAAAACCCTCAAGTCAGTTCTCCCACCGTATCATACCTGCACACAAAGAAAATGAACCCAATGTCTTGGAGTAAACCCCAAGAACTTCAGACAGAATAACAACAGAGCAACAAGGTCCCCAAGTATCAAGGCTTCTAATCCTAAGTCCAAGAGATCCACAACTCCATAATGTTAAGGATAGTAACCAAATAGTCCAAGTAACCTTAAAGCTTTTAATGTTCAATTTGATTATTAAGTGTCTTCAAAAGAAAAGAAAGCTCAAGTGAGCAAAGATAAAATGACATAAAGATAAATGCTCAAGTGAACAAAAGGAAAATAGCATGAGATGTAAATGCTAAAATAAATGGTATGTAAAAGTAAGGGCACAAAATAAAGGCATAAAGTAAAGTTAATTGTTAGTGAATTAGAAGTTAAAAGGTTAGTTGAATGACCATCTTGAAGCTTGCTTTTGAAAACTTATTAGAAGATTTATAAAATCAAAGCTTCTCAATAACAAGTTTCATTTGCTTTTTGTCAAGTATATCATTTATTTCAAGTACTCAAGGCAACACATATGATCAACGATGTTCAAATAATTCACTTAGACCAAAATTTATGAAGTTCATTAGAGGATTGATAGGATCAAAGCCTCCTAACAATGAACTTCGAAGTTATTGAATCAAATGTTTCAAATTAAACATACTTGGGCTTGCAAACATAAGTCTGGGCCGCAAATGATCATTTTTCAAATTGGGACAAATTTAGTGCTATGTTAAGCAATCGTAAGTGGACTTATGTAGAAGTCACACCTATTTTGAGGCTGATCAGCAATCTATGTACCAAATATGTTAGAGAAATGATATGTAGACCATTCTCCAAGAAACATGTAGCACAAGTAAAAACAAGAAGGGACAAGATGAAGAAGAATGGGAATGATAGTATAACCAATGTATAAGATTAAATTAAGGTTTTAAATATCATCAACATCATTCATCCATTTTGATGGATTTGGTTTTTCAACCTATCAACACTCAAGATCTAATGAGGTTGAGGAACTTGTCCCAAAAAAAAAGTATTTAAGTGTCTCCAAATCAGGACCAATCAAAAAATAATAAAATATATTTAATATAAAAAAAATGTAAATGATTTAAAAAGGAAATAATTGGTAAAATACACAACATATATTATAATACCAAATAAAAATCCTAAAAAATTATCAGAAGTCAAACATGAGTTAACAAGTGTTGAAAATTTTTTTTAGAACTTTTTAAAGTAAGAAATTATTTTTAAATATAAAGAAATAAGCAAAATAAACTAAAAATTTGTGAAAATAGTAAAATAAAAAATAAAAATAAAATGAGGTAACCAATATTTGTCAAGAGATCATTGGATCCTTCCATAATTTTTTTCAGAATTTTAAAACCAAGAAAAGTATTTTTAAACAATTAAAACAAGTCAAATAACGTGAAAAATAATAAAAATACCAAATCAAAAAATAAAATTGTAAAAAAATAAAAGCAGAAAGAGATAAATCAAAAGTATTTTTGATAATTTTTTCACAATTTTAGAAGTTGAGATGATTTTTTTTTGGAATTTTAGAAGTTTAAAACAATTAAAACAAAAATCATAAAATAAAAATAATATCAACTAATGTGGTGCGTTGGATTCAGCTCACTTATCCATCTTGTCAAATCCAAAGGTGCTGAAGCTAGGATATATGGTGATCATCACTGAAACACACGCAGGCAACACAAAAAGTTCCTACCAATCAGATTAAAACAAATGGCTTAAGGTCATTGGTTGAAGAGCGACACGTAGGTCGTCTTCAACCTCCAACCATCTGTAAATAGGGAAAGGACGGGATTCTCCAAACATAAACATTAGAAGCTCAGAGTGGTATCATCGGATTCGTCTCTATCAGACGATCCTAACCTCACTCTCGCGAAAAATTTCTTTAAATCACAGCTCAGTCAATTTGGAAAAAACCAGAAGAAAAAGTTAAAACGAGTTTTGAAATTAAATGCTCAATTCTCCATTAAATCACAAACCAGAAGAAGCACGAGCTTCAGAGAAGAAGAGACTACATCTTAGCAATTTATTTGAAGCAAAATGATAGATAATTCTACCTGAACAAAGTAAGAGAAATTTTCTATGAAACTAGACCTGGATAGCTCGATTCAATGGATGATTTGGCTTGTTTTTTATGTGGTTAGCTTCATAAAAGTTCAATGAAGGTGAAGAGCTCAAGAATTTAGAACTGGGAGTGCTTTAAGATCAAAATCGAAGCTGCAAAATTGAGAGGTGTGAAGGAAGTTTGACAAAGGTTTTTTGGCTCTCTAAAGATTTTAAAATCAAGTAAAAGAGGTCTCTATTTATAGGAGAATGTGATGCAATGCTGACAGAGGGTGAATGATGAGTAATTATATCAAATTGTGTGCACCCTGAACATGGCAAAAGTGTGACTTCTAACTCATCAAAACTTAGCTAATTCTTGTGTTTCAACCCTTAACCCAACCGTATCAACTTTGTTAAACATGTTTAAGTGGAAAACACACACAAAATTGGTGTTCAGAAGCCACATTATGGAAATCAAATTCTGATTTCAAGCAAAAACTCATTTTTATGGAAGAAACTTCAAGAGTAGGGGGCACCCAATGTAGGAGGCTTTATGATCTTATTATTTTTGCAATGGAAATATCTCACAACAAACTTCACAGTGTGTCAAAAAAGGTAGCATTTGAATGCTTGAGCAAAAATTTATTCAAGTTTGAAATCAAGAAAAACACACGGGTATTTTGTACTTAGAAAAATTCTAAGTGTTGAGCTTCAAAATGACCTATAATGTTCTTCAAAATTACATGTCCTTCCATTCAAAATTAGCTCTTGATCCTTGAATATGAAGTGAAGTAGACCCTTTGAGTTGAATTGCGGAATTGATATCACTCAAAAATTATACAAATTTAAAGATTTATAGTCCTTGGAAGATGATGAACAAATTTGGGGAAATTCACAAAAGACCTATAATCTTTTCAATTCTTAAACAACTTTCCAAGAATTTTTAAGTCTTACATATTGAAACAAAGTTGTAGTAGACATCCCAAAGATTACTGTGAAAAAATAATGAGCTCAAGGAGATAAAAATTGAACAAGTTATGATCATTTGAAGTCACACAAGAGAATTGAATAACTTTCCCAAAGGACTTGTAATCTTTCCTAATCATTAGTGATCTTTCATTCAAAATTAGTCTTATATCCTTGAAGAGAACTTATTAATGACCCTTTAAAGAGAGTCATGGCTTTGGAATAAATCCAAAATCTCAAAAAATGAGCAAGATATGGTCCTCGGAAGTCAGCAAATCCTAGCTCAGAGAGTGTCAAAATGACTTGAAACCCCTTTCAACTTTTCATGATTTCTCTTGCACAATTGGATCTTGTCATGTGAAGAGAAGTTGTTGTAGATGATGATAAGAACCCATAGCAAAAAGAACCAACTAAAAATATTGAAAATTGATAAAGTTATGCACTTGTGATCACTGAATCAAGCACTTGCTCAATTAGGTCAAACTTGTTGAAATAACCTTGAATCTTTTGAAATTTCTATGCAAAATAGAGCATGATGAATCACATTAGCCCTTTAAATGATGTTGTATTGGAGCATACTTAAAGATGAAGCTTGAATCTCAATGAAACTTGTTGAAAAAGGCATGGAGATAAACAAATGAATCTAAGAATCTTCTTGATGAATACCACCACCCCCCTTGAGGAAAACATGACCTAAATAAGATGAGAGAGCTCTTTGAACCAAAAAAACTTTTGAGATCTTAGACATAGCCTTGAAGCTTAAGATCTTGCAATCCATTGAAGAATTATTTAACTGAGGATCATCCCTCAAAACTCTAGGTTAGATAATGAGATGGATGCAGTTGTGTCATCACCTACAATATGAACATTCAAAGAAACATATATACATATTTTAATGTTAGTTAAAAGTTAATCCACCTAAAAAAACACATGTACAAGATACACAACTCAAGGTGCTTGGTGATCTCTCAAGAACAAACATAAAGATAGGATGAAGTAGAAGGGAGAACCAACCCTAATGTATGATCTTGATGTATTGATAATATGAGATGATAAGAGATTTTATGGGCAAAAATTGGAGTATAACAGGGAGCATACCAACACTTTATGAAATTATGATGAAGGACAAATCACCGATGAATGATAAACATGACTTTCACCATTGCAAGAGTGCATTGCTGCTCTTTGTATACTAGCATATGGATCTAGAGCTGTCAAAATGGGCTACCTAATCCTAAACGGGTCGGCCCTAATAGGCCTAAGCTTTTTACGATGGACCAAAAAGCCATATTGTAATACGGGCCTCAAAATTACCACCTGAGTCTGACCCTAGATGGGCTTCGGGCTACCCGACCCTAAATGGGTTTTTTTTAATAAAAAAATAAAATAAAAAATCCATAATATTTATTATAAATAAAATAAAAAATTATATTATTTTAAACCTAATACATTTTGAATTACTATATTATCTTTTATAAATACTATAATGTGTTTTTAAATACCATACATGTCTAAATTGTAGAAAATAATACTCAAATATTTAACATAAGAGAAACTAATAGAATACGAGAAAAGAATGTTGATTATATTAATATATAATATTTAAAAGAGAAAGATTGAATATAATAGAGACAAAATTTATGAAGTGAGAAAAACCAATGTATTATTTTAGAGTAACTCAATACAATAATTAACATAATTGTTTTAAAATTTATAGTTACGTGGGCCTAATGGGCTACCCACGGCCTATGCGGGTTAGCCCTAATCGATAACACGCTTTTTAAGGTTGGGCTAAAAAAGCCCTTAAAAATATGGCTCTAATTTGACCCTGTTGATTCTAACAACGATATTAATGTGTTAAACACATCTATTGTGTTTAACGATGTTTTGAATGGACATGCTCTTGAACTTCAATACACAGTGAATCAAATCACATATCATATTGGCTATTACCTAACAGATAACATTTATCCTGAGTGGGAAATATTTGTTAAGTCTGTCCATATGCCACAAGGAGAAAAGAGAAAGTCATTTTTCCTGTGTCAAGAATTCGTACTAAAGGATATTGAATGAGCATTTAGAGTGCTCCAAACCCGATTCACAATTGTACGTGGTCCAGCTCGTGCATGGCACGTGAGTACAATGAAGCACATAATGCTAGCATGCATCATATTGCATAATATAATTGTCGAAGATGAGCGAAACACATATGCTGTTAATTTTGATTATGACCATATTGATAATAATTTTTCCGCAACTGAAATATTTGTGGGTCCTAATCCTAGTTTGACCATATTGTTTGAAAAGATATCACATATTCTCAAAGACAAAATCATCGCCAACTTCAAGCAAATTTGGTGGAACATATTTGAAAAAAATTTGGTCATGAGAATAATGAAAATTAATCTTTATTTTATTTTTATATTTTAATTAAAATATAATTTTATATATTTTAATGTGTATTTATGTATCATTTTAATTTTATAATATTAAATTTTTTATTAGAATAATTCTTTTTTAATTTTAATAATTATATTTTTATACATTTTAATAAAAATAGTCAAATTAATATTAAAGTTCAATTAAAACTATTATAAATAAATAAATATAAATATGTGGAGTCAAATTTAAATTATTTATAAATAAATAACATTAAAATAAAAATAAATTAAATCAACTAAAAATTCTTTAATCTTACCTGAGGTATAGTTTAAACCATTAAAAGTACTATTAGTAAATTAAAAAACTCATTTACCTTTTGACCAAATATTTATTGCGTTACCAAATTTATAATAAGAAAATTAAAATAAAAAATAAATAATAGAAGAATGTGCCAGTGACACTAAGAAAGACAGCAATAACATAAAGAGTTGAAACCCCATAGAGAAATCAAATCAATTACATTCACTCACGCACCATTTTCATTTTTCGAAAACTCAAATTTCTTCTCTTATTATTATTATTATTATTATTATTTTTAATATTTAGAAATTAGGAAGTGAAAATGGATCCTCCAACTCTTAGTTGGAGTATCCATACCCGACCTGAAATAACCTCCCAATACGAAAGCCTCGAACACATCGGATCCGGATCCTACGCCGACGTCTACCGTGGCCGGCGAATCTCCGACGGGAGAATCGTAGCCCTTAAAGAAGTTCACGATCATCAATCAGCGTCGAGAGAAATCGACGCTTTGCGGATTCTTCGGGGCTCCGAAAACGTTGTGTTCATGCACGAGTTCTTCTGGCGAGAAGACGAAGATGCTGTGATCGTTCTCGAGTTTTTGGAGACCGATCTCGCTACTGTGATAAAGGAGGCTGCCGCTGGTGCTGGAAGTGAGGGTCTTGCTGTTGGAGAGGTTAAAGGGTGGATGGTGCAGATTCTTAGTGGGGTTCATGCTTGTCACCGGAATATGATCGTGCATAGAGATTTGAAGCCGGAGAATTTTTTGATTTCGGATAATGGGGTTCTGAAATTGGCAGATTTTGGACAGGTTTTGAGGATAAAGTTTTGATTTTTTTTTAATTTTACTTCATTTTTGGTTTTGGCTTTTTATGAGTGTGTGTCTCTGCTTGATTGTTACTGTGAATCACTTCATTGATATTTTTTGTTCGCAATTTGATTGCGTAATGTGATATGGATTAATCATAGATTATTGCAAGTTTGTAGAATTAGCTTAAATCTGCAATTTTAAGGATGCTATTGTTGGTGAAGTCTTCGGTCTTAAGAGTGTGATCTTCCAAGTCTCAGATTCGAATTCTGCTAGGTGTTAACAATTCTTGTGTTGAGCAAAGTTTATACGGTGCTTTGCGTTGTCATTAAATGGACTCCCACAAGGGGATTGGTCCTCTTAGATTAACCGGAGATTAGCTGGAGAATTTTTGAATTGGCTTAATGTTTCCACTTAATGTTGAAATTTTAGTGAATCTTTGGATTGGCTATGTGTTTAATTTGACTACTTTTTCAGGCAAGGATACTTGTGGAGTCTGGATTTGATGCATCAAATAGTGAAAATTCATCCCTACATCCTCATGATGCTATTCCCTTATCAGAAAATTCAAACCGGACTGGATTTGAAAATCAAGAGGAGGAGGAGGAGGAAAGAATTAGTCATGAGGAATATTTTAGAGTATTAGATGAGCTGAAAATCAAGAGTCACACATATGATACTGATGATAAGGACACAAACACGCACGACGGTAACAACTCGTGCCTTGCAACATGCACGATTAGCAATGACGACGATGATGATATTTGGAAGAATTCTTTGCCATATGAAGCAGATGAAGAAGGAGGGTATGAGGAGCTTGGTTTTCTCACATCATGTGTTGGAACAAGATGGTTTAAGGCTCCGGAACTACTTTATGGATCGACTAATTATGGTTTTGAGGTTGATCTTTGGTCGTTAGGATGTGTTTTTGCTGAGTTGTTTATATTGGAGCCTCTGTTTCCTGGAACAAGTGATATAGATCAGATTAGTAGAATCATTAGTGTTTTGGGTAATCTGAATGAGGAAGCTTGGAATGGGTGTTCTAAACTTCCTGATTATGGAAGAATTTCTTTTACTAAAGTGGAAAATCCTATTGGTCTTGAAGCATGCATGCCGCATCGTTTGCATGATGAAGTTTCCTTGGTGAAAAAATTGATTTGTTATGATCCAGCTAGGAGAGCCACTGCGGCTGAGTTACTTAACGACAAGTACTTCTCTCAGTTGTGATTCCTTTCATCAGAAAAGTCAAAGATGATTTAGTTTGGCTGAGTGGTAACAAATGAATTGTGATTTTAATTTTGGCTTCAGAGAAATTTTATTTGTTTATTGTGTTCTTAGAGAGAAATTTTATTTGTTTATTGTTCTTAAAAATTCAAAAGGTTATGTTTTTTGGGTCTATAAGATGAGTACTAAAAGATATGGATCAAAACCAAATTATGTCAATTTTATAGGGGTGTAAGATTTTATTACTAATATCTGTACAAAAATATGAGTTCAAGGGGGCATCATTCATGGAATGAAATTTGCTAGTATTTGAGTTGTTCAATTGGTTCTTTTTTTAGAATTGTTCAAGTGGTGATTTATTTGCTTGACTTGTGAAAGATGTGGTTGGATTTTTTGTTTATTTTCTGTAGTATAATATTTGTTGAGTTATGATGTTATAATAGACGTAGAACTTTGCCGTGGTTTATTGCAAACGTGATGCAACTCAACATAATTGGAATGACAAGAGATTCTCACGACCAATGCTTATAGATAAAAGTTCAAATGAAATGAAAGCAGATTGATCAGAGTTGGGGACAAAGTTAATATGGAAAATATTCTTATAAAGATCTTCATATATTATCAGTCAATAAGATTCTCACTACAATGGGATTAATATGAGCTGAATTCATTTCTATTTGTTTTCTAAACACAGTTGGAATGGAAAAAGAGACCAAGCAATTGCATTACTAACTGGAATACAAATAGTTAGTTAGAATAACAGAGTACGCACAAATTCAAGCAGCTCTTTCTCATAGATGAAATAAAAGCACAACGGGTACTCAACCAAATACACAATAACATATTATATTGAGATTTTGAAAACAAAATGTAAGTAAATATAGTACTAGACAAATTCTATATTACATATTAGATACAGCACGTTGACAAATATTACAGGAAGTAGATTTCCCCAATTATTTTTCTCGTTGTACAGATTTCTCTATCCATGGACGTGCACATGGAATCACTGAACCCAAACATGAGATGCTGGTATCAAAATACTAAGCCTATTTGTATTAATGTTACACTAAAACAATACATAGTTACACTCTTGAGTTTCTCCTTGCACTATTAAGGTAGACAAGATGGATGAAACACAGTATGCTCATAGCTGAAACTATGATAGCCCCCAAATTATGCAAAATTACTGCAGTGAATGGATTTTTGTAAGAAGCTCTAGTCTTGGGGAAGAAGTGCTATCTCAATTTCTTGAAGTGATTTCCCTTTGGTTTCCACAACATTTCTTTTTACAAAAATTACTGCCACCATGCAGAATGTAGCAAACATTGAGTAAAGCAGTTGTGGACCAAGTTTCTCCAGTAAACGCAAGAACAGTAACCCAACAAAGAAATTACAGACCTGTACAAAATTGCAATGAACTTTAGAAGTCTTCATTTTCTTAATTCAACCATGGTAAAGTTCAGGAACAATATATTTTAATGTATCAAACTCTGGTAGACTAAATGGTGTGCAGACGATGTAACTTTAACTAATTTGTAATAGAACAGAATATAAATATAAACTATAAACAAGCAGAAGAAAATTACCCAATGTACAGACATACAGAATGCCATGGCTTTGGCTCTGATTCGACTGGGAAAGATTTCTGTTAGAAGTAGACCTGGAACTGGGCCAGCTCCAAGAGCAAATGTAAAGACAAACCTGCATGAAACAAGAAGAAATGTCAGTGTTAATTTTCTGGAAGTGTCTGCCCAAAATGCACCACATGCAATACAACCCTAGCCAAAGGTGACTGTTCCAATTTTTTTTTAATGGCGTGATTGTTCCAAGTGACATCAATGATTATTATTGTTTTTTGATCAAAGACATCCTCAATAATTCTCTTTTCAAAACATAATCCGCTAGTGACCTTAAATCGTTAATAAAAGAAACTTCTCTCCAGCTAAGAAAATGTCATGTCACTATTTCTAGAAATATGAATTTAGTTTTACTCATAATTTTCACTACAGATGCATCTATCAAGAATCAAGATCAGTATTTATAGTTACAGCATACTTACATTAACATGCCACCAACAGACAGGTAGAGAGCTCCAGTGTTTAGTAAAAGTGAACTTGCCCCTGTGGCTTGAATGATCATTGATATCGCCTATACAGTGTAAGTGTAAATATATTAAAATTCTGATTAAAGACCAGGTTAATCTTTTTCACATACAAAAACAAGATAATTAAAACCTCATAACGCAACAAAGGAAATTTCCCACAGTTGTGCAATGCTGTGTGTTTGCATTGGTTCACATGCCAAATGATATTTCCCCTCTTCGTTACTTTTGATTGTAATTATAATTTATTTTTTTCCTTCATTATTATTTAGATATAATTTCTGAAGATAGTTTAGCTGTTACTGTTTTGTTCCTAATCTTGAGGAATTCCAATCAAGTCTCAGAGTTGTAGATATTCATTGTAGAAATGATAATATAATTGTTCATATTTTTCAAAATTTATAATAAACACCAAGTCAGAACTTACAAAAGGATAACTTGTTCCTGAGTACCATATTGTGATGTGTGTGAAAATCACCTTTAATATGATGATATGTTACAACTGGATTATTAATAAAAAATATAATAGAACATCTATGCATAATTTACCATGCCAAAGAAACTCCAAAAGAGTAGAACCTTCCTTCCAAGTTTATCCATCAAAACCGTTGAAATGATAGATCCTGAGATAAACAGGAAAAAAAATTAGCATTTGAGAATACAACAACTCAATGCTATTAGAATGAAAATGAAACTGTACCTGTCAAATTAGCAACTCCTATGCAAACATTTGCAACATCCGATGGCACTCCAGCACTTTTAAAAACAGTTGAAGAGAAATAAAACACAGCATTTATACCAGATAGCTGTTGTAAAGCAAACAGGGTTGATCCAATAAAAACAACTGCAAAACGAACTCGTGAATAAAAAATGACTTTTGGATACCTAAAGAAACCAGTGACAAGCTAACAACAATGATATAAACACACGATGACACGACTATCCTAGAGATAGACATAAAAAGTTATATACCTTTAGAATGATGACCATGAAGCAATTCGGAGAACTTCACAGTATCAGTATCGTCTCCTCTATCTACCTTGGATAACTGTGATATTGCAAATTTTGCTTCAGATACACCCAGAAGCCTTTCAAACTCAGCTTCTGCTTCAGCAGTTCTTCCTTGCTATATGACAAAAGAGAGAAATGATTGAGGACTGTCAAAAGGATAATAGATCGAAGCGATGCAGGATGAACGTTTGTCTTGCTAATTAATAAAAACCAAGAACTATTGCAAATCATGCCAGAGATGGCTAGAAAGGGATTTAGAAAATATTTTAACAGTTAAAACTATTCCTCCAGTCTTCTATTAATAAGGAAAATGAGGATATGTATAGAAGCGAGTAGAAGCCTGCAAGAACTACAAACACAATCTGAATATTCCTTATTACTTTTGATGACTAATCATAGGACTAAATATGGTGAGACTAAAAAAAGTGGGTGGAGCTAGGGAGAGGGGAAATAATAAAATTAGCAAACCAAAGAGTGTAGGATAACTATTTGCATTTGATCTCACTTCATTTTGATTTATAACCGTCATCAATAGAAAAAGAAAAGATACAAAAAATCAGCAAGGGTTGGTTAAACATGCAACATATAACACCCATACTCGTTCTTTAGGCTTTTTTTATCTTCTAGAATATTTGATCATTACACTAGATTACTAGATAACGAAGCTTGCACTTATTTCTAAATATAAAAAAGACACATAGAGCACTTCAACAAAGTAACAGCTTAATTAGCATAGAGATTTCAAGCAATTTAAACAAATTTAGGAGCAAGAAGTTATAAATATAATTATAAAATGATATGATGTCTAATATGAAATAGTGTTAGGTGTCAACCTTGTATAACCAATGTGGACTTTCTGCACAGAAGACCATAGCCAGAGCAAGTATAGCTGCAGGTATGGTAGACACCCAAAAACAAACCCGCCACCTGAATTAACAAATTCAGGGAATGTTTGAGAAAAGATAAAGTATAAATATTAGATAATATGAATTTAAGATTTATATCATACCATCCAGAAATTTCTTTGACAGGGATTCCAATAAATAACGAGCCCAATATACCAAAGCATGTTGCAATCTGGATGAAAGCCCCATAGGTACCACGCACAAAAGCAGGAGAAACCTATCATTCAATATAGAAATCACATGAATAACCACTATACTTTTATCCTTGCCAATGAAATAGTAGCAACCATTTACATACCTCTGTTACATACAGAGCAGCAACAGCAGGGCCCAAGCCCAGGCCAGTTCCAACAAATAGCCTTCCTACAAGCATGCCAAACAAGTTGTTTGTTGCTGCACTGAATGTTCAGAATATCGAATGAGAAAATTAGCCTTAAGAACATATACTTGAAAACATAGAGGTAAAAACTGCCACTGACCAAACTGAAATACATACAGGGGTAAGATGTTTCTGTAAAAGCACCTTGAAAAGCATACTGACTCTATTATAATATACATATACTAGCTTTTGTAAGGAAATCTAAGAGGTGCACCTTAAAATCAAACTTAAGGGTCAGCTTACAGAATACCCTTTCCACCTATGATTGTGAAACTCAAAAATCAGGTGATTTTCTCTGTTGTTAATCTATTATCATAGGATATACTCAGAATATATGAAAGATGAAAAACATATGTTCTTTTCAAAAGCTAGCAAGGTAACATGCAAATATCATAATAGGAGAAGAGCCCCTAAGGAAACCATAAGATGGAAAATTGGCAATGAAGTGCAAGAGGGATGGAGGAGAAAGAAGTAAAAATATTTTATCACATTATAGAACACATGAATAACATGTTTTGTGCTTCCGCAGTAGCCAAGAGATCAACAGTAAAACTAGAAAATCGATAAATAAAAACTGAGTACGAGCACATGAATAAATTCATAGAACACTAACCTTACCAGTTCAGTAGATCACAGGGATAATAGCTATTGACATATCTTAGCTATACTATAGTAGCATGAAAATAACAAGGACAAACTTGATTTATCAATAGAAAGAACCTCAAAGACTAATACTAATTATGCTCCTTGCAAAGGTACAACATCTAAATTTAAAAGTGATTCATAACACATCAACCTCAAATGCAAGAGGAGCAAGAAAAGTTGGAAAGAAAATTCTTATTTATTCCTCACAAAAATAGAATGAATCAAACAACAAATTTGAATATGAAAGTATAACCTCATTGAAGCACCAATTATCATTGGCAAAGCAGACAACTGGAAAGCCTTGCGTCGCCCCACCCCATCAGCAATCCAGCCACTCAGTAAACATCCAAAAAAGGCACCACCTAGACATATGCTGACCACCAGGCCTTCATTTGAAATCAACCCCCAAAAAAACTAATTATGAAGAAATTATTTATAACATGATATCAAATTAAGCATAGGTTTTGGAATCTTCTTTTTCACCTTCTGCCAAGGTATTGCCATGGAATCCAAGATCCAAAGCAATGCTCTCAAGTGGTTCATTAACTACTCTGTAGAACCCAAAAAATCAAAGGATTAAAAGTGAAGTCTTTGATGGATTCCCAATTAAAGCAAGAAAACCAAGAGAAGGGCATGGAGAAATAGAAACTAAGGAAACACAAACCCGAGATGGTATCCAAATAGGAATGAAGAAATGGTCGCCACAAGTACATGTGGTAAAGAACGCTTCCAAGAAGGACTTGATGTTTCCTTACCCATACAGTTGTCTAAAAGATCTAGCAGACATATAAAACAGCATGGTTAGTAGTTACCATGATAGAAGAACTAATAAAAATATGCAGTACATCACTAAAATGACATCTTTTCAATTATCATTTTCAGCAGTGCAGTGCAGTTGATATCAATAATAAGGACATCTGAACAAGAGCAATAACATATAAATGAAACTAGGAAAACCAGATCACTTTTAAGATTTAGATGATTTGCTTTTCTTCTGAATAATGAAATGTTGAAAGGATTATGCTGGAAAGGTAGAAATTATTTCAGATAGGGTACTTCCTTGAGGAGGTATTCAGGCTAGATGCAATATTTCACAACAGATAGGAACTAGTTAATAGTGTCATATAACCTGAAGTACATTTGTAAATGTTCAATGAAGAGATACCTGAGTTTGCTTCCACGTCTTCCATATTTGAATTATCTTTTGAAGGACTACGCTTGTACATAAAGGAATTTTCACGGTGATGCCCCCACATGTCAAAATTTCACCTGACAGCTTGCCCAAATCAGCCTATCTGAAAAGATTCAGTTTCTGTGTCTGAAAATAAAAAAAATATAACTAATAGGTTACATGAAAGCTCAGCAAAGTGACAAAATCAAAGTTTAACACATCAATGTCTTGTAAGACACCAACAATTCTGTGTGTGTCCTCTAGGAAGTCAAGTTAAAAAACAACTTGAGCTCAAAAATATATCTATCTTTGGGAACCAAGATACATTTCTAGATCATTATTGTAATCAAATGCATTTTCCCTCAGCAATTCAAGAAATCGTCTCACAATTCTGGAGGCAAGTCTGCTCATATAGTATATACCGTACAAGGAAGAAAACTTTGCATGTTTACTTTCTAGAACATTTTCAGTTTTTATTTTCTAAAATCTGTGTTCATTTTAATTTACCAACAAAGAGATGGAAGACTCATATAATAAACAATTGTGACAGAGAGAATATGGAAAGCAAGCCAAAAATAATGTATTTTTCGAAAAGATGTTGTCAATTTCAAGTTTTTTTAAAATGTTAGATCTATTTTCAGAAATCATAAAAGAAATTATGAGGGCCATACTTGATCTACATTCTCTTATGCTAATTAATCAAAGTGAAAATAAAAACAGGATACATGGAAGGAAGTGGACATTAAAATCTTAAAGAACTATGTTCTATCCAAACTCGAAGCTCAATGTCATTCAAGCAAGTAGATCAAGTATGGCAGCTATTCTCCCACTAAAGTCATGATACCTCGCATGTTTTATTATCTCGTCTTTTCTTTGTTCTTACAGGAATTCGGTGCGGTAACAGCTAGGTATCATAGCCTGTTCTTACAGGTATTCGGTGCGGTAACAGCTAGGTATCATAGCCAAACGAGCTCTAAAAATACTCATCCCAATCCTACATACACATAAATGCCTTCTACCAAAGAAAAACTAGCTGGAAATATTTCAAGCACGCCAAAGCGCAAAATCAGATTTCAATATCATCAAAATTGTACTACTTCACAATTTCAGTATCATCAAAATCAGATTCCAACAAGGTTCACAACTCATAGAACTTTCAAATCACTGCATTATAAGCTCAATCTTAGTAATCTATACAAAATCACCAAAAAAACAAATCACAGATTCACAGTAACGCTAAAAACACTTCTATTCTACAAATCAATCGGTTCAAGCATCACAAACAATATCAAAAACCAATAACAAACTTTCTTTCTTTACTTAAAAATAAATCAAAATATATAAAATAACAACTCAGATTTCTACTACTCTACATAACACACTGCACAAACTTTTCTATTGATAATCAATACTACAAGTACATACAAGTTCCTCTGTTTTCGTACCGAAACCAAAAAAAGAGGTGCAAAAAACGTGAATTAAACTAAATCTATGAAAAATTGTTCAATAAAGCATAAAAAAGAAAACGAAGTGAATCGAAATCAAATAAACAGAGAAATGGATATGAAAATGAAAAGAAAAGTTACGCACCGATGAACAGAGAGCTCCGATCTATCGCAGAGCTCTCTCTTTCTCAGAGAGAGAAAGAGAAATCTCAGAGTTAGTTCGGGTTTTGAAATAGAATGAAAGAAACGGTGGCGAAAAGGAAACGGTAACCGCTAAACGGCGGCGAAACAGAAGAGAATGTGCTATCGTGCGGGGGGTGTTGCTGGGTTTTGAAGGAAACAGAAAATAAAAAAGGAAGAATCTGGTACGATTAATCAGTGAAGGTTGTTGATTTGAAGAGAAAAGGAAAGAACGTAAGCTATAATTGCACTCGTGTATTAGTAACAGTATTAGTTACGTGATTTTTTATTTTTTTTAATAAAATAAATTGCGTAAACGATAAATAACCAAATTTAAATAAATTTAGAAATATATTTTTAACAAATTACTTTAAAGATTTTCAAAAAAAAATTTTAAGATAATATATTGACGATATAAAACAGTTTTTACACCATTGTTTAATAAGATTTTGTCATTTCGTCATATTATATCAGTATTTTAAAATTAAAGTGTGATTTAACATAAAATATAATGATAATTGGTTGACAATAGTAGTAAAACGGATCCTCCGCTCCACCGCACCACGCCTTAAATTTATCAAAAAAAAATGAGACAAGTAAGTTCATCAAATGAAAATAAACATAAAAATCTAACTTGTATTCTCAAGGCTGCAGATTGGAGAACAACAGTCTTATCCACTTGCTTTTTTTATTTTTTATTTTTTAATAGATTAATAAAATCTTTTTCATTTTAATTAAATTTATCACTTATATTTTATAATTTTTTTTATAAAACATCTTATTAATAAATTACATATATTCACAAACTAATATATAAAATAAAACCATCAAAAATTATAATTACTATAATTAATTAAATAATAATGTATGGAATAAATTAAAAGAATAGATGTAATAGATTATGGTGGAACGATCGTTAACGAATAGCAATTTTTAACAGAATAGGTTTTGATGGATGACAGAGGCAAAATGCAATTTTTAACAGAGTAGGTTTTGATGGAGTCAATTTATCATTTTATAGAGGATGCACTATCCAACCCGGCGAACTATGACCAATTTTGCCTCTCTAACATACTCTTTTTCTTAAAAGAACAAATTACTTTAAATAGTATTTCCATTAAATCTAACTATATTATTAAGAGTATTATATTTGATAAAAACGGACGGTGGGACACGGGTTTTTTTTAGAGGCTAAGATTATGACATGCGTATGTTTCGTTCTATCATATGTTGTGGAGAATCTGGGGATGGGTGGGGTATTAAAATGTGTTAGTTTTCTAGTGGTGAAGATGGGACCATAGCGGCGTCAAAAAAAAAAAGACCATAGCTAGTCGACATAGATCGATATTCTCGATTTCGAATCTAGATATAAATATTGTTTTATTGTGTTCTTTTACTATTTATTCTTACTTTTTCAGTTTTTTATTATTTAAGTTGTAGTATGTATTTTTTTTAAATAAATAAAAGATGAAATATTAATCATTAGATTTTAAAAAAAATTAAAATTATATAAAGAAAATTTATCAAATAGTCTACAACTATTCTTACATTGCTACCAACTAAAATAATTTAATGAGACAAAGTTATATAAATTTAAATAATAAAATTAATTTTATTATTGAAAATATCTTATTAATAATCTATAATAAAAATGTTCGACGGATTAAGATATTATTAAGAATCATAAGATAACATATCATAATTCTTTAATATATAACAAATAGATACATATAATTTAAAATAATAATATATTAATTTTTATCCTAAAAAGACATGTTAAAAAATCCACAAATTGAAAAATTATATTAAAAAAGTAATAAAAATTATATTAAAAAAGTAATATAAAATTTAATTATTATTTTTTAATAACATTAATGTATGATTTTAAAAAAATCATTTAATTCTTAACTTGTAACTTTAAAACACATATTAATATTATCTAATAAAAATATTTAAAAAAGAAAAGAAAAGGTGATTTCATTCCAACAAAAAGTGTATTTAAATAAGATTAAAAACGTAAATTTACTTATGTAAAAATAAAGAAAAATAAAAGAAAAACATAAATACACTTTGAAATATTAAATTAGAGTTAGTCAAAGAAAAAAAATGCTTCTACTCGAAGCTATAAAGTGTAATTTTACAAAATTATGGTAGCCGTATAATAAAACGTGCAATGGCGATGAAAATAAGTGTAAACAAACACACATTAATTCGGTAAACACCTCTAGCTTTTTTATTTTTAGCCATCACCATAAAAAGATTTTGATCTTATCATCAAAAGTATACAATTTTTTTTACTTTAAATAACATGTATGTTCAAAAATTAGATGACTTGAAAGCAATTGTGAATCTCCTTACTGAAAGAGTAGGTTCACATCAAGGATATGAGTATTAATGTCATATGAATGGATGTAAATAATCCCCAATCATAGGAAACAACTCTAAATTTAGTAAAAAAACTCTAGAAATATATGGCATGGGTTTTCATCTTTTTGTATCCACTTGACACCTATCAAGATCGAAGGTATTATTCCACGTCGCTATTGATTTTCTTTATTAGGATCCTATTGTTGATCAACTTTTAGGCGAACAGAGATACTTTATGCAGTATAAAGTTACCCCGAACGAGCTCTTAGTTTAGCTCAACATCAGTTTAGCCTTCATGTATCTGAATGTGATATCCATCTTTTAGTGAGTAGTCAGCATCGCGCTCAGGAATTCACTTACAACTATCAACAACACTAACCTACAAAATAATGTTATCCAACAAAAAATTACATTCTTCCACATGTTCTTTCTCTCAAGGGAAAAGTCTCATCTGTTAGGGGAGAGTATGGTCTTGAATAGAGGGTTGAATAGATCGCTCCTAAAAAGACTAATTTAAAAAACATTTGCTTTTTAAAATTAATTTTTTTATAAAATTGCTTGGTGTGGCAAAATTTTGTATAATATATGTGATTGGAATGATTATGTTGTACACACTTATACTTGGAAATAAAATGAACGTAAGATGAAAAATGTAAAGCAATCAATTCCTTAATTAATTTAAATTCATTTTACACAAGATGTGTAAATCGAAGTTATTTAATTGATTAAGAAATCTATGAATATAGTTTTCAGTTTTAATCACGAGTAAGATCGTTCAAAATCTTGATCTAACACATACCTAATTTTATGCAAGAAATCACTATGAAGGCGTTAAAACCTAACAACGTGCAATTTTTAAGAAAACGATCAATCCTAAGCATTTGATTCTCGTTTTGTGCCTAATCCACTATCTAAAGGCAAGCCATTGAAAATTTGTAGTCTTCCACTAAGATTTCACAATTATTTTACAAAGTCTTTAATACAGTCACAAGATTCAATATGATGCTGAAAATTAGACAATCTTTGATCTGAATCTTCTCTTTGAATGTATACAATGTCTGAAATTGATCTCTGTAAGATCTTCACTCAATGTTAGCTTCTATTGAAGAGGTAAAGCGGCAAACAAAAGTGTAATACGGTGGAAGAACTGATTTTACTGGTTTTGCGTTTTATCGCAAATGTTGCGGTTAGTAAGAGTCACCACTAACTTTTCTTTTATCTAACAAAGGAAAGGGTGAAAAGAATAGGAAAAAACTTTTTTAAAGATTTTGAGTTCGGGGGATAGATTATGGAAAGGGAAGGTATTAGCACCCTTTCCATCTGTAGTTGTCTACGAGCTCTTAGTTTCTAGCTCACTTTTGAAAATGCTTTTTGGTGTAAGTGTATTTGAAAATATTTTTGAAAAGACGCCTTAGTGCGGCGAACTTTGTAATGATTCTCGTATCGTTGAGAATGCATACAAAGTGTTTTTTTCTTTGAAAAATATAAAGGGAGTGTATGTGTGAGAAATTTGTTTTGTTTTGTGAGCAAGCAACTACAAGCTGTTTACCAACTCGAAAGATATTTGCTCTTTTCCTCTTTTCCTTTAGATAGTATTATCCTACCATTAGTTAGTAGGTAGCCCCATCATTGGATGTTTGAGGGACATGCGTAGGTCATCGTACAGTCACGAAGGCAACTCGTAAGATATTTTAGCAATTACCCTAAGGTACCAAGATCATTTATCGAGGCAGGATCGAAAGGTCATCGATGGACTATGATCTTGTAACCAAAGGGTCTTTGATAAAACTTCTCACGTTCGAGAGACGTGACTGTTTTTCTGAAGGCAACAAGTGGAGGTATCTTAGAGGTGTGCGTGTGCAAAGTGTGTTGTATTTGAGTTATGTTGATCTTGAGTGTTAGGTTTTCTAGCATTTACTTTTACTCTTTCCATACAAGCCTATTAGCATGCATCTAGCAGTTAAATATATACAAGTATGGAAAATAAAGTGCGGACAATTGAATCTATGCTATTACACCGCTTCGGGATGGGGGAAATTACAAACCAAAATGGGGAAATAAAGAATAAAAAAAATCCTAGTTAAGCTATTACAACTCTTTTGACAGTTACATAATTTGTGAAAATAATGCGGAAAAAATAAATAAACGCGCGGAGAAGGGAAACCCTAAAAAATTCTAAGTGGTAAGAATTATTTTTTTGTTATTTTGCATTTTTTGTTTATAAAAAATAATTAAGGTAAATTCAATTAAGAAAACCCTAATTCTAATTAGTTTAATTAATTAAGAAAAAGATAATTAAATTAACTAAAATTAATTTAATTAATAAAGACCCAAGTCTAATATTTTTATGATTTTTTTTGATTTTATGGTTTTTTTATGGTTTTTTAATAAAAAGAAATAATTGAAATAAAAAAAGAAATAAATAATCAAAGCAAAAAAAATGAAAATGGGGGGGGGGTGTACTTCAGAGAAATCCCAGGCCCATTAGCAATAGGGCCCAGGCGCTGCAAGCAGTAATTGGGGGTGCAAAAATGAATATTCTTAGGCCCAAAAATGATTGAGCCCAGGAGCTGCAATCAATTCAGTGTTGCCCTTCTTTGGAGGTCTATCATACGCTTATACGTCTAGATACGTTGGATCTTGGAGTTGGGGATCTGATGGCCCAAATGTGAACCATATCGTGTGTTGGTTAAACCTTACATGTGTTGGATCTGAAAGGAAATTGTTAGAAAAACAAAATGCAAAACCTGGGGATCGAACCCAGACTCATTAGCTTTGCACCTGCACGCTTCACCACTAAACCATTTAACTCATTTGTTATTACAAATGCAAAGAAAAATAAATATTTTAAAAAATCAAATATTTGATTTCCAAAATTCGCGCGCGCTAGAAATTTGAATGGTCCACTAGTGGGGCGCCACGTCTGCCACTAGAGTCAGCCACCAGAGTCAACCTTCTGGTTGTCTTCTCCGGTTGGCTCCACATCTAAACCTGCAAAAAATCAAGGATCAAAGGTGCAAACTAATCCTACCCCCTTAAAAAATTGACATGAGTCTGAATCTGGCATTATATTTGGCCAAAGGTTCCTAGATTATGCGTTTCGAAGCAAGGTGTCCAATCGGAGTAAAAAATGACATTTTGTGATTTAGGCTCCAAAGCTTACATGCTTTACATCCAACTTGTTCTATGCATCACTATGAACATGTTTGCATGCATTAGATTTATTAACAACATATATTTTAACATATTGAGTTTAGAACAATATACCAAACAAGTGGTGACTGGATCTGAGAATTTTGGACGTGTAAGGCTTGAATCTGGGCCCGATTCAACTCTTGGAAGCCTCAAGGGAATGAATGGATCTTATGTTTGTCTTGGGAGAGGATGGAAGTGAGAGTTTCAAATTTTGCAACTTTGAGGGAATTTTTGAGAATTTTGTATGGCTTTGTTATGCAAGCTATGCATGTGTTTGAGTCTACATTGTTGTGCTTTATATAGATGGAGGAGAGGAGTAGATAAATATGGAAGGAAAATCAAACCATGATGGCCTTTGATACAAGAATAAAACACCTTAAGAAATTGCCAAAAATGAGTGATTCTTTCCCTTTTGGATATGCAATGAACCTGGACAATTTGCTGGTGGGCTAGCACGAATTATTGGGCCCAAAATTGTTCAGAACAAGCCCATATGCATAGCCCATAACTTTTGTGGTTTTATTTAATTTATTTTGATTTTAAATTAAATAAAATCAATATAAATATAAGTAAAACTCAAGTACATGTATAAATGGATTTAAAAGTCCTTGGACATATCATGAGTATGTTTGAACTCCAAAAACTAGGCTCATTGGTTCAAAATTGCAATGTTGCTCAATTTGTACTTCATGAATTTCTTCAAAATTCTCCAACTTGTGCAACTCATAACTTGCTCAATTTTTATTTTTTGAAGATGATCCTATAATTTTTGGAAATCTCAGGATGTCCTCTATAATATCTATGTTGATCATTTTTTATTTTGAAGACATTATCTTGATGTAAGTTGCCTTGACAAAAGTGTCTTTTTGTTGACTTTTGAAAATGACCTATAATGCATGAGCTCATATCTTCCAAATGAAGAATATTTTGGACTTGAGAATAAAATAAAAGTTATAGAGAATTGAATTTTATTCAAAATGAGATTTGGTTGGGGAAAAGTTGATAAAGCATGTGAAAGTTATGCCTGGTCAAAGTTCAGTTGACTTCTCCTAAGGAAACCATAATTTGACAATTCTTGACTTTTGATGATTTGAGAGCTTTCCTTGGGGAATCATGATAAACCCTTGATAAAATGATTAATATAACTTAAAAATGTTGATGTTGACCAAAAATCTTGAAGTTTGACTGTATGTTGACCATAGTTGACTTTTTGACTAATATAGTTTATTTTCAATCATCTGAGCCATTGACTAAGCAAACTTTTGATGTAGGGCTTGAAACTTGACATGGACCTTGTTGAGTACCTATGGAGAACCATGGGAGACACTTGAGACCTTTGAAAATCAATTTTCCTTGAGAAAATCCAAACCCTAGTTGTAGGCCTTTGGTTTAGGAGGTGCATCTTGACTAGTCATCCCTTGAGATTCTTGAATATTTGAAGAGCCTTGAAAGAATGTCTTGAAGAAAAATGGGAGGGCTAATTTTAGGGTACAACAAAAAGTAAGTAAGTATTTAGTTTTATCATATCTTCTCCGTAGAGATTAGTGCTACTGAATTATTGTTCGACAATTTCTCGCGTTTATAAGTTTGGTTTAGAATGGGTTTAAAGTAAATACGGGAATTAAAACTTATGAACATAAAAAGAATTCATTCTTTGAAGAGTAGAGAACTCTCGGGTTTGCATTTCATTTACATTATCAAATACTTAAACTTGTTATCCAATTGTATTCAACCTAAATCACTCGTCAATATTATCATGTATCTCTCACACAGAGGTTATCTCTAATGTTGAGTGAGACAATGACTGTATTACTCACGTCGACAATCTCTCAGCGCAGCACAAACAACACAAAAGCATTAAGTTCTGATACCTAAGTGAATATTAACTCCTAATATACCTCTAGATTCAAAACCCAATAGATGTTCATCCTAAATACAAACTCAATCCATCCATGTCTGCAACGAATCAAATTTACATAAAGAAAACAATCATCAATATTGATTTGTAAAATAGGTTTCATATAACACCATGAGCAATTAATATACATATAATCAAGACAAATATACATACAAACTCCAACAAATAAAGATTACAAAGAGAACAGAAGAAGAGGAACCAAATATTTCTTGGTTTGTCAACACCAATCGATGAGAAATCCGACCTCATATCATCCAGATGCAAGCTCCATTGTTGATTTCTCAGCTCTCTAGACCAAAAAAATGAAGGTTGATGGAGTTGGGAACAAATAACCCAAAACCATAACCTAAAATGTTATTTTTGCCCCTTTATAATGAAATTTTTCCCAGGCCGTCTCGCCCAATGAGTCTGGGGCTCAAAAGACATTTTTTTCACGCTTCTGGGTGCATTTCCACGCTTCTGGCTCGCCTCTGTTTCACCCAACGAGCTTAGGGCGAGCCTGACAGCAAATTGGAAAATTCAGCACTGTTTTCGCCATAACTTGAGAATCGTAACTCTGATTTGCGCACGGTTTGAAGTGCTGGAAAGCTTATTCAATGCTCTTTCTAATAATGACTAAATATAAATGTTTGAGTACCTACAAAAATGAGATAAAAACAATTAAACTCAATGATATTTACACGATAATACAATATATACACTATAACATAAACTATATCGAATATATACTAAAGTTGAGGTTTATTGACAAAAGCAAATGAATTAAGTCGGTAAATGATAATTATTCACACTAAAATTCATAATAATTTAGCACTCATCAAACTCTCCCCAACTTAAAATATTATTGGTCCTCAAACAAAGTCAAACAAATTAAAGAAACAAAAGACGATAATCCAAGAATCATGAATCAACAGGTTTTGAAAACAGAAAACAAATATATGGTTAAAATAAAAAACGTACAATCAAAATAAACACTTACCACAATCCTATAACAACAATATGAAAATGAAATAAATCCTAAGTACAAAAATCATGCCAAACAATCTAAAACAACATAAGCCAAATCATGAACCACACCTAGCAAAAATTCACCGAGGGATGAAAAACACACAAATATGAGGATTTGAAACTCATCCAACAATCTTGCAAATGAAAGACTAAATTGTGCATTCATACAAAAATTTACATTGAACATTCAAAGGCGAGAATCAAAAAGTTTTTTCAAGGTTGTAATGTGGCTTGGTTAACAAAGAAGAGATAATTCCTAAAGTTAATCGAAATAAAAATTTGCCTAAACCTAAGGGAGTGATCAACTCACAAAAGTTCAAACACAAAATTTTAATCAAACTTCTTCTTTCATCCCAAGTGTTACACCAAACACACATTACTTATTAGCAGAATTATTTGATACTCTTTTTGTTTTTGTTTTTCAAAACTTTTCTCTTTTTTATTTTTTTTTATTTTTCACTTTTTATTTCTTTTTCACAACCGCATAGCAACCAACAAGATAAGTGAGAAAATATTGTTCTCCCCAACTTGAATTCAACCAACATCAATGTGTGAGTACTCCCTACTTTCTAAGACAAGGCAAATATTCAAACCATAAATCATGGTTGAGGGTTCAAGAAAATAAAGAATCAACATTCATCTAAAAAGGTGAACTAAACACTCATAGATAAGCATCAAGTTCAAAAACAACATGGATATTGACAAAAAGGCTCAAAAGGGGTTAACAAAAGTTCACACACTCACAAGGTGAATTGATTATTTGGTTAGGTAGTTGTGCTCAAAATCAAACAAAATACCTTGATCATTTTCATGCTTTCATACAATCAACATAAACAAAAGATTAAACATAATGAAATCCAGTTAAAATAAGAATTGTGGCCTCCAACATATATGAACAATGGAAAGCTTCCTCACATTTGGGGGTAAAAAGGAAACTAAAGTGATTCAATCAAAAAGCAAGTAATGTAAAAGAATTAATGACATGGAATTTGTACGAATGAAAAGTTTCATAAACATCTTATACTATAGAAAGTGATAAATGAGTACCTGGCGTGTACCAACTTCAAAATAATATCATTACCATACATCTGCAAGTTGAAACGGTCAACTTAGAAAATCACCTCAAGCTTCCTCAAGCTACTCAAAACAAGCTCTTGGACAAACAAAAAAATAACAAATTAAAACAACTACTATAAACATACTAAAAGACCAGATGAAATTGAATTAAACAAGTTAAAAAGTGAAGATTTGAGAATTTCAGAGTTGGTCTGATTTCCACTTGTTTAGCAAACAGTCACCACACTACCTAAACTAATACAATGAAAAATAAATAAAACATGTTTGTTTTACGTCATAAGCTCGACACATGTTATTTATACACATTCTACAAGTTGCCTCTTTACACGGTTAGTTCTCACCGTCATCGACGGTGAAACCTAACCAAACACCTTAGCAAACATGAAGAGAAACAAACATATACACGATATTCACAAATATCAAAAACATCTAAAAATTCACAAATTTGGTAAACATACACAAGTATCAATATAAATAAGTTTTTATTTACACATTATAGACAATATAGACATTATGTGCAAAATTCACAAATAAAGAAACTATCGTAATGTGAAACAATAAAAACACCAATCCCCGGTAACAACACATTTTGTTGAAGTGGTAAAACGACAAACAAAAGTGAGTAAGTATTTAATTTTATCATATCGTCTCCATAGGAATTAGTGCTACTGAATTGTCATTCAACAATTTCTCGCGTTTATGAGTTTGGTTTTGAATGGGTTTAAAGTAAATGCAGGAATTAAAACTTATGAACAGAAAAAGAATTCATTCTTTGGAGAGTAGAGAACTCTCAGGTTTATATTTCATTTACCCTATCAAATACCTAAACTTACTACCTAGTTGTACTCAACCTAAATCACTCGTCAATATTATCATGTATCTCTCACACAGAGGTTATCTCTAGCATAGAGTGAGACAATGATCATATTACTCATATCAGTGATCTCTCATCTCAACATAAACAACACGAAAGCATTAAGTTCTGATACCCAAGTGAATATTAAGTCCTAATATATCTCTAGAATCAAAACCCAACATATGTTAATCCTAAATACCAATCCAATCCATCCATGTATGCAACGAATCAATCCACATAAAGAAAGAAATCATCAATATTGATTTGAGATTAGTTTCATACAATACCATGAGTAATAAATATACATATAATCAAGATAAATATACTTACAAACTCTAACAAATAAAGATTACAAAGAGAAGAAAATAAGAGGTACTAAATATTTCTTGGTTTGTCAACACTAATCGATGAGAAATTTGACCTCAAATCATCCAGATGCAAGATCCATTATTGATTTCTAAGCTCTCTAGACCAAACAAATGAAGGTTGGTGGAGTTGGGAACAAATACCCCAAAACCATAACCTAAATATGTTATTTTTTCCCCTTTATATTGAAACTCTGCCCAAATCGTCTATCCCGGCAAGATGGGGCTCAAAATATCGTTTTTCATGCTTCTGGGTGCATTTCCATGCTTCTGGCCCGCATCTGCTTCGCCCAACAAGCTAGGGGCGAGCCTGATAGCAAATTGGAAAATTCAACACTGTTTTTGCCATAACTTTAGAACTGTGACTCTGATTTGCACACGGTTTGAAGTGTTCGAAAGCTCATTCAATATTGATTATAACAATGAATAAATACCAATACTTGAATACCTATAAAAATGAGATAAAAACAATTAAATTTAATGATATTTACGCGATAATGCAATATATACACTATAACATAAACTATACATAATATATACTAAAGTTGAGGTTTATTGATAAAAAGAAAATGAATTTAGCTGATGAATACTAATTATTCACACTAAAATTCACAACAATTTAGCACTCATCAACGTCCACCTTCTAGATTCAAGAATTCTGCTCCAAACATCTCTTATGAGATAACTTCTCCTAATTCCTACTGATTCCTTGTATGAGCCTTAATCTTTCTGAAGTCAATAGAAACTATTGTTATGACCATATAAACTTCCACGTAGTTATACCAAAGAAATATTGGAGAAAATAAAATCTTTCTTTTTCACTCTTGGATTACCAATCCCAGCCACAACCATATAAGAATTGTTAGTATAAAATCTTTAAACATTCACAAAACATTAAACCCAAACGAACCTCTTCACACAAATATCACATCCAAGGTTAAGAATCTAAATAAAAACGACAATGGTAGAAGCTATATGTTGAAGATGAAGTTAAATTTCATATATGTGTGGATTTATGTGCTTATAGGTATGAAGCTTTAGAGTATCATGCTGACAATATTCCTAGTGTTTTCATGACGACAACATTGATGAATATTAAAGTCGATGGTGAGATTTTTCCAACTCTTAGATGATAGGTATTAACTTGAATATATGTCAAGCTTCATCTAGTAGAAGATTTAAATTTCTAGTGAAGTGCTTATATGATTGGTGTATTTGGAAAAGGAACTTGAAAGCTTCATAGTTGTGAAAGAGAAGAAGTTTAAAAGCTCGTCTGGTCGTGTCTGTCTGATGACGAGAGTATTGTGAAAGTAATAGAGTAACTCACTAAGGCAACTTACACACACATAAAATAATTTTAAAGCCTCTTTTTACTTAACATAATCTCCTAAAATGTTTTCAAGGCCTAGCCACTTGATTAAGGGATTGCTTGCTTGATTGGGAGAATTTTTCAAGCTATCCAAACAATTAGATTATATGCCTAGTCAATTAGATGATGTGTAATCGAGTCAATAATCGATTACAAGAGTATCTTAATGATTGGTAACGACTCTACATCAAAACATTATTTTTTGGCCATAATAATCGATTATTAGATGCATCTAATTGATAACCTAATCGATTAGGCCATTAATTCGGACTGTGGATTGTTTCTATTTTGGTCTAATTTTTCTAAAATACAAAGAAGTCCTCTCATCACTTCATTTCACAATAGAATTAGGAGTTTTCGTAGTTCTTTACAACTTATATCTCTCTTTAAATATTTTCTTTCATTAAAGTTGTCTTAGTGTCTTGTGAGTGAAAATTGCTTGTGAGGTAAGAGTCGTATTGGTGTCGTGCCATTATTATCATTTTCAAGAGTGTAATAATATTGAAGAATTGAATTTGGTTCTTGATATCAACCATTAAAAATTCTTATTTGATAATAGAACTCAGTCTAAAAAAAGTTATATTTGGTTATTGAGATCATCCGGTGAAATCTCTACTCTGTTCAAAAGTTTATCCCATGGAAAGCTCTCTTTTGCTTTGGTGGTGGTGGGGGGGGGGGGGGGTAAGCTGGTGTAAAATATCTCCATTAACTTATATCAAAGGTTTGTGGAGAGAATTTGTAAAAGCTCAATATTATAGTGAAATATCAAGAAGATATCTCGAGGAAAAAATTAGGCCAACATTGCTCGAATCTGGATAATTCTATGGTTCCATCTCTCTAACCCTTATCTCTTTAGTTTTCGTCATTTACACTAATATTTTATTTTACTTCCGCTTCATTTCTCCTTGATCATGTTAATATTAACATAATTTTATTTTTAAGTAATAAAACATGTATATTAATCACGAATTTTAATACCACAATTCACCCTCCTCCCTCCCCCTCTTATGATTGAAGTCACTTTTTCGACAAATAAAATCAGAACCTAACTTATGTTAAAGACTTATTGTCCCAGAAGGAAAATGACTTCAATCTATTCACTAAATAAACCCTCATCATTTAATGGAGAAGAATATAGTTTGGGGAAAGAAAAAAATGAAGTTTTTCATATAAGGGATGGATCGTAGTATTTGGAAGGTTAAGAAGGAAGGTCCATTTGTTCCTACACATGAAGTAAATGGTGTTATAGTGAAAAACCCTAAAAAGGACTGGACCAAAAGATGATAAAGAAAATACATATTACAGTTTAAAGGCAAAAAGTGTCATCATAATTGCTTTTGGTCTTGATGAATTTTTGTGAGTTTCTCACTCTGATACTACAAATAAAATGTGGGACATCCTCCAAATTACCCATGAAGGAACTACTGAGGTAAAGAGATCAAATTTGGGCTCATTAACTCACGAGTATGAATTTTTCAGAATGAAACTTGAAGATAACATAAATCTAATGCAAACACAGTTTACTCATATTGTGAGTCATATGAGAACAATGGGAAAACATTTTCAAATGAGGAATTAATTGTGAAAATTATTAGATTCCTAAACCATATTTAGAAAACTGAAGTCACTATGATTTATGAATCTAGGGATTTATCAACCATTGACACGCACACTCTTTTTGGTAAATTGTTGGAACGCGAGACGGAGCTGAAGAGACTCACTAATGACGAAGAAGGTGACAAGAAGAATAGAAAAATTATTTCACTAAAAGTTTATAAGAGCAAAATGATGAAATATGCTCTTTCATTATCACATGACACCAATTCAAAAAGGAATGGAACATAAGAAAAAATTTCCCTCAAAATTAGAGATGATTCAAGAAACTACGAAAAGAAGTTAAGAGAGCATACATATCTCAGGATGACAACGATGTGGAATCATCTGACAAGCAAGAAGAAAATATGTGTTTCATGGAAAATCATGAAGAAGATGAGGAAACCTCTTATTTTTCTCATCAATAATTATTTCACATATGTAAAATACTAATTGTAGTGTTATATTTGGTAAAATCCTATACTAGGGTGCCATCTCCCCATAATTGTACAGATTTACCACACTCGTAACACATAATGTCATCATCCTTTTTCTTGTGTTCTCTTTTAGACGGGTTAGTATTTTGGAAATTTATGATTCCTTTATCGGAATGCTTGAGCTTCTTTCTTTTTAAGCATTTATTGTAGTGTTTGACGAATAAACCTATCTCCTATCGTTTAGGAGCTTCTTCGTCAGAATGATCACTTTCCTCCTTTGAATTCTTCCCTTGGGATGACGAAAACTTCAACGAAAGATCCATTTTCTCTTATTCCCCTTACTCTTCTTTTTCGACTTTACTTCACTATACGCGAGTCATTTCAGTTCATTTTAATGCTCGGCTAACTTCCCAAACAATTTTGTAATATCCAAAGTATTAAGATCATTATATTCCTTTATAGCGATAACCTTTAGTTGCCCCTCCCTGCACATAGATCTTAATATTTTGTTAGTACAATCTTTAATAGAAAAGGTTTTACTCAATCTTTTGGATGTTTAACAATGTCGTCAACACCCTTAGGTATATATGGCCCCTCTGTGACGACACACCACATATTTTTGTTAACTGATAGTAAGTGTACGTACATGTTTGCTTTCCAACAAGTATATTTTTCACCTTTGAAAATTGGCAATGTAGTATACGCTCTCTTTGGATTGTCATTGTCCTCCATATTCTCAAAACTTTTGAAGTCGATTAGACTTAATCAAAATATCAGCTCTTGATGCCAATTATTGGGTGAGAATATGGAGTAAGAAAATAGTCTAGAGGAGGGGTGAATAGACAAAAAACTTATATAAAATTCCCGAATGCTTTTCCAAAAATAGAATATCATAGGTGTTGTACCCCAAAATTTTCCATCCCTTTTCTCAATACACTTCTCACAAAGATCCTCAATGGCTCAAGCTTGCACAAATGTTGACTAGGTCAAACCACCTCCTAAGCACTGAGACCCCAAATTAGGATTTTGATTTTCATAAGGACAATTGGACTTATGATGCTTCCAATTACTTTCATGGTTTATTATAGACCTCCAAAAATGCTCATACCAAGTTTCAAGTCTTGCATCTCAAAATTGCCCAGTCAATTGCTCAGATGACTGAAAATCAGTTGTATTGGTTAAAAAGTCAATTGTGGCCAAATTACAGTCAAACTTCAATATTTTTTTACCAATATCAACATTTTGAAGTCATATTCATCAAGTGATCAAGTTTGGATCATAATTCCTCAAGAAAAGTGATCAAATCATCAAAGGGGCAAAATGGTCAAAATTAGGGTTTTGACTGAAAATGACTGATTTTTGGTTTTTGACCTAATACAAGATATAATGACTTGAAGCATAATCTTAAGAATTCAAGGAAAAAATGTGTCCTAATTTCATGTTTCAAAACATTTCTCAAGATCAAACAATTGATAGTTGAAATTTGGTCAACTGATGAAAAAGTCAATTGATACACCAAGAGTCAAACTTTGACTTTTTGGTCAAAATTAAGTTTCAAAAGTCAATATTCATCAAGACATTCAAAAATATGAAGCTTGATCATCAAGGAATCAATAAATTCAAAATTCAATACAAAAAGTCAAACTTTTCAAGACAGAAAAATTTCTAAGTGTTTTAAACCTTGATAATTTCACTACTTCATGACTTTTTTTCACCAAGATGCAAGATGATTCAAAGAAAACTTTCAACATGAAAGTTGTAGATATTAATGAATTATAAAAATTTGTATTATAGGGTTGTTGTCCAAAAAATTCTTAGATTTGAAGATATAAGTCCATGAAGTTATGACATTTTCATAAAACACTTAGTGAAAATTTTGACAAGTTTAGGCAGATTTTTGACCTAACTTCTTGACCAATTTTCACCTAGTTAAAATTTGATTTTGTAAAAATGGTCAACATCAAGGTTGTATAAAATGTTTCAAGCTTTCCAAAATGTCTAAGAACTTGAAGAGATCATGCTTGACCTAAGAGAATTGAAGACAAGAAGTTAGGCATCCATTCTTGAATTACAAGTCATTTTTGTGATGAACACTTGACCCAAACCCTAGCCTATGCTGCATAATCTTACATTACAGGCTTCTAACTTGTGCTTCACTCCATAATTATTGATTACACAACTGTTAGAGCTTTGATCCAAGCATTTTAGCCATTATCCAAGTTGCATTTCCATTTATGGCACAAAGGTAACACTTCCATTTTGGAAAAGCAAGCTTTATTGCAAAAGTCAGTGCATTGAGCCTCTAACTTGTTTCTTCTGCACACACTAAACCTAAAAGATCATAAGGAGCATGTTTAAAGTGATAAATTACTCTACAAGTCCTTGTACCATGCCTTGTAACTATGTTTATCAAGTTGCTTAAAAAACAAGGCAAAAAACCCATAACATGTGATCTCTTGTTTCTGATCCTATCAATTTTCCAAACCTCTTGACTATAAATAGAAGAGTCATTTGCAACCTAACACACAATTTTTGCAAGCCTGAAAATCCTCCCAAACTCTCTCAAGCCAGAAATTGCCTCAAAATACCATTTTTGTGCAGATTCTGACCATACACCTCCATCTCACAAATCACTCGTGCGTTTTTCCTCAAAATCAATCACAAAGCGTCTTTATATCATTTAGAACCTAACCAAACACCTGTTACATGACTGTAACACCTCCATTACCATCCTCCATTTTCAAAATCAGCAACCTGCACATTGACTTCTCTAGAACATTTCAGCCACTCTCGGCTCAAGCTAAGTATTGCATTAGCTTACTAGAGGTTCAAGGAAGCTAACTAGATCATTACAACATCTCGGGGATTGATTTGTGAAGATAAAATGTAGACATCATAGCCTTGAAACTAACCATGTCCTTAGAATTCATTTATATTGCCTGAGCATGGAGAATTTTAAGTTTGAAATTCCTGAAAAAACTAGGTCAGATTTGGTACCAGATGAAATTCGTGCTTATCTTTGATACATTATTTAAAATAGTTACATATTTGAAATCATGGTGAAATTTATAACAAGTTTGATGTTTACACTTTCTGATTTGGTGGAGAAATGAGTAAGTTACAAAATTCAAAAATGTGTCAATGGCTTCTGGCGCGAGGTTAGGGATGCAGTTGTCTTCAGGAAGAAGATTGAAATATATTTAATGATTTGTGTTCTAAGTACTAGATGTATAGCCACCCCAGTGGTAGAGAGCGCGCGCGTAAGGCTTGGAACTATAGGGACCTGGGTTCGAGCCCCAGTGGTCCCTTTTGTGATTTTTCATAACATTTTGTTTCTTTTTTTATTTGTCAATGCACATGGGCTTGCACAGCTTAGCGCCTGCATCCATTTTACTCACCATCACCCCCTTTTTTCTCAACAACACGCAAGCCTAACATTTTTTTAATTATTATTTTGTTTTATTATTTTCTGATTACAAAATCTGTTTGGGCCTAAAACCCAAACTCTTTTACTTTCTCACACGTCCCCAATTTCTTTTCAAACCCCCTGACTTCTAAATTTATATTTTATTTTATTTTATTTTATTTTCTTATTTTATTCTATTATTATTATTTCTAATAAAAAATACAAAAAAAAATATTTTTTTATTAAATACTTAGACTAAAATTGTTATTTTATTTTCACTCTATTTTATTTCCTTTATACAAAAGACCTAAAAACATTTTTCTTAACAAATTAATTTCCTTTCTTAATAAAACTAATTTACACTTAGATTTTTATATCAATTTTTTTTCTTTTATTTAATTTAATTTAGACTCTAGGTTTTATTTAAACTCTTTGTAATTGATCAGTTTAATTAAGATAATTAAAACCTTTTCTACCAAAAAAACCATAAAAACATTTTTCTTTCATGTTATCTTTATGTTCTTATATATTTTATTTTGCATCATTCAATTTGGTTTGAATAGTAATTATGTTTTAATTTCTTTCATCCCCATTTATAATTTGTACCCCCTTTCCCTAAAGTGATGTAATAGCGTAGAACTTTCAAATTCCGCAATTTATTTCTTTTCATATTATTGCTAGTAAATTAAGTTTTGTATGGCAAGACTTAAAATCAATACTCGATAACCCTAATTCAAGACAAAATAAATGAAAACAACACACTTTACACACATGCACCTCTAGGGTTAACCCACACTTGTTGCCTTAGATTAAAACGATCATGTCCCTCAAATGTGGGATAATTTAGCAAAGACTCTCGATTACAAGATTGTAGTCCCTCGATGACCCTTCGATGTTGCCTTCGGTAAAGTATCTTAGACCCTTATGACAAATTGATAAGGTATCCTACAGTGTTGTCTTCTATGACTGTATGACAATCCACGCTTGTCCCTTCACATCCAATGATAAGGTTTCTTACAAACTAATGGTAAGATAACACTATCTAAAGGAGGAGGAAAAGAACAAAGACTTTTTGAGTAGGTAGAATGCTCGTAGTTACTTGCTCACAAACATTTCAAAACAAAACATCTTTCAAACACACAAACACTTTCATGAAATATTTTCAAAAGTCAAACACTTTGTATACATTCTTATAGAGACGAGAATCATTACAAAGTTTTCCTAAACGAAGACACTTTTCAAAAATACTTTCCAACAAACACAAACATATTTCACAAAGCATTTTCAAAGTGAGCTAGCAACTAAGATCCCGTAGATAACTACGGATGAAAAGGGTACTAACAACTTCCCTTTTCATAACCTACCCCCCGAACTCAAGAAAATTCTCGAAAGGTCTTTCCTGTTCTTTTCACCCTTTCCTTTATTAGATAAAAGAAAAGTCGGTGGCGACTCTTACTATCCCCAATAATTATGATAAAACTCAAAACACCCAAGTCAGTTATCCCACCGTATTACAGAACTGGCGACTCTGCTGGAGAGAAATTAAAAGTGGGGTTACCTTAGAGATTAGTTCAATTTAAATGCTTTCATTGTTTGACTTGTTTGCTTTACTCTTAAAAGGGTGTTTGGGTTTTGTATAGATCCTCTACCCGGATCTGGGAGGCATTATTAGGTAAGTAGCAATAGATTGTGGAGATTGTACGGTGTAGACCAATATGGTTGAAATAATATCTACTTTAGTGTGACACATTTGTTGGTATCGGTATCCCTTATGGCAAATCAAGGGGAATACGAGGCTGTTGTGTGGTGTCATGAAGTACTAACTGACCGTAGAACCTTTAGTTGAACAACTTGGCCATTAGGAAGTAGTGAGATAGCCGGTTTTGGTGTAGTCTGAAGTTAGTTGATACTCGATGTTACGCTCATTGAGATCATACTTTTGGGATATTTCGGTCTCCAAAACAGAGGCTTGCACTGAAATAATGCATGATGAAGAAATATTAATGATATTGAGATTCCCTAGAACCTGGTTACTCTTTAGGACATGTTAAACCAACTAAATTTAAAGAGGGTACTTACCTATAAACCCCATGCAAGCCTAAACCTAAGGACTTGTTTGCTTTTCTTGTATATGATTATGTGTACATAACATCATGACATCATGCCATAGCATTTTCACTAACCATTTCAAGGATCTAGAGATTTATCTTTGTTTTGTTTTGTAGGATATGGCTTCCATTCGTAGAAATACAATCCGAATCAACCTTGTCAAGGTGCCTCCTCAACTCAAAAAGTTAGCATCAAGAGTCCCTGAAAATTCTCTGTTCACCAAGAGATATGGTTGAGTTCTCAACTTGTTCACCTCAAGCTTTGAAGAAGATATGATGCATGTGCTCTTTCAATTCTTTGATCCTAAACATCACTGTTTCACATTTCCTGATTATCAATTGGTGCCCACCATGGAAGAGTTCTCTCAACTATTAGGAGTAACTATTCTTGATCAAATACCCTTCACCGTTATTGAGAAATATCCACGACCTGAGGAGATTGCATTAGCCTTACATTTGCAACGGTCCAACATTATGGCTAATTGGGAAATGAGGAGTGGTGTCAAAGGTTTTCTTGCCAAGTTTCTGTTTGAGAAGGCTCAACTGTTTTGGGATGCTTTGTATTTACAAACTTTTGAAGAAATCTTGGCTCTTCTAATCTATGGGTTGGTACTGTTCCCTAATCCAGACCAACTTATATATGTGAATGCGGTCAAAATCTCCCTATCTCGTAATCTGGTGCCTACTTTACTTAGAGACATTTTGCATTCTCTTCACGCCCGTACCATGAAGAGAAGAGGGATTCTTATGTGTTTCACACCATTGCTATCTAGTTGGTTTATTTCGCACCTTCCTCCATCAATTTTGAAGAACGAATGAGGCTAGAGATGGTCTCAAAGGATGATATCACTCTCACACTCGGATATTCATTGGTGTTCCCGATCTTTGGAGGATGTTACCATCATTGACCGCTGTGGGGAGTTCTCTAATGTTCCACTTCTTGGCATTAGGGGAGGAATTACTTACAACCCTTATTTGGCTTTGTGACAGTTTGGTTATACTCAAAGAGATGGTCCTTATGAGGCGCTTATCCAAGGTATTGTATTTGACTATGAGAACAATGTCCAAGGTTATCGTCAAAGATTTGTACGAGCTTGGGGCATGGTAAACAAGGTTGATAGAAAAACTTTGGGGCATACAGACTTTATTCTTTTGGTGCCTTATCTCAAGTGGGTGCGAGCCCACGCTCAAAACCTCATGATGCCATATTTGGCCATTCTACCAATAATTGTGGAGCCTATTACCGAAGGAGACATTCCTTACACCATTCTCCATCCAGACATGCCTACTAATCTCTAGGAATTGCAAAGGTCATGGATTCAAGTCAAGGGAGAGCGAGACTCCTTTGAAGCTCGATTTTATGCAAAAGAGAAGAAAGTGTTAGAGCTTACAAGGCAACTTCACAAGGAGCGGAGCCTGAATGCCTACATTGCACCAAAGAGGATGCGTTCATGGGAGACTTGAGTCTTTTTGTTTTAGGAGTTTATTTTCTCTGATCTTTAAGACCTTTTTACTTTTTTTCCATTGTAAACCCAAAAGGCATTTGTAATTCTGGAACTTATTAATGTAATTGATGTTTTTGTCTTCTCTTTGTCTAGCAGATTTAAATTCCTCAAAGTCCTTGAAAACATTGCATCCGCATAACATGTATCATATCATAAGAAGGTTTTCAGACATAGGTTTCCTCATCTATTTACTATTTATTTCAGTATAAGATGGATCTCGAGCAAACCGTCAAGGACCTGCAGACTCAACACTCTCAGTTTCAAGAGACTCTGCTCAACTTAGCAAAGGGTCAGCAAGAAATGACGGCGCTTCTAATTACGAAGAAAAAGACCAAGAAGAAAGTTGTAATCAACATGGGGAAGAGGTTCAAAGGCCATACCCGACAAGTTCAAATTGAAGAGGTTTCCTCTGAGGAGGATGATAATCAAGATGAAGATGCTAGAAACACCCGTGTTGGGGGCGAAAACAATCAAATCTCTAAAGATGAGGATTATTCTGATGAGAAATACCCACCGGTCGATGACAAATACAAGCATCTAGAAGACAAACTAAGGGTTGTAGAGATCCAAGATGTGACTGGCTTGGACTTTGGAGACTTGGGTTTGGTACTTGAGGTAGTCATCCCCCACAAATTCAAAATCCCTGTATTCACCAAGTATGACGGTGTCTCATGTCCGAAGCTTCATCTAAGATCATATGTCCGTAAGATTCAGCCGCACACCGTTGATAGGAAACTATGGGTGCACTTTTTCCAAGAGAGTCTTTCGGGAATGCAGTTGGAGTGGTTTTACCAATTGGAAGGGGATAATATCCATACTTGGGAGGATTTGGCTATTTCCTTTTACCGCCAATATCAATATAACACTGATCTTGCACCAACTCGGGTGCAACTACAAGGCATGGCCATGGGTTCAAATAAGGGCTTCAAGGAATACGCCCAAAAGTGGAGAGACTTAGATAGCAGGGTGCAACCACCTTTAACGGATAGAGAGTTAGTAGACATGTTTATAGGAACACTGACTGGTCCTTTCCTCAACTTGCTGATTGGAAGTTCATCATCCAGATTTACTGAGTTGATCTTGACAGGCGAGAGGGTTGAAAACGGGATTAAAAGTGGGAAGATACCCATGGCCTCCACCTCAAATGCTGTGAAAAAACCATTTATTGGTAAAAAGAGACTAATGTTGTGTATGGATCAATAAGTTGTATTAATAATGACAGTCATTATTCAGTAGGGGCAGTATTGATTTCCAACCCAACTCTGAGTCAATGACCATGTCAACAAAATAATCAATAAAGACCGGATGCCCCGAGAAGACAATTTACTAGAATCAATATGAAATTATCCCAAGCGTTGCAACACCTATTGAAAGTTGATCTGATGACATTACAAGACCCCCTACTAATCCTAACACAACCTCCCCAAAATATAATTTCAATGCAAAATGTGCTTACCATTCAAATAGTCACGAACATGATACCAATGACTGTTGGGCATTGAAGAATAAAATCCAAGAATTGATTGATAACAAGACAATTGAATTCGACCCTCTGCCAACTCCCAATGTGATCACCGCACCCATGCCCAGTCATGGTAAGGGTGTCAATGCTATTGAAGATGCCTTTTTTGTTTCCTCCATCAACGATCTGACCACTCCTCTGAAGACTATTAAAAAGAATTGTTAGCCGCAATATTCTCGGGCTCTTTTAAAGATTGTTACCATTGTGCTACACAAATTAATGGCTGCACATGGCTGAAGCAAGGTGTCCAACACCTGATGGATATCCGTGAAATTCTATTTGAGAAAACTCCATCTGTGAAAAGTTTGACACAAAGTGTATCTCAAGAGTTTGAAGACGTGTCCATCATTACCATTTCAAACACTCATGTTAGGATCACCTCCAAAGGTCCTATTAGGATTTCCGCTGAACCAAGAATAACGTCATTAATCATCACTGCATAAGGGCCAGTCCCCTACTCTTCTGATAAAGTTATGCCCTGGAACTATGGGGCGAAAGTATATTACCATGGTATCAAATAAAAACTGTGGATCACCTAGAATGAGAATGCTAAAGTTACAAACATTGCTGGATCAAGTAAAGTTACCAGGACAAGAAGAATCTTCTCACCAGAGATATCACCTCCGACAACCACTACTACACCCATTTGTATTACTGTTGTTAAACCTATTGCTGATACTCGAGGAAAGGAAAAAAATGACAGAGCCTGCCTAGACGGAGGTGCCCACAAAATAAATTACAGTTGAGGACCCATCTACCCAAGAGATAGAGGAGATTTAAAAAATTACAAGTGACTAAAAGATAGTGGAACAGTTGGGGAAAACACCCTCGAAAATTTCCATGTTATCTTTGTTGCTATGCTCCGAGGCACATGCCCAAGCCCTGTTAAAATTCCTGAAAGATGCACATGTTCCACAAGAAACTACGACTGACCAATTTGAAAACTTTGTAGCAAGCCTGACTGTTGACAAGGGTTTAGGATTTTCGGACGCAGATTTAACCCCGACGGGGAAGAATCACAATAAAGCTTTGCATGTTTCCATTGAGTGTAAAGGCACCGGTTTAGCACATGTGTTAGTGGATATTGTGTCCTCCCTAAATGTCTTACTAAAAGGTGCTCTGAATAGGTTGGACTGTGAAGGTTTAGTACCAAAACCTAGTTACATCATGGTGAGAGCTTTTGACGGATCAAAGAGAATGGTCCATGGGGAGGTTGATCTCCCTATCATGTTTGTGTCTCAAGTATTCAATTAAACATTCTATGTGATGGATATCCGCCCAACTTATTCTTGCCTACTTGGACGCCCATGGATTCATGGGGAAGGTGCGGTTACCTCGACACTACATCAAAAACTGAAGTACTCAGTCAAAGGGAAAATTGTCACTGTATGTGGGGAGGAAGAGTTTATGATCAGTCATTTGAATTTATTCAAATATGTTGAAATGGATGGAAAATTCATTGAGACTCCTTGTCAAGATTTTGAAGTGGTCCCTCCAATGATTGTTGTTTCCAAGATCACTCCCACCAATCCCAAAGCTGCTAAAGATACATCAAGGATGGCCTCTCTCAAATATGCTCATGCCGTAGTCGAAGACTGAGGTTGCACCATTTGGGGACAACTTCCTGATATCCCATATAAGTTAGACAAGTTTGGGTTGGGATTCACTTCCAATACTCAAAAAGAGGTTCGACGTGCTCATGTAGGGAAACCACCTCTGTGTATTAGCAACAATGAAGTTAATGCTCTTAGAGACTCTAACAGTGACGGTGACGGGGATGACTGGATCTACCCAACTACTGATGGAGGACTCAACAAATGGCAGACTAAGGACTTCATATAGATCTCCGTTAGCCATGAGTAATTGTCATTTCCTATTTTTATTACTTTGAGAAATTTTTCTATAATTTCCATTAAAATAATGACCTTAAACCATGTGCCTCTCCCGGGGCACAATGGTCCATTTGTTAAGGGTTTGTCATTTTCATATGCCATATGCTCATTTTAATGAAAAAACATTAGACTATTTTGCATTCAAATTCCTTGCTCTTTATCTTTCTTTCACTTTACTTAATTTTCAAATAGCCATGTGACCTTACATACACACACAAACATTTGCAGATCTACATCCACTTCGGATCTCATTGACAATGATTCTGCTATTGCCATCTATAACTTTGAGAATCCAATCTATCAAGCCGAAGACGAAGGTGAAGAAGGTTATGAGATACCTGGGGAACTTTCCAGAATCCTGATACAAGAGGAAAATGACATTTCACATGCACGAAGAACCAGTTGAAGTGATAAACTTGGGTACTGAGGCAGATAAGAAAGAAGTCAAGATTGGAGCTAACCTGGAAAACAATGTCAAGGGAAAATTGGTTCAGATGTTGCATGACTATGTTGAGGTGTTTTCTTGGTCATACAAAGATATTCCGGGTGTTGTACCCCAAAACTTTCCCTCTCTGTTCTCAAGAATTTTCTCATAAAAAAAGATCTCAAATGATCAAGGATTCTCCAAGATTTGATCAGACAAACTCATCTCCTAGTACTGAGGCCACAAATTAGGGTTTTGATTTTCATAAGGACAATTGGACTTCTAATGACTCAAATGAATTTCATGGTTCATTATAGACCTCCAAGAATACTCATGCCAAGTTCCAAGTCTTAGATCATAATTTTGCTCAGTCAATTGATCAGATGACTGAAAATCAGATGTATTGGTTAAAAAGTCAAATTTGGTTAACCCACAGTCAAACTTCAAGATTTTTGGCCAATATCAACATTTTGAAGTCATATGTGATACAGTGGCAGAACCGACTGTTTAATACTGGTTTGTGTTTTGTATTCGCAAATGTGCGGTAAGCAAGAGTCGCCACTGACTTTTCTTTTATCCAACAAAGGAAAGGGTGAAAAGAACAGAAAAAGACCTTTTTTCGAATTTTTCTGAGTAAGGGGGGTATATTATGGAAAGGGAAGGTGTTAACACCCTTTCCATCAGTGGTTTTCCACGGGCTCTTAGGTACTTGCTCATTTTGAAAACTGCTTTCGTGTTTGTGTGTTTTGAAAAGTTTGTTTGCTTTATGATAACTCTTGTATCAGTCCTCAAGAGTGCGATAAAGCGTTTTTGAAAAAGGTTTTGAAAGTGTGGTGTAAAAAAGAATTAGTTTTGAGCAAGTACTTAACAACTATCTACCTACTCGAAAAAATGGTGTTCTTTTCCTCATTTCCTTTAGATAGTGATATCCTACTATTAGTGAGTAGGCAACCCTATCGTTTGATGTTGAGGGACTATCAAAGGGACATTTATGATCACTAAGGCAACTGGGCAAGAACTCTTAGTAATTGTCCGAAAGTTCTATGATCACTGTTTAACCGAGGAAACAGTCGAAAGGGTCATCGAGGGACTTGTGATCTCTTGAACTAAAGGACAGTCACTAAAAATTCTCACGTTTCGAGAATTGTGACCGTTTCAAAGGCAACCGAAGTGGGAGATACCCTAGGGGTGAGCATGTGCAAGTGTGCTTGATTCAAATATATTATATTTGAATTAAGTTATGCTATGTTCAATTAATTGTTATCTTTCCTTACAATCCTATTAGTCATTCATCTAAGCAGTTTATAGTGCGAAAAATAAATTGCAGAAATAAAAACTCCTAAGCTATTACAAGGCCTCGGGGCAGTTACATAATTAGATGCGAAAATTTAAACCCTAATTAAACTATTACAAATCAGGAAACAGTTACATAATTTAAAAAGTAAAATAGAAAATAATGAACGCGCGAAGAATAAAGAAGCGTCTAAACCCTAAAAATGCTCCTAAATTAAAAGAAAACCTTTTTTTTGTGTTTTTATTTATTAATGAAAATATCATAATAATATCCTAATTAACTAAATTAAAAAAGAAAGAAACAATATTAATTACAATAAATTCTAATGAAACTAATATTTTTAATATTTTATTAAAAAAATATTTGATGTTTTAACCTAATTCTAATCAATTTTGAATTTAAAGAAAAAACAAGCTAAATTAATGAAATTAAAATAATTTACAAAAAAAATTAATTTTAATTGAAAAAAACCTAAATCTATTTTTTGTGATTTTTTCTGATTTTATGATTAAAATAATAAAAAAGGTGAATTTTAAAAAGATAAAATAATTAAACAAATTAAAATAAAGAAATTATAAAAAAAAAGAGAAAAGTAATGGGCCTGTGGTTGTGTTAGCAATCTGGGGGGGGGGGGTGAGACTGAGTCTGCTAGGCCCAGATTTGTACAAGCCCATTGCCTTTGCGTGAGATCCAGTAGGGGGCGTGCTTGAGGGTCCACCCTAGGGATGCGTTGTTGGGTGCTAGATCTGGCTCTATGGACATTGGATGGTGCAGATTTGATGCTACGCGGTGAGCATGTTTGCCTTTGGGACATGGGATCTGCAAATAACTTGTTAGAAAAATAAAACGCATGACCTGGGTATCAAACCCCAAGTCCTCCCCTTTACAACGTGTTTCCCTTTACCATTTGTACCAATTGCTAATTTGTGTATATAATAACAAAAAGGCAATATAATATAAAAACAAGTCAATGGCTGAGTGAGCAAAACACGCAGGCACTGTGGGGTCCCTGTATTTTAAATGAACCAACCACAATATGGGAAATTTCCACGCAAGTCTCCGGCCGGTCAAACCACCTCATGCGGTGGCTCCTGTCATCTCCTCTATTTGATAAAAAACTCAAACCTGGAAATCACACAAGATACGGATGCCAAGGGTACCCTACCCCCTATTTCGAGAGTTGCGATCACGATGGTGGCATCCTTTTTTTACTAAAATGGCTTGTAAGTCCATATACGAAGATGATGGACCTTCGTGTCCTAACAATGGCACTTCTTTGTTTCCACGTACAAACCTTCGTATGATGGTTCTAAACACTTTCAAACATGATTAAACATGAATATATACAAAGATATTATTTGCATGCCATGAATAAAAAGTTTGAACCATGAGAAGTTGGCAAACCGTAAGTTGTTAGAGAGGGAGTTCCTGTGTACTTTGGCCTTCAAGGAGGGATGAGTTGACTTGCTGAGAGTCTCAGAAACATGAATGGATGGCTGGAAGTGATTGAAACTGGCTGGAGAAGGAGATCTCAAGTTGCACCACTTTGAATAATTTTGAAACTTTTCTAGGGTTTTTGGAGGCAGCAGCGTGCATACTTGTACTTCAGAAGGGTTGTGCTTATGTAGTATATCACATTAGGTAAACAAAAGTGAAAGAAAATCCAAGCTTTCATGAGAAAATATTTTCTTTCAATTATGTGATTTTTTGACTTTTTCAGACCAAACCAAATCTTCTCTTCTCTCCACGAAATTTCCTTGATATGCCAGCATATTTTGCCCATTATTTGATGAGAAAAAGATTCCAAATCAAATCTTACATTATTTCTATTATTTAATTTTGCATTTTAATGAATAAAATATCAAAATAAATAGCATAAATAATATAATAATGCATGGGTGGGCTTAGAGGTTGTGGACCATGTTAGAAACAAGTTTCAAACATGAAAAGATGGGCCCATTTGGAAAAAATTCAAGTTTGGTCAATATTGGCTTCATGCACTTTTCCAAAAATTAGTCAAATTTAGAAATGCATATCTCTCTCATTTTTAACCCTAAAAGGGTGTTCTTGGACTTTTTAGGGAGCTTAGGATGTCCTCTAAGCAACCCTTTTGGTTTCATCACAATTGAATCTTCCATGTTCATGTAAGGTGCTTTGACCCAAAAGGTGTTTTTGTTGACTTTTGAAAGGACCTATAATGTCTGAGCTTGTATCTTTTAACTGGGGCATTTCTTGAACTTGAGGGATGAAGAGGAGTTTTAGGGAATTGGATTCTCTTCAAATGAGCCTTGGTGAAAAAATTTCTGATGAAGTATGAGAAAGTTATGCCTGGTCAAAGTTTGGTTGACTTTTCCTATAGAAACCCTAATTTGCAAATTTTGACTTTTGATGAGTTAGGAGCATTTCTTGAGGAATCATGATCAACCCTTGATCAAGTGATAGATATCACTTTAAAATGTTGATGTTGACCAAAAATATTGAAGTTTAACTGTATATAAGCCACAATTGACTTTTGACCTAGTATAGTTAATTTTTAGGCATTTGAGCAATTGTCTGAGCAAATTTGTTATGCAAGGCATGGAATTTGACATGGATAACCTTGAGCACATATTAGGACCATGTACAACATTTGAGACCATTAGAGTTCACACATCTTGATGAAAACTGAAACCCTAGTTTGAAGACCAATGCTTAGGAGGAGAATTTGTCTGATCAATTCTTGGTCAACCTTGAGAAATTGAGGACCTCTAGGAGTATGTCTTATGTGAAAATGGGAGGGAAAATTTTGGGGTATAACAGCTGCCCCTGTTCAATCTTCTTAAACCTGGGGATTTAGATTGGCTTGTCTGCCTTTCATGATCTGAAGGTGGAAGATGATTGAACACTAGAGTGCCCAGAAATTTGCACTTGCATGAAGTAACACTGTTGGTTGATGATATCAGGAATGGGCTTACAGATGCCATTTGGAGAGGTGACGGAGATTCATTGGAGATGGGCTTAAAGATGCAACCCAAGGAATATGATGGAGAGTCGTCGGAGATGGGCTTAAAGATGCCATCCAAAGTAGATGTTGTCTTCACCGGAGGTCTCTTTGGGGGGATTCCGTTCCTGCTGTATGAGGAGGAGTCCGTTGGGGAATGTTGACTTCTATCATTCTCCTGCTTGAGGAAAACTCTGTGGGGAATAGAGTCTAGGAACTTCAGTTGTCCAAGGCTCCACTGAGGAGTTATATCTGTACTGGAGAGATGAAAGTTCATTGCTTTCATGTTGAAATCCAGGTTTCACAATAATTTGCTAGGGATAATGAAATTAACTGCTATCTCGTAATGTATCAGAAGAAACCTGTGTAGGGTTGTTTCAGGATGAATCCCGGTAAGACTTCATCTGGAAGTGTATGAGAAGGAACCTGGATAAGGTTGCTTCAGGATGAGTCCGGGTAAAACTGCATCTGGAAATTATAAGAAGGAACCTGGGTAGGGTTGCCTCAGGATGAGTCCGTGTAAAACTGCATCTGGAAATTGTGAGAAAGAACCTGGGTAGGGTTGCCTCAGGATGAGTCCGTGTAAAACTGCATCTATAAATTCAAGAGAAGGATCCTGGGTAGGATTGCCACAGGATGAGCTTATGTAAAAATGCATCTGGAGATTGTGAGAAGGAACCTGGGTAGGGTTGCTTCAGGATGAGTCAGTGTAAAACTGCATCTGGAAATTCAAGAGAAGGAACCTGGGTAGGGTTTCCTCAGGATGAGTCTACGTAAAACTGCATCTGGAGATTGTGAGAAGGAACCTGGGTAGGGTTGCTTCAGGATGAGTCTGTGTAAAACTGCATCTAGAAATTCAAGAGAAGGAACCTGGGTAGGGTTGCCTCAGGATGAGTTAGTGTAAAACTATATCTGGAAATTCAAGAGAAGGAACCTAGGTAGGGTTGCCTCAGGATGAGTCAGTGTAAAACTGCATATGGAAATTCAAGAGAAGGAACCTCGATAGAGTTGCCTCAAGATAAGTTTGTGTAAAACTGCATTTGGAGATTGTGAGAAGGAACCTGGGTAGGGTTACTTCAAATGAGTCTGTGTAAAACATCAGAAGAAGGGAGAATGAACTCATGTAAGATTGCTTCACGAAGAGCCCGTATAAAGCTGTATTTAGAAGTCAGAATAAACTCGTGTAAGATTGCTTCATGAAGAGCCCGTATAAAGCTGTATTTGGAAGTCATAAGAAATCTGTGTAATATTGCTTCATGATGAGCTCGTGTAAAGCTGTATTTGGAAGTCAGAAGAAACCCGTGTAAGATTTCTTCATGATGAGCCCGTGTAGAGCTGTATTTGGAAGTCAGGAGAAACCCGTGTAAGATTGCTTCATGATGAGCCCGTGTAAAGCTGTATTTGGTCGCACAAATAATTAGTCTATTTTGTTTCAGGAGCTAATCCTGGACCTGTTGAAAATTGTTGATGATAAATATCTGTTGATTGATATTTCCTAAAAGGTAAAGCATTAGCTGTATGCAATGTCATGATGTATGAAATGCATTATGTAATGGTGTTCTCAAAATAAATGAGATTGGGATGTATGCATTTGTACTGCAGATGCTATGACTTTTGTAGAATGATGTATGAATGCAATATGTGAATGTATCAGTTGTTCTATTACAGCGCTGTTGAATTAGGGAAAATAAATCCCCGATTTCAGTTGACGATGAAGAATGTAGGTCTTAAGATTTTGTTGAAGCTGAACTGCTGGGAGATGATCTTCCGTTGTTAGAGAAATAAACCCTGTTGGGGAAGGAAAGAACTATGCACTGCCTGAGGATTTTGTGAAATCCTGAGAAGTTTGAAGAATTTACTGGGGAAAACCTGATGTCGGAGCAGTAGTTGGAAATTCCTGCTGTGCCGGGGATACAGGAACACCTGACATCACTAGGTTGTAAGTTGAGGATATGGCAGCGACTTTTTAGTAAGATGCCCTTGCCTCTGTACCTGCTGAAGAAAGTACCTACAAAGACTTTGTGGATGGTTTGAGTGTCATCCCAACTCCTGGGGTGCTTGGTAAATGCTGACCAGGATGATAAGTCTTCTACTGATAAACAAATGACAAGATGACGGGACATAATCATTCGTTTTTAATCCCTAACTTTTTCCTGGACCACCCTTTCTGGTTTTCAGTCCACCGGGATACCCTTTTTTGCTCAAGCCGCCTTTTCAGGTTTTCGAATTGCCGGGTGTACAATTTTTGTTTGTATATATCCCTAATTTTTGCCCGAACTCTTTTAGTTCACTGGGATGCCCTTAATTTTGCCTAGGCCTGTCAACCTAGCGTGTCTTTTTTCATGCGTAGTATTTTCTGACTATGTTTGTGCTCATAGGATGTGGAGAGTTGTCACCGTCTATGACAACAAGTGTTGTAGAAATGCCATAAAATGTTTATTTGATCGCATGTGTCCTTTCATACATGGGAGCCTGTGTGGGGCCGCTTCAGGATGAATCTGGTGCACCTGATGTTTGATCAAGTTTATGATAGTCTTGAATTTCCTAGGTATTTTTTCTAAGAACTATCATGGAAGGATTCAAAGACATGATACTGACACCATCTGATACTACTAGCACAGACAAGCAATTTGATGGTACCAAAGGTTCAAATTTCACAGTGATTTTTGCCAGAACACCCGATCAATGTAACGGGCCCTAAGTGATTCAAATGGAGATCTGCCCCTGGCTACTCAACACTTTTGAGAGATTCTTTGCATATTGGCTTGACTGCCCCAGATTAACTAGACACCATGTCATGCCCCTTGATTATGAAAGGCTTATTATTGGGAATGTTTTTTCCATCTAAGGTGATTATGTCCATTGAGGGGGGTCTTCGTTCACTGAATATTCTTTGTGTGAATTTCTCTGCCATTTGAACAATTAACCCTATGCAAACAATGTCATTTAAAGAATGCAAAGCTTAAGTCTGTCTTGAAATTTTCTAAAAATGCATTTTTATAGTAAAACAAGATTTGCAAGAATGTGATATCAAATCATGATTTATAGCATACCTTACAGGAGTCAGGATACCTTTGTGTAACACGGTGGGAGAACCGACTTGGTTGTTTTGCATTTGATCATAATTATGCTGATAGCAAGAGTCGCCACCGACTTTTCTTTTATCTAAAAGGAAAGGCTGGAAAGAACAGGAAAGACCTTTGATATGTTTTGAGTTCGGGGGGTAGATTATGAAAAGGGAAGGTATTAGCACCCTTTTCATCTGTAGTTATCTACAGGCTCTTAGTTTCTTGCTAGATCACTTGCTTTTGTTTGAATGTGCTTGTAGTGTGAGTTGTAAAAATATTTTGAAAATGTCTTTGTAATGGTTCTCGTTTCTATAAGAACGCGTACAAAGTGTTTGTTTCGAAAATAGTTCAAAGATGTGTTTGTGGAGTGTGTTTGTTGAAAGTGTTTTTGGAAATATTTTTTTGTAATGGTTCTCGTCTCTATAAGAACGTATACAAAAAGCTTTTGTCTTTTGAAAAGGTTTTAATATGAAAGTGTTGGTGGAAAAATATTTGGTTGTGAGCAAGCGAGCAACTATGAGCGAATCTACCTACTCAAAAGGTCTTAAATGTTCTTTTCCTCCTCCTTTAGATGTTGCTATCTTACCATTGATTTGGTAAGAAGCCCCATCGTTGGATGTTAATGGACAGGTGCGGGACGTTTGTACAGTCATAAAAGGCAACTTATGAGACGCTTTAGCAATTTTTTGTAAGGGACTAGATCGTTTTATCAAAGACAACATCGAGGGACATCAAGGGACTACAATCTTTTTCATCGAAGGGTCTTTGCTATAGCATCCCATATTTTAGGGACATGACTGTTTTTTCGAGGCAACAAGCGTGGTTACCCTAGGGGTGCGTGTGTGAAAAAGTGTGTTTGTTTCAAGTTATTTTGTCTTTGAATTTAGGTTATCTACCGATTGATTTTGAATCTTGCCATACACGCCCAAGTACTATACAGTATAAGGAAAACAGTAAATTGCGGAAATTAAAATTCTACGTTATTACAGAGTTTTCGGGAATAAGGTATATAAATTTACAAATGGGGATGGATTGAATCGGCAATTCATTTAAAAGTATAAATAAACAAGCAATACAACCCAATTGAATTAAAAGAATAATCAATTAATTAAACTAAAACAATCTATAAAATAAAATTAATTGGCGAAATAAAAAAAAAATTTTTTGGTATTTTAAAGTGTATTCATGAGTGAAGAAATTAAAGGTCCTAATATTTTATCACTAATATTTTAATAAAGATTAAGAGAAAAGGTTGAAGTTAAAATATAATTATAACCAAAGAAAATCTAGAAGAAACAAGGGGTGTAAGAGTAGAATTAGGTGTATGGTCCAGAAAAGATAGGCGCTAGGCCCAATCCGCAAGAACCAGGAGGTTTTTTTTTGTTCAGCTTCAGCATGTGGCAAAAAAAAGGAGACGGGCCTAGGTAATGATGGTTCGGCCCAATCAACACAACAACAATCCATTTTTTTGTTTCACACAAAAAATGTGATTGACTCAGCAAAAGCGGATACGGCCCAGTCCAACAAACAGATATTTGCATCAGTGTCGCTCATCTTCTCAAACTCATCTTCCTCGCGGATAACATCATGGCTAACACGTTCAACCTTTCTCCGCCTCGCTCTCCCTTATCTTGTCGCTGTAGATTCTTCTACTTCTCCACCAAACCTTCACAGATCTTCTCCCCAATTTAACTGTTTCTTCTAAACCTCAAGAGAAATATCAAAAAACCCTAGGACTAATGAACCACAACTAAATCACGATGGCGATTATTTTACACTCAATACGCCAGGGTATCAACTCAGTGATACATAAATTACACGCTAGCAACAATAATGAAGCCAAACAGTGGGAAACTGAGAGAGTTTAAAGTGTACAAACCTAAGGTATCGATGATTGTTCTGGTGACCTTGTAGAAGTATGCAACGTAAAGTTAAAAAAAAAGAGACCGGTTCCTAGAAGCTCAGGTACAGATACTCCTTCAATTGTTCCAAATTCCTTTCGCTTCTTCTTCTTCTTCTTCTTAATTTTTGTTGTGTTGATGTCGTGAAGTTTATTTTTTGTGTGTATCGTTAATTTCTTTGAGGATTTTCTATGTAATGGTTTTTCTTGTTTTTATCTTTACCTAATACCCCCTTTCTAATGCAGTATAAAATGGATATCATGCAACAATTGGTGTCAAAAGTATGCAAACAGAGAGATGTGAGAATAGGGGAAAGAATCTTACCTGTTGAAGATTTTCTTTCTGGTATGGCTTGATAAAAACCATCCTCCGTTTACTGGTTTCTCTTGTTGGCTTTGCTGGTTCATATCCTTTGTTATTTGTTGGTTTGTTGGTTTTTTGGTTTGTTGGTTATCTGGTTTGTTGGCTATCTGGTTTGTTGGCTATCTGGTTTGTTGGCTATCTGGTTTGTTGGCTATCTTGTGTGTTGGCTATAATGGTTTGTTGGCTATCATGGTTTGTTGGATATTTGGTTTGTTGGTTATCTGGTTTGTTGGATATCATGGTTTGTTGGCTATCTGGTTTGTTTTTTCGATGCTTGTGTTATATTGTCTTGCACCCCTGTTTTATAGAACAGTTCCTTTGTTATATTAAAAATCAGGGTCAAAAGTGGGAGGAAATGGGATGAGTTTGAATAACTTTGGCATGCTGACCTTGGGCTTTAGAGATGCAGGTTTCAAATTTTCTATTTGTGTGCAATTTATTGGACAAGTTTTGGACAGATTTTAGGGCAGCACATTACAGGTTTTTGGACTGTTGTATGGGCTGTATTGCTAGGTGATATCTCTTTCATCTTTATTTTTTCATCTTTCAATGAAATAAAGCAATTTTTCTTTTTATACAATTTTCTGAAGGATTTGCACTCTTTTTTTTGGAAAATGATGACAGGGTTTTGATAGCTTGCATTGCTACATTTGATGTTTTTGACCATTTGGCTTGTTGCTTGTTGTTTTGTTTAGGCTGCCCATTTTCTATGTTTAGAGTAGCTGCTGTTTTGCTGCAATATTTGTTGCAGGTTTGCCCTGCTATTCTGTTTGTTGCAGATTTTTGCTTGGCAGCCTAGCTGCTGCTCCTTGTTTTGTTTATTGTTATTTGTTCTGCTGTGGCTTGGGAAGTTTGCTGTTATTTGCTTATTTTTATTCCAAATTTCTTTTACCTTTTGTGAACTAAAGGGTCAAACTTTTTGTGATTTGCAAAAGTAGGAGGAGGTATCTTATGATTGAAAACAAAACCTTTAAAAATTCCGATTCCAAAGTGCGAATTCTAATGATGAAATTTCTCTTTTAACAAATAATTCTTGTTTGAAATCTTTTCTCATGTTGATCATTGCTAACTTCTTGTTTTTCTTTTGTTACATGTACGAGCAATTGAATGGCGAGCGAGGCAAGGTAAAGAGAAAGCCACAACTAGCAATGAGGAGTTTCTTGAAGATGAAGCAAACTTGAAAAACAAACATTTATTTCATTCTTTGTAAACAACAAATGTAGCTTGTGATTCAATTTATTTTTTTGCATTGTAAACCCTTTTGCAAATTGTCCAAGAATGTAACCCGAACACAACATTTGAATGAAATGTATGAATGATGAATTTGTTGTAAATCTTGAATTCTTGTAAATTTGGAATAATCCTATGGAAATTAGGGTGTATTTTGCTCAAAATTCTAAACTCTTTGTTGTACCCCAAAATTTGCCCTCCCATTTCTCATTGACTTCTCATCACAAAACCCTTGGAGATCAAGATCCAGTTAGGTTTCCATCTGCTCAAGACTTCTCCTTGCACTGTTGACCCAAATTAGGGTTTGTGTTTGCACAAAGAGGTTTTGACCAAAAATGACTAAGATGAATTTCATGCTTCATATTGGACTCCCAAGTTTATCCATATCAAGTTTCAAGCCTTGATTCCAAGTTTTGCCCAGTCAATTGGACAGTTGACCTAGAAATCAACTGTATTGGGGAAAAAGTCAATTGTGGCCAATTGACAGTCAAATCTCATGAAAATTGACCCACATCAACATTATAAACTCACATGGACCGTTTGATCAAGTTTGGATCACAATTCCACAGGAAATTTGATCAGATCACCAAAAGGGCAAAATGGTCATTTTTAGGGTTTTGACTGCACAAAGGCAATTTTTGACTGTTTGACCTAGCCAATGGCAAACCAAGCTCACATATGGACTCAAAGAATCCATGGAATTGTCTTGACATGCTCAACAAGTTCAAAAGATCCCAAGTACACAAGATTGACAGTTGAATTTCCCAGTCAATTGATCAATTTTGACTGTATACTGAAAAGTCAAACTTTGACTTTTTGGTCAAAATCAAGAGTCAAGATTCAGTTTTCATCAAAACATGCCAAATCATGAAACTTGTTCATCAAGAAATCAAGAAATGCAAATTAGGGTTTGAAATGAAGATTTTTCATAACTTAGAATTTTTCTAAGTTATAAAAAACCCTAATTTTTTTCTAACTTTGCACCACTTTCTCACCAAGATTTATTTGGATTCAAGCAAAAGTCAAAACATGAAAGTTGTAGCCTATTGCATAATATACAACTTTGATTCACAAAGTTTTCCAAAAATAAGCTTGTATCTCAAGTTACAATTTTTGGAACAAGGGTACTAAACCATTCTTAACTTAGTGAAATTTTGACCTTCTTAGGCAAGGTTTTTTACCTAACTTCAAGACCATTTTTCATATACTTCCACTTGGAATTTCAATTTTCATTTCAAAGATGGATTGTAGTACACATTCCAAGCTTTCCAAAATGTCCAAGAACTCATCAAACAACCTCATGGTTAGGGAGAATCGAATTTGGCAAGTTGGGCAAAAATCACTTTTGTTCTTGACCAAGACATGTTCATACACATTGCCATTTTCAAGTCAGCTTGGTTTATGCTACATTACAGGCCTCTAATCCCATTTGCACTCAATAATTTAATGCATACTCATTGTGCCAAGGCCTTGTTTTATGAGTTTAAGCATTACATGTTGAATTAAGCCATTTATAGAAAAAGTGAAATAGCCATTTTTGAAAAGTTACACTTTATGTTAATTGGTAAATCAAGAAGGTACAAAGGAAATCTCTTTGGCACAAGTTTATGAGTTAATCACACTGATCAAGGGGAAGGTTATCAGCATAGTATGGGGGCCTGTACAGGCTAGAAACACCAAGTGGCCATTGCTTGCTTAAAGTGTAAGAAACATTGCATAACATGGACCAACTTTCATATCAGCAAGAGAACCTTGAAGCAAACTTATCAAACATATTCAAGACATCCATACTAAGCTAGAACACGAGCCTTTAACCTCCAATACCTTCACAAACTCAGAATCACCATTGAACTGCACAAAAACATGGCTTGCTGCAGATTGAGTTCCCTAGCTCAATCCTTTCATATATTCTTGCCCAAACCAGTTCAAACACCTTCCCTACCATCAATACAAACTATCCAAAGCATTAGAAATAGACTGTAACTCCTCTAATCCTTTTGGCTATTTTCATTTTTCTGATTTGCAGGTGGAGTTCTATAACTCGATTCAGCTAGCTCCAAAGCAAAGTAAGACTTAGAATAGCATCCTCACACTTCAAGGAAGCTGTACAAATCATCATCTTGCCCTGAAAGCTCCTCCATTGCAAGGCACGATTCCAACTGAACAGGTATATTCATGAAGTTCTATCTCTCAATATAGGCATTGTTAGCTTTAGGTTTGTGAAGGAAACATGTCACAATCATAGCCCTGAACATGCCCATGTGATTAGATTTCATTTATATTATGTATGCTTAGAGAATTTTGAGTCTGAACATTGATTAAAAACTAGGTCAGGAATTGGGGGAGAAGAAATTCTCCCTCATCTTAGAGAGTTAAGTCAAGTTCTTTATATCCCTGGATTCGTCTTCTCATGCTCTACATTTTTCATGTTGTAAGTTTTGCTTAAAAGTCCAGGAATTGGGAGATAGAAAACGCGTGTTTGAGTGTTCATACAGGTTCAGAGGTTGAAGAAGACAGGTTCTGGGCTGGGCCTGGAATGTTCTTTCTTTTTGCACCATTTGTTTGCTTTTACACGCCCTAGGCCCATTTGGCTTATTTCCATGATTTTTTGACTTTTCTTTTTTCATTTTGACTTATTTATTTTTTCTCATGATATTAAAAATATAAAAATAATTTTTTACACCATTTTTGAATTTATAGGCATTTATTTGTTTAGATTAGTTGTTTGTACATAAATTAATAAATAAACACTTTTTTTACTTAAAATACTAAAAATAATGTAAACACCATTTTATTTTCATTTTTATTTTGTTTTATCTTCTTAAAATATTTTATATAAAATATACTTTTTTTATAAATATTAAATATTATTATTCTTGTATATATAATATATTTGGTAAATAATAAAGATATCCATATATATATTAATATATTTAGGGCAAAAATACAAAAATACATACATTTTTCTTTTATTAATATGTGTCATCAAAAATACTTTTTTTATAAATATACTTCATTTTTATTTTATTTTTGAATATGATTGATAAATACTTGTACATATTAAATAATTAATATATTTACTTAATAAATTAGGGTTTTACCCTTAAAACCCAAAATCTCCAAAAATAATACTTTTTTTTTATTTTTATTATTTGACATATGAAAAAAAACACTTTTTTCATACATATAAAAAACCCTTTTGCATCTTGCATATTTATTTTATTTCCATTTAATTTATGCAATCAATTATCTTGTAAATAATTCCAAATTGATGTAATAGCTAGGTTTAAATTCCTTGTCAAATACCCCCCATTTGAACATTTGTACCCCCCCTTCCCATATATTGTGTTGTAATAGTTTAGAACTTTATTTTTCGTACTTTAATGCTTTCTAAATATACCATGTTAGAATTAGGATTTGTATGCAAATAAAAAGAACAAAAATAGTTTGACCTAATTTCAAGATAATCAAGCATGAAAATGGACAACACATATCACACTTGCACCCCTAGGGTATTCCACTTGTTGCCTTCAATAATGGGCCATATTGCATGTTAGGACTCTTTGGGCAAAACAAATACAAATTCAAATGATCATAGTCCCTCGATGACGCTTTCGAAAGTTGCCTAAAAAATGATCAAGTCCCTTAAAGGAAAATTGCCCAAAGATACTTGGCACTATTGCAATCATGGTCTAAACGATGACCCGCGCCCGTCCCTTTCACATCCTAACACAAGATTGTCCACCAAATGCAATGGTGGAACAAAATTGTTAAAAGGGTTAAAACATAGTAAAAATCTTTGAGAACTTTAGGGTAGATAGCTCTTAAGTACTTGTCAACTTGCAAAACAAAACACTTGCCTATTTTCCAAAATCACACTTTCAAAACAAACTTTTAAAAAACCTTGAAACATCTTTTCGAAAAGACAAAAACCTTTTGTAAAACATTCGAGTAAAGAATTGTTACAAGGGTAGCCTAGACAAGGCATCTTTTTTAAAACATTTTCAAAACCACACACAAAGCACCATTTCAAACAATTGAAAACCAAGGCAAGTTGATCTAAGCAAGTACCTAAGAGCCCATGGATAACCATGGATAGAAAGGGTGCTAATACCTTCCCTTTCTATAATCTACTCCCCGAACCCAAGAAAAAATATCAAAGGTTTTTGCTGTGCTTTTTAAACCTTTCCTTAGGATAAAATAAAAAGTCGGTGGCGACTCTTGCTCAACCGAAACATTTGCGAAAACAAACGCAAAACCATAGTCAGTTCTCCCACTGTATCACAGAATCGGCGACTCTGCTGGGGATAAATTTAAAAGTGGAGTAACCTTAGGGCTTAGATCACCCTCTTGCATGACTAATTGTTTGATTTGATTGCTTTATACTTTGGCTCTCTTGTTTGGGTTTTCAATCCTACACCCGGATTTTGGGAAACATTTCATAGATAGCAATACGTTGTGGAAACTGTGCAGGGTATACCGACACGGTCGAAGCAATAGCTATATTAGTGTGACATATTTGTGAGTACCGGTAACCCTTGAGTTCAATCAAGGAGAGTACGGGGCCGCTGAGTGATGTCACTAAGCACTAATGACCTAGAACCTTACTTGACCATCTTGGCCTTTTATTAGGGGTAGTGAGATGACCGGCTTTGGTGCAGTCTGAAGTTGGTAGATACTCGATACTACACTCATTGAGGGTTGTTTTCTTGGAATATTTTGGTCGCTAGTTAAGTGGCTAGACCTAAACCATGAACAATGAAAACAATCCAATGATATTGAGCTCCTTAGAACCCGATTACTATTTATAGGACATGTTTTTAAGCCAACTACACTCAAGAGGGTACTTACCTATGAAACCTCATGCAAGCCTGAAACTAGGGTTTGGTGTGAATTGCTTGTACATATGTTTTGTGCATACATCATAAACATCATGAAGCATCATATGCATTCACTAACCATTTTAAGGGTTTTGGATCTTCATCTTTGTTCTTGTTTTGTAGGTCATGGAAATTCCTCGCAGAAAAACCATCCAAGTCAACCTTGTGAGAATCTCTCCTCAACTCAAGGAGCTCACCTCAAGAATTCCGGAAAGCTCATCCTTCAGTGAAAGACATGGTAGACTACTCAGCTTAGTCAACACCAACATTGAAGAAGACATGATGAAAGTGCTATTCCAGTTCTTTGACCCTCTTCACCACTGTTTCACTTTCCCCAATTACCAGTTGGTGCCCACTTTGGAAGAGTTTTCTCAACTCCTAAGAATCCCTATCCTTAATCAACTACCCTTCAACGGTACGGAAAAGGAACCAAAGCCGGAAGATGTTGCTCGAGCATTACATCTACAACCATCTGAAATCAAGGGGCATTGGGAAACCAGAAGCGGCGTCAAAGGATTCTTAGCAAAATTCTTGTTTGAGAAGGCACAAGAATGTTAGAATTCATTATACCTACAAGCCTTTGAAGAAATTGTGGCACTCCTTATCTATGGGTTGGTCTTGTTCCCAAATTCTGACCAATTGGTAGATGTCAACGCCGTCAAAATCTTCTTGTCCAGAAATCCAATACCAACATTGCTTGGGGACATCCTTCACTCATTTTACACACGAACAATGAGAAAGAGGGGTGTTCTCATGTGCTGTACTCCTCTCCTTGCAAGGTGGTTTATTTCGCACCTTCCACAATCTGTCTTGAAGAATGACCAAGGCTCAAGGTGGTCCCAACGGTTGATGACTCTTACTCACTCTGATGTACATTGGTGTTCTCGGTTCAGAGAAAATGTCATCATCGTCGATCGTTGTGGAGAGTTTTCTAATGTTCCTTTACTTGGAATCAGAGGAGGTATCACCTACAATCCTTGCCTAGCTTTGAGGCAATTTGGATATGCACGGAGGGATGGCCCTCACGACATGTTGATTCCTGACCTAGTTTTTGACGTCGACAACGATGCACAAGGACTTCGCCAAAGATTCATCAGAGCTTGGGGAAGACCCAACAAGGTTGATAGCAAGACACTGGGACACAAGAACTCCATCCCTCTTGAGCCTTACCTCAAGTGGGTACGAGCCCGAGCCTAGAGTCTAATGATGCCTTATCCTCATGTTCTCCCTGTGATTAAAGAGCCCGTCATGGAAGGAGAGGTTCCCTACACCATCCTACATCCAGACATGCCTACATCGTGGGAGGAAATGCAGAAAAGTTGGATTCAGCTCAAGGAGGAACAGAACACTTTCGAAGCCAGCTTCTACGCTAGTGAGAAGAAGGTTCTAGAGCTTACCCGCCGACTCCATGAGCAAGAGGCCCTCAACACCTACATCGCACCAAAGAGGATGCGCAATGTCTTTTTACCTTGAGAAGTTATTTTGTAATATTTGGCCCATGGGGCATTTATGTACTAACAAATTTCTTCTTATTTATATGACGTGCGTTCTTCTTTGTCTGCAACAATTTTGAATGTTCTAAATCCTTGAATGCATTGCATGCATAAACATACCATTCATCATGTGCATAAGCAGGTCTCACGCCAGGTTTCCTTATCTGTCTGCTGTTTATTTCAGTAGGATGGATCTTGAGCAAACAGTCAAAGACCTGCAAGCTCAAAATGCACAGTTCCAGCAACTCCTGACAACCTTGGCTAAAGGTCAGGAGGATCTCAAGACCTTGCTGGGGAATAAAGACCCAGTGAAAAAGAAGAAAAAGAGACTCGGGGTGGCTACTTTAGGGAGAAGATTTGACGGAGAGGCCAGGAGAGTGCTTGAATTTCCTCCTACTTCGGATGAAGGAACTGGTAAAGGAGGTGGGGCTGCGGTACATTCCGAGTCCGATGTGGAAGAAGAAGAGGTCGAAGAGGAGGAAGACTACTCTGATCAGTAATACCCTCTAGCTGATGATAAATACAAAGGTTTAGAAGACAAGTTGGCCGCCATGGAGCTACAAAGAGTACCGGGTTTGGATTTTGAAGACTTGGGTTTGGTTGCCGGGATTGTGATTCCCCCAAAATTCAAAGTGCCAGTTTTTGTGAGGTATGATGGGCTGTCCTGTCCAAAAATGCATCTCAGGTCCTACGTGAGAAAGATCCAACCCTATACGGCAGATAAAAACCTTTGGATCCATTTCTTTCAAGACAACCTTTATGGGGCTCAATTGGAGTGGTTTTATCAGCTAAAAGGAACCAGCGTCCGAAATTGGGAAGATTTGGCCACCGCTTTCTACAAACAATATCAATACAATTCTGACCTTGCTCCTACTCGTACCCAACTTCAGGGCATGTCATTAGGAACAGGCGAAGGATTCAAAGAATATGCACAAAAATGGAGGGATTTGGCTGGCAGGGTGCAACCTCCTTTAACCGATCGTGAGCTTGTTGATATGTTTCTAGGGACCCTATCTGGGCCATTTTTCAATCATCTGATTGGTAACTCTTCCGCGGGGTTTACCGATTTGATCTTAACAGGCGAAAGAATAGAAGCTGGCATCAAGTCAGGAAAGATTCAGAAGGGTGTTGCTGCAAGTGTTGAGAAGAAGCCTTTTAAGAAGGAAACGGCTGTTGTATACTCCCAAAGAAGAGCAGGGAAGACTGAGCGCCGGCCGACCATGGGGGCCGTAATGATTCAAAACCCTTCGAGTGAGCAGCCTCGCTATAACCAATCCAGACCAAATCAGCAACGGGTGGAACGGCCACAATGGCAGTTCACCCGCATTAATATGACTCCAGCGCAAGTGCTTCCCCATCTGTTGAAGTTGAATCTCGCCACTATCAAAGAGGCACCAAAAAATGTGAATACGTCCTCTCCGCATTACCACTCTAATGCTAAATGCGCCTACCATTCTGACAGTGTCGGGCACGACACCAATGATTGTTGGGCACTCAAGCATAAAATCCAAGACCTGATAGAGGCGAAGGAAGTGGAGTTCGATGCTTCGGAGAAGCCTAATGTGATATCTGCTCCCATGCCGAAGCACGGCCGAAATGTCAATGCCATTGAAGAAGATTTGTATGTTGCTGATGTTAATGATCTGATAACTCCATTGCTAACCATCAAGTTGAATCTGTTAAGGGCCGGGATCTTCCCGGGATGTAAAGAAGATTGCTATTGTTGTTACTCTCTGCCGTTTGATTGTCCGTTACTGAAGAAAGGCATCCAAGGCCTTATGGATAGTCGACAAATTTTGTTTGAAAAAGTTTCTGCTGTTCCAACCTATACTGAAGATGTCTCAATCATAACCATTCACGCCAATCTTTCCAAGGCCGTCAAAAAGCCTGTTAAGATTACACCAGCTACAAAATCTGTTCCTTTGAAGATAACAATGCCAAGGCCTGTCCCCTATATTTCTGAGAAGTCAATACCATGGAACTATGGCGGTGACGTCTACTACCATGGTATTAAACAAATCGAAATAACTGAAGAAAGTTCGGATGATGAAGAAGCCAGCATTGGAAACATTGCAGGCACAAGCAAAATCACCCAGAGCGGGAGAGTATTTTCTCCAGAGATTGCCCCTCCAAGAGCAATCTTTGGACCCTCATCTGCCGACAAGGTCATCCCTGCACCAATAAAACTCTCTGCTAGAACCCCTTTGATTGAAGATGTTGATGTTCCTAGTACTATCCCTCCTACCGCTGCTGATAAAGGTAAGGGAATCCAAGATGAGCTCGTCAGGACGAGGGCTCAACCCCTGGTTATCCCGGAAACCTCCAAGAAGGAAATGGATGAGATCTTGAAGATAATCAAAAGGAGTGATTACGATGTGGTAAAACAGCTGGGGCAAACCCCCTCAAAGATCTCCATGCTGGCACTACTACTTTGCTCGGAAGCGCACGCTAAGGCTCTGATAAAATTCCTGAAGGCAGCCCATGTGCCCCAGGAAACCTCTGCAGATCAATTTCAAAATTGTGTGGCCAGCCTTACTGCGGACAATGGATTAGGTTTCTCCGATGCCGACCTAACTCCTAAAGGTAGAAACCACAATGATGCTTTGCACATTTCAGTCGAGTGCCGAGGAACTACTCTCGCACATGTCTTGGTCGACACTGGTTCGTCGCTGAATGTACTGCCTAAGAAGGCCTTGGACCGACTAGATTGTGAAGGGTTGGAGTTGAAGCCGAGTGATATTGTTGTCAGAGCTTTCGATGGTTCGAAGAGAATGGTCCATGGGGAGGTTGAAATTCCCATCAAGATAGGCACTGAGGTGTTTAAATCTACTTTCTATGTGATGGACATTCGTCCGTCATACTCTTGCTTGCTGGGTAGGCCTTGGATACACCATACTGGGGCAGTCACCTCCTCCTTACATCAGATGTTGAAGTATCCTGTCAAGGGAAAGATCATTACCGTCCATGGCGAAGAGGAGTACATGATTAGCCACTTGAACTCTTTCCGATATGTGGAGGTAGAAGGGGAGTTCATTGAGACGCCTTTTCAGCATTTCGAAGAAGTCCTTCCTGAAATAACAGTAGCAAAGTTGGCAGCTGAGACACCGAGGCAGATGGCCAGGATGGCATCTCTGGAGGACGCAAGGGCCGCAATAAAGGAGGGGAAGAATTCAGCATGGGGGCAGTTGCCTGATATTCCACATAAGACCGACAAATTTGGATTAGGGTTCACAGCCGCGGGCCAGAAAGCTATGCGCCGTTCGAAGATTGAAAGGGCTCCAGTCAAAATTTCTCCCTACGGAATCAACGCTTTGGAGGATGAAGACAAAGAGAGCAACATCGAAGAGTGGATTTACCCAACTGTCAAAGGAGGATTGTGCAACTGGGAGGCAAAAGACTTTGTCCCCATCACTTTTATTCATCAGTAATTTATCTGTCAAACATTTCCTATTGGTCTGTAATATTTATTTTCAAACAATCTTTACACTATCTTTCACCTCATGCCTTGCCCGGGGCATGTAGGTCCATTTGTAAGGGTTTTGATTATTTTTCATATCCATATGCCATGTTTAATGATTCATTGGACGTTTTTCATTTGATAAACTGCTGTGTTCATTTTCTTTCCTTTTGCATTTTTTGTTTAAGGATGGCTATCCCTTACACACACCCACACTCACAAATGCAGGTACCCATCCACTCCGGATTCCATGGGTGACTATTCTGCTATATCCTTCAATAACTCTGAAGATCTGGTCAATCAAGCCGAGTATGAAGATGACGAAGGTTGTGAAGTACCAGGGGAACTAGCCAGACTTCTACAACAAGAGGAAAGGGCCATCTTACCGCACGAAGAGTCATTGGAAACTGTCAACTTAGGGACCGAGGAAGACCGGAAGGAGGTGCAAGTGGGTGCCAATCTGAAACCAAATGTCAAGGAACGCCTTATACAGTTGCTGAATGAGTATGTTGAAATCTTCGCTTGGTCTTATGAGGACATGCCGGGTTTAGACACAGACATCGTGGTTCACCGTCTCCCCACAAGAGAGGATTGTCCACAGATCAAGCAAAAAGTCCACCGAATGAGGCCTGATATGTCTGAAAAGATCAAAGCAGAAGTAATGAAGCAATTCGACGCTGGTTTTCTGGCTGTTACGTCCTATCCTCAATGGGTCGCTAACATCGTGCCAGTACCTAAGAAAGATGGCAAAGTCAGGATGTGTGTAGACTACCGGGATTTGAATAGGGCTAGCCCCAAAGATGATTTTCCACTTCCACACATTGACATTTTGATCGACAATACAGCTCAGCACAAAGTGTTTTCCTTCATGGATGGATTCTCGGGCTACAATCAAATTAAAATGGCCCCCAAGGACATGGAGAAAACAACTTTTGTCACACAATGGGGCACTTTCTGTTACAAGGTGATGCCGTTCGGGCTAAAGAACGCAGGGGCAACTTATCAACGCGCCATGGTAGCTTTGTTTCATGATATGATACATCATGAGATTGAAGTTTACGTAGACGATATGATAGCTCGGTCACAAACGGAGGAGGAGCACCTTGAACATCTAAAAAAGCTGTTTTCCAGATTAAAAGAATACAAACTCAGGCTGAATCCAAGTAAGTGCACTTTCGGAGTTAGGTCTGGTAAACTCCTGGGATTCATTGTAAGCAACAAAGGCATTAAAGTCGATCCAGCAAAAGTGAAAGCAATACAAGAGATGCCTGCTCCCCGTACTGAAAAGGAGGTTAGAGGGTTCTTGGGGCGCTTGAACTATATTGCCAGATTCATCTCTCATCTGACTTCTACCTGTGAGCCAATTTTCAAACTCTTGAAGAAAGATCAGGTAGTCGTATGGAACGACGATTGTCAAGCTGCTTTTGATAAGATCAAGGAGTATTTGCTAGAACCTCCTATTCTGATGCCACCCGTCGAAGGAAGACCATTGATCATGTATCTGACCGTCTTGGATAACTCAATGGGGTGTGTTTTGGGCCAGCATGACGAGTCTGGTCGAAAAGAGCATGCTATTTATTACCTTAGCAAAAAGTTTACCGACTGTGAGACTCGCTACTCACTGCTCGAGAAAACTTGCTGCGCTTTGGTATGGGCTGCTCGCCGACTAAGGCAGTATATGTTGACTCATACTACCTTGTTGATTTCCAAAATGGATCCTATCAAGTATATCTTCGAAAAGCCCGCTTTATCTGGAAGGATAGCCAGATGGCAAATGATCCTAGCTGAGTACGACATCCAGTACACCACCCAAAAAGCTATAAAAGGGAGTGTACTAGCTGACCATCTGGCTCATCAAGCTATCGAAGATTATCAACCCATGAGATTTGACTTCCCAGACGAGGACATCATGAATTTGGACAACATTGAAAGTAACGGACCGTATGACGGACCCGAAGAGGGATCCCGATGGACCCTGTACTTTGATGGTGCTTCAAATGCACTTGGAAACGGTATCAGCGTAGTACTCATTTCTCCGGAAGGCTGTCAAACACCTTTCACGGCCCGACTTTGCTTCAGCTGCACAAACAACATGGCTGAATATGAAGCTTGCATCTTTGGTCTCAAGGCTGCTATAGACTTGGGGATCAAATCTTTGATCATATTTGGGGACTAGGATTTGGTTATCATCCAAATCAAAGGAGAGTGGGATACCAAGCATCCTAATATTATCCCATACAAAGAACATGTCTTGACATTGTTGCCTCATTTCGAGCAAATTACCTTCGAGCATTTCCTGCGAGAAGAGAATCAGCTAGCAGATGCTCTAGCTACAATGTCTTCCATGTTTAAACTCAACTGGGATAACGAGGCTCCCCAAATCACCATCGAGCGAATGGATGAACCTGCACATTGTCACGAGATTAATACCGAAGAAGTTGTGGAACAACCCTGGTTCCATGAAATCAAAAGGTATCTCGAGACTAGAGATTATCCCGAAGGAGCTTCCGTAAATGACAAGAAGTTCTTAAGGAAATTTGCTGCCAAATTCTTCCTGAGCAACGACATCCTTTACAAACAAAGCCATGATTGTGTATTACTCCGATGCATAGACAAAGCTGAAGCAGAGTTAGTTATGACTGAGATACACAGCGGCACATTTGGCACTCACTTGAGCGGGCATACAATGGCTAAGAAGATCCTAAGGGCAGGCTATTACTGGTCTACCATGGAAGCTGATTGCCATCAACATTCCCGTACTTGCCACAAATGTCAAGTCTACGCAGACAAAGTTCATATCCCTCCGGTTCCTCTCAACGTTCTGACTGCTCCTTGGCCATTTGCTATGTGGGGAATTGACATGATTGGAGAGATCAAGCCCACGGCTTCCAACGGACATTGCTTCATCCTGGTTGCCATTAACTATTTCACCAAATGGGTCGAAGCAGCTTCCTTCGCCTCTGTTACTAAAAATATGGTTGCCCGCTTTATCAAGCAAAATCTCATATGTCGGTATGGTGTTCCAGACAGGATCATCACAGACAACGGCACAAATCTGAATAACATAATGATCACCGCTTTGTGCGAACAGTTCAAGATTTATCATCATAATTCATCTCCTTATCGGCCGAAGATGAACGGTGCTGTTGAAGCTGCGAATAAAAACATTAAGAAGATCATTCAGAAAATGACAGTCACTTACAAAGACTGGCATGAGATGTTACCGTTCGCTCTGCATGGGTACCGTACGACGGCACGTACTTCAACCGGGGCAACCCCATTTTCTTTGGTATATGGCATGGAAGCTGTCCTGCCTATGGAGGTTCAGATTCCTTCTCTAAGGATTATGAAGGACACAAGTTTGAATGAAGATGATTGGATGCAGACCCGACTTGATCAACTCAATCTGATCGATGAGAAGTGACTCGCTGCTATATGCCATGGTCAGACGTATCAAAAACGGATGATCAAGGCCTTCAATAAAAAAGTCAGACGTCAAGTGTATCAAGTCGGAGATCTCGTAATCAAGTGGATTATCTTGCCGCAAAGTGATCCCAGGGGCAAATGGACTCCTACATATGAAGGACCATTTGTGATCAAGAATATATTTTCTGGCGGTGCGATGATTCTGACCACCATGGACGGCGACGATTTGCCGCACCCTGCGAACGCATACATAGTCAAAAGATACTACGCATAAAATGACCCGACAAGTCGAAAACCCGAAAGGGCGGCTTGGGCAAAAATGGGCATCCCGGTGAACCGAAAACCCGAAAGGGCGGTTCAGGCAAAAATTAGGGATAAAAACAAAAAAAATCTGTACACCCGGCAAGTTGAAAACCCGAAAGGGCGGCTTGGGCAAAAAGGGGTTTCCCGGTGGATCGAAAACCCGAAAGGGCGATTCAGGCAAAAGTTAGGGAATTAAAGCGTATGACTATGTCTCGTCGAATCACTTCAAGGACAATCTCTTCATCAACTAGTCCCAGGCTTCTGATCAATCCAGTCATCGGCAGACGAAGCATTAATGGACAGATATTCAGAGTTGTGAAGGCTATAGCGGAATGGAATCCCATGGAATTATTTCACATAGCCATCTTTATTTTGTATAAATCTTTCAATATTTACGACAAGATCCTCTTACTAGGATGATTGTCTCCTTTGTACAAATATACTCAGAGAAAGTTAATACAAATACTCTTCCCAGAAATTTGTGCCATTTCCTTTTTCTTCCCTCTTGCACTATTTGTTTTATTTTGAGAAACGTCCAATGTTTTGTTAAATAGGCATATGTATTTGAACATAATCATTTCCTTATGAATCAAGAAAGAGGATTACTGATAGGTTGAGAATGCAGTTGGATATCTTGATACCCTTTCAAAGGAAACCCCCAGGAGATTTGGAATCCATATCCCCAGCAAGTTTTGAAGCTTATCCCCAGTAGATTCTGGAAGCTTATCCCCTGCGGAGTACGGACGTCTCTCCCGAGCTTTATTCAAAGTTACACCTCACAAGGGCTTATAACTGGGTTATCCTCAGCTAATTGCCACGGAAGATCGCACTCGGCGAAATTCTTCCTATCCCCAGCAGAGTTCATCAAAGTTCCCCAGTATAACTTATCAATACAATCCCCAGAGGAGTTTTTCTTTGTTACCCTCAGCCAGAGAATCCTCCAGAACTCAATTCCCCTCAGAGTTTAAATTCCAGTATCCCCAGCAGAGCTAAAACTTCAAACTATCAATCCCCAGCGGAGCCAGAGTAGTGAACCCTCTCCCCACAGAGATACTTCCCACCAAACTGAAGATTCTCAGTCTTACCTCCCCAGCATGAGTCTATTATATTGGAACTCCCCAGTAGAAGTCATCAGGAATTCCCCAGAAGATTGGTATGCAACCCAAGCTCCTTATTCTCCAGCAATGACCAGGAATTATCCGTCCCGGCAGTAGTCAAGATGCTTTTATCTTCAGCCCTCTCGGATTCATCTATCCTCAGCAAGATAGCCCATCAGTTTACATGCACATTCATTTACATCCATATCATATAACATACGTTGCATCATGCATCATGACATTGCATACAACTAACTCTTTACCTTTTCAGGTAAGATCAGTCGACAGACTAAAATCATTATCTTCCGAGATTCTTTCCAGGAATAGTTCGGATGCGACCCAGACATGGCAACATTCTAATGCTTATTCCAGATTCATCCAGATGCAGTTTTACACGAGCTCATCATCAGGGAACCCTACACCGGTTCTTCCTCCAACTTCAAGATTTTTGAAAACAGTTTACGGGTTCTCCAAGTAACGGACGTTAACCTATCGCTTGTTCAGTTTCTTCTCAAGACTTCTGAAAACAGTTTATGGATTCTTCCCCACAACGGATGTTAATCTACCAACTTGTTCAGATGCATTTTTTGAAAACAGTTTACGGACGCTTCCCAACAAAGGATGCAACTCTATTGCTTATTCAACCTCAAGACTTCTGAAAACAGTTCACGGGTTCTCCAATAACGGATGTTAACCTATCACTTGTTCAGACTCTTCTCAATTTTTGAAAACAGTTTACGGACGCTTCCCAACAACGGATGCAGCTCTATTGCTTATTCAACCTCAAGACTTCTGAAAACAGTTCACGGGTTCTCCAATAACGGATGTTAACCTATCACTTGTTCAGACTCTTCTCAACTTTTGAAAACAGTTTACGGACGCTTCCCAACAACGGATGCAGCTCTATTGCTTATTCAACCTCAAGACTTCTGAAAACAGTTCACGGGTTCTCCAATAACGGATGTTAACCTATCACTTGTTCAGACTCTTCTCAACTTTTTAAAACAGTTTACGGACGCTTCCCAACAACGGATGCTGCTCTATTGCTTATTCAACCTCAAGACTTCTGAAAACAGTTCACGGATTCTCCAATAACGGATGTTAACCTATCACTTGTTCAGACTCTTCTCAACTTTTGAAAACAGTTTACGGACGCTTCCCAACAACGGACGCTGCTCCAATGCTTATTCAATCTCAACTCCTGAAAACAGTTCACGGATTCTCCAGACATGGATGTCAATCTATTACTTGTTCAGACCCCCAATTCAGATGTGGTTCAAAACATGGACACCTTTCTGATACTCATTCCAGATGGCATCTTTAAGCCCATCCCCGACAAATTTCTGTCACTCTTCCAGATGGCATCGTTAAGCCCATCTCTAAATGGCATCTCTAAGCCCATTCCCGCATCCATTGCTTTGACGAGTGCAAATTTAAGGGCACTCTAGTGTCCAATCTCCTTTTACCCTCGAGTCACGAAAGGCAAACTTGCCAATCTAACTCTTCGGATTCAAGAAGATTGAACAGGGGAAACTGTTGTACCCCAAAATTTTCCCTCCCATTTCTCATTGACTTCTCATCACAAAACCCTTGGAGATCAAGATCCAGTTAGGTTTCCATCTGCTCAAGACTTCTCCTTGCACTGTTGACCCAAATTAGGGTTTGTGTTTGCACAAAGAGGTTTTGACCAAAAATGCCTAAGATGACTTTCATGCTTCATATTGGACTCCCAAGTTTATCCATATCAAGTTTCAAGCTTTGATTCCAAGTTTTGCCCAGTCAATTGGACAATTGACCTAGAAATCAACTGTATTGGGGAAAAAGTCAACTGTGGCCAATTTACAGTCAAATCTCATGAAAATTGACCCACATCAACATTATAAACTCACATGGACCATTTGATCAAGTTTGGATCACAATTCCACAGGAAATTTGATCAGATCACCAAAAGGGCAAAATGGTCATTTTTAGGGTTTTGACTGCACAAAGGCAATTTTTGACTGTTTGACCTAGCCAATGGCAAACCAAGCTCACATATGGACTCAAAGACCCAATGGAATTGTCTTGACATGCTCAACAAGTTCAAAAGATCCCAAGTACACAAGATTGACAATTGAATTTCCCAGTCAATTGATCAATTTTGACTGTATACTGAAAAGTCAAACTTTGACTTTTTGGTCAAGATCAAGAGTCAAGATTCATTTTTCATCAAAAAATGCCAAATCATGAAACTTTTTCATCAAGAAATCAAGAAATGCAAATTAGGGTTTGAAATGAAGATTTTTCATAACTTAGAATTTTTCTAAGTTATAAAAAACCCTAATTTTTTTCTAACTTTGCCCCACTTTCTCACCAAGATTTATTTGGATTCAAGAAAAAGTCAAAACATGAAAGTTGTAGCCTATTGCATAATATACAACTTTGATTCACAAAGTTTTCCCAAAAGAAGCTTGTATCTCAAGTTACAATTTTTGGAACAAAGGTACTAAACCATTCTTAACTTAGTGAAATTTTGACCTTCTTAGGCAAGGTTTTTTACCTAACTTCAAGACCATTTTTCATATACTTCCACTTGGAATTTCAATTTGAATTTCAAATATGGATTGTAGTACACATTCCAAGCTTTCCAAAATGTCCAAGAACTCATCAAACAACCTCATGGTTAGGGAGAATCGAATTTGGCAAGTTGGGCAAAAGTCACTTTTGTTCTTGACCAAGACATGTTCATACACATTGCCATTTTCAAGTCAGCTTGGTTTATGCTACATTACAGGCCTCTAATCCCATTTGCACTCAATAATTTAATGCATACTCATTGTGCCAAGGCCTTGTTTTATGAGTTTAAGCATTACATGTTGAATTAAGCCATTTATAGAAAAAGTGAAATAGCCATTTTTGAAAAGTTACACTTAATGTCAATTGGTAAATCAAGAAGGTACAAAGGAAATCTCTTTGGCACAAGTTTATGAGTTAATCACACTGATCAAGGGGAAGGTTAGCAGCATAGTATGGGGGCCTGTACAGGGTAGAAACACCAAGTGGCCATTGCTTGCTTAAAGTGTAAGAAACATTGCATAACATGGACCAACTTTCATATCAGCAAGAGAACCTTGAAGCAAACTTATCAAACATATTCAAGACATCCATACTGAGCTAGAATACGAGCCTTTCACCTCCAATACCTTCACAAACTCAGAATCACCATTGAACTGCACAAAAACAGGGCTTGCTGCAGATTGAGTTCCCTAGCTCAATCCTTTCATACATTCTTGCCCAAACCAGTTCAAACACCTTCCCTACCATTAATACAAACTATCCAAAGCATTAGAAATAGACTGTAACTCCTCTAATCCTTTTGGCCATTTTCATTTTTCTGATTTGCAGGTGGAGTTCTATAACTCGATTCAGCTAGCTCCAAAGCAAAGTAAAACTTGGAATAGCATCCTCACACTTCAAGGAAGCTGTACAAATCATCATCTTGCCCTGAAAGCTCCTCCATTGCAAGGCACGATTCCAACTGAACAGGTATATTCATGAAGTTTTATCTCTCAATATAGGCATTGTTAGCTTTAGGTTTGTGAAGGAAACATGTCATAATCATAGCCCTGAACATGCCCATGTGATTAGATTTCATTTATATTATGTATGCTTAGAGAATTTTGAGTCTGAACATTGATGAAAAACTAGGTCAGGAATTGGGGGAGAAGAAATTCTCCCTCATCTTAGAGAGTTAAGTCAAGTTCTTTATATCCCTGGATTCGTCTTCTCATGCTCTACATTTTTCATGTTGTAAGTTTTGCTTAAAAGTCCAGGAATTGGGAGATAGAAAACGCGTGTTTGAGTTTTCATATAGGTTCAGAGGTTGAAGAAGACAGGTTCTGGGCTGGGCCTGGAATGTTCTTTCTTTTTGCACCATTTGTTTGCTTTTACACCCCCTAGGCCCATTTGGCTTATTTCCATGATTTTTTGACTTTTCTTTTTTCATTTTGACTTATTTATTTTTTCTCATGATATTAAAAATATAAAAATAATTTTTTACACCATTTTTGAATTTATAGGCATTTATTTGTTTAGATTAGTTGTTTGTACATAAATAAATAAATAAACATTTTTTTTACTTAAAATACTAAAAATAATGTAAACACCATTTTATTTTCATTTTTATTTTGTTTTATCTTCTTAAAATATTTTATATAAAATATACTTTTTTTATAAATATTAAATATTATTATTTTTGTATATATAATATACTTGGTAAATAATAAAGATATCCATATATATATTAATATATTTAGGGCAAAAATACATACATTTTTCTTTTATTAATATGTGACCTCAAAAATACTTTTTTATAAATATACTTCATTTTTATTTTATTTTTGAATATGATTGATAAATACTTGTACATATTAAATAATTAATATATTTACTTAATAAATTAGGGTTTTACCCTTAAAACCCAAAATCTCCAAAAATAATACTTTTTTTTTATTTTTATTATTTGACATATAAAAAAAACACTTTTTTCATACATATAAAAAACCCTTTTGCATCTTGCATATTTATTTTATTTCCATTTAATTTATGCAATCAATTATCTTGTAAATAATTCCAAATTGATGTAATAGCTAGGTTTAAATTCCTTGTCAAATACCCCTCATTTGAACATTTGTACCCCCCTTCCCATATATTGTGTTGTAATAGTTTAGAACTTTATTTTTCGCACTTTAATGCTTTCTAAATATACCATGTTAGAATTAGGGTTTGTATGCAAATAAAAAGAACAAAAATAGTTTGACCTAATTTCAAGATAATCAAGCATGAAAATGGATAACACATATCACACTTGCACCCCTAGGGTATTCCACTTGTTGCCTTCAATAATGGGCCATATTTCATGTTAGGACTCTTTGGGCAAAACAAATACAAATTCAAATGATCATAGTCCCTCGATGACGCTTTCGAAAGTTGCCTAAAAAATGATCAAGTCCCTTAAAGGAAAATTGCCCAAAGATACTTGGCACTATTGCAATCATGGTCTAAACGATGACCCGCGCCCGTCCCTTTCACATCCTAACACAAGATTGTCCACCAAATGCAATGGTGGAACAAAATTGTTAAAAGGGTTAAAACATAGTAAAAATCTTTGAGAACTTTAGGATAGATAGCTCTTAAGTACTTGTCAACTTGCAAAACAAAACACTTGCCTATTTTCCAAAATCACACTTTCAAAACAAACTTTTAAAAAACCTTGAAACATCTTTTCGAAAAGACAAAAACCTTTTGTAAAACATTCGAGTAAAGAATTGTTACAAGGGTAGCCTAAACAAGGCATCTTTTTCAAAACATTTTCAAAACCACACACAAAGCACCATTTCAAACAATTGAGAACCAAGGCAAGTTGATCTAAGCAAGTACCTAAGAGCCCATGGATAACCATGGATAGAAAGGGTGCTAATACCTTCCCTTTCTATAATCTACTCCCCGAACCCAAGAAAAAATCTCAAAGGTTTTTGCTGTGCTTTTTAAACCTTTCCTTAGGATAAAATAAAAAGTCGGTGGCGACTCTTGCTCAACCGAAACATTTGCGAAAACAAACACAAAACCATAGTCAGTTCTCCCACCGTATCACACTCTTAAATCTTCTTGAATTGATATTTCAATTTAATTGACGAACTTGGATATTTGATTTTGAACCCTTGAAATGCACTCCAAGTAGAAACACATAAACTTTTTTATCATGAACCAAATCTTGATGAACAAACAAGGAAACTTAAGAAACCTGATCTATATCCAATTTCAATTCAGTAATTACTAATGCTTCAAACACAAGCAACTTGTATTATAAGCAATATATAATCAATGAAACTTCAAACTCAACATCTTGCCTTTACCCTTGACTTAGTGGAGAACAAACTCAACACAAAATCAATTCTAAGTCCTAAAATGTTCCAACGAATTTCATGGCCTTCTAAGCGCATTTGGCTATTGATCCTTGAAGCAATCTTACAGACGACATCATTTGCAATATGTTGCGAAAAGAACCATCCCGATATGATGAAAATCGGAAGAGTTACGATCCTTGAAAGCCTAGTAACAGTTACTTGAGATTAAGCCAAAGTCCACAAAGCGGCCTCTAAAATATCCAAACTTTTGATGATCTTGTGCAAATTATTGGCTCTTGACTTGTAAAGATGAGTTAATAAGGACGTAAAAAAGGAACCAAATACTCAAAGAATCACTCAGAAATATTGAATATCAAAGAAGTTATGATCTTCTGGACTTGATCTTGCATGGGTCGACTTTTACATTTGATTTTTAGTCATTCGAGCCATTGATTGGGTACACTCGCGATGCGGGGATTGAAACTTGGCACGAACATCCTTTAGGACACATGAAGATCTATGAAGACCATTGGAAACCTTGAAGACTCAATTTTATTTAAGAAATTCCAAACCCTAATTGTTGACTTATTGCCTAGGAAGAGAATATGTCTGATCAACTTCTGAGCCAAATTGTGTATTCGAGAAACCCTAGGATAGTATCTTGAATAAAAAAGGGAGGGAAAATTTTGGGGTACAACACTTTGTAACAGTATGCTCTCGAACTAACCCATGCTTCAACTAGGACTTTTTAGAGTTGTAACGTGGCCTGGTTCACAGTTTAAGAAACAAAGGATAAAGGCTCAAAATTTATTTGTACCCACTCGTTCTTCGTGATGTTCTTCAGTCCCATGCTCAGTTAATTGTGCATTTCGAATCCCAGTTGAGTTTTGGAATGTTTGCTCTGATATTCCGGTGATGGTTCAGAAATTGAACGTTTGTTTGAGAAGGCAGTCATTTTCGTGACCTTTTCTTTTTGTTGAGGATTTGTAGGACCTCTTTCTTTTTTAATTTTGTCATCCCTATCTTTTTCCTGAACTGTTTCTTTTGTGATTACAGCCAGCGGGATGCCCCAGTTTTTTCTTAAGTCTCCTTCATAGGTTTTGACTTAATGGGCTTTTATTTTGAGAGATAATGACTGCCTGTTCTTAATGATTATATGGAACCATCACCATTTTTTGGAGAGTATCTTCTACAATATTTGTCATGTAGGAAGTGAAAGCTTTCGACTGAATGCACATATGAGTTAACTGAGAAAACTACCTTGCCCCAGGTTATTATTAAGGGTTTTAATTTGTGTGAAAAGAAAACTCCTACTTCTTAGGCTCAAAGGGGTTGACTAGGGATTATCTTCCTTATAACTCCACTGTTTAGGATTTGAAACAACGCATGCACATCGTCCGCGGGGTTCGTTCAAAAGCATACTGTAGAGATTGTGGTATCGTTCTCGTCATCCTCCCTCTAAAGGCTTAGAAATTTTAATCAAGAGTTTAATATCACAAAAAGGAAGTAAGAAAGCATTTTAAGCATAATGAAAACAAAATAATTCAAGAAAAACATGTGCAATGCATTAATGAAATAACAAAGTTTGACATGACAATAATTATTTGAACAAACAAAGAAAATACAACTTGAGAATTCAAACGAATAAAAATGCTCTCAATCTTGGCCATGATTTGGCATGGGAGCATTGATCACGTTGAGAGTCTCAAGATGGTAGAACTCAATCTCCTTGGCGTCAATCATATTTTGAATCTTGTATGTCAGTGCCCAACAATCATCAGTGTCGTGCCTAGGACTTCCAGAATGATAGGCACACCTTGCATCAGGATTGTAGTTAGGAGAAGAAGTCTTAGGGTTTGGATGAGGTCCTATCAATATAATCAAATTCATCCTCAACATATGTTGTAATTCTTGAGACAACGACATGTTGATCTTGGTAAACTGTCTCTTAGGCTCGTCTTGCCTTTGTTGATTACAGAACGGGCCTGTCAGAGTGCCCATGAACATGTCTATTGTGATACGGTGCCAGAACCGACAGTTAATACTGGGTTGGGTTTTTTGTTCACAAATGTCGCGGTAAGCAAGAGTCACCATCAACTTTTCTTTTATCCAACAAAGGAAAGGGTGAAAAGAACAGAAAACGACCTTTTTCTGAGATTTCTGAGTAAGGGGGGTTGATTATGGAAAGGGAATGTGTTAGCACCCTTTCCATCCTTGGTTTTCCATGGGCTCTTAGGTACTTGCTCATTTTTTAAACTGCTTTCGTGTTTGTGTGTTTTGAAAGATTTTTGTTTGCTTTATGGTAACTCTTGTATCAGTCCTCAAGAGTGTGATAAAGCGTTTTTGAAAAGAAGTTTGAAAGTGTAAAAAAATATTTGAGCAAGTACTTAAGAGTTATCTACCTACTCGAAAAAAGGGTGTTCTTTTCCTCCTACCCTTTAGACAATGTCATCCTACTATTAGTGAGTAGGTAACCCTAGTCGTTGAATTTTTGAGGGACTATCGAAAGGGACGTACGGTCACTAAGGCAACTAGGCAAGAACTCTTAGTAACTGTCCTAAAGCCCTAAGATCACTTTTAAATCGAGGCAACAGTCGAGAGGGTCACCGAGGGACTAATGATCTCTTTAGACTTGAGGACAACCACTAAGAATTCTCACGATTCTAGAATTGTGACCGTTATTTTCCGAGGCAACCAAGTGAGGTATACCCTAAGGGTGCAAGTGTGCAACAATGCTTTTTTCCAGATATTTATCTTTGCACAGTTATGGTTTTCTACTGTTTCAAATTATTGATCTTTTGCATACAATCCTACGCATACATCTAAACAGTTTATATATTTGCAGAAAGTAAAAGCGGAAAAGTAAATCTAATTATTACAAGGCTTCGAGGAATGGGGATTACATGACCAAAAACTTTGGGGATTAAACAGTAAATATGGAACGATAGTAAATAACCTAATTAAAACTATTACAATCTCGAAGCAATTACAAAAATTAAAAAAAAATAATGGAAAAAGAATACTCACGACAAAATAAAATACGAGGAATTAACAATTAAATTCAAAGACATCTAATTAGTAAATAAAGAAAAATATTTTTCTGGATTTTGAGAAAGTAATTAATTTTGCAAATTAACCTAATTTCTAATTAATTTTAATTATGAAAAAGGTATTTAAATTATCCTAATTAATTAATGAAATTAAATATTTTTATGAAAAAAACCTAATTCTAATATTTTTGTGTTTTTATTTGATAAAAGTAATTTAATTGCAATTAAAACCTAGTCTCTAGTTGATTCAAATTATGAAAAAGAAATTAATTTTTAATGATAAAAAATCTAGTTCTAATATTTCATGTTTTTCTTGATTTTATGATTTAGTTAAAAAATAATGATTTTTTTTGTAAAAATAATTAAAACAAATAATTAAAACAAATAAAAGAAATTAAAAAAATAATTAAAGTGGGTCTGACGTGATGAGCAAAACTGGGGGGTGTATTGCTGGAATTTGACAAAGCCCAAAGCTGATAACCCATCTGCCTGCGTGTGAATCCAGTGATGCTGATTTTTGTGGTGCGCACCATAGACTGCCTTTGTTGGGCCATTGGATCTGGATTGATGATGACCTGATGGTTGGATCTAGGAGTTGCATGATACTCCCCTTTGGATGCTGCGCGCTAGATCCTGTGGAAAATATTGAGAAAATACAAAATGCATACGCTTGGGATCGAACCCAGGATGTTTGCATTGCACGCCTTGCCCGTTAACCATCTGCACTAGAATGTTATTCATTTATATAATTAAACAAATAAATTATAAGCAAAACAAAGTGTTATGGCTAGAAACACGCACCAAATTCAAATTCTCCAATGGGATGCTGCCATCTAATTACTTTCTTCCTGCAACCGTTGTTTTTGATACCATCCTTTTACCTACGGACAAAGTTGTCGCTAAAGGCTATAGTGACCGTTTTCGTCCATAGCTATAACCCTGCAGATTTCTACAACACAAAATAAGCCATATTAACCAAAACTAAAAGCATAGATCAACCAAGAATTTTTCCCTGAGTCTATTGGTGCCCATGATCCCCTTCAAATTTCCCTGGACACAGAAACCCCAACTTTGAGCTCATAAACCCTAGCTATGGTGTAGGCTTGCTCCTGTACTAAAAATCAAATCCAGGATATCCAAAAGATCACAAACATGATTATGAACACGTTTATGTAAGCAAATTGAAGGTAAAACATATAAAACCCTGAAAACGATTTTAAATTAAGGGAGTTCAAACCGTGATGTGTAGATGGATATTCTTGAAGCTTTAAGGCTTGGAAACAATGGGAAAATCTTCCTGAGTATACGTGGATGATTACCGAAGACTCAAAACTCCTTGAACTGGCATGTGGAAGAAGATAGGTCTTGCACTTTTTGACAAAAGTTGGAACTCGTTTCTTGCTTTGGAGGTAGGCCATGCGTGTAAAAAACTTGTCCTTAGGGTTGAGAATGCTTGTTTATAAATACGTGAATCAAATTACGTCACTATGTATGGCAATAATCCAACAAATAATGCCTTTTCAATTTTTTGCTTCCAATCTTTCCATATGTGGAGATTTCCTCTCTTTTCAATCTTGCACGATTTTTCTTGGTATTATACAACATATTTGGATTGTAATTCAATGCGAAATCAAATCAAAACAAATCTTCATTATTTTTATATCATTTATTTGATTTAATTTGATTTTTAAAGGATTAAAATCAAAATTAAATAAATAAAGCCAATGATGCATGGAAAGGTGTTTGGGTCGTCGACCAGGCTAGGAATGTGTTTCAAGTATAAAAAGTTAGGCCCATTTGGAAAAAATGCAAATTCGGGCATTGTTGACTTTATGCAAATTTCCAAAAATGGCCAACTTTGACAATGCATCTCTCTCTCAATTTTAACCGTAAGAGGGTGTTCTTGTACTTCTTAGAAATCTTAGGATGTCCTATACACAACCTTTTTGGTTTCAACTTAATTGGATCCTCCATTTTAATGTAAGGAGCTTTGACCCAAAAGGTGTTTTTGTTGACTTTTTGAAATAACCTATAATGTATGATTTTACATCTTTTCATGAGTGCATTTCTTGAACTTGAGGGCTGAAGATGAGTTGTAGGGAATTGGATTCTCTTCAAAATGAGCCTTGGATGATAAATTTATGATAAATTATGAGAAAGTTGTTCCTGGTCAAAATTTGGTTGACTTTTCCTATAGAAACCCTAATGTGCCATTTTTGACTTTTGATTAGTTAGGAGCATTTCTTGAGGAATCATGGTCAACCCTTGATCAAATGATGTCTATTACTTCAAAATATTGACTTTGACCAAAAATCTTGAAGTTTGACTGTATGTGGGCCACAATTGACTTTTGACCTAGTACAATTAATTTTCAGGCATTTGAGCAGTTGACTGAGCAAACTTATTGTGTAAGGCATGAAAATTGGCATGGATGATCTTGAGGACATATTAGGACAATGGAGACCATTTGGGACCTTGGAACTCAACCATCTTGATGAGGAGTGAAACCCTAGTTTGAGGCTTATTGTCTTAAGAGGAGGAGTTGTCTGGCCAATCCTTAGTCAACTTGAGCAATTGAGGACCTTTAGGAGTATGTCTTGTGTGAAAATGGGAGGGAAAATTTTGGGGTACAACAACTGCCCCTGTTCAATCTTCTTAAACCTGAGGATTTAGATTGGCTTGTCCACCTTTCATGATCAGAGGGTGAAAGATGATTGAACACTAGAGTGCCCAGAAATTTGCACTCGTATGAAGTAATACTGATGGTTGATGACGTCGAGAATGGGCTTACAGATGCCATTTGGAGAAGATGACTAAAATTCGTCCGAGATGGGCTTAAAGATGCCATCCTGAGAATGTGACGGAGAGTCGTCGGAGATGGGCTTAAAGATGCCATCCAAAATAATGATAATTTCGTGAGATATTCCTAGGTGGGAATTCCTGTTCCTGTTGTTAGGGAGGACTTCACTGAGGAATGTTGGTCTCTGTCTTGGGGAATAGAGTCTAGGAGCTTCAGTTGTCCATTACTCTACTAGGGAGTTGTCTCTTGATTGAGGAGATGGAAGTGAACTGCTATCTGGTCAGGATCCAAGCTTCATAGTGACTTGTTAAGGATAATAAGGTTGACTGCTATCTGGTCGTATCCCAGGCTTCACAGTGACTTACTGAGGAAATGAGATTAAACTGTTATTCGGTCAGGATCTGGGCTTCACAGTATCTTGGATTGTTGATTGACTATTATCCTAATAGTTTCCGGGATTCATAGCTTCTTTAACTAGAATATAAATCTTAGTATCGATTTGACTGGTCCAGAGAAAATCTTAGGTTAACTTTGACTGGCATAATAATCAGGAGAATCTTAGTAGCGATTCGAATGGCCCAGACAAAAGTCTTGGAATCTCTTCTACCAACATAGTAAGCAGAAAGATCTAGGGTTAACTTTGACTGGCATAGTAATCAGGAGAATCTTAGTAGCGATTTAACTGACCCAGACAAAAGTCTTGAAATCTCTTCCACCAGCATAGTAAGCAGAGAGATCTAGGGATAACTTTGACTAGCATAGTAATCAGGAGGATCTTAGTAGCGATTCAACCGACCCAAATAAAAGTCTTGGAATCTCTTCTACCGGCATAGTAAGCAGAGAGATCTTGGGATAACCTTGACTGGCATAGTAATCAGGAGAATCTTAGTAGCAATTCAACTGACCCAGACGAAAGTCTTGGAACCTCTTCCACCGGCATAGTGAGCGGAGGGATCTTGGGTTAAATTTGAATGGCATAGTAATCAAGAGAACCTTAGTAGCGATTCAACTGACCCAGACGAAAGTCTTAGAACTTCCACCTACATAGTGAGCAAAGAGATCTCAGGTTACTTTGACAAACACAGTAGTCAGGAGAACCTTAGTAGCGATTCAACTGCCACATATGAAAGTCTTGGAATTTCTTCCACCGGTATAGTGAGCGGAGAGATCTCGGGATGACTTTGACTGGCATAGTAATCCAGCAAATCTTAGTAGCGAATTTCTCTGCCATTTGAACAATTAACCCTATGCAAACAATGTCATTTAAAGAATGCAAAGCTTAAGTCTGTCTTGAAATTTTTTGAAAATGCATTTTTGTAGTAAAACAAGATTTGTAAGAATTTGATATCAAATCATGATACCTTTGTGTAACGTAGTGGGATAACTGACTTGGTTATTGTGATACGGTGGCAGAACCGACTGTTTTGAAAATGCTGGTTTGCGTTTTGCGTTTGTGTTTGCAAAATGTCGCGGTAAGCAAGAGTCGCCACCGAATTTTATTTTATCCAACTGGAAAGGAAAAAAGCACAGAAAAATTCCTTTTTCGAGATTTTGAGTACGGGGGGTAGATTATAGAAAGGGAAGGTGTTAGCACCCTTTCTATCCATGGTTTTCCATGGGCTCTTAGGTACTTGCTCATCTTTTAAAATTGCTTGTGTGTGTTTGTTTTGAAAAGTTTTGTTTTGCTTCGTTTTAACCCTTGTTTCTGTCCTCAAGAGTGTTACGAAGTTATTTTTGAAAACTTTGTTTGGAAAAAGTTTGTGTGAAAAAAGTTTGTTGTTTTGAGCAAGTACCTAACAGTTACCTACCTACTCGAAAAAAGGATTGTTTCTATTCTCGTTTCCTTTAGACAGTGCTATCCTACTATTGAGAAATAGGTAGCACCATCGTTGGAGTTCTAAAGGTCAATTCGAAAGGGACGTGCGATCACTAAAGCAATGTTAGGACGCCTTAGTAATAACCCTAATGTCTTAAGATCATATTCGAGGCAACATTTCCGAGGAAATATTTTCGAGGCAACATTTCCGAACAAGACTTTTGATCTTTGTTTATACAGGAGGGCAACCACTAAGACACCCTATACTTAATGATCGTTTACCGAAGGCAACTGAAGTGAGAGTATAGCCTAAGAGTGCGCATGTGCGAGTGATTTGATTTCAAGTTATTATCTTTGCACATTAGGGTTTTCTAGCCATTTTAAAAATTATCATTCAATCTTGTCATACAATCCTATTAACACACATCTAACAGTTAATATTTACGAGAATTAAAATGCGAGAAATAAAAACCTACGCTATTACAAGGCTTCGGGGTAGGGATTAATTACATAGCCAAAAACCCGTAAAAGACGATAAATAAAGGAAAACCTAGATTAAACTATTACATACCGGGAGCAGTTACATTAATATTGCAAAAATAGTAAACACGCGCGATGAATCGAGAACGGGAGACTTAGGGTTTTGACCCCAACTAAGCCTAATTGTAATTAAAAAGAAAAATAATAATTTTTTGTGTTGTTTTTGTGATATTTTGAGAAAATAAAGTTTAATTGAATAAATAAAAAAACCTAATTAATAATTAATTTAAATTTAAGAAAAATATTTTAATTAACCTATTTTTATATTTTTACTTTTATTTAAGAAAGAAATAAAAATTAAATCAAAATTTCACCCTAATTTTTCTAATTGATTTTAATTATATACAAAAAGGTAGAATTACCCTAAATTAAATTCAAACTAATATTAAATTAAATTTGATAAAATAAAAAAACCTAATTCTAAATTTGTGAAATTTGATTTTATGATTTTGTTGAAAAAAAGAATTTAATTGTGTTAAGAAATAATTTAAAAAATTAAATAAATAAAAGAATATTAAAGAAAAGAAAGAATGGGCCTGGTGTTGTGCTAGCAAAGGGGGGTATTGTTTGCAATTTTGGGCCCAATAACTCCTGGCCTTTGTTGACTTTGCCAGATCCCATGTGCTTGCTTGACTGGGCGTATGGTGGACCCTCAGGGATAAGGCGTTGGACCTGGCCTGTTGGTGATTTGGATGACCAGATTTAGAGAGTGCATGATGGACTCATGGGGTACCAGCACACCTGAATATGTGAGAAAAAATAACATGAAGCGAAGTTGGGACCTGGGGATCGAACCCAGTCCCTTAGCCGTTCTCATCCTGCGCGCTTACCAGCTGAGCTAGCTTTGTTAGTTGTATAAATGATAACAAATAAATATTATATGATAAAAGCAAAAAAACAAATTCTGAAACGTGCGAATTTCAAATGGCCCATTCACAGCATGCCACGCCATCATCTTCCTCGTTGCCTCTGTCGTTTTAGACAAACTACTTTTACCTACGAACACTGGGCATATGTATAACCTTGTACTTCTCCAAAATTTTGTGCAAGCATGATAAATCACAACCAATAGTAGCAATCAACTCGTTGCAACCTCACGAGCATCATGGTACCATTATCCCTGCCTAATTGTTCCTGTACACAAAACCCCTAAAAACGAAACTAGAACCCTAGCCATGGTAACTTGCTGTATAGTCAATAAAAATACAATTGGATATAACCATTAGTTTGCAAACATCTCAAGGATTAAGAATATATCAATGAATCATGCTAAATATGCCAAAATTACGATATTCGAATTAAAGAAAAGAGATGAACCGTGTGACTCTTACAGTGCAATTCTGAACGTGGGAAAGCTTGTTAAGGGTTGCAATACGATCCAGGGATATCCAGCAAACGATTAGGATGGTTAGAATGGCTTGAGAAGGCCTGGAACCTGAAAATCAGTTTACACTTTTTCTTGAATTTTTTGCAACTTGTTCTCTCTCTTGCACACCTCCAACCTCTTTGTTTTTGGTCTGAAATTGTTCCTTATGTATCCAAGAATGAATTAGGGTTGCCATTTGTTTCAAATCTTCTCCAATTATGAATATTGATTCATGATTTGATCCTTGTACAAAATCTTTCCAAATCAAGCAAAATGCAGTCTTTTTGTGTCCATATGAGCCTTGCACGATTTGATCTTGCTTCCAGCTGTGTAATGAACCTAAACATGCACAAAATCTCAAGATTTGATTAGTTTTTAATATTTTCATTATTTTATTTTGATTTTATTTGATTTAAATGAAATAAAATCAAAATAAATGACAAAAATAAAAGAATGACAAGTGGAAGGGCTCATGGGTCGTGGGTCACATTACAAACTCAGTGCAAGTATAAAAAGTTGGGCCCATTTGACAAAAAATGCAATTTTGGCCACATTTGACTTTTGGCAATTTTACAAAAAGGGTTAACTTTACCAATGCATAACTCTTTCAATTTTGACCCTAGAGATGTGTTCTTGGACTTTTTAGAAAGCTTAAGATGTCCTCTAAGCAACCCTTTTGGTCTCATCTCAATTGAGTCTTCCATGTTCATGTATGAAGCTTTGACCCAAAAGGTGTTTTTGTTGACTTTCCAAAATGACCTATAATATCCAAATTTATATCTTCTTATGAGTGCATATTTTGAACTTGGGAGCTGAAGGTGGATTGTAGGTAATTACATCATCTTGATAAAGTATGAGAAAGTTATGCTTGGTCAAAGTTGAGTTGACTTTTCCTACAAAACCCTAATTTAGCAACTTTTGGGTTTTGATGAATTGTGACCAATCCTTGAGGAACCATGATCAACCCTTGATCAAATGATGAAAAATACTTCAAAATTAGAATGTTGACCAAAAATCTTAAAGTTTGACTGTATGTGGGACACATTTGACTTTTGCCCTAACGTAGTCGATTTTCAGGCCTTTGAGCAATTGACTGAGCAAATTTCCTCTACAAGGCTTGAAACTTGGCATGGATGATCTTGAGAACATATTAGGACAATGGTGAGCATTTGGGATCCTTTGGACGCAAACATCTTGATGCAAAATGAAACCCTAATTTGGGGTAGACTGCCTTAGGAGAGAGTTTGTCTGGTCAACTCTTGGACTTCCTTGAGCCATTTGAGGACCTCACTTGAAATGCATTGAGAAATATGGGAGGGAAAATTTTGGGGTACAACAGCTGCCCCTGTTCAATCTTCTTAAACCTGAGGATGTAGATTGGCTTGTCTGTCTTTCGTAATCTGAAGGTGGAAGATTGAACACTAGAGTGCCCAGAAATTTGCACTCGCATGAAGTGGTATTTGTATTGAGATATCGGGAATGGGCTTATAGATTCCATTTGGAAGTCAATGACGGAAGATGGGCTTAAAGATTCCATCCGAAGAAGTGTTGATCGCATAAGAGATTCTTTTGCGAGAACCCGTGTACCTGTTATTGAGGAAGACTAAACTGGGGAATGCTATTCTCTGTCTTGAGAGAAATAGAGCTTTAGGAACTTCAGTTGTCCGTTACTCTACTGGGGAATCATCTCTTAGTAGAGGAGGTGAAAATGAACTGCTATCTGGTCGTGCTCCAGGATTTACAGTGATTTGTTGAGGAAAATAAGACTGACTGCTATCTGGTCGTGCTCCAGGTTTTACAGTGACTTACTGGGGAGATGAGATTAAACTTGTTATCTGGTCGTTCTCCAGGCTTTGCAATTTCTCAATTCTTATCTAGTCGTGCTCCAGGATTTAGAAGGAATCAAGTGGTTATCCGGTCGCATCCGGGCTTCAACTTGAATTTAAGGCATACTAATATTCGGTCGATTTCCAGGCTTCATAGTAATTGGCCGAGTAAACTGCTATTTGGTCGAATTCCAAGCTTCGTAGTACCTTTTACTGTTATCTGGTCGTGTCCCAGGCTTCAGTGTCCTTTGCTGTTATCTGGTCGTGATCTAGTCTTCACAGCGTCTTATACCATTATTTGGTCGATTCCAGGCTTCATGGTATCTTTTATTGCCATCTGGTCGATTTCCAGGCTTCACAATTACTTGCTGAGGGTTAAGCTGTTTTCTGGTCGATTTCCGGGCTTCGTAGCTTATACTTAAGATATACCACTATCTGGTCGATTCCAGGCTTCGTAGTATTTTGGAGAAATCAAGATATTATCCGATCGATTTCTAGGCTTCATAGCTTGAACTGGAATATAAATCTTAGTATCGATTTGACTGAACCAGAGAAAACTTGTGAGAACTTGATTGCATCTTTCCCTGAAAGGTAAAGAATTAGTCGTATGTAATGTCATGATTTATGAAATGTATGGAGTAATGACATTCTCAAAATAAATGAGATTGTGCTGTATGATGCATATATGTATGCCATGATGTATGGATATGCAATGTTCTTATGATACTCTCCGGTAAGGGAGAATAAATCCTGGACTGCTGTTGGAGAGCATAAGGAGTTGAGTTCTTCGTTCTTGCTGAGGATAGTGACCGAAGATGATTAGCTGGGGACTTGCGTCCGTTCTGCTCGAGAATATTTTGCCGGGAGAGACTCTGTTTGAGAATAATCCTGTGGGAGAATGATTTTGTGGGGAAGAGAAATACTCTGTTGGACGATCTGCTGATTTGGAGAAACGACTCCGCTGGGGATGAGTTACCATTACTGGTGATAATGAACTCTGTCGGGGATTGAATTTCTGCCTGTGGAAGAAATAAACTCAACAGATGGTAATCTTTTATTGCTGGTGATAGATAAACTCTATTTGGGGAGAATTTCTCCAACTCACTCGCAATTGTGAACCTCAGCTGGGGAGAGTGGTGTCCTGTTCGGGAAAGCTAACATCACTGTCTTTGGACACTTCTTACTCTGCGGGGAGTGTATGTACCTTTAGTCATATTCTCAAGCTGACTCTATCCCTGTACCTGGTGGGTAGAGCAACTATAAGGTTTAGACATTTCTTGTTTTCCCTTGTTCCTGGAATTACGAGCAATTGTCTCTTGTTTCTCATGTAAATATTTATGAGCAGCAATTATTTTCAAATGCATATATCAAAAATGAATCATTGGATGTTCTTGCAAAACAAAACAGAAAAAGAAAAACAATTTGGAATTTCTTGTGGAAACAAATTGTATTGATTTTGAAGTTGGCCTGTAATAGGCGTTTTGTACAAAGAGTTTGACGTCCTAGTAAGAGAACTCCGCCGAGGGAACATAAATTATACAATTTGTGTAAAAGAAAGAAAAACAACTATGTGAATAATCCCATTGGGTTCCAACTCTGCTATTGCCCTTATATCTTCGAGCGTCTCATCACTTTGCTACTTGGTCGGAGGTAGATCAGGTTGATTGGCGCCGTCCGAGCTTGATAGTTGATACTGAAGTCTGGTTGCAAGATGATCCAATGAGACATAGTATTATGCTTCGATCCCTAATTTTTGCCTGAACCTCCCTTTCGGGTTTTCAGTCCACCGGGATACCCTTTTTTGCCCAAGTCGCCTTTTCAGGTTTTCGACTTGCCGGGTGTACAATTTTTTCATTTCCATCCCTTACTTTTGCCCGAACCCTTTTGGTTCGCCGAGAAGCCCTTGTTTTTGTCTAGGCCAGTCAACCTAGCGGGTCTTTGATTATGCGTAGTATCTTTTCACTATGTCTGCATTGACGGGGTGAGGAAGGTCATCACCATCCATGGTGGTTAGAATCATAGCTCCTCCATAGAGAACGTTCTTAATCAAAAAATGGCCCTTCGTATGTGGGGGTCCATTTACCCCTGGGATCACCTTGTGGCAGTATGATGCGCTTGATCACTAGATCCCTGACTTGATACTCTTGGCGTCTGACTTTCTTGTTAAAAGCCTTGATCATTCTCTTTTGATACGTCTGACCATGACAAATAGCAGCAAGTCTCTTCTTGTCGATTAGGTTCAGCTGGTCAAGTCGGGTCTGAATCCAGTCATCTTTGCTCAAACCTGCATCCTTCATAATCCGAAGAGAGGGTGTCTTGGACTTCAATGGGTAAGACTGCCTCCATGCCATACACCAGAGAGTAGGGTGTTGCCCCTGTCGACGTCCGTGCTGAGGTGCGATACCCATGAAGAGCGAATGGTAGCATCTCGTGCCAATCTTTGTATGTCACCGTCATCTTCTGCACAATCTTCTTGATGTTCTTGTTAGCCGCTTCAATAGCCCCATTCATCTTTGGCCGGTAGGGAGAAGAGTTATGATGCTGAATCTTGAACTGTTTGCAGAGCTCGGTGATCATCATATTGTTGAGATTTGTACCATTGTCACTAATAATTCTCTCCGGTACACCATATCGACAGATCAGATTGTGTCGGATAAACCACGCCACGACATTCTTGGTTACTGTAGCAAAGAAAGCTTCCTCAACCCACTTTGTGAAATAATCAATAGCCAACAAAATGAAACGATGCCCGTTAGACGCAGTAGGTCTGATCTCACCAATCATGTCGATGCCCCACATTGCAAAATGCCAAGGAGCTGTCAAAACATTCAGAGGAACTGGAGGTACGTGTACCTTATCATCATAGACTTGGCACTTATGACAGGTCCGAGAGTGCTGATAACAATCAACTTCCATAGTGGACCAATAATATCCTGCCCGTAAGATTTTCTTTTCCATGGTATGTCCACTGGAATGAGTTCCGAAGGTACCTTCATGTAACTCTGTTTTGTACCCCAAAATTTGCCCTCCCATATTCTTCAAGATTTGCCAAGTCAAAGCTTCAAAGTCTCCCCAAGGGTTGCACAGTTCAAGGGACTCCTAACAGTCAAAATTAGGGTTTTGGTTCTGACAAAGAAAATGAAGTTTCCAAGGGTCCAATCAAGTCCCATATGCATATAAACATGGTCAAGCATCCTCATACCAAGTTTCAAGACTCACAACACAAAATTGCACAGTCAAAAACCCTAATTGCACTACAGTCAACTGTAAGGGCAAAATGGTCATTTGACAGTCAAAAGTTCAAATTTTTGGTCAACATCTCATTTTGAAGCCACAAACATCATTTGATCAATGCTTGATCATGATTCTCAAAGCTTGGCTCAAAAATCATCAAGATGCAAAAGTTTCCATATTTGGACAGTTGAAAAAGTCAACTGTAACTTGACCAGGGCATAACTTTCACATGGATTATCAGAAAAATTCCATCCAAAGCTCATTTTGAAGAGAAAGACATTTCCTACAACTCCTCTTCACACTTCAAGTCCAAGAAATGCTCTCACAAAAAGTTATCAATTTCAACATTATAAGTCATTTTCAAAAGTCAACAAAAAGGGACTTTAAGTCAAAGGCAATAACTTGAGATTGGTAAATAAAAATGACATGGGACAAAAGGCATTGGTTAGAGGACTCAAAGACCTTTCCAAAATGTCCAAGAACATGAGCAAAGCTTAAAAATTGAACAAGTTATGCCTTGTGGAAGTTGGGAAATTTTTGGATATTTTGAAAAGTCAACATTGCTTCAAATGACCTAAAAATGCTAATGGGCCTCTTTTTCTTCCACAATTCATCATCCAAGGCATGTGCACGACCATTTGGCCCAAAGGGAAGTTTTTTACCATTTTTATTTATTTATTTGGATTTTTAATTATTAATAATTCATTTAGTTAAATTAAATAGGTGAAAAATGCTAAACCTAATGTTTTAAATCTTTTTGTGCATAGAATAGGCTTAAGATTTCGTGTACAATCAAATATGGAAGGAATTATGGTGATTGGATATAATTGAGACCAAATATGCATGAAAAGATTGAAAAAATAATGCATGGAAAATCAAATATTTTCTCATCAATTCTTTGATTCCTTGGACCTCTTTTCCAACCCTAATCGTTCATACATACATATACATGCTAACCCTATTCAGAATAACCTCCCAGCTGCGCAGAAGAGCCATAAGCAAACTTGAATTTTTTCAAGAAAACTCCAATACTGAAAACTAAGTTGGAGGGCGATTCAAGTCAAAATACCTATTCCATTGGCTTGCTGAGGCTTCAAGGAAGGAGATTGAATCAATAGCATAGCCTGAAACCTTGAGAATTGGTAGATATAAGTCAAACTGTATCACTCTTTTGGCATAATCGTGTTTTGATTTTTAGGCCATATCCATGCATTTTTGTTCTTGATTTGTGTTAATTAGATGATTCTGAAACTAACCATGTGATTGAATTGAGTTTTTGTGCATTGTATGAAGATTTGCCATGGATGAGTATTAGGTTTTTTCAAGTTCTAATTTGGGCGTTTCGTAATATGGTAAAATTGAGACACCATAATGCCATGAACGAACTCAACATGCTTGGACGGTTCAAAATCAACCCTCGCGCCTAATTTATGTGGCCGGACGGCCTAATCGCTATTTTTCATAATGTTGCTTTTGGGGACGGTTCAAAACCGTTGCCCATTCTTTTTTTTATTTCAGGAAAAAACAAAGCCATGGAGAAGACGATTATGTGGCCAAGACTGATTGGTTCATTTAAACTTTCGCGCGCAAAAAGGCACTAACTTTCGCTTTATTTTATAATGTTTGTTGGTTAGGTAATATACAAAGAAACCAAATGGAGCAGTTGGCAAGGCGTATACATTGGTGAACCACAGGACCTGGGTTCGATCCCAGGTCCCCACCCCTTTCATATTATTTTGTTATTAATGGTTGTGTACAATTTCAATACTAGTGTCCATCATGCATCCACGTTATCAAGCCGTCCACGCGTCCCACTGCACTCAATCAAGGGACCAGATCTGAAGACTATGATGAACCTCAGTCAATACACAGGCATGCTAATCAAAAGGTCAACGAGGCCAAAACCTTAATGGGCTTAAAATGCTAACAATTCACCTCCTACTGGGGACAGAACCCCCCAAGGTTGGCAAGTTTCTTTTATATTTTTTCATTCTTTTTATTTATTTCAATTATTATTTTTAATTAGTTCTTTAATTTAAATACTTTCATAAAAAATATAAAAAACAATATAAAATCAAAAAAGACAAAAAATAAGTATTTTTATTTAATATTTTAATATTTTGTAAATAAAACCTTTATTAATTAATTAGTTTTTAATCTAGGGTTAATCTTAATATTTTTCAATAAAACTTAAAAATTGATAGGATTAGGGTTTCAAATCTTTTTCATACTTTTATTCTTTTTTTTCACCATTATTAATAATTAAATATTATTTATTTTTGTAATTAAATTACCATGTAATTAATTAGGCTTAATTTTAGATAATTGTCATATTTTCTTAATAAATTAAAAAAATTGTAGAATTAGGTTTTTAATTTCATTAAATTCTCATAAATGCAAAAAATCTCAAAAATAATTTCTTTTCTCATTTTAATTTAATTAGTTTAATAATTTAATTTCATTAAAAAAAGGGTCCAACGCCCTCGTGTCTAATCTTATTTCAATTCGCGCGTTTTATTTCGTTTCTTATAATTTTTATGTACCTCTCCCAAAGACATGTAAATATTTATCTTTCGCACTTTACTTTATTTATTTACTTTCTGTCAAATCGGGTCCTGGAAATTTTGGCGATGTGGACCCGCGCCTTTTGTAATAGTTTAGAACTTTACCTTTTTCGCACTTTTAACTGTTAATAATTGCATGCAAGAATGAATGGCCTAAAATAAAAAACAAACGCATAGATCGCTTTGACATGACAAGACACAAATAAATGAATCTGACACACAAATCACACACCACCCCTAGGGTACGCCTCACTGTTGCCTTGCCCTTCGAAAGGTGATCGTCGAGTAGAGGATGTCTTAGTAAGTCCTCATGATCCGGGAACCTGGCATGAGGGTAGCTTCTAAGGTGTCTTCCCATTGCTCTGGTGATCACCATGTCCCGAACCTCGAATTGACCCTAACACCTCCAACGGTGGTGCTACCTACCTCTCAATGGTGGGATGACACTACTTTAAAGGACATTTACACAGACGAATTCCTTAGGGTAGGTAGACGACTCTAGATACTTGCTCTAATTTCAAAACAATTCAAAAAAAAATACTTTTCACACCAACACCTTTTCAAAAAGCTTTCGAAAACATTTTTTCAAACACTCTTGAGGACCGATACAAGAGTCGAACTGGAATTTTCAAAGAAACTTTTTTAAAACCCACAGTTGAAAAGCAAACAAACCATTTTTGAAAACACAAGTGAGCAAGTATCTAAGAGCCCATGGATAACCATGGATAGAAAGGGTGCTAACACCTTCCCTTTCTATAACCTACCTCCCGAACCGAGAGCAATCTCTATAAGGAATTTTTCTGTGCTTTTGTCCTTTCCATTTGGAGAAAATAAAAGACGGTGGCGACTCTTGCTTCCGCGACATTTCGCGAACCAACGTTAAACAGTCAGTTCCAGATCCACCGATCACACTCTGCCATGATCATTTCTGCCTCGCTCTTGTCCATACATCGCAGTAAGGTTGAATCATGGTTACACTTATAAATAATCCCATTACTAATTAAGAACTTCGCAGCGAATCTTCTCAAGAACTTCTTATCATTAACAGATGCACCCTCGGGGTATTCTTGCATCTCAAGATACCTCTTTACCTCATGAAACCGGGGTTTATCTTCTACCTCTTCTGTCTCAATGTCACAGCAATGTGCGGGTTCGTCCAACCTCTCAATGGTAATCTGGGGAGCTTCATTATCCCACCTGACTTTGAACATAGAAGACATGGTAGCTAGCGCGCCCGCTAACTGATTCTCTTCTCTGGGAAAGTGTTCAAAGGTTATCTCCTCAAAATGTGGGAGCAATGTCAATATATACTCTTTGTAGGGAATAAGATTTGGGTGCTTCATATCCCACACGCCTTTAATCTGACTGATCACTAGAGCAGAATCTCCGAATACACTCAAGAACTTAATCCTTAGGTCAATAGCAGCTCGAAGACCCAGGATACACGCTTCATACTCCGCCATATTGTTGGTGCAGTTAAAACATAATCGGGAGGTGAACGGAGTATGACAACCCTCAGGAGATATAATTACAGCACCGATGCCATTACCTAACGTGTTTGATGCTGCATCAAAATATATGGACCATCGGGATCCTTCCTCAGGTGCTTCATCCGGTCTAGGTTCTTCACAATCAGTCACCAACATGATGTTCTCATCTGGGAACTCAAAGTTCATGGATTGGTAGTCATCCACGGCCTGATGCGCCAAATGATCCGCCAATACACTCCCCTTGATTTCTTTTTGGGTTGTGTATTAGATGTCATACTCAGTTAAGATCATCTGCCCTCTTGCTATTCTTTCGGACAAGGCAGGCTTTTCGAAGATATACTTGATTGGGTCCATCTTTGATATCATAAGGTGGTATGAGTCAGCATATACTATCTCAGCCGGCGAGCAGCACATGCCAAAGCGCAACAAGTTTTCTCGAGCAGTGAGTATCGGGTCTCACAGTCGGTAAACATTTTGCTAAGGTAGTAAATAGCATGCTCTTTTCGGCCAGACTCGTCATGCTGCCCCAGCACGCACCCCATTGAATTGTCCAGTACTGTCAAGTATAATATCAAAGGTCTTCCTTCAACCGGAGGCATCAGAATTGGTGGCTCTTGGAGGTATTCCTTGATTCTTTCGAAAGCGATCTGACATTCATCATTCCATTCTACCACTTGATATTTCTTCAACAGCTTGAAGATTGGCTCACAAGTAACAGTCAGGTGTGAAATGAATCTAGCGATGTAGTTCAGACGTCCCAAAAAGCCTCTAACTTCCTTTTCTGTGCGGGGAGCTGGCATCTCCTGTATGGATTTTACCTTGGCAGGGTCCACCTGAATACCCTTATCACCGACGACGAAACCCAGCAGCTTACCAGACCTTACCCCGAAGGTGCACTTGTTCGGGTTTAACCTCAGCTTGTACGTCTTCAGCCTATCGAACAATTTCTGGAGATGGTCAAGGTGTTCTTCCTTAGTCTAGGACCTTGCTATCATGCCATCAACATAAACCTCAATCTCATGGTGAATCATGTCGTGGAACAAAGCGACCATGGCGCGCTGATAAGTTGTCCCAGCATTCTTCAACCCAAAAGGCATTACCTTGTAACAGAAGGTGCCCCACTGTGTAACGAAGGTTGTCTTCTCTATGTCCTCGGGAGCCATCTTGATCTGATTGTAACCGGAAAAACCATCCATGAAGGAGAAGATCTTGTGCTGCGCGGTGTTGTCGACCAGAACATCAATGTGAGGAAATGGGAAATCATCCTTGGGGCTTGCCCTGTTCAGATCTCTATAGTCCACACACATCCGCACCTTACCATCTTTCTTAGGCACCAGAACGACATTGGCAACCCACTGCAGTTAAGAAGTAACAGCTAAAAATCTTGCGTCGAACTGTTTCATGATCTCAGCTTTGATTTTCTCAGACATCTCAGGGCGCATACAGTGAACCTTCTGTTTTACCGGAGGGCAGTCTTCTTTAGTCGGTAGGCGGTGTACCACAATATCAGTGTCCAACCCAGGCATATCTTCGTAGGACCAGGTGAAGATCTTAACATAGTCGCGTAGCATCTGTATCAACCATTGCTTGACACTAGGCTCCAGATTCGCACCTATCTTAACCTCTTTCATGTCTTCCTCTGTACCCAAATTCACTGATTCGACTGGCTCTTCATGAGGCTGTATGGCCCTTTCTTCCTGTAGTAACAGTATAGCAAGTTCTCTAGGCACCTCACAATAATCCTCACCTTTATCCTCGACTTGGTTGATCGGATTTTCAAAGTCATAATTGGCAGTAGCAGAGTTGTTATCAATGGGATCCAGAGTGGATATGGATCTGCAGTATGATGCGTGAGTGTGTGTAAGAGAATAGATGTTTTGATAAAGTGAGAGACAGAAAAGAAAAACAAGGAGCGCAAATTTTTTAATGCAAGAAACATCCAATGGTTTATTAATGATATATGAAATGACAAATAATAAGCCCTCACAAGCAAAGCCAAGGTGCCTCGGGCAAGGCACCGGGCCATAAAGTTTCAAACTGTCTATTACAACTCTTAAAACAAAGTCAATTACTGTGGAATAAAAGAAACAGGTATGAAGTCCTTCGCCGTCCAGTTGTTCAATCCAGCATTGGTTGTAGGGTAGATCCAACTGTCAACATCCGGGTTCTCATCATCAGTATCTTCTGTGGCGGAGACAACCTCAATAACATTGATCCCCGAGCCATGTTTAGGTATGGGTGCAGTTATGATGTTGGGCTTCTCCGGAGCGTCAAACTCATTCTCTTTGGCTTCGATCAAGTCTTACACTTTGTTTTTCAAGGCCCAACAGTTGTTTGTATCATGACCTGGACTTTTGGAGTGATAGGCGCAGCGGGCATTCGGGTTATAGTGAGGAGAAGTTGTGTTGGGGTTCTTCGGGGCTTCCCTCAGAGTTACCAGGTTGGTCTTTAATAATTGTGGTAGAATTTGAGACATGGTCATATTGAGCTGAGTGTACTGCCTCTGTGGTCTTTCCACCCTTTGTTGATTGTTGCATTGTGGAGCAACTGTGGGTCTTGATATCACTACTGCATTTACTGCTTGACGGTGTTCAGGTCTGCTTTAGCCCCTCGGGCCGTAGACTGCACTAGCTTCTTTATTACCGGTGAAAGGCTTCTTTACTGCACTTGATGAAGTATCCTTATGTATCTTACCACTTCGGATACCAGCTTCTACTCTCTCTCCAGTCAAAATCAACTCAGTAAACCCAGACGACGAACTACCGATCAGATGATTGAAAAATGGACCAGATAGCGTCCCTAGAAACATGTCAACCAACTCCATATCAGACAAAGGGGGTTGGACTCTTCCAGTCAAGTCTCTCCACTTTTGAGCATAGTCCTTAAAACCTTCACTTGCACTCATAGAGATACCCTAAAGTTGAGTACGAGTAGGAGCAAGGTCGACATTATACTGATACTGCCTGTAAAAAGCAGCAGCAAGGTCTTCCCAGTTTTGGACATTGGCATCTTCCAACTGATAAAACCATTCAAGTTGAGTCCCTGATAGACTATCTTGAAAGAAGTGTACCCACAAATTTCTATCAGCAGTGTGGGGTTGGATTTTCCGGACGTACGAGCGGAGATGGAGTTTTGGACAGGATACTCCATCGTACTTGGTAAAAATCGGAGCTTTGAACTTATGAGGGATCACCACTCCCGATACTAGTCCCAACTCTCCAAAATCCAAACCAGGGATCTTTTGAATCTCCATAGCACTCAGACGGTCTTCTAGTTTCTTGTACCTATCCTCGGAAGGAGGATATTGTTCATCATCATAATCCGTATCATTATCAGAAACTGCAGGACTGAGGCCCTTTTCTTCTTCTTGGTTCTCCCCTTCCCTAGATGAAGAGGTCAGATCAGCTTGCTGTTTCAACCTATCCCCAAACCTTTTTCCCATATTTAGAAGAACGACCTTCTTCTTCTTCTTCTTCTTCTCTTTCTCTTTCAGAATGAGAGTTTTTAGATCCTCTTGCCCTTTAGCCAAGCTTAAGAACATCTGCTGGAATTGAGCGTTCTGTGCCTGAAGATCTTTGATGGCTTGATCAGAAGACATTTCTGCTAAAATAAACAGCGAAGAAGATGAGAAGCCTATAATGGTACCTGTAATGGCGTGCATGATAATGGGATGCGCATGTAATGATTTCAAATACTTTGGGAGATTTAAATTTGCAAACTAAAAATAAACAAACTTTATTAGATTAACTTATAAAAAGGTTCAACAATTCCTTTAAGGCATTACAAATAAATAAATGGAAAACAAATCTAAAACTAGAAAAGCAAAATCAAAAGTCCCATGGACGCTTCCTCTTTGTACTGACGTAGTCATTGATCACTCTTTCCTCCTCGAGCTGCCTGGTGAGCTTCAAAATCTTACTTTCTTGCTCATGGTACTTTTCCCGATAAGTATCCCTCTCCTCTTTCAGCTGAATCCAAGACCTCTGCAATGCCCCAGGATCAGTGGGCATGTAAGGATGAAGAACTGTGTAAGGTACACCTTCTTCATTGGTGGGTTCCACAATCACTGGCAATACGGCTTCATAAGGCATCCCAAGCTTCTGGGCTCGAGCTCAGACCCACTAGAGATAAGGCTGCATAGGAAGGGAAGTCTTTGGTCCTAGCTCTTGGGGGTCAGATCTGTTCACCATGCCCCAAGCTCGTATAAACCTCCGGCGGTGCTCCTCAACATCCTCCTTGTAGTCAAATGTAATATCATCAAGAAGTAGCTCATGGGGACCATCTCTCCGAGCACGACTAAATTGCCGCAAAGCTAGACAAGGATTGTAAGTTATACCCCCTCTGATTCCAAGCAATGGGACATTAAGGTATCCCCTACAACGATCAATAACGACAGTGTCTTCCATAGTCTGGGAGCTCCAAAGAATGTCTGCATGGGCAAGTGACATTATTCTGTAAGACCAACCCAAACCCTCTTTGTTTTTTAGCACGGACTTAGGGAGGTGCGAAATAAACCACCTCGACAGCAATGGCATGCAACCCATAAGAGTCCCGCTTCTTCGCACAATACGAGTGTAGAGGGCATGCAAGATATCACCCAGTAGAGTAGGCACTGGATTGCGAGACAGGAAGATCTTAACCGCATTCACATCTATAAAGGAATCTGGATTCGAGAAGAGGACCAACCCATAGATAAGGAGAGCCAAAATGTCTTCAAAATCCTGAAAATCCAAATTATCCCAGAATAGCCGAGCCTGGTCTATCAGAAATTTGGCTAAGAAACCTTCGACCCCGCTTCGTGTTTCCCAATTGGATACTACATCAGCCCGTTTCAGATGTAGAGCTGAGGCAATGTCTTCTGGTCTAGGAGTCTCTTCTATACTTGTGAAGGGTACCTGCTTAAGGATGGATATGCCCAATAAGTGTGAGAACTCTTCCAAAGTGGGAACCAGATGGTAATCTGGAAAGGTGAAGCAATGATGAACAGGATCGAAGAACTGGAAAAGCACACTCATCATCTGCTCATCAAACTTTGAAGTAACCAGACTAAGAAGATGGCCATCTCTCTTAATGAACATAGAAGTCTCAGAAACTTTTGAAGCTAACTCTTTAAGTTGAGCAGGTATTTGCACAAAGTTAACTCGGATGGTATTTCTGCGCACGGAAGCCATAATCTGCAAAACAGAACAAAGATAAATCCCCTTGGTCTTTGAAATGGTTAGTATAAAGAAGTATGCATGCTATGTTATGATGCATGATGTCATGATAAAAGAAACACATGTATAACAGATAACAGGCATGGCAAAGGCAAACAAGTCACACAAAATCCCTTAAGTTTAAGGCTTGCATGGGGTCAAAGGTATTACCCTCTTGAAGTTCAGTTGGTTTCAACCTGTCCTAGCAAAAGTAACCGGGTTCCAGAGGTTCTCAATATCACTGACCATCCTCCATCGGTCATGGTTTCAGCTCACACAATCTTTTCTTGCAGCCGAAACTATCTCGAGAGTATAGTCTCAATGAGTGTAGCATTGAGTACCAACCAGTTCTTAGCTTTACACCGAGGTCGACTATCTCACTACTTTCTAATGGCCAAGTTGGTCGATTAAAGGTTCTAAGGTCAGTTGATGCTTAACGACACACATAGCGGCCCCGTATTCTCCTCGTTTCTCCATAAGTGATACCGGTACCAACCAATGTTCCACATCAACGTAGCTACTGCTTCAACCGTATCGGTCTACATCGTACAGTTCCCTCACAGTTTATTGCTGCTTACCTAAAAGGTGTTCCCCAGATTCGAGTTAGGATCTATAGTAACTCCCAAACAACCCTTAAAAGTAAAGCAACCAAAACAAACAAGAGAAGCAATTATGATGAACTATATCCTAAGGTATACCCCACTTATTATCCCCAGCAGAGTCGCCAGTTCTGTGATACGGTGGCAGAACCGACTATTTTGAAAATGCTGGTTTGCGTTTTGCGTTTGTGTTTGCAAAATGTCGTGATAAGCAAGAGTCACCACCGACTTTTATTTTATCCAACTGGAAAGGAAAAAAGAACAGAAAAATTCCTTTTTCGAGATTTTGAGTACGGGGGGTAGATTATAGAAAGGGAGGGTGTTAGCACCCTTTCTATCCATGGTTTTCCATGGGCTCTTAGGTACTTGCTCATCTTTTAAAATTGCTTTTGTGTGTTTGTTTTGAAAAGTTTTGTTTTGCTTCGTTTTAACCCTTGTTTCTGTCCTCAAGAGTGTTACGAAGTTATTTTGAAAACTTTGTTTGGAAAAAGTTTGTGTGAAAAAAGTTTGTTGTTTTGAGCAAGTACCTAACAGTTATCTACCTACTCGAAAAAAGGATTGTTTCTATTCTCATTTCCTTTAGACATCGCTATCCTACTATTGAGAAATAGGTAGCACAGTCGTTGGAGTTGTAAGGGTCAATTCGAAAGGGACGTGCGATCACTAAAGCAATGTTAGGATGCCTTAGTAATAACCCTAATATCTTAAGATCATATTCGAGGCAACATTTCCGAGGCAATCTTTCCGAGGCAACATTTCCGAACGAGACTTTTGATCTTTGTTTAGACAGGAGGGCAACCACTAAGACACCCTATACTTAATGATCGTTTACTGAAGGCAATCGAAGTGAGAGTATACCCTAAGAGTGCGCATGTGCGAGTGATTTGATTTCAAGTTATTATCTTTGCACATTAGGGTTTTCTAGCCATTTTAAAAATTATCATGAAATCTTGTCATACAATCCTATTAACATACATGTAACAGTTAATATTTGCGAGAATTAAAATGCGAGAAATAAAAACCTACGCTATTACAAGGCTTCGGGGTAGGGATTAATTACATAGCTAAAAACCCGTAAAAGACGATAAATAAAGGAAAACCTAGATTAAACTATTACATACCGGGAGCAGTTACATTAATATTGGAAAAATAGTAAACGCGCGCGATGAATCGAGAACGGGAGACTTAGGGTTTTGACCCCAACAAAGCCTAATTGTAATTAAAAAGAAAAAAAATAATTTTTTGTGTTGTTTTTGTGATATTTTGAGAAAATAAAGTTTAATTGAATAAATAAAAAAACCTAATTACTAATTAATTTAAATTTAAGAAAAATATTTAAATTAACCTATTTTTGTATTTTTCATTTTATTTGAGAAAGAAATAAAAATTAAATCAAAATTTCACCCTAATTTTTCTAATTGATTTTAATTATATATAAAAAGTTAGAATTACCCTAAATTAAATTCAAACTAATATTAAATTAAATTTGATAAAATAAAAAAATCTAATTCTAAATTTGTGAAATTTGATTTTATGATTTTGTTGAAAAAAAGAATTTAATTGTGTTAAGAAATAATTTAAACAAATTAAATAAATAAAAGAATATTAAAGAAAAGAAAGAATGTGCCTGGTGTTATGCTAGCAAAGGGGGGTGCTGTTTGCAATTTTGGGCCCAATAACTCCTGGCCTTTGTTGACTTTGCGAGATCCATGTGCTTGCTTGACCGGGCGTATGGTGGACCCTCAGGGATCAGGCGTTGGATCTGGCCTGTTGGTAATTTGGATGACCAGATTTAGAGAGTGCATGACGGACTCATGGGGTACCAGCACACCTGAATATGTGAGAAAAAATAACATGAAGAGAAGTTGGGACTTGGGGATCGAACCCAGGCCCTTAGGTGTTCTCATCCTGCGCGCTTACCAGCTGAGCTAGCTTTGTTAGTTGTATAAATGATAACAAGTAAATATTATATGATAAAAGCAAAAAAACAAATTCTGAAACGCGCGAATTTCAAATGACCCATTCACAGCATGCCACACCATTATCTTCCTCGTTGCCTCTGTCGTTTTAGACAAACTACTTTTACCTACAGACACTGGGCGTAGGTATAACCCTCTACTTCTCCAAAATTATGTGCAAGCATGATAAATCACAACCAATGGTACCAATCAACTCGTTGCAACCTCACGATCATCATGGTACCATTATCCATGCCTAATTGTTCCTGTACACAAAACCCCTAAAAACGAAACTAGAACCCTAGCCATGGCAACTTGCTGTATAGTCAATAAAAATACAATTGGACATAACCATTAGTTTGCAAACATCTCAAAGATTAAGAATATATCAATGAATCATGCTAAATGTGCCAGAATTATGATATTCAAATTCAAGAAAAGAGATGAATCGTGTGACTCTTATAGTGCAATTCTGAACATGGGAAAGCTTGTTAAGGGTTGTAATACGGTCCAGGGATATCCAGCAAACGATTGGGATGGTTAGAATGGCTTGATAAGGCCTGGAACCTGAAAATCAGTTTACACTTTTTCTTGAATTTTTTGCAACTTGTTCTCTCTCTAGCACGCCTCCAACCTCTTTGTTTTTCGTCTGCAATTGTTCCTTATGTATCCAAGAATGAATTAGGGTTGCCATTTGTTTCAAATCTTATCCAATTATGAATATTGATTCATGATTTGATCCTTGTACAAAATCTTTCCAAATAAAGCAAAATGCAATATTTTTGTGTCCATATGAGCCCTGTACGATTTGATCTTGCTTCCAGCTGTGTAATGAACCTAAACATGCACAAAATCTCAAGATTTGATTAGTTTTTGATATTTTCATTATTTTATTTTGATTTTATTTGATTTAAATGAAATAAAATCAAAATAAATGACAAAAATAAAATAATGACAAGTGGAAGGGCTCATGGGTCGTGGGTCACATTACAAACTCAGTGCAAGCATAAAAAGTTGGGCCCATTTGACAAAAAATGCAATTTTGGCCACATTTGACTTTTGGCAATTTTGCAAAAAGGGTCAACTTTACCAATGCATAATTCTTTCAATTTTAACCCTAGAGATGTGTTCTTGGAATTTTTAGAAAGCTTAAGATGTCCTCTAAGCAACCCTTTTATTCTCATCTCAATTGAGTCTTCCATGTTCATGTATGAAGCTTTGACCCAAAAGGTGTTTTTGTTGACTTTCCCAAATGACCTATAATGTCCAAATTTATATCTTCTTTTGAGTGCATATTTTGAACTTGGGAGCTGAAGATGGATTGTAGGGATTACACTCTATTCAAAATGAGCTTTGGATGGGTCATTTTTGATAAAGAATGAGAAAGTTATGCTTGGTCAAAGTTGAGTTGACTTTTCCTACAAAACCATAATTTAGCAACTTTTGGGTTTTGATGAATTATGACCAATCCTTGAGGAACCATGATCAACCCTTGATCAAATGATGAATAATACTTCAAAATGAGAATGTTGACCAAAAATCTTGAAGTTTGATTGTATGTGGGACACAGTTGACTTTTGCCCTAACACAATCGATTTCCAGGCCTTTGAGCAATTGACTGAGCAAATTTCCTCTGCAAGGCTTGAAACTTGGTATGGATGATCTTGAGAACATATTAGGACAATGGTGATCATTTGGGATCCTTTGGACTCAAACATCTTGATGCAAAATGAAACCCTAATTTGGGGTAGACTGCCTTAGGAGAGAGTTTGTCTGGTCAACTCTTGGACTTCCTTGAGCCATTTGAGGACCTCACTTGAAATGTATTGAGAAATATGGGAGGGAAATTTTTGGCGTACAACAGGTATTTTGTGTTTATCACAATTGGGCGGATAACAAGAGTTGCCACCAACTTTCTTTTATCCAAAAGGAAAGGCTGAAAAGAACAGGAAAGACCTTTGAGATGTTTTCTTAGTTCGGGGGGTAGATTATGAAAAGGGAAGGTATTAGCACCTGTTGTACCCCAAAATTTGCCCTCCCATTTTCTCAATATTTTCTCATCACAAGGCCCTTGGAGCTCAAGATCCAGTTAGGGTTTCCTCTGCTCAAGACTTCTCCTAGCACTGTTGACCCAAATTAGGGTTTGTGTTTGCACAAAGATGTTTTAACCTAAAATTCCTAAGATGACTTTCATGCTTCATGTTGGACTCCCAAGTTTATCCATACAAAGTTTCAAGCCTTGATTCCAACCTTTGCTCAGTTAATTGGACAGTTGACCTAGAAATCAGCTGTATTAGGGAAAAAGTCAACTGTGTCCAATTGACAGTCCAACCTCATGAAAATTGACCCACATCAACATTATGAAATCATATGGACCATTTGATCAAGTTTGGATCACAATTCCACAAGAAATTTGATCACATCACCAAAAGGGCAAAATGGTCATTTTTAGGGTTTTGACTGCACAAAGGTAATTTCTGACTGTTTGACCTAGCCAATGGCAAACCAAGCTCACCTATGGACTCAAGGACCCTATGACATTGTCTTGATATGTTCAACAAATTCAAAAGATCCCAAATGCACAAGATTGACAGTTGAATTTTCCAGTCAATTGATCAATTTTTTACTGTATACTGAAAAGTCAAACTTTGACTTTTTGGTCAAAATCAAGTGTCAAGATTCATTCTTCATCCAAACATGCCAAATCATGAAACTTGTTCATCAAGAAATCAAGAATCACAAATTAGGGTTTGAAATGAAGATTTTTCATGACTTAGAATTATTCTAAGTTATGAAAAACCCTATTTTTTTCCTAACTTTGTCCCACTTTCTCATCAAGATGCATTTGGATTCAAGGAAAAGTCAAAACATGAAAGTTGTAGTCCATTGAAAAGTATACAACTTTGATTCACAAAGTTTCATCAAAATAAGCTTGTAGCTCAAGTTACAATTTTTGGAACAAGGGTACCAAACCATTCTTAACTTAGAGAAATTTTGACCCATTTTAGGCAGGATTTTTGCCTAACTTCAAGACCACTTTTCACATGCTTCCACTTGGAATTTCAATTTTCATTACAAAGATGGATTGTAGTATACATTCCAAGCTTTCCAAAATTTCCAAGAACTCATCAAACAACCTCATGGTTAGGGAGAATCGAATTTGGCAAGTTGGGAAAAAGTCACTTTGATTCATGGCCATGTACATGTTCATAACTTGTGCAATTTTTCAAATCAGCTTGCACAACTTGATTACAGGTCCTATATCCCATTTGCACTCATAAATTAAATGCAAACCCTTTGTGTTCAAGCCTTGCATTATGTGTTTAAGCATTACATGAAGGTTTAGTCCTAAAATAGAAAAAGCATTATGTCCATTTTTGAAAAAGTGAAGCTTTATGTCAATTTGCAAATCAAGAGGTACACAGCAAATCTCCTTGGCACAAGTTATTGAGCTAATCCCACTGATCAAGGGCAAGCTTAGCAGCACATTAGGGGGGCCTCCATCAGTCTAAAACACAACTTGACACTTTGTTGCTTAAGTAAGAAGAAACTTGACATAACAACTACCAACTCTCATCTCAGCCAAGACAACCTTAAGCAAAGTTATTGTACTCATTCTAAACACTAAACCTAAGCTGAAACACAAGCCAACCAAGTTCCAAACATCCTCAAACTCAGAATCACCATTAAACTGCACAAAAACAGGGTATTCTGCACTTGGACTTGGCTAGCTCATTTCCCTCGTGCATCTTGGCCAAAAACCCTTCAAATACATCCCACACCATCCCTTGAAACTGTTCCAAACCCTGAACACGACCTGTAACACCCCTAGCTAACATCACCATTTTCATATTTTCTGTTTTGTAGTTGAAGTGCCATATCACGATTTACTTGGTTTTAAAGCAAACTAAAGGCTGGAATAGCTTCCCTGGACCTCAAGCAAGCTATACCTATCCTCACTTTGCACTGAAAGCATCTCCATTACTAGATACGATTCAAGCTGAACAGGTAAGTTCATGAACTCTTATCTCTCTATCCAGGCATAGTTAGGTTTAGATTTGTGAAGAAATTATGTCACATTCATGGCCCTGAACATGCCCATATCATTACTTTCCATTTATGTTATGTGTACTTAGAGAATTTTGAGTATGAACATTGAATAAAAACTAGGTCAGGAATAGGGGAGAAGAAATTCTCTCTCATTTCTGAGAGTTAGATTGATTTCTTTATATGTCCAGAATCGTGGCTTGATGCTCTACATTTCTTGTGTTGTGAGTTTGTGCTAAAAATCAGGGAATCTGGAGATAGGAAAACGCGTGTTGTTGTTGTTCAAGCAGGTTCCAAGGTTGAAGACAAAGTCTTCTTGGGCTGGGCCTGAGTTGACTTCCTATTTGCACCATATTTTCACTTTTGAACCCCCTTGGCCCATTGTGCTTATTTGAAACTTTTTTTTGACTTTTCTTGTTATTTCTGACTTATTTATTTTTGCTCATAATATTAAAAATATAAAAAATATTTTCCAAACCATTTTTATATTTATTAGGCATTTATTTGTTTAAATTGATATTTGTACATATAAATAATACATAAACACTCATTTATTTTAAAATACAAAAAAAATAATACAAACATATTTTATTTCTATTTTATGTTATCTCTTGAAAACATTGTATAAAAAAATATATACTTTTTTTTTAATATTAAATATTTTTATTCTTGTACATATAATAAATATTCAATAAATAATGTAAATGTATATATGTTTATTAATATATTTAGAAAAATACAAAGAATTAATACATTTTTGTTTTTATTAATATTTTGACCTCAAAAATACTTTTTTATATAAAATACCTTCTTTTATTTATTTTGTGTATATAATTAATAAATATTGCATATATTATACAATAAATACTTTTATTTGTAAAATTAGGGTTTTTGCCCTAAATGCATAAAAATACCAAAAATTAATTAATTTTATTTTTGTTTATTTAGTACATGATAAATATTTTTTACATACATATGAAAACCATTTTGGCATTTTGTATATTTATTTTTATTTGGTTTAATACTTGTGCAATTAAATACCTTGTAAAATTCCAAGATTTGATGTAATAGCTTAGGATTTAATTCTTGTCAAAATACCCCCATTTGAACATTTGTACCCCCCATCCCATATATTGTGTTGTAATAACTTAGGAACTTTATTTTTTCGCACTCTAAAGTTTTCTAACTATGCCATGCTAGAATTAGGGTTTGTATGCAAATCAATTAACCAAAATAGTTTGACCTAACTTCAAGATAAACAAGCATGAAAATGGACAACACTAATCACACTTGCACCCCTAGGGTATTCCACTTGTTGCCTTCAATAATGGGCCATATTGCATGTTAGGTCTCTTTGGGCAAAGCAAAACAATTCAAATGATCATAGTCCCTCGATGACGCTTTCGAAAGTTGCCTAAAAATGATCAAGTCCCTTAAAGGAAAAATTGCCCAAAGGTACTTGGCACCATTGCAATCATGGTCTAAACGATGACCCGCGCCCGTCCCGTTAACATCCTAACACAAGATTGTCCACAAAATGCAATGGTGGAACAAAATTGTTAAAAGGGTTAAAACATAGCAAAGATCTTTGAGAACTTTAGGGTAGATAGCTCTTGAATACTTGTCAACTTGCAAAACAAAAACACTTGCCTATTTTTTAAACCACACATCACTACACTTTCAAAACAATCTTCAAAAACCTTGAAACATCTTTTCAAAAAGACAAACACCTTTTGTAAGACATTCGAGTAAAGAATTGTTACAAGGGTTGCCTAGACAAGGCATCTTTTTCAAAACATTTTCAAAACCACGCACAAAGCACCATTTCAAACAATTGAAAATCAAGGCAAGTTGATCTAAGCAAGTAACTAAGAGCCCATGGATAACCATGGATAGAAAGGGTGCTAATACCTTCCCTTTCTATAATCTACTCCCAGAACCCAAGAAAACATCTCAAAGGTTTTTGCTGTGCTTTTTAACCTTTCCTTAGGATAAAATAAAAAGTCGGTGGCGACTCTTGCTCAACCGAAACATTTGCGAAAACAAACGCAAAACCCTAGTCAGTTCTCCCACCGTATCACAGAACTGGCGACTCTGCTGGGGAATTTTTTTAAGTGGAGTAACCTTAGGGCTTAGATCACCCTCTTGCATGACTAATTGTTTGATTTGATTGCTTTATATCTTGGCTCTCTTGTTTGGGTTTGCAATCCTACACCCGGATTTGGGGAAACATTCATAGATAGCAATACATTGTGGAAACTGTGCGGGGTATACTGACACGATTGAAGCAATAGCTATATTAGTGCGACATATTTGTGAGTACCGGTAACCCTTGAGTTCAATCAAGGAGAGTACGGGGCCGCTGAGTGATGTCACTAAGCACTAATGACCTAGAACCTTACTTGACCATCTTGGCCTTTTATTAGGGGTAGTGAGATGACCGGCTTTGGTACAGTCCGAAGTTGGTAGATACTCGATACTACACTCATTGAGGGTTGTTTTCTTGGAATATTTTGGTCGCTAGTTAAGTGGCTAAACCAAAACAATGAACAATGAAAACAATCCAATGATATTGAGCTCCTTAGAACCCGGTTACTATTTATAGGACAGGTTTTTAAGCCAACTACGCTCAAGAGGGTACTTACCTATGAAACCTCATGCAAGCCTGAAACTAGGGTTTGGTGTGATTTTCTTGTACATATGTTTGTGCATACATCATAAACATCATAAAGCATCATATGCATTCACTAACCATTTCAAGGGTTTAGATCTTCATCTTTGTTCTTGTTTTGTAGGTCATGGAAATTCTTCGAAGAAAAACCATCCAAGTCAACCTTGTGAGAATCCCTCCTCAGCTCAAGGAGCTCACATCAAGGATTCCGGAAAGCTCATCCTTCAGTGAAAGACATGGTAGACTGCTCAGCCTAGTCAGCACCAACATTGAAGAGGACATGATGAAAGTGCTATTCCAGTTCTTTGACCCTCTTCACCACTGTTTCACTTTCCCCGACTACCAGTTGGTGCCCACTTTGGAGGAGTTTTCTCAACTCCTGAGAATTCCTATCCTTAATCAACTACCCTACAACGGTACGGAAAAGGAACCAAAGCCTGAAGATGTTGCTCGAGCACTACATCTACTGCCATCTGATATCAAGGGGCATTGGGAAACTAGAAGCAGCGTCAAAGGATTCTTAGCAAAATTCTTGTTTGAAAAGGCACAAGAATGTTGGAATTCATTGGACCTACAAGCCTTAGAAGAAATTGTCGCACTCCTTATCTATGGGTTGGTCTTGTTCCCAAATCCTGACCAGCTGGTAGATGTCAATGCCGTCAAAATCTTCTTATCCAGAAATCCAATACCAACATTGCTTGGGGATATTCTTCACTCATTTCACACACGAACAATGAGAAAGAGGGGTGTTCTCATGTGCTATACTCCTCTTCTTGCAAGGTGGTTTATTTCGCACCTTCCACAATCTGTCTTGAAGAATGACCAAGGCCTAAGGTGGTCACAACGGTTGATGACCCTTACTCACTCTGATGTACATTGGTGTTCTCGGTCCAGAGAAAATGTCATCATCGTCGATCATTGTGGAGAGTTCCCCAATGTTCCATTACTTGGCATTAGAGGGGGCATTACCTATAACCCTTGTCTAGCTTTGAGGAAATTTGGATATGCACGGAGGGATGGTCCTCACGACATGTTGATTCTTGACCTAATTTTTGACTTCGACAACAATGCGCAAGGACTTCGCCAAAGATTCATCAGAGCTTGGAGGATGCCCAACAAGGTTGATAGCAAGACACTGGGGCACAAGAACTCCATCCCTCTTGAGCCTTATCTCAAGTGGGTGAGCCCGAGCCCAGAATCTAATGATGCCTTATCCTCATGTTCTCCCTGTGATTAAAGAGCCTGTCAAGGAAGGAGAGGTTCCCTACATCATCCTATATCCTGACATGCCTACATCGTGGGAGGAGATGCAGAAGAGTTGGATCCAACTCAAGGAGGAACAGAACACTTTTGAAGCCAGCTTCTACGCCAGCGAGAAGAAGGTTTTAGAGCTTACCCGCCGACTCCATGAGGAAGAGACCCTCAACACCTACATCGCACCAAAGAGGATGCGCAACGTCTTTTTACCTTGAGAAGTTTTGTAATATTTGGCCCATGGGGCATTTATGCACTAACAAATTTCTTCTTATTAATATGACGTGCGTTCTCTTTTGTTTACAACAATTTTGAATATTCTAAATCCTTGAATGCATTGCATACATAAGCATACCATTCATCATGTGCATAAGCAGGTCTCACACCAGGTTTCCTTATCTGTCTGCTGTTTATTTCAGCAAGATGGATCTCGAGCAAACAGTCGAGGACTTGCAGGCTCAAAATGCACAGTTTCAGCAACTCCTGATGACCTTGGCTAAGGGTCAGGAGGATCTAAAGGCCCTACTGGGGAATAAAGACCCAGTGAAAAAGAAGAAAAAGAGACTCGGGGTGGCTACTTTAGGGAGAAGGTTTGAAGGAGAAGCCAGAAGAGTGCTTGAATTTCCTCCTACTTCTGAGGAGGGAACCAGTAAAGGGGGTGCGACTGCGGTACCTTCCGAGTCCGATATGGAAGAAGAGGAGGCTAAAGAGGACGGAGACTACTCTGATCAACAATACCCTCCGACTGATGACAAGTACAAAGGTTTAGAAGACAGGTTGGCAGCTATGGAGCTGCAGAGAGTTCCGGGTTTGGATTTCGAAGACTTGGGTTTAGTTGCCGGAATTGTGATTCCCCCAAAGTTCAAAGTGCCGGTTTTTGTGAGGTATGACGGGCTGTCCTGTCCAAAGATGCATCTCAGGTCCTATGTAAGGAAGATCCAACCTTACACCGCGGACAAAAACCTTTGGATCCATTTCTTTCAGGATAGCCTTTCTGGGGCTCAACTTGAGTGGTTCTATCAACTGGATGGAGCCAGTATCCGAAACTGGGAAGACTTGGCCACCGCTTTTTATAAACAATATCAGTACAATTCTGACCTCGCTCCTACGTGTACCCAACTTCAGGGTATGTCCCTAGGAACGGGCGAAGGATTCAAAGAGTATGCACAAAAATGGAGAGACTTGGCTGGAAGGGTGCAGCCGCCTTTGACTGACCGCGAACTGGTTGACATGTTCCTGGGGACCCTGTCTGGTCCATTTTTCAACCATCTGATTGGTAATTCTTCCGCGGGGTTTACAGATTTGATCTTAACTGGGGAGAGGATAGAAGTCGGCATCAAGTCAGGGAAGATACATAAGGGTGCCGCTACAAATATCGAGAAGAAGCCTTTCAAGAAGGAAACGGCTGTGGTGTACTCTCAGAGAAGAGCAGGGAAGACTGAGCGCTGGCCGACTGTGGGGGCCGTAATGATCTAAAACCCTTCAAGTGAGCAGCCTCGCTATAACCAGTCCAGACCAAATCAACAACGGGTGGAACGGCCACAACGGCAGTTCACCCGCATTAATATGACGCCAGCGCAAGTGCTTCCCCATCTATTAAAGTTGAATCTCGCCACTATCAAAGAGGCACCAAAAAATGTGAATACGTCCTCTCCGCATTACCATCCTAATGCTAAATGCGCCTACCATTCTGACAGTGTCGGGCACGACACCAACGATTGTTGGGCACTCAAGCATAAGATTGAAGACCTGATAGAGGCGAAAGAGGTGGAGTTCGACGCTCCAGAGAAGCCGAACGTGATATCTGCTCCGATGCCGAAGCACGGCCGAAATATCAATGCTATTGAAGAAGATTTGTATGTTGTTGATGTCAATGATTTTATGACTCCGTTGTTAACCATCAAGTTGAATCTGTTAAAGGCCGGGATTTTCCCGGGATGTAAAGAAGATTGCTACTGTTGTTACTCTCTGCCGTTTGACTGTCCGTTACTAAAGAAAGGCATCCAAGGCCTAATGGACAGTCGACAAATTTTGTTTGAAAAAGTTTCTGTTATTCCAACCCACATTGAAGAAGTCTCAATTATAACCATTCACGCCAATCTTTCCAAGGCCGTCAGAAAGCCTATTAAGATTACACCAGCTACGAAGTCTGTTCCTCTAAAGATAACAATGCCAGGGCCTGTCCCCTATATTTCGAAGAAGTCAATACCATGGAACTACGGCGGTGACGTCTACTACCATGGTATTAAACAAGTTGAAGTAACTGAAGGAAGCTTGGATGAAGAAGAAGCCAGCATTGGAAACATTGCGGGCACAAGCAAGATCACCCGGAGCGGGAGAATATTTTCTCCAGAGATTGCCCCTCCAAAAGCAATCTTTGGACCCTCATCTGCTGCCAAAGTTACTCCCGCACCAATAAAACTCTCCGCTAGAACCCCTTTGATTGAAGATGTTGTTGTTCCTAGTATTGTCCCTCCTACCTCTGCTGATAAAGGTAAGGGAACCCAAGATGAGCTCGTCAGGACGAGGGCTCAACCCTTGGTCATCCCGGAAACCTCCAAGAAAGAAATAGAATAAATCTTGAAGATAATTAAAAGGAGTGATTACGACGTGGTAGAACAACTGGGGCAAACCCCCTCGAAGATCTCCATGTTGGCACTACTACTTTGCTCATAAGCGCATGCCAAGGCTTTGATAAAATTCCTAAAGGCAGCCCATGTACCCCAGGAAACCTCTGCAGACCAATTCCAAAATTGCGTGGCCAGCCTTACTGCAGACAATGGATTAGGTTTCTCTGATGCCGAACTAACTCCTAAAGGTAGAAACCACAATGATGCTTTGCATATTTCAGTCGAGTGCCGAGGAACTACTCTCGCACATGTCTTGGTCGACACTGGTTCTTCGCTGAATGTACTGCCTAAGAAAGCTTTGGACCGACTAGATTGTGAAGGTTTAGAGCTGAAGCCGAGTGATATTGTTGTTAGAGCTTTCGATGGTTCGAAGAGGATGGTCCATGGGGAAGTTGATATTCCCATCAAGGTAGGCACTGAGGTGTTTAAATCTACTTTCTATGTGATGGACATCCGTCCGTCATACTCTTTCTTGTTGGGTAGGCCTTGGATACACAATGCCGGGGCAGTCACCTCTTCCTTACATCAAATGTTGAAGTATCCTGTCAAGGGAAAGATCATAACCGTCCATGGTGAAGAGGAGTATATGATCAGCCACCTGAACTCTTTTCGGTATGTGGAGGTAGAGGGTGAGTTCATTGAGACACCATTCCAGCATTTCGAAGAAGTCCCTCCTGAAATAACAGTAGCAAAATTGGTAGCTGAAGTACCAAAGCAGATGGCCAGGATGGCATCTCTGGAAGACGCGAAAGCCGCAATGAAGGAAGGGAAGAATTCAGCATGGGGGCAGTTGCCTGATATTCCACATAAAACAGACAAGTTTGGTTTAGGATTCACCGCTGCAGGACAGAAAGCTATGCACCGTTCAAAGATTGAAAGAGCGCCAATCAAGATTTCTCCTTACGGAATCAACGCTTTGGAGGGTGAAGACGAAGAGGACAACATTGAAGAGTGGATCTACCCAACTGTCAAAGGAGGACTATGCAACTGGGAGGCAAAAGACTTTGTCCCCATTACTTTTATTAATCAGTAATTTATCTGTCAAACATTTCCTTTGGTCTGTAATAATTACTTTTGAACAATCTGCACACTACTTTTTTACCTCATGCCTTGCCCGGGGCATGTAGGTCCATTTGTAAGGGTTTTGATTATCTTCATATCCATATGCCATGTTTAATGATTCATTGGACGTTTTTCATTTGATAAACTGCTGTGTTCATTTTCTTTCCTTTTGCATTTTTTGTTTAAGGATGGCTATCCCTTACACACACCCACACTCACAAATGCATGTACCCACCCACTCTGGATTCCATGGGTGACTATTCTGCTATATCCTTCAATAACTCTGAAGATCTGGTCAATCAAGCCGAGTATGAAGATGAAGAAGGTTGTGAAGTACCAGGGGAACTAGCCAGACTTCTACAGCAAGAGGAAAGGGCCATCTTGCCTCACGAAGAGTCATTGGAAACTGTCAACTTAGGAACCGAGGAAGACCGGAAGGAGGTGCAAGTAGGTGCCAATCTGGAACCAAGTGTCAAGGAACGCCTAATACAGTTGTTAAATGAGTACGTTGAAATCTTCGCTTGGTCTTATGAAGACATGCCAGGTTTAGACACAGACATCGTGGTTCACCGTCTCCCCACAAGAGAGGATTGTCCACCGATCAAACAAAAAGTCCGCCGAATGAGGCCTGACATGTCTGAAAAGATCAAAGCAGAGGTGATGAAGCAATTCGACGCTGGCTTTCTGGCTGTTACATCTTATCCTCAATGGGTCGTTAACATCGTGCCAGTACCTAAAAAAGATGGCAAAGTCAGAATGTGTGTGGACTACCGGGATTTGAATAGGGCCAGCCCCAAAGATGATTTTCCGCTACCACACATTGACATTTTGATCGACAATATAGCTCAGCATAAAGTGTTTTCCTTCATGGATGGATTCTCGGGTTACAATCAAATCAAAATGGCCCCCGAGGATATGGAGAAAACAACCTTTGTCACACAATGGGGTACTTTCTGTTACAAGGTGATGCCGTTCGGATTGAAGAACGCAGGGGAAACTTATCAACGCGCCATGGTAGCTTTATTTCATGATATGATACATCATGAGATCGAAGTTTACGTAGACGATATGATAGCTCGGTCACAAACAGAGGAGGAGCACCTTGAACATCTAGAAAAGCTGTTTGCCAGGTTGAAAGAATACAAACTCAGGCTGAATCCAAGTAAGTGCACTTTTGGAGTTAGGTCTGGTAAACTTCTAGGATTCATTGTAAGCAACAAAGGTATTGAAGTCGATCCAGCAAAAGTGAAAGCAATACAAGAGATGCCTGCTCCCCGTACTGAAAAGGAGGTTAGAGGGTTCTTGGGGCGCTTGAACTATATTGCCAGATTCATCTCTCATCTGACTTCTACCTGTGAGCCAATTTTCAAACTATTAAAGAAAGATCAGGTGGTCGAATGGAACGACGATTGCCAAGCTGCTTTTGATAAGATCAAGGAGTATTTTCTAGAACCTCCTATTCTGATGCCACCCGTCGAAGGAAGACCATTGATCATGTATCTGTCCGTCTTGGATAACTCAATGGGGTGTGTTTTGGGCCAGCATGACGAGTCTGGTCGAAAAGAGCATGCTATTTATTACCTTAGCAAAAAGTTTACCGACTGTGAGACTCGCTACTCACTGCTCGAGAAAACTTGCTGCGCTTTGGTATGGGCTGCTCGCTGACTAAGGCAGTATATGTTGACTCATACTACCTTGTTGATTTCCAAAATGGATCCTATCAAATATATCTTCGAGAAGCCTGCTTTATCTGGAAGAATAGCTAGATGGAAAATGATCCTAACTGAGTATGACATCCAGTACACCACTCAAAAAGCTATAAAAGGAAGTGTACTAGCTGATCATCTGGCTCATCAAGCTATCGAAGATTATCAGCCCATGAGATTTGACTTCCCAGACGAGGACATCATGAATTTGAACAACATTGAAGGTAACGGGCCGTATGACGGACCCGAAAAGGGATCCCGATGGACCCTATACTTTGATGGTGCTTCAAATGCACTTGGAAACGGTATCGGCGCGATACTCATTTCCCCGGAAGGTTGTCACACACCTTTCACGGCCCGACTTTGCTTCAGCTGCACAAACAACATGGCTGAATATGAAGCTTGCATCTTTGGTCTCATGGCTGCTATAGACTTGGGGATCAAATCTTTGATCGTATTCAGGGACTCGGCTTTGGTTATCAGTTAAATCAAAGGAGAGTGGGATACCAAGCATCCTAATCTTATCCCGTACAAAGAACATGTCTCGACATTGTTGCCTCATTTCGAGCAAATTACCTTCGAGCATTTCCCGCGAGAAGAGAATCAGCTAGCAGATGCTCTAGCTGCAATGTCTTCCATGTTTAAACTCAACTGGGATAACGAGGCTCCCCAAATCACCATCGAGCGAATGGATGAACCTGCACATTGTCACGAGATTAATACCGAAGAAGTAGTGGAACAACCCTGGTTCCATGAAATCAAAAGGTATCTCCAGACTAGAGATTATCCCGAAGGAGCTTCCGTAAATGACAAGAAGTTCTTAAGGAAATTTGCTGCCAAATTCTTCCTGAGCAACGACATCCTTTACAAACGAAACCATGATTGTATTTTACTCCGATGCGTAGACAAAGCTGAGGCAGAGTTGATCATGACCGAGATACACAGCGGCACATTTAGCACTCACTTGAGCGGGCATACAATGGCTAAGAAGATCCTAAGGGCAGGCTATTACTGGTCTACCATGGAAGCTGACTGCCATCAACATTCCCGTACTTGCCACAAGTGTCAAGTCTACGCTGACAAGGTTCATATCCCTCCGGTTCCTCTCAACGTTTTGACAGCTCCATGGCCATTTGCAATGTGGGGCATTGACATGATTGGAGAGATCAAGCCCACGGCATCCAACGGACATCGTTTCATCATGGTTGCCATTGACTATTTCACCAAATGGGTCAAAGCAGCTTCCTTCGCCTCTGTTACTAAAAATGTGGTTGCCCTCTTCATCAAGCAAAATCTCATATGCCGGTATGGTGTTCCAGACAGGATCATCACAGACAACGGTACAAATCTGAATAACACGATGATCACCGTATTGTGCGAACAGTTCAAGATTTATCATCACAATTCATCTCCCTATCGGCCGAAGATGAACGGTGCTGTTGAAGCTGCGAACAAAAACATTAAGAAGATCATTCAGAAAATGACAGTCACTTACAAAGACTGGCATGAGATGTTACCGTTTGCTCTGCATGGGTACCGTACGACGGCACGTACTTCAGCCGGGGCAACCCCATTTTCTTTGGTATACAGCATGGAAGCTGTCCTGCCTATGGAAGTTCAGATTCCTTCTCTAAGGATTATGAAAGACGCAGGTTTGAATGAAGATGATTGGATTCAGACCCGACTTGATCAACTCAATCTGATCGACGAGAAGCGACTCGCTGCTGTATGCCATGGTCAGACGTATCAAAAGCGGATGATCAAGGCCTTCAATAAGAAAGTCAGACGTCAAGTGTATCAAGTCGGAGATCTCGTAATCAAGCGGATTATCTTGCCGCAAAGTGATCCCAGGGGAAAATGGACTCCTACATACGAAGGACCATTTGTGATCAAGAGCATATTTTCTGGTGGTGCAATGATTCTGACCACCATGGACGGCGACGATTTGCCGCACCCTGCGAATGCAGACATAGTCAAAAGATACTACGCATAAAATAACCCGACAAGTTGAAAACCCGAAAGGGCGGCTTGGGCAAAAATGGGCATCCCGGTGAACCGAAAACCCGAAAGAGCGGTTCAGGCAAAAGTTAGGGATAAAAACAAAAATATGTACACCCGGCAAGTTGAAAACCCGAAAGGGCGGCTTGGGCAAAAAGGGGTCTCCCGGTGGATCGAAAACCCGAAAGGGCGATTCAGGCAAAAGTTAGGGAATTAAAGCGTATGACTATGTCTCGTCGGATCACTTTAAGGACAATATCTTCATCAATCAGTTCCAAGCTTCTGATCAATCCAGCCATCAGCAGACGAAGCATTGAATGGACAGATATTCAGAGTTGTGAAGGCTATAGCAGAATGGAATCTCATGGAATTATTTCACATAGCCATCTTTCTTTTGTATAAATTTTTCAATATTTACGACGAAATCCTCTTACTAGGATGATTGTCTCCTTTGTACAAATATACTCATAGAAAGTTAATACAAATACTTTTCCAGAAATTTGCGTCGTTCCTTTTCTCTTTTCTTTTGCACTTATGTTTTATTTGAGAAACGTCCAATGTTTTGTTAAATAGGCATATGCATTTGAACATAATAATTTCCTTATGAATCAAGAAAGATGATTACTAGTAAGTTGAAGGTACGGTTAGATATCTTGATACCCTTTCAAAGGAAATCCCGAGCAGATTTGAAATCCGCATTCCTCAGTCAGAACTCAATTCCCCTCAGAGTCAAGTTTCAGTATCCCCAACTGAACCAAGCTAGTGAACCTTTTCCCCACATAAATACTTCCCACCAAGCTGAGGATGCCCAGCCCTACCTTCCCTTCATGAGCCTATTAGCTTCTGAACCCCCCGGTAGAAATCATCAGAAATTCTCTTACCCTGCAAGTCACCAAGGAAATTCCAATTCCCCGCAGTGGTTCTAAGGCCCCTCAACGATTGGAGATCTGGTATTCCCCAAGCAAATCTGAAGACTTTCATTTTTCAGTTCCTCAGTGAATATTCGAAGATACCCCAGTGAAGATCTCCTCAAAACAGGAATTCCCCAGAGAATTGGTATACAACCCAAGCTCCTAATTCCCCAGCAACAGCCAAGGAATTATTCTTCCCGGCAGCAGTCAAGATGCTTTTATCTTCAGCCATCTAGGATTCCTCCGCAAGACAGCTCTCCAGCTTACATGCACATTCATTTACATTCATATCATATAACATACATTGCATCATGCATCATGACATTGCATACAACTAACTCTTTACCTTTTCAGGTAAGATCAGTCGACCGACAAAAAATCATTATCTTCCGAGATTCTTTCTAGAAATAGTTCAGATGTGACCCAGACATGGTAACATTCTGATGCCTATTCCAGATGCATCCAGATGCAGTTTTACACGAACTCATCATCAGGAAACCCTACATCGGTTCCTCCTCCACCTTCAAGACTTCTGAAAACAGTTTATGGATTCTTCCCAACAACGGATGTTAATCTATCACTTGTTCAGATGCATTTTTGAAAACAGTTTACGGACGCTTCCCAACAACGGATGCTGCTCTATTGCTTATTCAACTTCAAGACTTCTGAAAACAGTTCACGGGTTCTCCAGTAACGGATGTTAACCTATCACTTGTTCATATTCTTCTCAAGACTTCTGAAAACAGTTTATGGATTCTTCCCAACAACAGATGTTAATCTATCACTTGTTCAGATGCATTTTTGAAAACAGTTTACGGACGTTTCCCAACAACGGATGCTGCTCTATTGCTTATTCAACTTCAAGACTTCTGAAAACAGTTCACAGGTTCTCCAGTAACGGATGTTAACCTATCGCTTGTTCAGATTCTTCTTCAGACTTCTGAAAACAGTTTACGGATTCCTCCCAACAACGGATGTTAATCTATCGCTTGTTCAGACTCTTATCAACTTCTGAAAACAGTTTACGGATTCCTCCCAACAACGGATGTTAATCTATCGCTTGTTCAGACTCTTCTCAACTTTTGAAAACAGTTTACGGATGCCTCCAGATACGGATGTCAATCTATTGCTTATTCAGACCCCCAGTTCAGAGATGGTCCAAAACATGGACACCTTTCCGATACTCATTCCAGATGGCATCTTTAAGCCCATCCCCGACAAGATTCTGTCACCATTCCAGATGGCATCTTTAAGCCCATCTCCAAATGGCATCTCTAAGCCCATTCCCACATCCATTGCTTTGACGAGTGCAAATTTAAGGGCACTCTAGTGTCCAATCTCCTTTTACCCTTGAGTCGCGAAAGGCAAATTTGCCAATCTAACTCTTCGGATTCAAGAAGATTGAACAGGGGCAACTGTTGTACCCCAAAATTTTCCCTCCCATTTTCTCAATATTTTCTCATCACAAGGCCCTTGGAGCTCAAGATCCAGTTAGGGTTTCCTCTGCTCAAGACTTCTCCTAGCACTGTTGACCCAAATTAGGGTTTGTGTTTGCACAAAGATGTTTTGACCTAAAATGCCTAAGATGACTTTCATGCTTCATGTTGGACTCCCAAGTTTATCCATACCAAGTTTCAAGCCTTGATTCCAACCTTTGCTCAGTTAATTGGACAGTTGACCTAGAAATCAGCTGTATTAGGGAAAAAGTCAACTATGGCCAATTGACAGTCCAACCTCATGAAAATTGACCCACATCAACATTATGAAATCATATGGACCATTTGATCAAGTTTGGATCACAATTCCACAAGAAATTTGATCAGATCACCAAAAGGGCAAAATGGTCATTTTTAGGGTTTTGACTGCACAAAGGCAATTTCTGACTGTTTGACCTAGCCAATGGCAAACCAAGCTCACCTATGGACTCAAGGACCCTATGACATTGTCTTGATATGTTCAACAAATTCAAAAGATCCCAAATGCACAAGATTGACAGTTGAATTTTCCAGTCAATTGATCAATTTTTGACTGTATACTGAAAAGTCAAACTTTGACTTTTTGGTCAAAATCAAGTGTCAAGATTCATTCTTCATCCAAACATGCCAAATCATGAAACTTGTTCATCAAGAAATCAAGAATCACAAATTAGGGTTTGAAATGAAGATTTTTCATGACTTAGAATTTTTCTAAGTTATGAAAAACCCTAATTTTTTCCTAACTTTGTCCCACTTTCTCATCAAGATGCATTTGGATTCAAGGAAAAGTAAAAACATGAAAGTTGTAGTCCATTGCAAATTCTACAACTTTGATTCACAAAGTTTCCTCAAAAGAAGCTTGTAGCTCAAGTTACAATTTTTGGAACAAGGGTACCAAACCATTCTTAACTTAGAGAAATTTTGACCCATTTTAGGCAGGATTTTTGCCTAACTTCAAGACCACTTTTCACATGCTTCCACTTGTAATTTCAATTTTCATTACAAAGATGGATTGTAGTATACATTCCAAGCTTTCCAAAATGTCCAAGAACTCATCAAACAACCTCATGGTTAGGGAGAATCGAATTTGGCAAGTTGGGAAAAAGTCACTTTGATTCATGGCCATGTACATGTTCATAACTTGTGCAATTTTTCAAATCAGCTTGCACAACTTGATTACAGGTCATATATCACATTTGCACTCATAAATTAAATGCAAACCCTTTGTGTTCAAGCCTTGCATTATGTGTTTAAGCATTACATAAAGGTTTAGTCCTAAAATAGAAAAAGCATTATGTCCATTTTTGAAAAAGTGAAGCTTTATGTCAATTTGCAAATCAAGAGGTACACAACAAATCTCCTTGGCACAAGTTATTGAGCTAATCCCACTGATCAAGGGCAAGCTTAGCAGCATTAGGGGGGCCTCCATCAGTCTAAAACACAACTTGACACTTTGTTGCTTAAGTAAGAAGAAACTTGACATAACAACTACCAACTCTCATCTCAGCCAAGACAACCTTAAGCAAAGTTATTGTACTCATTCTAAACACTAAACCTAAGCTGAAACACAAGCCAACCAAGTTCCAAACATCCTCAAACTCAGAATCACCATTAAACTGCACAAAAACAAGATATTCTGCACTTGGACTTGGCTAGCTCATTTCCCTCGTGCATCTTGGCCAAAAACACTTCAAATACATCCAACACCATCCCTTGAAACTGTTCCAAACCCTGAACACGACCTGTAACACCCCTAGCTAACATCACCATTTTCATATTTTCTGTTTTGCAGTTGAAGTGCCATAACACGATTTACTTGGTTTTAAAGCAAACTAAAGGCTGGAATAGCTTCCCTGGACCTCAAGCAAGCTATACCTATCCTCACTTTGCACTGAAAGCATCTCCATTACCATATACGATTCAAGCTGAACAGGTAAGTTCATGAACTCTTATCTCTCTATCCAGGCATAGTTAGGTTTAGATTTGTGAAGAAATTATGTCACATTCATGGCCCTGAACATGCCCATATCATTACTTTCCATTTATGTTATGTGTACTTAGAGAATTTTGAGTCTGAACATTGAATAAAAACTAGGTCAGGAATTGGGGGAGAAGAAATTCTCTCTCATTTCTGAGAGTTAGATTGATTTCTTTATATGTCCAGAATCGTGACTTGATGCTCTACATTTCTTGTGTTGTGAGTTTGTGCTAAAAATCAGGGAATCTGGAGATAGGAAAACGCGTGTTGTTGTTGTTCAAGCAGGTTCCAAGGTTGAAGACAAAGTCTTCTTGGGCTGGGCCTGAGTTGACTTCCTATTTGCACCATATTTTCACTTTTGAACCCCCTTGGCCCATTGTGCTTATTTGAAACTTTTTTTTGACTTTTCTTGTTATTTCTGACTTATTTATTTTTGCTCATAATATTAAAAATATAAAAAATATTTTCCAAACCATTTTTATATTTATTAGGCATTTATTTGTTTAAATTGATATTTGTACATATAAATAATACATAAACACTCATTTATTTTAAAATACAAAAAAAATAATACAAACATATTTTATTTCTATTTTATGTTATCTCTTGAAAACATTGTATAAAAAAATATATACTTTTTTTTAATATTAAATATTTTTATTCTTGTACATATAATAAATATTCAATAAATAATGTAAATGTATATATGTTTATTAATATATTTAGAAAAATACAAAGAATTAATACATTTTTGTTTTTATTAATATTTTGACCTCAAAAATACTTTTTTATATAAAATACCTTCTTTTATTTATTTTGTGTATATAATTAATAAATATTGCATATATTATACAATAAATACTTTTATTTGTAAAATTAGGGTTTTTGCCCTAAATGCATAAAAATACCAAAAATTAATTAATTTTATTTTTGTTTATTTAGTACATGATAAATATTTTTTACATACATATGAAAACCATTTTGGCATTTTGTATATTTATTTTTATTTGGTTTAATACTTGTGCAATTAAATACCTTGTAAATTCCAAGATTTGATGTAATAGCTTAGGATTTAATTCTTGTCAAAATACCCCCATTTGAACATTTGTACCCCCCATCCCATATATTGTGTTGTAATAACTTAGGAACTTTATTTTTTCGCACTCTAAAGTTTTCTAACTATGCCATGCTAGAATTAGGGTTTGTATGCAAATCAATTAACCAAAATAGTTTGACCTAACTTCAAGATAAACAAGCATGAAAATGGACAACACTAATCACACTTGCACCCCTAGGGTATTCCACTTGTTGCCTTCAATAATGGGCCATATTGCATGTTAGGTCTCTTTGGGCAAAGCAAAACAATTCAAATGATCATAGTCCCTCGATGACGCTTTCGAAAGTTGCCTAAAAATGATCAAGTCCCTTAAAGGAAAAATTGCCCAAAGGTACTTGGCACCATTGCAATCATGGTCTAAACGATGACCCGCGCCCGTCCCGTTAACATCCTAACACAAGATTGTCCACAAAATGCAATGGTGGAACAAAATTGTTAAAAGGGTTAAAACATAGCAAAGATCTTTGAGAACTTTAGGGTAGATAGCTCTTGAATACTTGTCAACTTGCAAAACAAAAACACTTGCCTATTTTTTAAACCACACATCACTACACTTTCAAAACAATCTTCAAAAACCTTGAAACATCTTTTCAAAAAGACAAACACCTTTTGTAAGACATTCGAGTAAAGAATTGTTACAAGGGTTGCCTAGACAAGGCATCTTTTTCAAAACATTTTCAAAACCACGCACAAAGCACCATTTCAAACAATTGAAAATCAAGGCAAGTTGATCTAAGAAAGTAACTAAGAGCCCATGGATAACCATGGATAGAAAGGGTGCTAATACCTTCCCTTTCTATAATCTACTCCCCGAACCCAAGAAAACATCTCAAAGGTTTTTGCTGTGCTTTTTAACCTTTCCTTAGGATAAAATAAAAAGTCGGTGGTGACTCTTGCTCAACCGAAACATTTGCGAAAACAAACGCAAAACCCTAGTCAGTTCTCCCACCGTATCACAACACCTTTTTCATCCGTAGTTATCTACAGCCTCTTAGTTGCATGCTAGATCACTTGCTTTTGTTTGAATGTGCTTGTAGTGTGAGTTTTGAAAATATTTTGAAAATGTTTTTGTAATGGTTCTCGTTTCTATAAGAACACATACAAAGTGTTTGTTTCGAAAATAGTTCAAAGATGTGTTTGTGGAGTGTGTTTTTTGAAAGTGTTTTTGGAAATATGTTTTTTAATGGTTCTCGTCTCTATAAGAACGTATACAAAAATCTTTTGTCTTTTGAAAATGTTTTAATATGAAAGTGTTGGTGAAAAAATGTTTGGTTGTGAGCAAGCGAGCAACTAGGAGCGAATCTACCTACTCAAAAGGTCTTAAATATTCTTTTCCTCCTCCCTTAGATGTTGCTATCTTACCATTGATTTGGTAAGAAGCCCCATCGTTGGATGTGAAAGGATAGGTTCGGGACGTTCGTACAGTCATAGAAGGCAACTTATGAGACGCTTTAGCAATTTTTTGTAAGGGACTAGATCGTTTTATCGAAGACAACATCGAGGGACATCGAGGGACTACAATATTTTTATCGAAGGGTCTTTGCTAAAGCGTCCCATATTCGAGGGACATGACTGTTTTTTTGAGGCAACGAGCGAGGTTACCCTAGGGGTGCGTGTGTGAAAAAGTGTATTTGTTTCAAGTTATTTTGTCTTGGAAATTAGGTTATCTAGCGATTGATTTTGAATCTTGCCATACACGCCTAATTACTATAGAGTATAAGGAAAATAGTAATTGTGGAAATTAAAATTCTACGCTATTACAGAGTTTTCAGGAATGGGGTATACAAATTTACAAATGGGGATGGATTGAATCGACAATGTATTTAAAAGTCTAAATAAACAAGCAATACAACCCAATCGAATTAAAAGAATAATCAATTAATTAAACTAAAACAATCTATAAAATAAAATTAATTGGCGAAATAAAAAAAAAATTTGTATTTTAAAGTGTATTCATGAGTGAAGAAATTAAAGGTCCTAATATTTTATCACTAATTTTTTAATAAAGATTAAGAGAAAAGGTTGAAGTTAAAATAAAATTATAACCAAAGAAAATCTAGAAGAAACATGGGGATGTAAGAGTAGAATTAGGTGTATGGTCTAAAAAAGATAGGCGCTAGGCCCAATCCGCAAGAACCAGGAGTTTTTTTGTCTAGCTTCGGCATGTAGAAAAAAAAAGGAGACGGGCCTAGGTAATGATGGTTCGGCCCAATCAACACAACAACAATCCATTTTTTGTTTCACACCAAAAATGTGATTGACTCAGCAAAAGCGGATACGGCCCGGTCCAACAAACAGATATCCACATCAGTGCCGCTCATCTTCTCAAACTTATTTTCCTCACGAATAATGTCATGGCTAACACATTCAACCTTTCTCCGCCTCTCTCTCCCTCATCTTGCCGCTGCAGATTCTTCTACTTCTCCACCAAACCTTCATGGATCTTCTTCCCAATTTAACTGTTTCTTCTAAACCTCAAGAGAAAAATCAGAAAACGCGAGGACCAATGAACCACAACTAAATCACGACGACGATGATTTTACACTCAATACCCTAGGGTTTCAACTCAGTGATACATAAATTACACGCTAGCAACAAGATTGAAGCCAAATAGTGGGAAACTGAGAGAGTTTAAAGTGTACAAACCTAAGGAATCGATAATTGTTCCGGTGACCTTGTAGAAGTATGCAACATAAATTTTAAAAAAAGAGATCAGTTCCTAGAAGCTCAGGTACGAATACTCCTTCAATTGTTCCAAATTCCTTTCGCTTCTTCTTCTTCTTCTTCTTCTTACTTTTTGTTGTGTTGATATTGTGAAGTTTATTTTTTTGTGTATCGTTAATTTCTTTGAGGATTTTATGTGTAATGGTTTTTCTTGTTTTTATATTTACCTAATACCCCTTTCTAATGAAGTAGAAAATGGATATCAGGCAACAATTGGTGCCAAAAGTATGCAAACAGAGAGATGTGAGAATAGGGGAAAGAATCTTACATGTTGAAGCTTTTTGTTTCTGGTATGACTTGATAAAAACCCTCCTCCATTTATTGGTTTCTCTTGTTGGCTTTGCTGGTTCCTATCCTTTGTTCTTTGCTGGTATGTTGGTTTTCTGGTTTGTTGGTTATCTGGTTTGTTGGCTATCTGGTTTGTTGGCTATCTGGTTTGTTGGTTATCTGTTTTGTTGGCTATCTGGTTTGTTGGCTATCTTGGTTTGTTGACTATCATGGTTTGTTGGCTATCTGGTTTGTTGGCTATCTGGTTTGTTGGTTATCTGGTTTGTTGGCTATCTGGTTTGTTTTTTCGCTGCTTCTGTTATATTGTCTTGCCCCCCTGTTTTATGGAACAATTCCTTTGTTATATTGAAAATCAGGGTCAAAAGTGGGGGGAAATGGGATGAGTTTGAACAACTTTGGCATGCTGACCTTGGGCTTTAGAGATGCAGGTTTCATATTTTCTATTTATGTGCAATTTATTGGACAGGTTTTGGACAGATTTTGGGGCAACACGTTACAGGTTTTTGGACTGTTGTATGGGCTGTATTACTAGGTGATATCTCTTTCATCTTTCTTTTTTCATCTTTTAATGAAATAAAGCAATTTTGCTTTTTATACAATTTTCAGAAGGATTTGCACTCTTTTTTTGGAAAATGATGACAGGGTTTTGATAGCTTGCATTGCTACATTTGATGTTTTTTTACCATTTGGCTTGTTACTTGTTGTTTTGTTTAGGCCGTCCATTTGCTATGTTTACAGATTTTTGTTGCAGTATTTGTTGCATGTTTGCCTTGCTGTTCTGTTTGTTGTAGATTTTTGCTTGGCAGCCTAGCTGCTGCTCCTTGTTTTTTTTATTGTTATTTGTTCTGTTGTGGCTTGGGCAGCTTGCTGTTATTTGCTTGTTTTTATTCCAAATTTCTTTTCCCTTTTGTGAACCAAGAGGGTCAAACTTTTTGTGATTTGTAAAAGTAGGAGGAGGTATCTTATGATTGAAAACAAAACCTTTGAAAATTCTGATTCCAAAGTGCAAATTCTAATGATGAAATTTCTCTCTTAACAAATAATTCTTGTTTGGAATCTTTTCTCATGTTGATCATTGCTAACTTCTTCTTTTTCTTTTGTTACATGTACGAGCAATTAAATGGCGAGCGAGGCAAGGTGAAGAGAAAGCCACAACCAGCAATGAGGAGTTTCTTGAAGATGAAGCAAACTTTAAAAACAAACATTTATTTATTTCTTTGTAAGCAACAAATGTAGCTTGTGATTCGATTTATTTTTTTGCATTATAAACCCTTTTGCAAATTGTCCAATAATGTAACCCGAACACAACATTTGAATGAAATGTATGAACGATGAATTTGTTGTAAACTTGAATTCTTGGAAATTTGGAATAATCCTCTAGAAATTAGGGTGTATTTTGCTCAAAATTCTAAACTCTTAAATCTTCTTGAATTGATATTGCAATTTAATTGACGAACTTGGATATTTGATTTTGAACTCTTGAAATGCACTCCAAGTAGAAACACATAAACCTTTTTATCATGAACCAAATCTTGATGAACAAATAAAGAAACTTAAGAAACCTGATCTATATCCAATTTCAATTCAGTAATTACTAATGCTTCGAACACAAGTAACTTGTATTATAAGAAATACACAATCAATGAAACTTCAAACTCAACATCTTGCCTTTACCCTTGACTTAGTGGAGAACAAACTCAACACAAAATCAATTCTAAGTCCCAAAATATTCCATTGAATTTCATGGCCTTCTAAGCGCATTTGGCTATTGATCCTTGAAGCAATCTTACAGACGACATCATTTGTGATATGTTGCAAAAAGAACCATCCCGATATGATGAAAATCGAAAGAGTTGCGATCCTTAAAAGTCTAGTAACAGTTACTTGAGATTAAGCCAAAGTCCACAAAGCGGCCTCTAAAGTATCCAAACTTTTGATGATCTTGTGCAAATTATCGGCTCTTGACTTGTAAAGATGAGTTAATGAGGATGTAAAAAATGAAACAAATACTCAAAGAATCACTCAGAAATATTGAATATTAAAGAAGTTATGATCTTCTGAACTTGATCTTGCAAGGGTCAACTTTTACAGTTGATTTTTAGTCATTCGAGCCATTGACTGAGCACACTCGCGATGCGGGGCTTGAAACTTGGCACGAACATCCTTGGGGACACATGAAAATCTATGAAGACCATTTGAAACCTTGAAGACTCAATTTTCTTTAAGAAATGCCAAACCCTAATTGTTGACTTACTGCATAGGAAGAGAATCTGTCTGATCAACTTCTGAGCCAAATTGAGTATTCGAGAAACCCTAGGATAGTATCTTGAATAAAAAAGGGAGGGAAATTTTTGGGGTACAACAGCTGCCCCTGTTCAATCTTCTTAAACTTGAAAAGCGAGATCAACACGCTTGAAAGTGGAAGATGATTGAACACTAGAGTGCCCAGAAATTTGCACTTGATGACGTGTTGGCTGATTGTGTAGGTAATGGGCTTAAAGATGCCATTTGGAGAAATGATGGAGAGTTGTCAGAGACGGGCTTATAGATGCCATCCAAAGGTGACTATTGACAGAAATTGGACTAAGTCTGAACTTAGTTTCAACTGGAAGAAAATCAGAATAAATCTTTGGAGCAATTTATCTGAAATTAGCAGAAGTCTTGCATGTTATTTGACTAGAAAGAATTAGAATAAATCTTGGAGCGATTTATCTGAACCAGAGAATACATTTGCGGGGAAGAATCAGAGTAAACCGTTGAGATTTAAACTGAACTGGAAGGGATCTAGAGGAGAATAAGAATAAATAGTTGAGATATTTATCCGAACAAGAGAAGACGTCTGCGAGAAATAATCAGAGTAAACCGTTGAGATATTTATCTGAACCAACAAGGATCTGGAGAAGAATCAGAATAAATCATTGAGATATTTATCTGAACCAGAGAATACATTTGCGGGGAAGAATCAGAGTAAACCATTGAGATTTAAACTGAACCGACATGGATCTGGAGAAGAATCAAAACAAATCATTGAGAGATTTATCTGAACCAGAGAAGACGTTTTGCGGGAAAAAATCAAAGTAAACCGTTGAGATATTTAAACTGAACTGGAAGGGATCTGGAGAAGAATCAGAATAAATCGTTGAGAGATTTATCTGAACCTGAGAATACATCTGCGGGGAAGAATCAGAGTAAATCGTTGAGAGATTAAAACTGAACCGGAAGGGATCTGGATAAGAATCAGAATAAATATGTTTTGCGGGAAAGAATCAGAGTAAACTGTTGAGATTTAAACTGAACCGACAGGGATCTGGAGAAGAATCAGAATAAATCATTGAGGTATTTAGCTGAACTAGATAAGATGTTTTGCATGAAATAATCAGAATAAACCGTTGAGAGATTTAAATTGAACTGACAGAGGTCTGAAGGAAATATCTGTTATGTAGATGGACGACCAGTCCTTTCTCAGGAATTGATCTGTAATTGACTTGTTGAAAATTTGACGATAATTTTTTGTTGATTGATCTTTCCTGAAAAGGTGAAGGGTTAGTGGTATGCAATGCCATGATGTATGCAATGCATGGTATAATGTTGTTTCTCAAAATAAAAGAGATTATGCTATATGCATTTGTTTTGTCAATGCTATGACGTATGGATGTAATGTATGGACACATTAATTGCCCTGCCACAATGTTGCTAGAGTCGGGGAAAATAAATCCCTGGGTACTGCTGGGAATGAGGAGTGTAAGTATTCATATTTTGAAGTTGAAGTGTTGATGGATGAGTCTCCATTTGTTAGAGAAATAAACGTTGTTGTGGAAGAGAAATGTCATGCATTTCTTGTGGACTTTGTGAAATCCTGCTGGGGAATCCTGAGAAGCTGGGCAACTTTCACTGGGGAATCTTCGGAGCGGTAACTAGAAGTTTTATTCCGTCAGGGATGTGAGAGCACCTGATACCATTAGGTTTCATACTGGATATACATTAATGATCTTGTAGTGGTATTTCTTTGCTTCCGCTCTCGCTGGAGAAAGTACCTACGAAGATTTTACGGAATGGCCTATAGATATTATCCTATTTCTTAAATTCGTTAGTAATTGTCTTTCTATTTTTTTGTTCCTCTTTTTTGTTCATTTGTAAACAGTAGTTACATTCAAATGCATATGTTCAAAAATAAATCATTGGACGTTTTTGTAAACAAAACACAGAGATGGAGAAGAACATATATTTTTGCACTTTCAAAGGAATATCTTTGTATTAACTTGAATAATTATTTTGTACAACGAGATGAACACCCTAGTAAGAAAATGTCGTCATAAAAATGAAAACTTGATACAAAGAAAAGATAGCTATGTGAAATAATTCCATGGGGTTCTTATAGCCTTCATGTCTCTGAGTGTCTCATCCACTTTCTGCTTTGTCCGAAGCTGATTGGATTGATTGGAACCGTTTGAGTTTGTCAGTTGATACTAAGGGTTATCTGTAAGGTGATCCAACGGGACATAGTCATACGCTTTCAATCCCTAACTTTTGCCTGGACCGCCCTTTCGGGTTTTCAGTCCACCGGGATACCCTTTTTTATCCAAGCTGCCCTTTCAGGTTTTCAGCTTACCGGGTGTACAATTTTTTTTATATTTTATCCCTAATTTTTACCCGAACCCTTTTGGTTCGCCGGGATACCCTAATTTTTGCCTAGTCCAGTCGACCTAGCGGGTCTTTATTCATGCGTAGTATCTTTTGACTATGTCCGCGTTTATGGGATGCAGAAGGTCATCGCCATCCATAGTGGTTAAGACCATTGCTCCACCAGAGAATATGCTTTTGATCACAAATGGTCCTTCGTATGTAGGAGTCCATTTCCCCTAGGATCAACTTGCGGCAGTATGATGCGCTTGATCACCATATCCCGACTTGATACAATTGGCGTTTGACCTTTTTGTTGAAAGCCTTGATCATCCGTTTTTGATACATTTGACCATGACAGACAATAGTAAGCCTTTTCTCATTAATCAAGTTCAGTTGATCAAGTCGAGTATGGATCCAATCGTCTTTGTTCAGACCTGCATCCTTCATGATTCTCAGAGAAGGGATCTGGACATCAATTGGTAGAACAACTTCCATGCCGTATACCAAGGAGAAGGGAGTTTCCCCTGTTGACATGTGCGCCGTGGTACAGTAACCATGGAGAGAAAATGGTAACATCTCATGCAAGTCCTTATAGGTTACTGTCATTTTTTGTATGATCTTCTTGATGTTTTTATTTGCAGCTTCTACAACGCCATTCATCTTCGACCAATAAAGGGAAGAGTTATGATGCTGGATCTTGAATTGTGCGCATAGTACGGTGATCATAGTATTGTTGAGTTTCGTACCATTGTCTGTGATGATTCTCTCCGGGATCCCGTACCGACATATGAGATTCTGTTTGATGAAACGGGCCACAATGTTCTTGGTAACAGAAGCGAAAGAAGCTGCCTTAACCCACTTCGTGAAGTACTCAATGGCCACCAAAATGAAGCGATGCCCATTGGAAGCGGTAGGTCTAATCTCTTCGATCATGTCAATTCCCCACATTGCAAAGGGACAAGGAGCTGTCAAGACGTTTAAAGGAACTTGAGGTACATGCACCTTATAAGCATAAATTTGACATTTGTGACAAGTTTGGGAATGTTGATAACAGTCTGCTTCCATAGTGGACCAATAGTATCCTGACCATAGGATCTTTTTAGCCATGGTATGTCCACTCGAATGGGTGCCAAACGTGCTTTCATGTAGATAAGCCATGACCTTGTCTTCCTCGACCTTGTCTATGCAACGAAGTAAAGTAGAGTCGTGGTTGTGCTTGTAGGAAGAACTTAGTAGAGAATATTCTCAAGAACTTCTTATCATTGATTGAAGCTCCTTCCGGATACTCTTGAGCCTCGAGATACCTCTTAACTTCATGGAACCAAGGCTGGTCCAGTACTTCTTCAATATCAATCTCGTGACAGTAAGCTGGTTCATCCATCCGTTCAATGGTAATATGGGGAGCCTCGTTACCCCAATTGATTTTAAACATGGATGACATGGTGTCTAGCGCGTCCACTAGTTGATTTTCCTCTCTTGGGAAATGTTCAAAGGTAATATCCTCAAAATGCGGGATTAGGGTCAACACATGTTCTTTGTAGGGGATGAGATTAGGGTGCTTTGTGTCTCATTCTCCTTTGATCTGACTGATGACTAAGGCTGAATCCCTAAATACACTTAAGGACTTGATTCCCAAATCTGTGGCAGCTTTGAGACCAAAAATACACGCTTCATATTCTACCATGTTATTTGTACAGTTGAAGCAAAGTCTTGCGGTGAAAGGAGTATGACATCCTTCCATGGATATGATTACATCACCTATGCCATTGCTGAGTGCGTTAGACGCTCCATCAAAAACCAAGGTCCATCGGGATCCTTGTTCAGGTCTGTCATATGGTCTGAGTTCTTCATAGTTGTTTACCATCATGATGTCTTCATCGGGGAATTCGAATTTCACAGACTGGTAGTCATCCACATCCTAATGAGAAAAATGATTGGCTAGCACACTCCCCTTTATTGCTTTTTGGGTAGTGTACTGAATGTCGTATTCAGTCAGGATTATCTGCCATCTTGCTATTCTCCTAGAGAGGGCAGGCTTCTCGAATATGTATTTTATTGGATCCATCTTGGATATCAATAAGGTAGTATGGGTCAACATATACTGTGTTATCCGGCGAGCAGCCCATGCCAGAGTGCAACAAGTTTTCTTGAGCAGTGAATATCTTGTTTCACAGTCGGTAAACTTTTTGCTCAGGTAATAGATATCATGCTCTTTTCGGCCAGACTCGTCATGCTGCCCCAGCACACACCCCATTGAATTTTCCAAAATAGTTAGATACATGATCAGAGGTCTTCCCTCGACTGGAGGAATAAAAACAGGAGGCTCTTGAAGGTACTCTTTGATCTTGTCGAAAGCAGCTTGGCACTCATCATTCCATTTGAATACTTGATCTTTCTTCAATAATTTGAAGATTGGTTCACAAGTAGCGGTTAAGTGAGAAATGAATCTGGAAATGTAGTTTAACCGTCCCAAGAATCCTCTGACTTCCTTCTCGGTGCGAGGAGTAGGCATTTCTTGTATTGCTTTCACCTTGGCAGGATCCACTTTGATACCTTTACCGCTGACGACGAAGCCTAGGAGTTTACCAGACCCTACCCCAAATGTGCATTTATTCGGGTTCAACCTCAGCTTGTATTTCTTTAGTCTCTCAAATAGTTTCTGCAAATGGTCAAGATGTTCCTCTTCAGTTTGAGATCTGGCTATCATGTCGTCCACATAGACCTCTATTTTATGATGGACCATGTCGTGATATAGAGCTACCATGGCACATTGATAAGTTGCTCCAGCGTTCTTCAACCCGAATGGCATAACCTTGTAACAGAATGTGCCCCAGTGTATGACGAAATTCGTTTTTTCCATGTCCTCGGGTGCCATTTTGATTTGACTGTAGCCTGAGAAACCATCCATGAATGAGAACACTTTATGCTGTGCGATGTTGTCAACCAAAATATCGATATGGGGAAGTGGGAAATCATCCTTAGGGCTTGCCCTATTCAAATCTCGGTAATCCACATACATGCGTACTTTGTCGTCCTTTTTAGGCACTAGAACAACATTGGCGACCCATTGTGGATAGGAGGTAACGTCTAAGAATCCGGTGTTGAATTGTTTTATGACTTCGACCTTGATCTTATCTGATATGTCTGGCCGCATGGGAAGGACTTTTTTTTATCGGAGGGCATTCTTCTTTTGTCGACAGACGATGGACCACAATATCAGCATCAAGTCCTGGCATGTCTTCGTACGACCAGGAAAAAAATTCAACATAATCATGTAGCAACTGAGTTAGACGCTTCTTGACAGTGGGTTCCAGATTGGCACCCATCTTGACTTCTTTCTTGCCTTCTTTAGTACCTAGGTTAATTGTATCCACTGATTATTCGTGGGGATGTATGGTCCTTTCTTCTTGTTGTAGTAACCTGGCTAGTTCTCCTGGCACCTCACAATCTTCCTCACCTTCGTCTTCGGCTTGGTATATTAGATTTTCAGAGTCACAAAAGGCCATAGCAGAATTGTTACCCATGGGATCCCGAATGGGTGTAGATCTGCATTTTGAATGTGAGTGTGTGTAAGAGTATATCTATCTTTGAAAGAAAAAAATGTAGAAAAATAAAGACAAAGAGCACAAAGTTTGTATGCAAAAACTTCCATGATTCATTGATGACATATGAAAATGAGGTAACAAACCCTTACAAATGGACCGTTGTGCCTCGGGTAAGACACAAGGTTTTAAAAGTCTGAATTGTTTAATTATTACAGGTCCGACAAAAATTTAAAGACAATTACTGTTGGATGAAAGTAATTGGGACACAATCTTTAGCTTCCCAGTTGCTGATTCCTCCATTAATGGTTGGGAAAATCCAATCTTCTAGGTCACAACTGTCATCATCATCATCCTCCACTGCATTGACTCCGTGGTTGCTAATCTTCAAAGGTGGTCCCCTGGAATGAGAACGACGAACAACTTTTTGGGCTCTAGAAGTGAAACCCAAACCAAATTTGTCAGATTTGTAAGGGATATCCGGGAGTTAGCCCCAAACAGTACACCCACCTTCTTCGACCACTGCCTTGGCATCTTTCAATGAAGACATCTTTAGCGGAGGTCTTGCAGTCTTCGGGACTTGGGAAACAGTCTTGGTTACTACCACGATTTATGGGACTTCCTCGAAATGCTGAAATGGAGTTTCGATGAATTCACCATCCATTTCCATGTATCTGAAGGAGTTCAAGTGACTGACCATATATTCCTCTTCTCCATGGACAATACTGATTTTCCCTTTGGTTGGATATTTCAGCATCTGATGTAATATAGAGGTGACAGAACCAGCGTTGTGAATCCATGGTCGGCCCAATAAGAAAGAATAGGAAGGGAGAATGTCCTTTACATAAAAAGTTGAATCAAAGGTTTGAGTTCCAACTTTTATGGGGATGTCCACCTCCCCATGCACCATTCTCTTTGAACTGTCGAAGGCCCTTACCACTATGTTGCTGGGTTTTAAGGTCAAACCTTCACAGTCGAGTCTATCAAGAGTCTTCTTAGGCAGCACATTCAAAGACGAACCGGTATCAACCAAGACATGGGCAAAATTTGTGCCTCGGCATTCGACAGAGACATGCAATGCCTCGTCGTGCTTCCTCTCTCTCGGTGTCAGGTCAACATCAGAAAAGCCTAAACCATTGTAAGCAGTCAAACTGGCCACACAGTCTTGGAACTGATCAGCAGAGGTTTCTTGTGGCACGTGGGCAGTTTTAATAAATTTCACCAAGGCCTTCGCATGAGCCTCAGAGCACAACAATAAAGCCAACATGGAAATCTTTGACGGAGTCTGCCCTAGCTGTTCGACAATGTTGTAGTCGCTTCTCTTTATAATTTTCAGAATTTCTTCCATCTCCTTTTGGGAGACTTCTGGGATAGATACTGACTACGCCTTCATCCGGGCAGGCTCAACCATAATTCCTTTGCCCCGAGTCTCGGTCGACTCAGTGGTAGGGGTGTTAGTAGGGATACCATAGGAATTATAGTAGTAGTGTCAACAGGAACAAAAGCAGGGATGATTATAGGACCAGTAACATTCTTCGAAGGAGCAACCTCAAGGGAGAATACTCTTCCACTTCAGGTTATCTTGCTGGTTCCTACAATGTTTCCGATGTTGGGGTTAGCCTTCTCAAAAATTGAGTCTTCATCAGCCAACCAATCTTGTTTGACGCCGTGATAGTAGACGTTGCCCCCATAGTTCCATGAGACAGTTTTATCTGATGAATACGGGATCGTCCCTGGCATAGTAATTATCAGCGGAGTCACTTTAGGAACTGATGTAATCCTAAAGGGTCTTTTGGTGGAGACCCTGGAAGGATTTGCGGAAATGGTTACTATTGAAACATCCTTGTAAATAATGGTTGGAACGAGAGTCTTTTAAAACAAAATCTCTTTATCATCCATCAGGCACTGAACACCTGCCTTAAATAAATGACAACCAGTCGGTAGAGATAAACAGAGGTGGCAGCCTTCATCACAACCTGGAAATAAACCGGCCTTCAACAGGTTCCTCTTGACGGTTAGGAGAGGAGTAACAAGTTCATCAACGATAGCAACAAACACATCGTCCTCTACAGGGTTAACACCACAGCCGTGCTTGGGCATATGAGCGGTGATAACATTTGGGATCTCGGGAGCGTCAAATTCAATTTCTTTAGCTTCGAGGAGTTCTTGCACCTTGTTTTTCAAAACCCAACAGTCCTTTGTATCATGACCCAGACTGTATGAATGGTAAGCACAACGGGCGTTTGGGTTGTAATGGGGAGAGGCAGTGTTGGGATTCTTCGGAGCTCCCCGCAAGGTTACCAGGTTAGATCTCAACAAATGTGGCAAGACTTGAGACAACGTCATATTTATTCGGGTAAATTGTATCACTGGTCTTTCTGTTCTAGGCTGGTTGTTCCTTTGTTGAATAGGTGTAGGCTTAGGGATCATGACGGCCCCTACCGTTGAATGGAGTTCAGTTCTATCCTGATTCCTTTAAGGGTACATAGCTCCAACCTCTTTCTTCCCAATAAATGGTTTTTTCACGGTACTGGAGGATGCGTCTTTTTGGATCTTCCCACTCTTAATCCTAACTTCCACTTTTTCTCTGATCAAGATTAATTCAGTGAAGCCTGCTGAGGAGCATCCAATTAGATGATTGAAGAAAGGACCGGACAGGGTACCAAGAAAGATGTCTACTAGCTCTCTTTCAGACAGGGGAGGTTGTGCTCTTCCTGATAAGTCCCTCCATTTCTGAGCGTAGTCTTTGAAACCTTCGCTTGAAACCATAACCATACTCTAGAGTTGAGTACGGGTGGGAGAAAGGTCTGCGTTGTACTGATTTTGTTTATAAAAAGCAGCAGCAAGGTCTTCCCAACTATGGATATTGGCCCTTTCTAGTTGATAGAACCAATCTAGCTAAGTCCCGGATAGACTATCCTGAAAGAAGTGGACCCACAAATCTCTATCGGCAATGTGAGGTTGTGTCCTCCTCACATAAGATCGGAGGTACATCTTGGGACACGAAACCCCGTCGTACTTAGAAAATACTGGTGCCTTGAATTTTGGTGGAATAACAATCCCAGACACCAAACCCAACTCTTCAAAGTCCATCCCGGGCACTTTTTGAATCTCCGTTGCATTTAGACGTTCTTCCAAATGTTTGTATTTTTCGTCGGCCGGAGGATACTGTTCTTCAGAGTAATCCTATTCTTCTTCCTCTTCAAATTCTGGCCGGGCAGCCACCTCCTTGCCTTTCCCTTCTTGATTATACTTTTCACCTGATGATGTTGCAAAGTCTAGAGTCCGTCTGGCTTGTCCCTTGAACCTTCTTCCCAAATTCAAAACACCAGTTGATTTCTTCGCTTTCTTCTTCTTTTCTTTAATCAGCAGGGTTTTCAACTTATCCTGTCCTTTGGCAAGAGTCAAGAACATCTGTTGAAACTGAGCATTCTGCACCTGGAGATCTTTCACCGTCTGCTCAAGATCCATCTTACTGAAATAAACAGTAGAAAGATAAGGAGACCTGTGGTAAGAAACCTGCTTATGTTATGATGAATGAAGATGCATATGTAATGATTTCAAGGAAATTAGAGATTTAAATTTGCTTTAGACCAAAAAAGAACACACGTTATATTAATAAATCAAAGTTTGAGTACAACATTCCTCTTTGGGCTTACAATGAAAGAGATGAAAATACAAATAACTAAGACAAAAAAGTTGAGCGCATCCTCTTTGGTGTGATGTAGGCGTTCAAACTCCGCTCCTCATGAAGGTGCTTGGTGAGTTCCAGAACCTTCTTCTCGCTGGCATAGAATTGGGCCTCATAAGTGTCTCGCTCCCCCTTAAGTTGTATCCAATCCCTTTGCAAGACTTCGAGAGAGGTGGGCATGTTAGGATGAAGGATAGTGTATGAGACATCTCCTTCCACAACAGGCTCTATAATAACAGGGAGAATAGAGGGATAAGGCATTATAAGACTTTGAGCATGAGCTCGTACCCATTTGATATAAGGCTCAAGAGGGATGGGATTTTGTTCCCCAGTGTCTTTCTATCAACTTTATGTACCATTCCCTAAGCTCGCATAAACCTTTTACGGTAATCCTGAGCATCATTCTCGTAGTCGAAGACGATTCCTTGAATAAGTGCATCATGAGGACCATCCCTTCTTGCATATCCAAACTGTCATAGTGCCAAACAAGGATTGTAAGTGATTCCTCCCTTAATGCCTAAAAGAGGGACATTAGGGAATTCTCCGCATCGATCAATGATGGTAACATTCTCTGAGGATCGGGGACACCAATGAATACCTGAATGTGTAAGAGTCATTAACCTTTGAGACCATCTCAAACCTTGTTCATTCTTCAATACAGATCGGGGTAGGTGCGAAATAAACCACCTAGCCAAAAGAGGTGTGCAGCACGGAAGGGTTCCTCTCCTCTTTATAGTACGAGTATGCAACGAATGTAGGATATCTCCAAGAAGAGTAGGTACTGGATTACGTGACGGGAAAATCTTAACCGTATTCACGTCTATGAGCTGATCCAGATTAGGAAATAATACCAACCCATAGATGAGAAGAGCTAACACCTCTCCAAAAGCTTGTAAGTCCAAGGTACCCCAGAAATGATGAACTTTCTCGAACAAGAACTTAGCCAAAAAAACCCTTGACACCTCTCCTGGTTTCCCAATTGGATACTATGTCAGACCGTTGTAAGGAAAAAGCTTTAGAAATATCTTCAGGTTTAGGGTCTCTTTCCATACCATTGAAAGGTACCTCATTAAGGATAGGAACCCCCAACAGCAGAGAAAACTCCTCTATAGTAGGCACTAACTGGTAATCCGGAAAAGTGAAGCAGTGATGTAGAGGGTCAAAGAACTGAAAGAGCACTTTTAACATTTCTTCATCAGGGTTTGAAGTTACCAAACTGAGAAGCCTACCATGTCTTTCTATGAATGGAGAGCATTCGGGAACCCTTGATGCCAAATCCTAAAGCTGAGGAGGTACTTTTACCAGACTGATTTGGATAGTGAATCTGCGGGCGAGAGCCATGTCCTATAAAACAAGACAAAAATAAACTCTAAGAATCCTTGAAATGGTTAGTATGACATGCTATGTTATGATGTTATGATTATGCTCAGATATAGCAGATATAGCAAGCACAAACAAGTCACACAAAAAACCTTAGGTTTAAGGCTTACATGGATTTTAAGGTGATACCGTCTTAAAGTTGGGTTGGTTCAACCAGTCCTAAATATAGTAACCGGGTTCTAAGGGATCTCAATATCACCGATCTTTCCCCCAAATCTCGTTTCGATAGACAATTGACTTGCCACCAAATAGAATTCAAGGGTCGAACCTCAATGAGTGTAGTATCGAGTATCAACCGACTTTGGGTTTACACCAAAGACGGCTATCTCACTACGTACTAAAAGCCAAGTTGGTCAATTAAGGTGCTAAGATCAGTTGACGCTTTATGATACCATGCAGCGGCCCCGTATTCTCCTTGATTACTCAAGGGCTACCAGTACACACCAAAGTATCACATCAACATAGCTATTGTTTCAACCGTGTCGGTATACCCTGCACAGTTCCCTCACAATTTATTGCTACTTACCTAAAAAGGTGCCCCAAATTCGGGTGTAGGATTAAAGTAAACCCAAACAAGAAACCATAATGTAAAGCATGCAAGTAAAAAAAAGAAAGCAAGTAAATGTTATCTAGCCCTAAGGTAACCCCATTTTTAAGTATTCATCCCCAGCAGAGTCGCCAGTTCTGTAACACAGTGGGAGAAATGACTTGGTTATTTTGCATTTGATCGCAATTGTGCAGATAGCAAGAGTCGCCACCGACTTTTCTTTTATCCAAAAGGAAAGGTTGAAAAGAACAGGAAAGACCTTTGAGATGTTTTCTGAGTTCGGGGGGTAGATTATGAAAAGGGAAGGTATTAACACCCTTTTCATCCGTAGTTATCTACGGGCTCTTAGTTGCTTGCTAGATCACTTGCTTTTGTTTGAATGTGCTTGTAGTGTGAGTTTTGAAAATATTTTGAAAATGTCTTTGTAATGGTTCTCGTTTCTATAAGAACGTGTACAAAGTGTTTGTTTCGAAAATAGTTCAAAGATGTGTTTGTGGAGTGTGTTTTTTGAAAGTGTTTTTGGAAAGATGTTTTTGTAATAGTTCTCGTCTCTATAAGAACGTATACAAAAAGCTTTTATCTTTTGAAAAGGTTTTAATATGAAAGTGTTGGTGAAAAAATGTTTGGTCGTGAGCAAGCGAGCAACTAGGAGCGAATCTACCTACTCAAAAGGTCTTAAATGTTCTTTTCCTCCTCCTTTAGATGTTTCTATCTTACCATTTAATTGGTAAGAAGTCCCATCGTTGGATGTGAAGGGACAGGTGCGGGACGTTTGTACAGTCATAGAAGGCAACTTATGAGACGCTTTAGCAATTTTTTTGTAAGGGACTAGATTGTTTTATCAAAGACAACATCGAGGGACATCGAGGGACTACGATCTTTTTTATTGAAGGGTCTTTGCTAAAGCGTCCCATATTCGAGGGACATGACTATTTTTTCGAGGCAACGAGAGAGGTTACCCTAGGGGTGCGTGTGTGAAAAAGTGTGTTTGTTTCAAGTTATTTTGTCTTTAAAATTAGGTTATCTAGCGATTGATTTTGAATCTTGCCATACACGCCTAATTACTATACAGTATAAGGAAAACAGTAAATTGCGGAAATTAAAATTCTACGTTATTAGAGTTTTTGGGAATGAGGTATACAAATTTACAAATGGGGATGGATTGAATCGACAATGCATTTAAAAGTCTAAATAAACAAGCAATACAACCCAATCGAATTAAAAGAATAATCAATTAATTAAACTAAAACAACCTATGAAATAAAATTAATTGGCGAAATAAAAATAAAAAAATATTTTGGTATTTTAAAGTGTATTCATGAGTGAAGAAATTAAAGGTCCTAATATTTTATCACTAATATTTTAATAAAGATTAAGAGAAAAGGTTGAAGTTAAAATAAAATTATAACCAAAGAAAATCTAGAAGAAACCGAGGGTGTAAGAGTAGAATTAGGTGTATGGTCCAGAAAAGATAGGCGCTAGGCCCAATCCGCAAGAACCAGGAGGTTTTTTTTTGTTCAGCTTCAGCATGTGGCAAAAAAAGGAGACTGACCTAGGTAATGATGGCTCAGCCCAATCAACACAACAACAATCCATTTTTTTGTTTCACAGCAAAAATGTGATTGACTCAACAAAAGCGGATACGGCCCGATCCAACAAATAGATATCGGCATTAGTGCCGCTCATCTTCTCAAACTCATCTTCATCGCGGATAACGTCATGGCTAACACGTTTAACCTTTCTCCGCTTCTCTCTCCCTCATCTCGCCGCTGCAGATGTTTCTACTTCTCCACCAAACCTTCATGGATCTTCTCCCCAATTTAATTGTTTCTTCTAAACCTCAAGAGAAAAATCAGAAAACCCTAGGACCAATGAACCATAACTAAATCACGATGGTGATGATTTTACACTCTATACCCTAGGGTTTCAACTCAGTGATGCATAAATTACACGCTAGCAACAAGAATGAAGCCAAATAGTGGGAAACTGAGAGAGTTTAAAGTGTACAAACCTAAGGAATCGATAATTGTTCTGGTGACCTTGTAGAAGTATGCAACGTAAATTTAAAAAAAAAGAGTTTGGTTCCTATAAGCTCAGGTACAAATACTCCTTCAATTGTTCCAAATTCCTTTCGCTTCTTCTTCTTCTTAATTTTTGTTGTGTTGATGTCGTGAAGTTTATTTTTTTTTGTGTATCATTAATTTCTTTGAGGATTTTTTGTGTAATGGTTTTTCTTGTTTTTATCTTTACCTAATACCCCTTTCTAATGCAGTAGCAAATGGATATCACACAACAATTGGTGCCAAAAGTATGCAAACATAGAGATGTGAGAATAGGGGAAAGAATCTTACATGTTGAAGCTTTTCTTTCTGGTATGGATTGATAAAAACCCTCCTCTGTTTGCTAGTTTCTCTTGTTGGCTTTGATTGTTCCTATCCTTTGTTCTTTGCTGGTTTGTTTGGTTTTCTGGTTTGTTGGTTATCTGGTTTGTTGGCTATCTGGTTTGTTGGCTATCTGGTTTGTTGGTTATATGGTTTGTTGGCTATCTGGTTTGTTCACTATCTTTGTTTGCTGTCTATCATGGTTTGTTGACTATCATGGTTTGTTGGCTATTTGGTTTGTTGGCTATCTGGTTTGTTGGTTATCTGGTTTGTTGGCTATCTTGGTTTGTTGGCTATCTGGTTTGTTTTTTTGCTCCTTCTGTTATATTGTCTTGTCCCCCTATTTTATGGAACAGTTCCTTTGTTATATTGAAAATCAGGGTCAAAAGTGGGGGGAAATGGGATGAGTTTGAACAACTTTGGCATGCTGACCTTGGGCTTTAGAGATGCAGGTTTCAAATTTCTATTTGTGTGCAATTTATTGGACATGTTTTGTACAGATTTTGGGGCAGCACATTACAGGTTTTTGGACTGTTGTATGGGCTATATTGCTAGGTGATATCTCTTTCATCTTTCTTTTTTCATCTTTCAATGAAATAAAGCAATTTTGCTTTTTATACAATTTTCTGAAGGATTTGAACTCTTTTTTTGGAAAATGATGACATGGTTTTGATAGCTTGTATTGCTACATTTTATGTTTTTGACCATTTGGCCTGTTGCTTGTTATTTTGTTTAGGCTTCCCATTTGCTATGTTTACAGTAACTATTGTTTTACTACAATATTTGTTATAGGCTTGCCCTGCTGTTCTGTTTGTTGCATATTTTTGCTTGGCAGCCTAGCTGCTGCTCCTTGTTTTGTTTGCTGTTATTTGTTCTACTGTGGCTTGGGCAACTTGCTGTTATTTGCTTGTTTTTATTCCAAATTTCTTTTCCCTTTTGTGAACCAAAAGGGTCAAACTTTTTGTGATTTTCAAAAGTAGGAGGAGGTATCTTATGATTGAAAATAAAACCTTTGAAAATTCTGATTCCAAAGTGCGAATTCCAATGATGAAATTTCTCTTTTAACAAATAATTCTTGTTTAGAATCTTTTCTCATGTTGATCATTGCTAACTTCTTCTTTTTATTTTGTTACATGTACGAGCAATTAAATGGCGAGCGAGGCAAGGTGAAGAGAAAGCCACGACTAGAAATGAGGAGTTTCTTGAAGATGAAGCAAACTTGAAAAACAAACATTTCTTTCTTTCTTTGTAAACAACAAATGTAGCTTGTGATTCAATTTATTTTTTTGCATTGTAAACCCTTTTGCAAATTGTCCAAGAATGTAACCCGAACACAACATTTGAATGAAATGTATGAATGATGAATTTGTTGTAAATCTTGAATTCTTGGAAATTTGGAATAATCCTCTAGAAATTAGGGTGTATTTTGCTCAAAATTATAAACTCTTAAATCTTCTTGAATTGATATTCCAATTTATTTGACGAACTTCGATATTTGATTTTGAACCCTTGAAATGCACTCCAAGTAGAAACACATAAACCTTTTTTATCATGAACATTATCTTGATGAACAAACAAAGAAACTTAAGAAACCCGATCTATATCCAATTTTAATTCAGTAATTACTAATGCTTTGAACACAAGAAACTTGTATTATAAGCAATATATAATCAATGAAACTTCAAACTCAACATCTTGCCTTTACCCTTGACTTAGTGGAGAACAAACTCAACACAAAATCAATTCTAAGTCCCAAAATGTTCCAATGAATTTCATGGCCTTCTAAGAGCGTTTGGCTATTGATCCTTGAAGCAATCTTACAGACGACATCATTTGCGAAATATTGCAAAAAGAACCATCCCGATATGATGAAAATCGGAAGAGTTGCGATCCTTGAAAGTCTAGTAACAATTACTTGATGTTGTACCCCCAAATTTGCCCTCCCATATTCTTCAAGATTTGTCAAGAATCATCTTCAAATGGTTCAAGACTTCTCAAGGGTTGCACAGTCAAACCACCTCCTAAGCCAGTCAAAATTAGGGTTTTGGTTCCTTCAATAAATTTAGGATTTTCAATGGCTCAATCAAGTCTCATAGGCCTATATACATTGTCAAGCACCTACATGTCAAGTCTCAAGACTCACAATGTCAAATTGCACAGTCAAAAGCTCCATTTGCTTCACAATCAACTGCAGGGGCAAAATGGTCATTTTACAGTCAAAAGTCAAAATTTTTGGTCAACATCTTATTTTGAAGCCACAATCATAATTTGATCAAGTCTTGATCATGATTCCATAAGCATGGCTCAAAAGTTATCAAGATGCAAAAAGTTTCTATTTTGCGACAGTAGAAAACTCAACTGTAACTTGACCAAGGCATAACTTTTTCATGGTTCATCAGAAAAATTCCATCCAATGCTAATTTTGAAGGGGATGACATTTCCTACAACTCATCTTCACATTCCAAGTCCAAGAAATGCTCTCACAAAAAGTTATCAATTTCTACATTATAGGTCAATTTCAAAAGTCAACAAAAAGGCATTTTAAGTCAAAGACCATAACTTGAGATTGGTAAATCAAAATGACATGGGACCAAAGGAATTGGTTAGAGGACTTCAAGAACTTTCCAAAATGTCCAAGAACATGTTCATATGATCAAAATTGAGCAAGATATGCATTGGAGAAGTTGGGAAATTTTTGTGAATTTGCAAAAGTCAACTTTGCTCAAAACACATCATTTTTGCTAATGGGCCTCAAATTCCTTCTTGAAACTTTGTCCAAAGCCTATGCACGACCCATCAAGCCTAAATTGATTTATTTTCTTATTTTTATTAATTAATTGGATTTTTAATTGATTTTTAATTCATTTAATTAATTTAAAATGTAGGAAATTCAAAGATGTGATTTTTTCAATCTTTTGTGAAGCAAATAAACTCAGGGCAAGCTGGCAAATTCGTGTATCAATCAAGGACATCAAAATCTCCATGTTTGGCAAGTTTTCTCAATCAAAAAGATTGAAAAATATTTGATTTTCAATCAAATATTGGAACATCAATGCAAGGGATTTCTTGAGCAAGATTTGACCTAAAACCATTCTCCTATATGTACTGAACCTAAACCTAATCATGCAAACGTGCAAATTACTGCAAAAACACCATAAGCATATTGAGAAAAAATGAAAAAAACTCAAAACTGTTTTCAATATTCCAGGGCAATTCAAAGCGTTTTAGTGATTCAGACACATTGCTGGAGCCCTCAGTAACATTTTGCAATCAAAATCATACGCTAGAACTCAAGAAATTGCTCTACCCAGTCACACGGTTTAACTTTCTTTCTCAGAATCGAAATCCATATTCCATGCATCATTAACATAATTTGTTGTTTGTTTTGTATTGTATGAATCCACAGAAAGCTTTTGGCATGGTTTAATTGCATTATAACACGCAGAATCGTGACTTGCCATTAACGAATTTTAGGTTTCTTGAGGTTTTGAATTGGGGCTTTCCACATCCAGTAAAATCAGAACCTCTCATGCCTATGGTTAGACTCGTGAGGACAAGACGAATCCAAATCACATATCGCGCCATATTTATATAGCATAGAATTCTAATCGCTATTATTCCTCAAGCCACTTTGTGGGGGTTAAAAACCCCCGCTATTTGATTTGTATTTTGCAGGTTTCAGCGAAGAAGACAAGACGTGAAAGTGTGGGAGTGGAGCATTCAAACTACGCGCGTTTTTTTTCTCTTTCCAGCATAATTATTGTTTTCATATATTAATTTCATTATTCATTATGTTTACAAATGCGTGCAAACGGTGGAGTGGTGGATGTGCTGTCTATTGATCATTGGGACCTGGGTTCGATTCCCAGGTCCCCCATATAATTGTTCCTATTTTTTCTTGTGTAATCCCACGCAGGCTTTCAAAAGGGTTCTACCATGCACTCCCACATCTCAGGCGCCATGTGTCCACAATACCCAATCTAAAGGCCAAAAGGTGAGGAACACCATGCTCCTGGTCAACCCACGCTCTAGGCAATTCCAAAAGTCAGAAGGGCTTGAGCTTGATGGGCCACAGAAATTCCAGGCTTAACCTCCATTCTTGGGTCAACACCCCCCTGGTTTCTATTTCTTTTTTCTTTCTTTTTATTTTCTTTTAATAATTATTATTACTATTATTTAATTAATTCATAATTATTTTCTATAATAAATTCAGAAACCTAAAATGCTATTTATTTTTATATTAATTATTTTTTGTAAATAAATTCATTAATTAATTTAGTTGTTTAATTAGGTTAATTGTAACCTTTTTTTCATAATAAATAAAATGAATTAGACTTAGGTTTTTCTTTTGACAATTTTAATTCCTTTTATTTTATTTTTATTAAAGACTTAAAAAACACAAAAACATTTTTTTCTTTTAATTAAATAATTAATTAGTAAACTAGGTTTAATATTTAATTAATTGTAAAAAAGGACGAATTACTTTCTTTTCTCAAAAAGGGTCAAAACCCTAAGACGTTCCTGATTTAATTTCTTTCGCGCTTTAATTTCTTTTGATTAGATGTAACTGTTTCCGAGGATGTAATAGTTAATTAGGTCTTTTACCGCTTTCTTTACTTTTCTCGCATTTATTTTCCAAACGGGTTTTGTTTTTGGCGATGTATAGACCTGCGCCTTGTAATAGCGTAGATTTACCTTTCCGCACTTTATTTCCCGCACAAACATTAACTGCTAATTATGCCTGCAAGACTTGTATGACAAATAAAATCAATCCGTAGCTCACAAAGATGCATGCAAAGACAATTTAACTGAAAAACAACACACATGCACATGCCACTCCTAGGGTACGCCTCACTTGGTTGCCTCAACGTGGTCATCTAGTATAAGGTGTTTTAGAGGTCGCCCTCCTGTCTAAAGATCCAGTTGCCTCGAAACGGTTGCCTCGGATAAAAAGGATCTAGGACATTAGGGTTACCGCTAAGGCATCCTACTATTGCTTTGGTGACCACACATGTCCCTAATAATCGAATTGACCCGAATACCTCCAACGACGGTGCTACCTACTTCTCAATAGTGGGATAGTGTTGTCTAAAGGACTCTTACACAACCTAATTCCTTAGAGTAGGTAGATTTCTCCTAGGTACTTGCTCTTTCAAAAAACAAAAACAACTTTTCGCACTTACACTTTCAAAAAGTTTTCGAACAAATATTTCATACACTCTTGAGGACAGATACAAGAATTACCTAGAAAATTTTCAAACTAAACTTTTTCAAAACCCACATACACTTGAAAAGCAAACAATTTTTGAAAACATAGTGAGCAAGTACCTAAGAGCCCGTGGATAACCACGGATAGAAAGGGTGCTAACACCTTCCCTTTCTATAATCTACCTCCCGACCCCGAGAAACATCTCGAAAAGGAATTTTGCTGTGCTTTTGTCCTTTCCTTGTTGGAGAAAATAAAAGACGGTGGCGACTCTTGCTTACCGCGACATTTCGCGAACCAGCGTTCCAAAACAGTCAGTTCTATTTCCACCGATCACAGAACTGGCGACTCTGCTGGGGATTATTAATAAGTGAGGTGTACCTTAGGATTAGATCACCATGTTTTCAATTGTATGCCTTGAATGCTTTAATATTGTGGGCTTGTATCGGAGTTTTATAGATCCTAACCCGGATCTGGGGATATCCTTTAGAAGTAGCAACAACCTGTGAGGGAACTGTGCGGGGTATACCGACATGGTTGAAGCAGTTGCTACATTGATGTGGCACTTTGGTGAGTACCGGTAACCCTTGAGTCAAGTCAAGGAGAATACGGGGCCGCCGCGTGGTGTCGCGAAGCATCAACTGACCTTAGAACCTTACTTGACCATCCCGACCTCTTTAGGGGTAGTGAGATGATCGACTTTGGTGCAGTCTGAAGTTGGTAGATACTCGATACTACACTCATTGAGGGTTGTTTTCTTGGAATATTTTGGTCGCCAGTCAAGTGGCTAAATCAAAATAATGAACATAGAAAACAATCCAATGATATTGAGCTCCTTAGAACCCGGTTACTATTTTTCATAGGACAAGTTTTGAGCCAACTAACTTCAAGAGGGTAGTACCTAAACTTTATGCCAGCCTGAAATCTTAGGGCTCTTTTGTGTGACTTGTGTGCCTTCAAACTTGAGCTACTTGCACATTCTTGTTATGTGACAACATGAGTTCCTTGCAGGTTTTGTTTAAAGCCCTTAATCTGGGCTTATAACAGGGTTTACTTACATCACTCCACGCATAGCATAACATCATACCATCATACCATTGCATACATCCTGCATAAGGACTAACCCATTTCAAGGATCTCAAGGGTTTGTGATGCAGGTCATGATGAACCAACTGTCTAGCAAGGGGAAAAGGGGATTTATTTTCCTCTAGCCAAGGTTGTTTGGAGATCAAAACACGATGGCTTGAGTCAGGGGCTATGACCCACTTGATATGGTGAGCTTGACTCTTGAAGAAGGACTCTCAGCAACATGAAGTTCCTTCAATCAAGCCGCAAAAATTCAAATTCTAACCAGTTTCTTGTTTACCCTGTGAGATCCTTGAAAACATTGCATACATATATCATACATATCATTGCATAACAGGTCATCCGATACAGGTCTCTCATGTTCTCGCTGTTTATTTCAGCAATGGCTTTCCAACCAGACAATCAGGATCTTCATACTCAAGAAACTCAGTTCAGGGAGATCTTCCTAAGCCTATCCAAGGGGCAGGAAGAGTTGAGAACACTCCTCATGGGGAATTTGATCAAGAAGAGTCCTGAAGACAGCAAGGACGAATGGCTGAAACATCTGCAAGCTAAGGTAGATGCAATGAGAACCCAGATGCTGGGGCAGATGACTTTCATTCAAGACTTAGCTCAAAGACAAGAAGATCTCAGGGTCCTCGTCAACAAACTGCTTCAAAATAACCGAATGAAGCCAACAACTAGGGTTGAAGATCAAGCCATCATTCAACCACCTTTGGGGCAAGAAGACAAGGGAAAAGCTCCTCAGCTTGCTTCAGGGTCACAAGCCCAGCATCAACCTCACCAGCGTCAACAGGGTAATCGACGTAAGTGAAATACGCTTGGAAGACATTTCTCGGAGACTGATATACCATCATCTCTCATACTGAAACGCTTGTTGGAGGTCAATATGATTACTCTAAGGGACCCTCCCAAGAATCCGAACACTACACCTTCAAGGTATAACCCCAACGCCCGCTGCGCTTATCATTCTGATAGCCCGGGGCATGCTACAGATGATTGTTGGACTCTGAAGAACAAGATCCAGGACTTGATTGACGGGAGGGTGCTGGAGTTCATGCCGGATGGCGAGATGAAAATCTTCCGCTGAGATGACTAGTTCAAACTAAGAGACTTTTGTTCATTTGAATTCTGAAGTTGTATTTTTCTTTGCTTATTCAAACAATTATTGTCATGGCAAACCTTTTTATTTCATTAATGCATCGCATATGTCTGTTTTGAATCAATCCATTCGTATTCACTATATTCAAATTGCTTTCATTTTTTTTGTGATGTTCAACTCTCGATTAAAAAAATTCTAAACCTTTTGAGGGAGGATGACGAAAACGATACCACGATCTTTACAATATGCTTTTGAACAGACCCCGCTGATGAGGTACAGGCATTGTTTCAAATCCTAAACAGTGGAGTTATAAGGAAGATAATCCCTCGTCAACCCCTTTGAGCCAAAGAAGTTGGAGTTTTTCTTTTCACGTAAAATTAAAACCCTTAATCATAACCTGGGGCAGGGTAGTTCTCTCAGTTGATCCAAGTGCACAATAAATGGCATCAAAAGAGTCCTTCCGAAACAAAAGACAATGATGGTTCCGTATAATCGTCAAGACAGGCAGTCGTTAGCTCTCAAAATAAAAGCCCAATAAGTCAAAACCTATGAAGGAGACTTACAAAATTAGGGCATCCCGCTGACTGTAATCACAAAAGAAACAGTTCAGGCAAAAAATAGGGATAATAAAATAAAAAAGAAAGAGGTCCTGCAAACTCTTATAAAAATGACTGCCTGTTCAAAATAAATTGTCAATATCCGAACCATCACCGAAATATTAGAGCAAAGAGTCAAACAGGATCTAAATGCACGATTAGCTGAGTTTAGGATCGAAGAACATCACGAAGAACGGGTGGGTACAAATAAAATTTGAGCCTTTATCCTTTGTTTCTTAAACCGTGAACCAGGCCACGTTATAACCCTTAAAAGTCCTAGCTGAAGCATGGGTTAGTTCGAAAGCATACTGTTACAAAAGGTATCCTGACTCCTGTAGGTTTTGCTGTAAAATCCTGAGTTGACATCACATTTTACAAAAAATTCACTTATTTTATTGAAAACTGCATTTTTAAAAAAAAAAAACTTCAAGACAGACATAAGCTTTGCATTCTTAAAACAACATTGTTTGCATATGACTATTTGTTCAACAGCAGAGAAATTCGCACGACGAATATCTAGTGAACAAAAACCTTCTCAATAAAAAGGTCACCTCAAGTGGAAAAAACACTTCCAATCAAGGGGCACAACATGATCATTGTCCATAATCTGGGGCAGTCAAGTCAATATTTAAGGAATCTCTCAAAATGCCAAATGGCCAGGGGCAGGTCTCCGTCTGAATCACTTGGGGCATTGGACATGAATTCCAGCAACGAATCTCACATGATCAAACGAAGATCTTCCGGTAGTATGGTAACACAGCACTACCGACAGTGACACCTCCCTACACTCTGAGAACATGGACATAGTCAAAAAGTACTACGCATAATCAAAGACCCGCTAGGTCGACTGGCCTAGGCAAAAATAAGGCTTCCCGGCGAACGAAAAGGGTTCGGGCAAAAATGAGGGATGAAAACGAAAATCTGTACACCCGGCAAGTCGAAAACCTGAAAAGGCGGCTTGGGCAAAAAAGGGTATCCCGATGGACTGAAAACCCGAAAGGGCGGTCCAGGCAAAAATTAGGGATCAAAGCATACGACTATGTCCCGTCATCTCGTCACTTGCCTACCAGAAGAAGATTTGTCAATCGGCAGTTATCAAGCACCTCCGTAGGCACTTTCTCCCACAGAAACTGGGGCAATAAGAATTGTCCGAACTGTACAAGCTGCTCTGTCCACCAGGTACCAAGGTAGGTTCAGCTGAAGAACATGACCAAGATACCTTCACTCCTCGCAGAGTAAGACAATAATGGTGGCTCTCCCCCACTGAGACCTGCAACCATGGACGAATCAGCAATACTCTCCCCCAAGCCGAGTTAGTCTACCATCAGCCCTAAAAAGGTTGGGTATCCCTAGTAGATCTTAATATTCCCCAATGGAGTATAAAGATATTCCTCAGCAAGCATCCCCGGCAGTCTTAATATTCCTCGACGAAATATAAGAATGTTCCCCGGCGGAATACCAGATACCCCCAGTGGAGCCATTTCCCAGCGCAGTCTAAAAAGCTTCCCCGCCAGAGTTGAATCATCTTCCCCAGTAGATTCTGGAAGCTTGTCCCCTGCAGAGTGCAAATATCATCTCCCCGGCTTTATTCAAAGGTTATTCCCCACCAGGGTCTAACTGGGTTATCCTCAGCTAATTACCACGGAGAGATCGTCCTCGGCGAAGTTCTTCCTACCCCCCAGCGGAGTTCTCATCAAGATCTCAGCAAAGTATCTCTTCCCACAGAGTAATTCCCCGTAGAGTAATCTCTTCAACAAGTTTATTCCCCAACAGAGTCATCTTCTCCTACCGGTTTATTCTTGCAGTCATCATCCCCAGCGGAAATGAAGAACTCTACTCTTCAGCAGTAGCCCAGGATTCAACGAACTTCCCGACATGCGTCAAGGATTTATTTTCCCAGACGAAGATACATTCATAAACATCACATTGTTATACATCATGATACATGCATATACACATCATATCATACAATCTCATTTATGTCGAGAACATCATTGCTTGATCCATATCATGCATTGCATAAGACTGACCTTTACCTTTCAGGAAGGATACAGTTAAATGATTAGCTATGTCAAAGTAGACAAATACAGTCAAAAAAGACAAATCCAGTCAAAGAAGGCAAACCCAGTCAAAGAAGACAAGTCCAGTTAAATTAATTCCTAAAGTCAAAGAAGACAGCCTGTCGTTATAGACACCCGTCGTTATAGACACCCGTCGTTATAGACACCCATCGTTATAGACACCCGTCGTTATAGACACCCGTCGTTATAGACACCCGTCGTTATAGACACCCGTCGTTATAGACACCCGTCGTTATAGACACCCGTCGTTATAGACACACGTCGTTATAGACATCCTTCATTATAGACACCCGTCGTTATAGACACCCGTCGTTATAGACACCCGTCGTTATAGACATTCGTCGTTATAGACACCCATCGTTATAGACACCCGTCGTTATAGACACCCGTCGTTATAGACACCCGTCGTTATAGACACCCGTCGTTATAGACACCCGTCGTTATAGACATCCGTCGTTATAGACATCCGTCGTTATAGACATCCGTCGTTATAGACACCCGTCGTTATAGACACCCGTCGTTATAGACACCCGTCGTTATAGACACCCGTCGTTATAGACACCCGTCGTTATAGACACCCTCGTTATAGACACCCATCGTTATAGACACCCGTCGTTATAGACATTCGTCGTTATAGACACCCGTCGTTATAGACACCCGTCGTTATAGACACCCGTCGTTATAGACACCCGTCGTTATAGACACCCGTCGTTATAGACACCCGTCGTTATAGACATCCGTCGTTATAGACATCCGTCGTTATAGACATCCGTCGTTATAGATACCCGTCGTTATAGACACCCGTCGTTATAGACACCCGTCGTTATAGATACCCGTCGTTATAGATACCCGTCGTTATAGACACCCGTCGTTATAGACACCCGTCGTTATAGACACCCGTCGTTATAGACACCCGTCGTTATAGACACCCGTCGTTATAGACATCCGTCGTTATAGACATCCGTCGTTATAGACATCCGTCGTTATAGACATCCGTCGTTATAGACATCCGTCGTTATAGACACCCGTCATTATAGACACCCGTCGTTATAGACACCCGTCGTTATAGACACCCGTCGTTATTGACACCCTCGTTATAGACACCCATCGTTATAGACACCCGTTGTTATAGACATTCGTCGTTATAGACATTCGTCGTTATAGACACCCATCGTTATAGACACCCGTCGTTATAGACACCCGTAGTTATAGAAATCCGTCGTTATAGACACCCGTCGTTATAGACACCCGTCGTTATAGACACCCGTCGTTATAGACATCCGTCGTTATAGACATCCGTCGTTATAGACATCCGTCGTTATAGACACCCATCGTTATAGACACCCGTCGTTATAGACACCCGTCGTTATAGACACTCGTCGTTATAGACACCCGTCGTTATAGACATCCGTCGTTATAGACACCCATCGTTATAGATACCCGTCGTTGTAGACATCTGTCGTTATAGACATCCGTCGTTATAGACACCCGTCGTTATAGACACTCGTTGTTATAGACAATCCGTCATTGAAGACAACCCGTCGTTGAAGACAACCCGTCGTCGAAGACAACCTGTCAGTAGAGACAACCCGTCAACCTTTTGAAGTTCCAGATTCGATACCTGTATCTAGCCAGGGCATATCTGTGAGCGACTAATTCCAGATTCGATACCTGTATCTAGCCAGGGCATATCTGGATGAAGAGTTTGAAGATCAACCCCTGTAACAGGCCAGGAAATTATCTTTCTTTCTCAGGTACGCAAGTTCTCGCTAAGGAATCTCTTACGCGATCGACACCCCGGATGGCATCTTTAAGCCCATCTCCGCAACTATCCGTTACATCCCCAAATGGCATCTATAAGCCCATTCCCGACATCACAATGCTGATACTCCACTATGCGAGTGCAAATTTCTGGGCACTTTAGTGTTCAATCATCTTCCACCTTCGGATCACGAAAGGCACGCAAGCCAATCTACATCCTCAGGTTTAAGAAGATTGAACAGGGGCAACTGTCAAGAATCATCTTCAAATGGTTCAAGACTTCTCAAGGGTTGCACAGTCAAACCACCTCCTAAGCCAGTCAAAATTAGGGTTTTGGTTCCTTCAATAAATTTGGGGTTTTCAATGGCTCAATCAAGTCTCATAGGCCTATATACATTGTCAAGCACCTGCATGTCAAGTCTCAAGACTCACAATGTCAAATTGCACAGTCAAAAGCTCCATTTGCTTCACAATCAACTGCAGGGGCAAAATGGTCATTTTACAGTCAAAAGTCAAAAATTTTTGTCAACATCTTATTTTGAAGCCACAATCATCATTTGATCAAGTCTTGATCATGATTCCACAAGCATGGCTCAAAAATTATCAAGATGCAAAAAGTTTCTATTTTGGGACAGTAGAAAAGTCAACTGTAACTTGACCAAGGCATAACTTTTTCATGGTTCATCAGAAAAATACCATCCAATACTCATTTTGAAGGGGATGACATTTCCTACAACTCATCTTCACATTCCAAGTCCAAGAAATGCTCTCACAAAATGTTATCAATTTCTACATTATAGGTCAATTTCAAAAGTCAACAAAAAGGCATTTTAAGTCAAAGACCATAACTTGAGATTGGTAAATCAAAATGACATGGGACCAAAGGAATTGGTTAGAGGACTTCAAGACCTTTCCAAAATGTCCAAGAACATGTTCATATGATCAAAATTGAGCAAGATATGCATTGGAGAAGTTGGGAAATTTTTGTGAATTTGCAAAAGTCAACTTTGCTCAAAACACATCATTTTTGCTAATGGGCCTCAAATTACTTCTTGAAACTTTGTCCAAAGCCTATGCACGACCCATCAAGCCTAAATTGATTTATTTTATTATTTTTATTAATTAATTGGATTTTTAATTGATTTTTAATTCATTTAATTAATTTAAAATGTAGGAAATTCAAAGATGTGATTTTTTCAATCTTTTGTGAAGCAAATAAACTCAGGGCAAGCTGGCAAATTCGTGTATCAATCAAGGACATCAAAATCTCCATGTTTGGCAAGTTTTCTCAATCAAAAAGATTGAAAAATATTTGATTTTCAATCAAATATTGGAACATCAATGCAAGGGATTTCTTGAGCAAGATTTGACCTAAAACCATTCTCCTATATGTACTGAACCTAAACCTAATCATGCAAACGTGCAAATTACTGCAAAAACACCATAAGCATATTGAGAAAAAATGAAAAAAACTCAAAACTGTTTTCAATCTTCCAGGGCAATTCAAAGCGTTTTAGTGATTCAGACACATTGCTGGAGCCCTCAGTAACATTTTGCAATCAAAATCATACGCTAGAACTCAAGAAATCGCTCTACCCAGTCACACGGTTTAACTTTCTTTCTCAGAATCAAAATCCATATTCCATGCATCATTAACACAATTTGTTGTTTGTTTTGTATTGTATGAATCCACAGGAAGCTTTTGGCATGGTTTAATTGTATTATAACACGCAGAATCGTGACTTGCCATTAACGGATTTTAGGGTTCTTGAGGTTTTGAATTGGGGCTTTCCACATCCAGTAAAATCAGAACCTCTCATGCCTATGGTTAGACTCGTGAGGACAAGACGAATCCATATCACATATCGCGCCATATTTATATAGCATAGAATTCTAATCGCTATTATTTCTCAAGCCACTTTGTGGGGGTTAAAAACCCCCGCTATTTGATTTGTATTTTGCAGGTTTCAGCGAAGAAGACAAGACGTGGAAGCGTGGGAGTGGAGCATTCAAACTACGCGCGTTTTTTTTCTCTTTCCAGCATAATTATTGTTTTCATATATTAATTTCATTATCCATTATGTTTACAAATGCACGCAAACGGTGGAGTGGTGGATGTGCTGTCTATTGATCATTGGGACCTGGGTTCGATTCCCAGGTCCCCCATATAATTGTTCCTATTTTTTCTTGTGTAATCCCACGCAGGCTTTCAAAAGGGTTCTACCATGCACTCCCACATCTCAGGCGCCATGTGTCCACAATACGCAATCTAAAGGCCAAAAGGTGATGAACACCATGCTTCTGGTCAACCCACGCTCTAGGCAATTCCAAAAGTCAGAAGGGCTTGAGCTTGATGGGCCATAGAAATTCCAGGCTTAACCTCCATTCTTGGGTCAACACCCCCCTGGTTTCTATTTCTTTTTTTCTTTCTTTTTATTTTCTTTTAATAATTATTATTACTATTATTTAATTAATTCATAATTATTTTCTATAATAAATTCAAAAACCTAAAATGATATTTATTTTTATATTAATTATTTTTTGTAAATAAATTCATTAATTAATTTAGTTGTTTAATTAGGTTAATTGTAATCCTTTTTTCATAATAAATAAAATGAATTAGACTTAGGTTTTTCTTTTGACAATTTTAATTCCTTTTATTTTATTTTTATTAAAGACTTAAAAAACACAAAAAACATTTTTTTCTTTTAATTAAATAATTAATTAGTAAACTAGGTTTAATATTTAATTAATTGCAAAAAAGGACAAATTACTTTCTTTTCTCAAAAAGGGTCAAAACCCTAAGACGTTCCTGATTTAATTTCTTTCGCGCTTTAATTTCTTTTGATTATATTGATGTAACTATTTCCGAGGATGTAATAGTTAATTAGGTCTTTTACCGCTTTCTTTACTTTTCTCCCATTTATTTTCCAAACGGGTTTTGTTTTTGGCGATGTATAGACCCGCGCCTTGTAATAGCGTAGATTTACCTTTCCGCACTTTATTTCCCGCACAAACATTAACTATTAATTATGCCTGCAAGAATTGTATGACAAATAAAATCAATCCGTAGCTCACAAAGATGCATGCAAAGACAATTTAACTGAAAAACAACACACATGCACATGCCACTCCTAGGGTACGCCTCACTTGGTTGCCTCGACGTGGTCATCTAGTATAGGGTGTTTTAGAGGTCGCCCTCCTGTCTAAAGATCCAGTTGCCTCGAAACGGTTGCCTCAGATAAAAAGGATCTAGGACATTAGGGTTACCGCTAAGGCGTCCTACTATTGCTTTGGTGACCACACATGTCCCTAATAATCGAATTGACCCGAATACCTCCAACGACGGTGCTACCTACTTCTCAATAGTGGGATAGTGCTGTCTAAAGGACTCTTACACAGCCTAATTCCTTAGAGTAGGTAGATTTCTCCTGGGTACTTGATCTTTCAAAAAACAAAAACAACTTTTCGCACTTACACTTTCAAAAAGTTTTCGAACAAATATTTCATACACTCTTGAGGACAGATACAAGAATTACCTAGAAATTTTTCAAACTAAACTTTTTCAAAACCCACATACACTTGAAAAGCAAACAATTTTTGAAAACATAGTGAGCAAGTACCTAAGAGCCCGTGGATAACCACGGATAGAAAGGGTGCTAACACCTTCCATTTCTATAATCTACCTCCCGAACCTGAGAAACATCTTGAAAAGGAATTTTGCTGTGCTTTTGTCCTTTCCTTGTTGGAGAAAATAAAAGACGGTGGCGACTCTTGCTTACCGCGACATTTCACGAACCAGCATTCCAAAACAGTCAGTTCTATTTCCACCGATCACACTTGAGATTAAGCCAAAGTCCACAAAGCAGCCTCTAAAGTATCCAAACTTTTGATGATCTTGTGCAAATTATTGGCTCATGACTTGTAAAGATGAGTTAATGAGGATGTAAAAAAGGAAACAAATACTCAAAGAATCACTCCGAAATATTGAATATCAAAGAAGTTATGATCTTCTGAACTTGATCTTGCAAGGGTCGAATTTTGCAGTTGATTTTTAGTCATTCGAGCCATTAATTGAGCACACTCGCGATGCAGGGCTTGAAACTTGGCACGAGCATCGTTGAGGACACATGAAGATCTATGAAGACCATTTGAAACCTTGAAGACTCAATTTTCTTTAAGAAATTCCAAACCCTAATTGTTGACTTACTGCCTAGGAAGAGAATCTGTCTGATCAACTTTTGAGTCAAATTGAGTATTCGAGAAACCCTAGGATAATATCTTGAATAAAAAAGGGAGGGCAAATTTTGGGGTACAACACTTTGTAACAGTATGCTCTCGAACTAACCCATGCTTGAGCTAGGACTTTTAAGGGTTGTAACGTGGCCTGGTTCACAGTTTAAGAAACCAAGGATAAAGGATCAAAATTTATTTGTACCCACCCGTTCTTCGTGACACTCTTCAATCCTATGCTCAGTTAATTATGCCTTTCGAATCCCAGTTGAGTTTTGGAATGTTTGCCCTGATATTCCGGTGATGGTTCAGAAATTGAATGTTTCTTTTGTGATTACAGCCAGCGGAATGCCCCGGTTTTTTCTTAAGTCTCCTTCATAGGTTTTGATTTAATGGGATTTTATTTTGAGAGATAATGACTGCTTGTTCTTAATGATTATGTGGAACCATCACCATCTTTTGGAGAGCATCTTCTACACTATTTTTCGTGTATGAAGGGAAAGCTTACGACTGAATGCACATCTGAGTTAACTGAGAAAACTACCTTGCCCCAGGTTATGATTAAGGGTTTTAATTTGTGTGAAAATAAAACTCCTACTTCTTAGGCTCAAAGGGGTTGACTAGGGATTATCTTCCTTATAACTCCACTATTTAGGATTTGAAAAAACGCATGCACATCGTCAGTGGGGTTTGTTCAAAAGCATACTGTAGAGATTATGGTATCATTCTCGTCATCCTCCCTCTAAAGGCTTAGAGCTTTTAATCAAAAGTTGAATATCACAAAAAGGAAGTAAGAAAGCAGTTTAAGCATAATGAAAACAAATTAATTCAAGACAAACATGTGAAATGCATTAATGAAACAACAAAGTTTGACATGACAATAATTGTTTGAACAAACAAAGAAAATACAACTTGAGAATTCAAATGAACAAAAATGCTCTCAATCCTGACCAGGATTTGGCATGGAAGTAGTGATCACATTGGGAGTCTCAGGAGGGTCGAACTCAATCTCCTTGGCGTCAATCATATTTTGAATCTTGTATTTCAGTGCCCAACAATCATTAGTGTCGTGCCCAGGACTGCCAGAATGATAGGCACGCCTTGCATCAAGATTGTAGTTAGGAGAAGAAGTCTTAGGGTTTGGATGAGGTCATATCAATGTAATCAAATTCATCCTTAACAAATGTTGTAATTCTTGAGACATCGACATGTTGATCTTGGTAAACTGTCTCTTAGGCTCGTCTTGCCTTTGTTGATTACCCCGTTGTTATGGTCGTTGCACGCGTGCCGAATTAGAGACCAGCACTGCCTCTACAAATTGGTGGTAGTCTGCCTTATTACGACCCTTCTGGCCATACAGAACATTGGCTTCCCTCTTACTAGTAAATGTCTTCTTCTCAACATTAGAAGATGCAGCCATCAGGATCTTCCCACTCTTGATACCACTTTCGATCCTTTCTCCAGTCAGAACCATCTCCGTGAACCCGGATGAGGAACTCCCAATCAGAAGATTAAAGAACGGACCTGTCAGAGTGCCCATGAACATGTCTACTGTGATATGGTGCCAGAACCGACTGTTAATACTGGTTTGTGTTTTTTGTTCACAAATGCCGCGGTAAGCAAGAGTCGCCACCGACTTTTCTTTTATTCAACAAAGGAAAGGGTGAAAAGAACAGAAAAAGACCTTTTTCCGAGATTTCCGAGTAAGGGGGGTAGATTATGGAAAGGGAAGGTGTTAGCACCCTTTCCATCCATGGTTTTCCATGGGCTCTTAGGTACTTGCTCATTTTTGAAACTGCTTTCCTATTTGTGTGTTTTGAAAGATTTTTGTTTGCTTTATGGTAACTCTTGTATCAGTCCTCAAGAGTGTGATAAAGCGTTTTTGAAAAGAAGTTTGAAAGTGTGTAAGTGTAAAAAAAGATTTGAGCAAATACTTAAGAGTTATCTACCTACTCGAAAAAAAGGGTGTTCTTTTCCTCCTACCCTTTAGACAGTGTTATCCTACTATTAGTGAGTAGGTAACCCTAGTCGTTAGATTTTTGAGGGACTATCAAAAGGGACGTACGGTCACTAAGGCAACTGGGCAAGAACTCTTAGTAACCGTCCTAAAGCCCTAAGATCACTTTTAAACCGAGGCAACAGTCGAGAGGGTCATCGAGGGACTAGTGATCTCTTTAGACTTGAGGACAACCACTTAGAACTCTCACGATTCGAGAATTGTGACCGTTATTTTCTGAGGCAACCAAGTGAAGTATACCCTGGTGCAAGTGTGCAACAATGCTTTTTTTCAGATATTTATCTTTGCACAGTTATGGTTTTCTACTATTTCAAATTATTGGTCTTTTGCATACAATCCTACGCATACATCTAAACAGTTTATATATTTGCAGAAAGTAAAAGCGAAAAAGTAAATCTAATTATTACAAGGCTTCAGGGAATAGGGATTACATGACCAAAAACTTCGGGGATTAAACAATAAATAGGGAACGACAGTAAATAACCTAATTAAAACTATTACAATCTCGAAGCAATTACAATAATTTATAAAAAATAATGGAAAAAGAATACGCACGACAAAATTAAATACAGGGAATTAACAATTAAATTCAAAGACATCTAATTAGTGAATAAATAAAAATATTTTTTTTGGATTTTGAGAAAGTAATTAATTTTGCAAATTAACCTAATTTTTAATTAATTTTAATTATGAAAAAGGAATTTAAATTATCCTAATTAACCTAATTAATTAATGGAATTAAATATTTTTATGAAAAAAACCTAATTCTAATGTTTTTGTGTTTTTATTTGAGAAAAGTAATTTAATTGCAATTAAAACCTAGCTATAGTTAATTCAAATCATGAAAAAGAAATTAATTTTTAATGATAAAAAATCTAGTTATAATATTTCATGGTTTTCTTGATTTTATGATTTAGTTAAAAAATAATGATTTTTTTTGTAAAAGTAATTAAAACAAATAATTAGAACAAATAAAAGAAATTAAAAAAATAATTAAAGTGGGCCTGATGTGATGAGAAAAACTGGGGGGTGTATTACTGAAATTTGACAAAGCCCAAAGTTGATGGCCCATCTGCCTGCGTGGGAATCCAGTGATGCTGATTTCTGTGGTGCCCACCATGGACTGCCTTTGGTGGGCCATTGGATCTGGATTAATGATGACCTGATGGCTAGATCTAGGAGTTGCATGATACTCCCCTTTGGATGTTGCGCGCTAGATCCCGTGGAAAATATTGAGAAAATACAAAATGCATACGCCTGGGATCGAACCCAGGACGTTTGCATTGCACGCCTTGCCCGTTAACCATCTGCGCTGGAATGTTATTCATTTATATAATTAAACGAATAAATTATAAGCAAAATAAAGTGTTATGCCCAGAAACACGCGCCAAATTCAAACTCTCCAATGGAATTCTGCCACCTAATTACCTCCTTCCTGCAACCGTTGTTTTTTATATCAGCGTTTTACCTACGGACAAAGTTGTCGCTAAAGGCTATATTGGCAGTTTTCGTCCATAGCTATAACCCTGCAGATTTCTACAACACAAAATAAGCCATATTAACCAAAACTAAAAGCATAGATCAACCAAGAATTTCACCCTGAGTCTATTGGTGCCCATGATCCCCTTCAATTTTCCCTAGACAGAGAAACCCCAACTTTGAGCTCATAAACCCTAGCTATGGCGCAATCTTGTTCCTGTACTAAAAATCAAATCCAGGTTATCCAAAAGATCACAAACATGATTATGAACACGTTTATGCAAGCAAATCGAAGGTAAAACACATAAAACCCTTAAAACGATTTTGAATTAAGGGAGTGCAAACCGTGATGTGTAGATGGAGATTCTTGAAGCTTCAAGGCTTGGAAACAATGGGAAAAGCTTCCTGAGTATGCATGGATGATTACTGAAGACTCAAAATCCTTGAACTGGCCTGTGGAAGAAGATAGGTCTTGCATTTTTTTGACAAAAGTTAGAACTCGTTTCTTGCTTTGGAGGCAGGTCGTGTATGTAAAAAACTTGTCCTTAGGGTTGAGAATGCTTGTGTATAAATATGTGAATCAAATTAGGTCACTATGTATGGCAAGAATCCAACAAATAATGCCTTTTCAATTTTTTGCTTCCAATCTTTCCATATGTGGAGATTTCCTCTCTTTTCAATCTTGCACGATTTTTCTTGGTATTATACAACATATTTGGATTGTAATTCAATCGAAATCAAATCAAAACAAATCTTCATTATTTTTATATCATTTATTTGATTTAATTTGATTTTTAAAGGATTAAAATCAAAATAAATTAAATAAATAAAGCCAATGATGCATGGAAAGGTGTTTGGGTCGTGGACCAGGCTAGGAATGTGTTTCAAGTATAAAAAGTTAGGCCCATTTGGAAAAAAATGCAAATTTGGGCATTGTTGAATTTATGCAAATTTCCAAAAATGTCCAACTTTGACAATGCATATCTCTCTCAATTTTAACCCTAAGAGGGTGTTCTTAGACTTTTTAGTTTCTTCTTAATTTGATCTTCCATTTTCATGTAAGGAGATTTGACCCAAAAGGTGTTTTTGTTGACTTTTTGAAATGACCTATAATGTATGATTTTACATCTTTTCATGAGTGCATTTCTTGAACTTGAGGGCTGAAGGTGAGTTGTAGGGAATTGTATTCTCTTCAAAATGAGCCCTGGATGAGAAATTTATGGTAAAGTATGAGAAAGTTGTGCCTGGTAAAAATTTGGTCGACTTTTCCTATAGAAACCCTAATTTGCCATTTTTGACTTTTGATGAGTTAGGAGAATTTCTTGAGGAATCATGATCAACCCTTGATCAAATGATGGATATTACTTCAAAATATTGATGTTGACCAAAAATCTTGAAGTTTGACTGTATGTGGGCCACAATTGACTTTTGACCTAGTACAATTGATTTTCAGGCATTTGAGCAGTTGACTGAGCAAACTTGTTGTGCAAGGCATGAAACTTGGCATGGATGATCTTGAGGACATATTAGGACAATGGAGACCATTTGGTACCATTGTAACTCAACCATCTTGATGAGGAGTGATACCCTAGTTTGAGGCTTATTGTCTTAAGAGGAGGATTTGTCTGGCCAATCCTTAGTCAACTTGAGCAATTGAAGACCTTTAGGAGTATGTCTTGTGTGAAAATGGGAGGGCAAATTTTGGGGTAAAACATCTACCATTTCCCGATCATTCAGAGGAGGTTGTACGCTTCCAGCTAGATCCCTCTATTTCTGGGCATATTCCTTGAAGCCTTCGCTAGAACCCATAAACATGCTTTGAAGTTGTGTACAAGTTGGAGCAAGGTTAACATTGTATTGGTACTGCTTGTAGAAAGCAGCAGCCAAGTCTTCCCAGGTATGAATGTTTGTTCTTTCTAGCTTATAGAATCACTCCAGTTGCGTGCCAGCTAAATTTCTTTGAAGAAATGGACGCATAACTTCCGGTCAGTAGTGTGAGGTTGGATCTTCCTGACATGGGACCTTAAGTGCAACTTAGGGCAGGAGACACCGTCATACGTAACAAATGTGGGAACCCTGAACTTTGGTGGGATGAACACTCCAAGAACCAACCCTAACTCTTCAAAGTCCAAGCCAGGTACCTGCTGAATCTCCATAGCATTGAGACAATCCTCTAGCTGTTTGTATTTATCATCAACAGGAGGATATTGCTCCTCAGTATAATCAGCTTCGTCTTCATCAGCCCCGGGTTGTCATCTTCTTCATGATTATCCCCCTTATTTGATGGAGTTGAAAGATCTAGAGCTCCTTTAACTGGTCCTCCGAGTCTTCTTCCCATATTCAGGATGTTAGCTGGTTTCTTTGCCTTCTTCTTCTTCTCTTTGATGACGAGGCCTTCCAGTTCTTCCTGCACCTGGGCCAAAGCCATGAACATTTGTTGAAACTGAGTGTTTTGAGCTTGAAGGTCTTTTACTATTTGTTCAAGGGCCATTTCATTTGCTGAAATAAAGAGCGAAAAGATGAGAAACCTATACTGGAAGACCTGTTATGAAATGGCATGAATGCAATGTTTTCAAGGATCTCGCAGGGTAAACAAGAAAATGTCAGAAGTTGAAATTTGCAGCTTTGATTGAAGAACTTCGTATCATTGAGTGTCCTTCTACGAGAGTCAAGCTCACCATATCAAGTGGGTCATAGCCCCTGACTCAAGTTGTCATGTTTTGGTCTTTTGACGGAATTGGCTAGAGGAAAATAAGTCCCCTTGCCCCTTGCTAGACGTCTAATTTATCATAACCTGCATCGCAAACCCTAGAGATCCTTGAAATGGTTAAGGAAATGATGTGGCATGATGTTATGATGTGTATGCTATGAGTTAAGAAAAAGTGTAAGGTGATAAAGACAAGTGAGTCTAAGAAGTCCAGGTTACTGGATAATGACTATAAACAAATCCTGTAAGGAGATCATGTTGTTAGATAAAAACCCTGCAAGTAGCTCAAGTTGAAATCAAATAAATCACACAAGCAGCCTTAGGTTTAGGCTTGCATGGGGTTTGTAGGTAAGTACCCTCTTAAATGTTCAGATGGCTTAACTTGTCTTAGCAATAGTAACTGGGTTCTAAGGAATCTCAATATCACTGGTCTTCTTTATCGGTATTATTTCAGCTTAGTAATCTTTTCTTGCGGCTGAAACATCCCGAAAGCCCGATCTCAATGAGTGTAGTATCGAGTATCAACTGATTCCCAGCTTTACACTGAGGCCGGCTATCTCACTACTTTCTAATGGCCAATTTTGTTCAACTAAGGTTCTAAGGTTCGTTAGTGCTTCACGACACCACACGGCATCCACGTATTCTCCTCGATTCAACACAAGGGATACCGGTACCAACCAAAGTGTCACACTAACACAGCCACCGCTTCAACCATATCGGTCTACGCCCTACAGTCTCCATGATCTATTGCTGTTTACCTAAAAAGATGCCCAGATCCAGGTATAAGATCTATTGTATCCCAAGCAAACCTTTAAAAGTAAAGCAATCAAAACCAACAAGGAAAGCAATTTAGAAATGAACTAGACCCTAAGGTAAACCCCACTTTTCATAATTCCCCAGCAGAGTCGCCAGTTCTGTGATACGGTGGCAGAACCGACTGTTTAATATTGGTTTGTGTTTTGTATTTGCAAATGTGCAGTAAGAGTCGTCACCGAATTTTCTTTTATCCAACAAAGGAAAGGGTGAAAAGAACAAAAAAGACATTTTTTTGAGATTTTTTGAGTAAGGAGGGTAGATTATGGAAAGGGAAGGTGTTAGCACCCTTTCCATCCGTGGTTTTTCACTGGCTCTTAGGTACTTGCTCATTTTGAAAACTGCTTTCGTGTTTGTGTATTTTGAAAAGTTTGTTTGCTTTATGATAACTCTTGTATCAGTCCTCAAGAGTGTGATAAAGCATTTTTGAAAAAGGTTTTGAAAGTGTGGTGTAAAAAAGAATTAGTTTTGAGCAAGTACTTAACATCTATCTACCTACTCGAAAAAATGGCGTTCTTTTCCTTCTTTCCTTTAGATAGTGTTATTCTACTATTAGTGATTAGGTAGCCCTATCGTTGGATGTTGAGGGACTATCGAAGGGACGTTTACGGTCAGTAAGGCAACCGGGAAAGAACTCTTAGTAATTGTCCTAAAGTTCTAAGATCACTTTTTAACCGAGGTAACAGTCGAAAGGGTCATCGAGGGACTTGTGATCTCTTGAACTAAAGGACAGTCACTAAAAATTCTCACGTTTCAAGAATTGTGACAGTTTCAAAGGAAACCGAAGTTGGAGATACCCTAGGGGTGAGCATGTGCAAGTGTGCTTGATTCAGATATATTATCTTTTAATTAAGTTATGCTATGTTCAATTAATCGTTATCTTTCAATACAATCCTATTGGCCATTCATCTAAGCAGTTTATAGTGCGGAAAATAAATTGCAGAAAATAAAAAATCCTAAGCTATTACAAGGCCTCGGGGCAATTACATAATTAGATGCGAAAATTTAAACCCTAATTAAACTATTACAAACCGGAAAATAGTTACATAATTTAAAAAGTAAAACGGAAAATAATGAACGCGCGAAGAATAAAGAAGCGTCTAAACCCTAAAAATGCTCCTAAATTAAAAGAAAACCTTTTTTTATTTATTAATGAAAATATCATAATAATATCCTAATTAACTAAATTAAAAAAGAAATAAAAAAAAATTAATTACAATAAATTCTAAAGAAACTAATATTTTTGTTATTTTATTAAAAAAATATTTGATGTTTTAACCTAATTCTAATCAATTTTGAATTTAAAGAAAAACAAGTTAAATTAATGAAATTAAAATAATTTACAAAAAAAATTAATTATAATTGAAAAAAACCTAAATCTATTTTTTGTGATTTTTTCTGATTTGATGATTAAAATAATAAAAACAGTGACTTTTAAAAAGATAAAATAATTAAACAAATTAAAATAAAGAAATTAAAAAAAAAGAGAGAGAAAAGTAATGAGCCTGTGGTTGTGTTAGCAATCTGGGGGGGGTGTGAGACTGAGTCTGATAGGCTCAGATTTATACAAGCCCATTGCCTTTACGTGAGATCCAGTGGGGGGCGTGCTTGAGGCTCCACCCTGGGGATGCGTTGTTGGGCGCTAGATCTGGCTCTATGGACATTGGATGGTGCATATTTGATGCTACACGGTGAGCGTGTTTGCCTTTGGGACATGGGATCTGCAAATAACTTGTTAGAAAAATAAAACGCATGACCTGTGTATTGAACCCAGGGCCTCCCCTTTACAACGTGTTGCCCTTTACCATCTGTACCAATTGCTAATTCTTGTGTATAATAACAAAAAGGTAATATAATATAAAAACAAGTTAATGGCTGAGTCAGTAAAACACGCAGGCATTGTGGGGTCCCTGTATTTTAAATGAACCAATCACAACATGGGAAATTGCCACGCAAGTCTCCGGTTGGTCAAACCACCTCAGGCGGTGGCTCTTGTCATCTCTTCCGTTTGATCAAAAACTCAAACCTGCAAATCACGCAAGATACGGATGCCAAGGGTACCCTACCCCCTCTATTTCGAGGGTTGTGATCATGATGGTGACATCTTTTTTGACTGAAACTGACTGTAAGTCCAAATACGAAGAAGATGGACCTTCATGCCCTAACAATGGCACTTCTCTGTTTCCATGTCCAAACCTTCGTATGATGGTTCTAAACACCTGCAAACATGATATTAAACACAAATATATGTGTAGCGATAAAAAATGTAGCGGGGTAAATCGGAGATCGAATAATTGATTAATTCGTCTCACAAAAAGCAAGAGTCGCCACCGCGCTTTATTATTTCCAAGGGAAAAGGGAAAAGAGCGAAATAAAACCCTAAGTATGCAATGTAAAATAATACTTTTTAAAAGTAATAAAAATACAAGGCGTTTTGAAAAGAGATCTATGGTTCGGGGGTTGGTTATACAGTGGGAAGGTATTAGCACCCAATGTATCTATAGTACTCTATAGGAACCTTTTGAAATATCTGTTTATTAAAATGTTCGTTTGTTTGATCAAAATAAATTGTTTTGGCCGAAAAGGGGTACGGACGGGTTTTTGAAGATACGACGACCTAATGTCGAAGTTTTGGCTTAAAAGGTATCAATTTTTGAAAAGATTGAGTTTTGGGGGAAAATTGTCTTAAGTTTTAATGAAATGCAAAATGTTCGCGTGATTGTACTTGAGGACATGAAGTCAACAAATTTAATCGTTTTTCCCTTGGATTAAGAAGTAAACAGGATAATCAAACAGACAATTATGTGGATAATGACTAAATAGCTAAGTGATATGTGAACATGTATTTTTTTATATTTTTATCTAATATTAATAACGCAAGAGAATTAATTAAATAAAATGTTTTTAATGTTTTTATATTTTTATGTTTGTATTAGTATTAACTAAAGCGAGGGAAATAATTTAAAGAAAATAACATGTTTTTTAATTTTAAGTCATTTTTATTTTTTATATGTTTTTTAATATTAATAAAAAGTATTATTTTAGAATTATTAAATGATTTTAAACTAAATTAAAACTTAAAAGATACTAACTTAAGTCTAATTAAAAAAAGGGAATATTAAAATATTAAATTAAAACCTAAAGCTAAACTTAATAAAAATTGGTCAAATACTAAAATGTTTTAACTAAACTACATCTCTTATTGATTAAGTTCTATTAATTAACTAAATTAAAACTCTCTAAAAAAAAGCTAAAGAGAACAAAATAGGAAAAAAGTGTTGAGAAATAAAAGGGGTAGAAACATAATCAAAACATATGGGCTAAAAGGTTTGAGAAGGCCCAATCAAGAAAGCGGAAACGGGGGTGCATAAGGAAAACGTGGGCTCTTAGGCAGGAAAGGGTGAGGCCCAATTTCATTAATCTGTTTAGGGTTAAACGCGTTTTAGCTTTGAAAGAAAGGGATTAGGGTTTTTGGACAGAAGCGGCGCTTGCTTGCTTGTCTTCTTTGTTCGCGTTCTTCTTCGCGTTGCTCGCTTCTGACTTGCCTCTGAGTCCCTTGCCACGGCCACCAGCATCTCAACACTTCTCTTCCCTCCAACAAGAAGGCTTAGGGCGACGGAATCACGGTACGATTTTATCTTTTATTTCGTTGGTTTCATTACTGCATGTTATAGTCTTTGATCCATTTTGTGATTCTGATTTCGTTTTATTTATGGTTGTTGGAGGTGCTTGAAAGAAAAAGAGCGCGAAATGTTACCTGGAGACGGAGGAGGGAGGTTGAGTGTGCGTAGGAGGCCGGACGGTGAGGGATACGGCGGAGGCGCGCTAGCTACTTGGCCCCGGTACTCTGTTCTTTCCTCTTCTTGCTTACTGTTGACCTTGGCTTTGCCTACTTTTCTTTGACTGTACACCTTGTGATGCCTTTTCCTTCTTCTTCTTCTTGCCTGTTGCCTTGAACGTTTATGTTGCCTTGAACGATTGCTTTGATGTTTTGCTTCTGTGGCTTTCTTATGTTGCCTCTGAATGCTTGAATGTTGCCTTCGTTAAGACACTTCTCTTCTTCTTCTTTGCTCACTTCGGTTGCCTTTTTTTTATGGTGGCCTATGATGATATATCTGAGGCCTTGTGGTTTGGACAGTTTCATGTAGGTTTGCATTGTTCTGGTATTTCTGATTTTTGGCTTTGGATGTTGGTTATGGTTTCAACAGGTTTGGCCTTGAGTTTACTGGTTTTACTGGTTTATTAGGCCATTCCAGGTTTTGGTGATGGTTTGAGGTTGATATTGGTTTGATGGTTTATGCAGGTTAATGGTTTTGAAGTGGTATACTGTTTTATTGGTTTTAGGCCAAGGTTTTAAAGGTTTTGCAGGTTTGGAATGGAAACAGGTTTGTAACAGGTTCGTGGTTTAGGCCATGGTTATGTTACAGGTTATTGTTTGTGGAAAGGGATAAGGCTTTTGCTGGAGATAACAGGTCTTATGGTTTTAGGCCATAAGGTTTTGAAATGGTTATTCTGGATTTTTTGGTATTACAGGTTCTTTTAAACAAGGCTTTTGCTTTGAGACTTGGTTTTGTATTTTGTTTGACAATTTTGGAGTGTTTAAAAACTTTTTTCAGGTTGTGAACTCTTGAATTTTTTTAAAGGGTTTTGGTTGTTGTATCCGTTGGTTTGGCATATGTTTGATGGCTCAGGTTTGAATATTTTTTATATTTTCTTTGATGCCTCTGCACATTACTGCTTCAAACGGTTTGTCTCTATTCCTATTTCATGCTTTCTCTTTTCTCTTACTGGATGCTGCTGATTTGTTTTGTAACTCTTTCTGCCTAAACCAAAACCTGTAAAACCAAACTTTCTTCTCTCTTCTCTCTCTTAAGTACATTTGACATTAAAATGATATGTACTTTACTTGTTCTGAAAAAGTAGGCTGGAAAATGATGAGAAAAATGGAAAATATACTTTGCTTGCATATTGGTTTAAACTGCATATTTTCTTTGTCTACTGCATGGTACAACAAAGCCTTATGTATTTTGGCCTCTTCCTATATTGTGGCATGTTTACGTTAGACTTGCTTGGGAAACTTGCATATGCTGTTTGTATTATGCTTTTGAAATATGCATGGGATTTGTGGAATATGCAGTTTTGACCAAAAATTGAATTTATGCATATTGTTTTGAACTATGCAGTGGGCTTTTGAAAATGCAATTGATTTGAAAAATGCAGTTTTTGACAAAAAAATGAATTTGTGCATATTTAAATTTGTGCATTCATATTTGTTAATAAAAATTCATCCCTTTTTGTGAACCGGGAGAAATCCCGTGATTTTCAAAAAGGGTAAAACTGATTCCAGCCGTTTGCTTTTAATGATGAACACTAAAATAATTTTCTGCTTTTAATTATTTGTTTACTTCTGACTTTTTCTTTAATTATTTTTGCAGGTAAAATTAAATGAGCAAACAAAGAAGCATTGGATAGAAGATGAAGATTTAGGACTTAGAAAAATTAGGATAGCTTTTATTTCATTTTAAACATTGTAAAAATTATCGTTGTAAATACGTTGTGAATAAGTACGGTATTTAAACAACAATTGTAACAATTAGAATAAAATGAATAAAATTCTATTATTTCCCAGTTAATTATTTTCTTCTTTCCAATTATTTATTTATCGTTTATAATTCTTTAAATTATATAATAACTGAAAATCAATTTCAATTACTTAAATTCAGAATAATAAACAAATAAATAAACATCATTGATCAATTAATAACTTCAATTATTTACTTCATTATTTTTAATTCTTCTAAATTATAATAACTGAAAATAAAATTTCAACTATTTAAACTTAGAACAATAAATAATTAAATAAACATTGCTTGATCAATTAATAAACTCCTTTTCAAATGTTTATTTCATTATTCATAAATCTTTAAATTATATAATAACTGAAAACAAATTCCAATTATTTAGATTTAAGATAATAAATAATTAATAAACATTGTTTTAGCATTTATCAGTTAATAAATTTAGCGTTAAAAAATAAACAGCTCTTGACTTGAAAAAGTTATGAATTTAAAAACTGCTTTGAAAGTTGATAAAAACAGGTCAAAACCCTTGCAATGTAATGATGCAGATGGGAGATGGTATCTTAGGTCAAAATTTGGGGTACAACAGCTGCCCCTATTTAAGTTTCTTCTATCCGGAGATATGAAGATTAAAATCTTCGTCTCGACGAGATTGAAGGTACTTAAATACATAATACGCAAATTTTGCCCTAAGATACCGCCATCGTGTTTGATATGAAAGCAGTGATTGAATTCACAGAGAAAGATATTGTATGAGATGAGACAATTCTGGAGAAATCAAACACCAACAAAGACGTGGATTATACACTACTGGGGAAACGAGCCATCGACTTCAAATGACAGACTCTTGACAGCAAATAAAATTGAGGGAATACGACCTCCGACCCTAACAAAGAAGGCATCTTGCATAGGCCATAAAATAGATTATTGACCCAAAATAACAGTGAGTTCGCAACTCAAGGTCAAAGATAGGCAAAAGATGTATCAATTTGCTGATAATGGATTACCGACTTCAGAAGGTAATGATTCACAACAAACTTCTCTGCGAGATTTCTGGAGATATACTCATTGATGCTGAGATAAAAAGATTGTAGATACACAAGTCGCTCAAATAAAGAAGCTGTCACTTGCTGTCTTCCCAAAAAAATATTATGACATACAAGTTGCTCAAATAAAGAGGCTGCCACTTGCTGTCGTCCAGGGGTGTCAATAACATGCAAGCTGCTCAAATAAAGAAGCCGCCACTTGCTGTTTTCCAAGAAAATACCAATAATATACAAGCTGCTCAAATATAGAAGCTGCCGCTTGCTGTATTCCAGAAAAATAATAACGTACAAGTTGCTCAAATAAAGAGACTGCCGCTTGCCGTTTTCCAGAAAAATAATAACGTACAAGTTGCTCAAATAAAGAGACTGCCGCTTTTCGTTTTCCAAAAACTAATAACGCACAAGTTGCTCATGAAGAGTTGCCGCTTGTCGTTTTCCAACGATGATAATAACGCACAAGTTGCTCGTGAAGAGCTGCCGCTTGTCGTTTTCCAGCGATGTCTATAACGCACAAGTTGCTCATGAAGAGACCGCCGCTTGTCGTTTTCCAAAAAAATAATAACGCACAAGTTGCTCGTGAAGAGCTGCCGCTTGTCGTTTTCCAAAATAATAATAATGCACAAGTTGCTCGTGAAGAGCTGCCGCTTGTCGTTTTCCAAAATAATAATAACGCACAAGTTGCTCGTGAAGAGATGCCGCTTGTCGTTTTCCGAAGAGTAACTCAGAAGGAAGTTGCGATGACACTGGCAGAGCATAAAATCTTCGTCAAAGAGAATCATGAATCAATCCTTCCCGAGGAGATCACATACTTAAAGGTGCAAAATAAATGCAACATCGTCTAGGTCGCGATTTCACTGGGGAAAATCATGAGATAGCCTATGCAAGAGACAACAAATTCATCCAGGAATAAACTAGAGAGAAAACAGTCAAACAAGACTCCACCCAATGAGAAAGTAACTCGATCGGGGAATTCATCCTATCCAGAAATGGACAAGGTAAGCTAAATCAAAAATCATCCATGAGGATTAGCTCAGTCGGGGAATTTAGAAAGGAAGCACATTTTCTGCCTAAGCTAACCTTCTACTTGGAAAGAAACATGTACGTTGTTTGAATAAACAGAGTACAACCAAAATCAATGGCAAATGTGAATATGCATGCTGATGTAGGTGTAAATGAATAAATGAATGTTATGCTGACAAAACAGACAGACGGAATATCTTGAGGACGATAAGACGTCACAGCATAATAGATACTCGGCCAATCTTGAAAAAGACGGAAAATAACAGGAATTGGAACCCCAAAGCAACGTCGGAGCGTAACACGCCACAAGGCTCAAGTCTTCTGAGGAGAAAAGTATTCAAATCCAATCTTCTAATCCCAATAGACCACTGGCATGAGACAAAGCGTACCACACTTCAGAAATCGCCCAAATAAAGATAACCAAAACAACGCTTAACTTGAAAAAACTGGGGGAGTCACCAAACTTAGTACCACGAGAAACGCAAGCTTACACAACCAACACCTCGTGACGATTTTGAAACGAAACATGTTCATCATGCAAGGATAAATTAATATACTGTTTCGCATTTCATGGCTTGACCATCCTCGGAACAACTGTTAATATTCCTTTCATTATTTATGACACATTTTAAAAATAAGAATACTTTAAATACTTTGTTTCAAATATTTTCGTAAAAATTAAAATTTTGCCCACAAATGGTAAATGCTCAAATTTCATTAATAAGATGGTAGTTCGCTAACAACGCAACTCCAACGGTTTACAAAAGTTTGGGAAATAGTACATGAAAGAAAAAGGTTACACAAAACAATGATCACTATTCTCCCTAACAACTTCGAATTCCGAAATGTGCTCAAATGCCAAGACTGGTCTGACCAAAAGCTTGCCTAAGCCGCCCCTTCGGGTTTTCAACTCAACAAACTGTCAACTCAAACCTAAGCGAAATACTTCTTGACTGCATCAGTGTTCATGGGACGCGGGAGCTCCTCACCGTCCATATTGGTGAGAATCAAAGCACCTCCAGAGAAAACCTTCTTAACGACATAAGGTCCTTCATAATTCAGAGCCCACTTGCCCCTAGAATCAGGTTGGAAAGATAATATCTTCTTGAGCACAAGGTCACCTTCTCTGAACTCGCGTGGTCGAACCTTCTTATCAAAAGCCTTCTTCATTCTCTGCTGATATAATTGACCGTGACACAATGCTGTCAATCTCTTTTCCTCAATTAAATTCAACTGATCATATCTACTTTGACACCATTCAGCCTCAGAAAGTTTAGCTTCCATCAACACTCTCAAAGACGGAATCTCAACCTCCACGGGAAGTACGACTTCCATACCATAAACCAGGGAAAAAGGCGTTGCGCCTGTTGAAGTTCGAACTGAAGTACGGTATCCATGTAAAGCAAACGGAAGCATTTCATGCCAATCTTTATAAGTTACCACCATCTTCTGGACAATCTTCTTGATGTTCTTGTTAGCAGCTTCAACAGCCCCATTCATCTTCGGTCTGTAAGGAGAAGAATTATGATGTTCGATCTTGAACTCTTCACAAAGCTCTCTCATAATCTTGTTATTCAAATTCGAACCATTATCAGTGATGATCTTGCTCAGGATACCGTATCGACAAATGATCTGATTCTTGATAAATCTGACTACCACCTGTCTGGTTACATTAGCATAAGATGCTACTTCCACCCATTTAGTAAAATAATCGATCGCTACCAAGATGAAACGATGACCATTTGAAGCTTTGGGTTCAATCATTCCGATCATATCAATGCCCCACATAGAGAAAGGCCAAGGTGAAGAGATAACGTTGAGGAGGGTCGGTGGCACATGTATCTTGTCCGCATAAATCTGGCATTTATGACATTTCTTCACATATTTGCAGCAATCAGATTCCATTGTCATCCAATAGTAACCAGCTCTCAACATCCTTCTAGCCATTGCATGTCCGTTGGCATGAGTGCCAAAAGATCCTTCATGTACTTCTTGCATCAGCATGTCTGCTTCACGTCTGTCTACACATCTGAGCAAGACCATGTCGTAATTCCTCTTATACAAGACTTCTTCATTGAGGAAGAAACTGCTTGCTAATCTTCTCAACATCTTCCTATCTTTACTGGATGCCCCAGGCGGGTACTCTTGAGTTTGAAGAACATGTTTAATGTCATAGACCCATGGTTTTTCGTTGGTAACCTCTTCTACTGAGAACACATGAGCAGGTCTGTCGAGGCGCATAACCCGGATTGTAGGCACATCGTTCCAACCATTCACTTGAAACATTGAAGATAAAGTAGCTAAAGCATCAGCCATTTGGTTTTCATCTCTAGGGATATGATGTATTCCACTTTGTTGAAGAAAGTTAACAATCTTCTAGCATAATCTCTGTAAGGGATCAAACCAGGATGACGAGTCTCCCATTCTCCTTTGATCTGATTAATTACCAATGCCGAATCTCCGTAAATATCAAGAATCTTAATCCTTAGATCCACTGCTTCTTCGAGACCCATAATACATGCCTCATATTCAGCCATGTTGTTCGTGCAGTCAAACTTCAATCTTGCCGTGAACGGGATATGAGTACCTCGGGGAGTGACGATGATTGCCCCAATTCCACTTCCATAAGAGTTCACAGCTCCGTCGAATATCAAACCCCAATGCGATTCAGGATCAGGTCCTTCTTCAGGTAACGGCTCTTCACAATCTTTAGCTTTCAAGTACATAACATCTTCATCTGGGAAATCAAACTTGATGGATTGATAATCGTCAATTGGTTGATGAGCCAAATGATCGGCTAAAATACTACCTTTGATTGCTTTCTGAGTATGATACTCAATGTCATATTCAGATAACAACATCTGCCAACGAGCTATTCTTCCAGATAAGGCGGGCTTCTCAAAGATATACTTGATCGGATCCATTTTGGAGATCAACCAAGTGGTGTGGTTAATCATATACTGGCGCAGACGGCGAGCAGCCCAAGCTAAAGCACAACAGGTTTTCTCAAGCAATGAGTATCGAGACTCACAGTCTGTGAATTTCTTACTCAGATAATATACGGCATGTTCCTTTCTTCCAGTCTCATCTTGTTGACCAAGCACACATCCCATGGAATCTTCCAATATAGTCAGGTACATAATCAAAGGTCTTCCTTCCACTGGAGGAATCAAAATGGGAGGTTCAAGCAAATATTCCTTGATGCTATCAAAAGCTCTCTGACAATCTTCTGTCCACACACATCCTTGGTTCTTTCGGAGAAGCTTGAAAATCGGCCCACAGGTAGCAGTCATATGAGATATAAATCTAGAAATATAGTTCAGTCTCCCAAGGAATCCTCTTACTTGTTTTTCTGTCTTGGGTGCGGGCATTTCCCGAATAGCTTTGACTTTATCAGGATCTACCTCAATACCTTTCTGACTGACAATGAAACCCAGAAGTCTTCCAGAACGAACACCAAAAGTGCACTTGTTGGGATTCAGACGGAGTTTATACTTCCTCAAACGCTGAAACAACTTCAACAAATGTTCCAAGTGATCTTCTTCAGTTTGTGATTTGGCAATCATGTCATCCACATACACTTCGATCTCTTTATGCATCATGTCATGGAACAAAGCAGTCATGGCCCTTTGGTATGTTGCACCAGCATTCCTCAAACCAAACGGCATAACCCGATAACAAAATGTTCCCCAAGGTGTAATGAAAGTTGTCTTCTCCATATCTTCTGGTGCCATCTTGATTTGATTGTAACCAGAGAAGCCATCCATGAAAGAAAAGACTTTGAACTTGGCGGTACTGTCAACCAATACGTCAATGTGCGGTAATGGGAAGTCATCCTTTGGGCTAGCTCTATTCAGATCTCTATAGTCTACACACATTCGAACCTTGCCATCTTTCTTAGCAACAGGCACTATATTGGCTAACCATTGAGGATAGACTGATGTAACAAGGAAACCTGCATTAATTTGTTTCTGAACTTCTTCTTTGATCTTGTCAGCCATATCGGGGACGAGTCCTTCTCAACTTTTGCTTAATCGGCGGACATTCCGGTCTCAACGGTAAACGATGCTCCACAATACTGTTGTCCAAACCCGGCATATCTTGGTAGGACCAAGCAAACACATCAACATACTCTTTGAGAAGCTCCAACATTTTCTCTTTGACCTCTGGGATAAGCAAAGCTCCGACATTGACTTCCTTTTTATCTTCTTCATCACCCAAATTGACCAACTCTACAGGTTCTTCAAACGGCTGAATAATCTTTTCATCGTGCTCAAGCAGACGGGAAATTTCATCCGGAATCTCTTCACTATCCTCTTCTTCGGCTCTGAACACAGGGAATTCAAAGTTGGGAGAGGGCATAGGATCATTGTTTTCGATGGTTAAGTCATGGATTAATCTGCACATATGATTATGCTTTATTTTAGAAATCGATTAATATGAATGTTGTACAAATGAAACAAAATATTATTATATTTTCCTATTACTACCAATTAATTTTCATTACTATTTCCCAGAAAAAGTGAAAAATAAAACAGTAGTGGACAAAATAACATTTTTATTCATTGAAGGGAAACACTTGAAACAAAAGGCCCATACATTTCTCTTTTGCCTTGGGCAGAGCAAAAGGATTTATTTTTATCATAGCCCGACACAAAATACTTTTCGCCTTGGGCAGAGCAAATTTTTCAAAAAACAAAACAAAACATTACTCGGAAATGTGCACCACAACAGGAACATCAACAACAATCCAGTTTTGGCAAACCACTCCATGCGTCACAAAATCGGGTAAATCCTCCTCGGAATCGTCTTCTACGATAGCATCAACCTCAGGGGGAGTCGGATGGATAAAACCTGCACTTTGGAAAACCTCTTGAATCAGACGAGTAACCACTTCTTGCTTGACTCTTGCAGACACGGGACAAAAACCAAGACCTTCTCCAGATTTGTTCTCGGGAAAAGTCAACACCTGGCCCCAACCTTCAGCCGAACCACTTTCAACCACTCGTCGCGCATCCTCAAAAGAAGAAATAGAGGTCCCTTGCTTCCTCACTTCATTCTTAGCAACAGGTAGAGCTTGGAATTGGGTTCCAACGTCCTCATCAGCATCAATAAAAGAGAAAGATGACAAATGGCTTACCACCATAGCCTACTCTCCACCAATCATCACCAGCTTTCCATGTCTCACAAACTTCAATCTCTGATGGAGCGTGGAAGTGACTGCCCCTGCGTCATGGATCCATGGAAGACCCAATAGGCAACTGTAGGCAGCACGAATATCCATTACTTGAAAAGTAATCTGAAAAGTATGAGGACCAATTATTATAGGAAGATCCACTTCACCAATGACAGTCTTCCTAGAACCATCAAACGCTTTAACAATTACCCCACTGGGTCTCATGGGAGCACCTGGATATGAGAGTCGGGATAATGTAGTTTTGGGCATTACATTTAACGACGAACCTGTATCTACCAACACACTTGATAAAGTATCATTTCCACAACTTATTGAGATATGCAAAGCCATATTATGGTTCCTTCCCTCCTCCGGAAGCTCTTCATCACTGAAACCAAGATTGTTACACGAAGTAATATTTCCCACAATTCCATCAAATTGGTCAACCGTCACATCATGATCCACGAACGCCTGGTCCAAGACTTTCATCAAAGCTTCCCTATGGGCACCAGAATCTCTCAGTAAAGCAAGCAAAGAAATCTTGGAAGGAGTTTGCAAAAGTTGGTCCACAATCTTATATTCACTTCTCTTGATGAGCTTTAGAATCTCATCATCCTCAGGGTGTGGGATAGGTTCATTGGATCGGCCTATCTCAACCCTTGGTTCAACATTTCTCACTGGAATTTCTGCCGGTATGGGCCTCCTGATTTGAACTTCTGGTCTCTTCAAAGGTACTGCTGCAAAGACACGTCCACTTCTCGTAACTCTACTCACATCAGCAATGTTAACAAAAGACGGCCTCGTCGGTATAGGGACTTCTACCCCATTCTCAATCATTGTGGCATTATACTTATACGGTACAGCTTGGTCTGAGTTGTAAGGCACATGACCAGGTGGGTAAATGGTCAAAGGAGCAACAGGTGCAGTCTGACTGTCGTAAACGATCTCTACTGATTCAGGCAAATTGAATTGTGGTACTATAACATTCACTTCATCCTCCGGATTTCTGTCATAGGTAATAGTGATAACCCTCTGGTCTAACAACTTTTGAATATCCTCCTTCATAATAGGGAAATCAACCTCTCTTGAACAAAATTCACAAACATCATAATCATGCTGATGCCTAACAAAGGCAAGTCTTCTCAAACTCTGATGTAACCTGATCAACGACTCTCTTATGTGTTCAACTTGAAAAACTCGAAACTTTCCCGGACAACCTTCCACCATATTCACTGAAGCTGCCCCATGTCGAGGCAAAGGATTATCTCTAACATTTGGATTAACATCCTTGAACGACAAGATACCATTCTTAATCAATCTCTGCACGTCCGCCTTCAGAGCAAAACAATTTTCAAGGTTGTGCCCCGTCGACCCTTGATGATATTCACAAAACTGATCCGCCTTGTACCACGGGGAAGTACTATTTGGTGCGACGGGAGGAGGCTTCGTCGTTATGAGGTTCTTTTTGATAAGAGCAGGGAACAATTCAGTATAAGTCATAGGAATGGCATCGAACTACGGTTTTCTTGGAGAACGGTTCTGATTGTTGAATGGATAAGCCTGTTGTCGAGGCTGCTGCTGAAATGGCCGTTGTTGAGTTGGTGGGGTTTGATGAGCTGGGGTCATCAAAGCTGGGCGGACAGCCGGAATGACTGCCGCGACGTGAGAGTAACCTCTCCTCGGTCTCCCTGGGAACAATGCACTGACATCCTGTTCTTTTCTTTTCGGGAAAACACTTCCAAACTTCTTAGTACTGCTAGACGGACTTCCTTCTTTAACCAAACGCCCTTCACGAATCCCTTCCTCTAACCACATGCCCATGCTTACCATTTCGGTGAAGTCACTGGGTGCGATGGCGATCATTCTTTCATAGTAAAAGGAACCTAAAGTCTTCAAAAATATCTTCGTCATCTCTTTCTCCTCAAGAGGAGGATAGATTTGAGCAGCAATTTCATGCCACCTCTGGGCGTATTCCTTAAAAGATTCTCTGTCTCTCTGCGACATCGCCCGGAGTTGATCCTTGTCTGGTGCCATGTCAACGTTGTACTTATACTGGTGGACAAAAGCTTCGCTAAGATCGTTGAAGTTGCGGATCCGAATGCTGTCTAAACCCATATACCACTTTAGAGCAGCACCCGTCAAACTGTCTTGAAAATAGTGAATCAACAAGTCATGATCATCGGAATACATAGACATCTTTCTCACGTACATAGTCAAATGACTTCGAGGACACGAATCACCCTTATATCTTTCAAAGTCTGGCACTTTGAATTTTGCTGGAATCTTGACATTCGGAACTAAACAAAGGTCATGCGTGTTCTTCCCAAACAGATCCTTCCCCTTTAACGCTCTGAGCTCCTTTTGCATTTCTTGGAATTGGTCTTGAAACTCTTCCATTCTATCAAAAAGACCCAAACTTTCGGCAGGCTCGGCAGGATAAGTAGGTTCATTCAAGTATGGCACGGAGTGAACCACAGGAGCGACAGTTGTCATTACCGGTTGCAGAAAAGGTGTTACAGACGGGATTACCGGCGGCATGGCAGTTGTCTCTGGTTGAGGAAGAGACAAAGCAGGTTGAAACAAAGGTTGTCCGACAGGTTGATACCCCTCTGGCACAAAGTTATAAGGAATTCCCCACAGAAAACCTTTCGGCATCTGATGTTGAAGCGGAGAGTTGATTTGAGTCACAGATGTTGGAACAGTGACAATCTCGGAAACCACAGTAGTTGAAGTCTGAATCTCAGCAGCCGTAGTCGATGGCTGATTCTGAACAGCCACCAAACTTTCCACTAGCGCAGTTAACTTTTCCATACCGACACGAAGGGTAGCGACCTCCTCACGAAGCTCATGGTTTTCCTGTTCCAGATCTTCCATCTTCCTCTGACGATAGGCTCGAGTATCGTATCGATGAGACAGCTTGACAACCTTTGGAGTGGAAAAAGAAACAAGGATAAGACTCTAGAAAACATGTGAAGTGGAATGTTGAATGATGCATGATGTGTGATGCAAATGATGATTCATTTTAATAGTTTTTCAAGGAACTTCAATAATTTTGCACACATCAATGGTAAAGGAATTTGGAACAACAAAAACTCAATCCATTAATCAAAAGCGGTAAATTACAACTTACAACTTTGGAATAGTCAAAACAATAAATTACACTTTGGGATAACAACCCAATAATAAAAGCAGTAAACTACAACTTTGGAACATGAAGCCCATAATAAAAGCAGTAAATTACAACTTTGGAACATGAAGCCCATAATAAAAGCAGTAAATTACAACTTTGGAACATGAAGTCCATAATAAAACAGTAAATTACAACTTTGGAACATGAAGTCCATAATAAAACAGTAAATTACAACTTTGGAACATGAAGCCCTTTTACAGAGTTTTACAAAATGACATCAATAAAATAAAACTAAAAGCTAAAGATCACTCAGAATCATCAGATGAAGGACCAAATACCAACTGTAACCGGAGCTTCCTGATCTTCTTCTCATAAAAGTCTTCCATCTCTTTCTTCTCAGCTACCAGTCGATCAATGATTTCCTTTTGTGGATTAGGAACAAGAGCAACGCTTACCGAACCTTCCTTCCTTCTCCTCCTTTCACCAGCATACTTCCTCAGTAAAGCATCCTTTCGACGAAGTTTCTCATCATGATCAATGAACCAGCCGTCTTGAATAAAGAGTAAATCCTGCTATTCCTTTAGCTGTCGAGCCAGGACCCGATTCTCATATTCAGACATATTGTATTTTTCTTTCCAAGCATCTCTCTCGGACTTCATCCTAGCCAGATTTCCTTGGTATTCTCCCATATTCTCGATATGGATAACAACAGATGACGATGCAACGGTAGGGAATAAAGGTTTCTCAAGTTTATAGGGCATCTTGAGAGTGCAAGCCCTAGCACGGACCCATTGTAGATAAGGCTCCAACGAAACGGCACCCCTATGTCCTAACATATCTCTCCCTTTCCTATGGATGTGGCGCCAAGCTCCTTCGATCTCCCTCTTAGCTGCCTGGTGATCTTGTCCCTCTTGTAGAAAGAAACCACTCACATGGATGTTGTTTGGCTTGTCCCTCATCGGGTATCCAAACTGACGGCGCGCGAGAACAGGGTTATAGTTAATTCCACCTTTCGTACCAAGAAGGGGCACATTAGGAAAAGCACCACAGCTATCGATAATCTTCACGTCATAGTAAACTCGATTATACCAATCAATGTCGAAATGAGTGAGAGTCATAATTTTTGGCGCCCATCGCGGCTCCTTCTCGAGATCCCAGAAAACATCAGACCCAGGTAGATGAGAAACATACCACTGATACAGCAATGGTGCACAACAAATAATCATCCCTCCTTGATAAGAGTTTCGAAGATGGATGAAGTAGTAGGTATCTCCTAGCAGCGTAGGGACCGGATTTCCAATCAAGAAAATTCTGATGGCGTTGATATCCACAAACTTACCAACGTTAGGGAACAAGAATAGACCATAAGCGAGCAAAGCAAAGACGTCTTCAAAGGCGATAGTATCTTTTATCTCAGCGAAATGGCGAGCTTTTCTCAACAAAAACTGCGCAGACAAACCTCGGATTCCCCCTTTTGTAGTCATGTTCTCCTCTATCTCTGATTTCTTCAAGTGGGTGATGGTCGCTATCTCGTGAGATTTGGGTTCCTCTTCTAGGCCAGAAAAAGGAACACAGTCGGTGATCGGCAGACCAAGTATGTAGGAGTACTCCTCTAAGGTGGGCATCAACTGATAATCTGGAAAGGTGAAACATCGGTACAAAGGATCGTAGAATTGGACCAACGTATTAAGGATGCCTTCCTTCATCTTGCGCTTCATGAGAGGTATAATGGACCCATACTTTCTCTGAAAATCCGTCGGGTTCTCGATCTCAGGAATTAAACTCTTCAGTTCTTCGATCTCGGGCTCCTTAAAACTAAAACTTCGAGTGTTTCTCCTTCCAAATTCCATAGTACCTGAGATGTCTGCAGAAATCATTCCTAAGTCCCTTGAAAACAAGTTTTTCACAAAAATGTCGATGAATGCATGAATGAATGATAATGCAACAGTTACACACAGGCTTGCAAACATGGGGTTCAAAGGTTCAACGTTCAGCATGGAGTCGAGGGTAAAGCCCACCCCAAGGTATGTACTAACGGTTCAATCACACCTGTAAGACAAGGTTCTAAGAGTTCCCAGAGTCTACATTCCTCCTTCGGATATTACCAACGTCTTGATTACTCAATAATTAGCAATATTCTCAAGAGAAACTCATCTGAGCGTAGCATCGCATAACAACTACTTCCGAATTACTCCGTTATAGTCTCCGCGCTACACCTAAAAAGGCCAAGATGGGTTGGGGTTCTACGGTTCTCAATTTCTCTGGCTCCTAGGTCGAATATAATAATGTCTTCCCGATTACTCGGTAAACAAATATTAAGTTCAAGAGGGCCTTCCATTGAGTGGGGGATCTCATGCCTCCTTCTTCGGGATTACTCCCTCAAAGTTAACATGACTGTACCGCCCGTCCTATTCCTAAGTGTAACTTAATCCGGGTATAGGATTCGTCCTTTGCAAAAAACCCAAACAACCCCAATTTAAACACATAATCAAACAAATCAAATAATAATAAAACAGATAAGACAAATTAGGCTTAACCCACTTAGGGATGGACCAACAAGAGGTCAATCTTTCCCCAGCAGAGTCGCCAATTCTGTAGCGATAAAAAATGTAGCGGGGTAAATCGGAGATCGAATTATTGATTAATTCGTCTCACAAAAAGCAAGAGTCGCCACCGCGCTTTATTATTTCACAGGGAAAAGGGAAAAGAGCGAAATAAAACCCTAAGTATGCAATGTAAAATAATACTTTTTAAAAGTAATAAAAATACAAGGCGTTTTGAAAAGAGATCTATGGTTCGGGGGTTGGTTATACAGTGGGAAGGTATTAGCATCCAATGTATCTATAGTACTCTATAGGAACCTTTTGAAATATCTGTTTATTAAAATGTTCGTTTGTTTGATCGAAATAAATTGTTTTGGCCGAAAAGGGGTACGGACGGGTTTTTGAAGATACGACGACCTAATGTCGAAGTTTTGGCTTAAAAGGTATCAATTTTTGAAAAGATTGAGTTTTGGGGGAAATTGTCTTAAGTTTTAATGAAATGCAAAATGTTCGCGTGATTGTACTTGAGGACATGAAGTCAACAAATTTAATCGTTTTTCCCTTGGATTAAGAAGTAAACAGGATAATCAAACAGACAATTATGTGGATAATGACTAAATAGCTAAGTGATATGTGAACATGTATTTTTTATATTTTTATCTAATATTAATAACGCAAGAGAATTAATTAAATAAAATGTTTTTAATGTTTTTATATTTTTATGTTTGTATTAGTATTAACTAAAGCGAGGGAAATAATTTAAAGAAAATAACATGTTTTTTAATTTTAAGTCATTTTTATTTTTTATATATTTTTTAATATTAATAAAAAGTATTATTTTAGAATTATTAAATGATTTTAAACTAAATTAAAACTTAAAAGATACTAACTTAAGTCTAATTAAAAAAAAGGGAATATTAAAATATTTAATTAAAACCAAAAGCTAAACTTAATAAAAATTGGTCAAATACTAAAATGTTTTAATTAAACTACATCTCTTATTGATTAAGTTCTATTAATTAACTAAATTAAAACTCTCTAAAAAAAAAAAGCTAAAGAGAACAAAATAGGAAAAAAGTGTTGAGAAATAAAAGGGGTAGAAACATAATCAAAACATATGGGCTAAAAGGTTTGAGAAGGCCCAATCAAGAAAGCAGAAACTGGGGTGCATAAGGAAAACGTGGGCTCTTAGGCAGGAAATGGTGAGGCCCAATTTCATTAATCTGTTTAGGGTTAAACGCGTTTTAGCTTTGAAAGAAAGGGATTAGGGTTTTTGGACAGAAGCGGCGCTTGCTTGCTTATCTTCTTCGTTCGCGTTCTTCTTCGCGTTGCTCGCTTCTGACTTGCCTCTGAGTCCCTTGCCACGGCCACCAATATCTCAACACTTATATTCCCTCCAACAAGAAGGCTTAGGGCGACGGAATTACGGTACGATTTCATCTTTTATTTCGTTGGTTTCATTACTGCATGTTATAGTCTTTGATCCATTTTGTGATTCTGATTTCGTTTTATTTATGGTTGTTGGAGGTGCTTGAAAGAAAAAGAGCGCGAAATGTTACCTGGAGACGGAGGAGGGAGGTTGAGTGTGCGTAGGAGGCCGAACGGCGAGGGATACGGCGGAGGCGCGCTAGCTACTTGGCCCTGGTACTCTGTTCTTTCCTCTTCTTGCTTACTGTTGACCTTGGCTTTGCCTACTTTTATTTGACTGTACACCTTGTGATGCCTTTTCCTTCTTCTTCTTCTTGCCTGTTGCCTTGAACGTTTATGTTGCCTTGAACGATTGCTTTGATGTTTTGCTTCTGTGGCTTTCTTATGTTGCCTCTGAATGCTTGAATGTTGCCTTCGTTAAGACACTTCTCTTCTTCTTCTTTGCTCACTTCGGTTGCCTTTTTTTTTATGGTGGCCTATGATGATATATCTGAGGCCTTGTGGTTTGGACAGTTTCATGTAGGTTTGCATTGTTCTGGTATTTCTGATTTTTGGCTTTGGATGTTGGTTATGGTTTCAACAGGTTTGGCCTTGAGTTTACTGGTTTTACTGGTTTATTAGGCCATTCCAGGTTTTGTGAAACAAGGCTTTGGTGATGGTTTGAGGTTGATATTAGTTTGATGGTTTATGCAGGTTAATGGTTTTGAAGTGGTATACTGTTTTATTGGTTTTAGGCCAAGGTTTTAAAGGTTTTGCAGGTTTGGAATGGAAACAGGTTTGTAACAGGTTCATGGTTTAGGCCATGGTTATGTTACAGGTTATTGTTTGTGGAAAGGGATAAGGCTTTTGGTGGAGATAACAGGTCTTATGGTTTTAGGCCATAAGGTTTTGAAATGGTTATTCTGGATTTTTTGGTATTACAGGTTCTTTTAAACAAGGCTTTTGCTTTAAGACTTGGTTTTGTATTTTGTTTGACAATTTTGGAGTGTTTAAAAACTTTTTTCAGGTTGTGAACTCTTGAATTTTTTTAAAGGGTTTTGGTTGTTGTATCCGTTGGTTTGGCATATGTTTGATGGCTCAGGTTTGAATATTTTTTATATTTTCTTTGATGCCTCTGCACATTACTGCTTCAAACGGTTTGTCTCTATTCCTATTTCATGCTTTCTCTTTTCTCTTACTGGATGCTGCTGATTTGTTTTGTAACTCTTTCTGCCTAAACCAAAACCTGTAAAACCACACTTTCTTCTCTCTTCTCTCTCTTAAGTACATTTGACATTAAAATGATATGTACTTTACTTGTTCTGAAAAAGTAGGCTGGAAAATGATGAGAAAAATGGAAAATATACTTTGCTTGCATATTGGTTTAAACTGCATATTTTCTTTGTCTACTGCATGGTACAACAAAGCCTTATGTATTTTGGCCTCGTCCTATATTGTGGCATGTTTACGTTAGACTTGCTTGGGAAACTTGCATATGCTGTTTGTATTATGCTTTTGAAATATGCATGGGATTTGTGGAATATGCAGTTTTGACCAAAAATTGAATTTATGCATATTGTTTTGAACTATGCAGTGGGCTTTTGAAAATGCAATTGATTTGAAAAATGCAATTTTTGACAAAAAATGAATTTGTGCATATTTAAATTTGTGCATTCATATTTGTTAATAAAAATTCATCCCTTTTTGTGAACCGGGAGAAATCCCGTGATTTGCAAAAAGGGTAAAACTGATTCCATCCGTTTGCTTTTAATGATGAACACTAAAATAATTTTCTGCTTTTAATTATTTGTTTACTTCTGACTTTTTCTTTAATTCTTTTTGCAGGTAAAATTAAATGAGCAAACAAAGAAGCATTGGATAGAAGATGAAGATTTAGGACTTAGAAAAATTAGGATAGCTTTTATTTCATTTTAAACATTGTAAAAATTATCGTTGTAAATACGTTGTGAATAAATACGGTATTTAAACAACAATTGTAACAATTAGAATAAAATGAATAAAATTCTATTATTTCCCAGTTAATTATTTTCTTCTTTCCAATTATTTATTTATCGTTTATAATTCTTTAAATTATATAATAACTGAAAATCAATTTCAATTACTTAAATTCAGAATAATAAACAAATAAATAAACATCATTGATCAATTAATAACTTCAATTATTTACTTCATTATTTTTAATTCTTCTAAATTATAATAACTGAAAATAAAATTTCAACTATTTAAACTTAGAACAATAAATAATTAAATAAACATTGCTTGATCAATTAATAAACTCCTTTTCAAATGTTTATTTCATTATTCATAAATCTTTAAATTATATAATAACTGAAAACAAATTCCAATTATTTAGATTTAAGATAATAAATAATTAATAAACATTGTTTTAGCATTTATCAGTTAATAAATTTAGCGTTCAAAAATAAACAGCTCTTGACTTGAAAAAGTTATGAATTTAAAAACTGCTTTGAAAGTTGATAAAAACAGGTCAAAACCCTTGCAATATAATGATGCAGATGGGAGATGGTATCTTAGGTCAAAATTTGGGGTACAACAATATGCATAGTTATTATTTACATGCCATGAATAAAAAGTTTGAACCATGAGAAGTTGGCAAACCGTGAGTTGTTGGAGAGGGAGTTCCTGTGTACTTTGGCCTTCAAGAAGGGATGGGTTGACTTGCTGAGAGTCTCAGGAACGTGAATGGATGGCTGGAAGTGATTGAAATTGGTTGGAGAAGGAGATCTCAAGTTGCACCACTTTGAATAATTTTGAAAATTTTCTAGGGTTTTTGGAGGCAACAACATGCGTACTTGTACTTCTGAAGGGTTGTGCTTATGTAGTATATCACATTAGGTCAACAAAAGTGGAGGAAAATCCAAGCTTTCATGAGAAAATATTTTCTTTCAATTATGTGATTTTTTTATTACTTTTTCTGACCAAATCAAATCTTCTCTTCTCTCCACGAAATTTCCTTGATATGCCAACACATTTTGCCCATTATTTGATGAGAAAAAGATTCCAAATCAAATCTTACATCATTTCTATTATTTATTTATTTAATTTTGAATTTTAATGAATAAAATATCAAAATAAATAGCACAAATAATATAATAATTCATGGGTGGGCTTAGAGACTGTGGACCGTGTTAGAAACAAGTTTCAAACATGAAAAGATGGGCCCATTTGGAAAAAATCAAGTTTGGTCAATATTGGCTTCATGCACTTTTCCAAAAATTAGTCAACTTTAGCAATGCATATCTCTCATTTTTAACCCTAATAGGGTGTTCTTGGACTTTTTTGATATCTTAGGGTGTCCTCTAAACAACCCTTTTGGTTTCATCACAATTGGATCTTCCATATTCATGTAAGGAGCTTTGACCCAAAAGGTGTTTTTGTTGACTTTTGAAAGGACCTATAATGTATGATCTTGTATCCTTTAACTGGGGAATTTCTTGAACTTTATGGATGAATAGAAGTAGTAGGGAATTGGATTCTATTCAAAAGGAGCCTTGGTGAAATTTTTTCTGATGAAGTATGAGAAAGTTATGCCTGGTCAAAGTTTGGTTGACTTTTCCTATAGAAACCCTAATTTGCAATTTTTGACTTTTGATGAGCTAGGAGAATTTATTGAGGAATCATGATCAACCCTTGATAAAATGATGGATATCACTTCAAAAATTTTATGTTGACCAAAAATCTTGAAGTTTGACTCTATATAGGCCACAATTGACTTTTGACATAGTATAGTTGATTTTCAGGCATTTGAGCAGTTGACTGAGAAAACTTGTTATGCAAGGCATAAAATTTGACAGGGATAACCTTGAGGACATATTAGGACCATGTAAAACATTTTAGACCATTGTAGTTCACACATCTTGATGAAAACTGAAACCCTAGTTGGAAGGCCAATGCTTAGGAGGAGAATTTCTCTGATCAATTCTTGGTCAATCTAGAGCAATTGAGGACCTCTAGGAGTATGTCTTGTGTGAAAATGGGAGGGTAAATTTTGGGGTATAACATCATATTTATCAATTTATCAAGTTTGGATCACAATTCCTCAAGGAAAGTGTTCCAATCATCAAAGGGGCAAAATGGTCAAAATTAGGGTTTTAACTGAGAATAACTGATTTTTGACTTTTGACCTAATACATGACCTATTAACTTGAGGAATAATATTAAGGATTCAAATACAACATCTTTACCTAATTCCATGGTTCGATTCACTTCTCAAGATCAAAACAGTTGATAGTTGAAATTTGGTCAACTGATGAAAAAGCCAACTGATACACCAAAAGTCACACTTTGACTTTTTGGTCAACATTAAGTTTCAAAGATCAAGATTCATCAAGACATTATAAATCTTGATCATCAAGAATCAAGAGAGTCAAAAGTCAAACTTTTCAAGACTTATAAAAATTTCTAAGTGTTTTAAACCTTGATAATTTCACTACTTCATGACCTTTTTTCACCAAGATGAAAAATGATTCAAAGAAAACTTTCAACATAAAAGTTGTAGATCTTGATAAATTCTACAACTTGGTATTAGAGGGTGGATGTCAAAAAAATGCTTAGATTTGAATATATAAGCCCATGAAGTCATGACATTTTCATAAAAACACTTAGTGAAAATTTTGACAAGGTTAGGAAGATTTTTTACCTAACTTCTTGGCCAATTTTCACCTAGTTCCAATTTGATTTTGTTAAAATGGTCAAAATGAAGGTTGTATACAATTTTTCAAGATTTCTAAAATTTCCAAGAACTTGAAGAGATAATGTTTGAGCTAATAGAATCGAAGACAAGAAGTTAGGAATCCATTCTTAAATTATAAGTCATTTTTGTGATGAACACTTGACCAAATCTAATGGCCATGTTGCATAATCTTGATTTGCAGGCTTCTAACTTGCAATTCACTCCTTAATTAATTTTTTACACAACATTTCCATTCTTGAAAAGTTGCTTTAATCACTAAGTCAACTTGTATTGAGCTTTGGACTTGTTCCTTCTGCACATGCTTCATCTACAAAGTCAGATAAACATGTTTAAAGTTGGTAACCACTCTATATAGCCTTGTACCATGCCTTAGAAAGATGTTTGTCAAGCTTGCTTCCAAAACAAGTTAAAAATCCATAACATGTGATGTTTGTTTTCTGATCATTTCAATCCTCCAAACCTCTTGCTTATAAATATAGGCCATCTTTGCAAGCCAAAAAATGATTTTACAAGCCTTGAAACTCCCTCAAATCAGAAATTGCTCTAAAAACACCATTGTTGTGTCATTTCTTCCTTTGAAAATCCATCTCACAATCCCCTCGTGCATTTTCCATTTTCATCAATCACCAAGCTTCTAATACACATATAGAGACAATAAACACCTGCAACACAACTGTAACACCATTTTCCTCATCTTCCATTTTTCAAAAATAGTTGCCTGCATGTTGACTTCTCCAGCACGATTCAACCACCCTCAATCCAAAGTAAGCATTGCAATAGCTTCCCGGAGGTTTAAGGAAGCTAACCCGGTCATTACAACACCTTGAAGGTTGCTCAAACTTAAAACACGATCTTCATCTGCAAGGTGAGTTTTCTGAACTTCTATCTCTTTATACAAGCATAATTTGGCTTCCATTTTCAAAGATAAAATGTAGGCATCATAGCCCAGAAACTAACCATGTACTTAGAATTTATTTATGTTGCCTGAGTAGTGTGAATTTTGAGTTTGAACTTTCTGAAAAATTAGGTTAGAATTTGGTACCATTTAAAATTCATGCTCATCTTTGATCCATTGTTTAAGTTAGTTACATATTTAAAATCATGGTGAAATTTCTAACAAGTTTGATGTTTATAATTTCTAAAATGATTGAGAGATGAGAAAGTTACAAAGCTCTGGTTATGGCACGAGGAAGAAGATGAAGATTTGTTAAGATGAAATCTTACCCTTCTAGATATAGAAGTAACTTTGAACCTACTTATTTTTATTGTGGTATTGTTGGCCATACACCTAATGCTTGCTATGTTAGAAACTTTAGTGTAGAAAGTGGGTATTATGTGTGGGTTAAGAAGGGAACTAACTATGATGGATCCAAAGAACATTGGATACCAAATCAAACTTAATTTGTTTTGTAGGTATGCTTGAAGACCACATGTAATCTTTGGTATCTTGATAGTGGTTGTTCAAAGCATATGACGGGAGACATACACTAACTTTCGAATCTAGTTCAAGTCCAAGGATTATCTCACATATGGGAAATACCTTAAAGGAAGAATTCTTGGCATTGGCAAAGTTCATACACTAACTTTCATATCCATTGAAGATGTACCTTATGTTGAAGAACAAAAGACAACTTTGTTGAAAAGGCTTCAAATTCGTCAAGGATGAATGATTTATGAAGTCACTTTTAAGGTAAAACTCATAAGTAAAAATTGTTTTTATGTTTATAATTTCATTATATATTTTAAGGATTTTACCATCCATTTTTTAATGACAAATGGGGAGAAGACACACACAATATATATATATATATATATATATATATATATATATATATATATATATATATATATATATATATATATATATATGTGTGTGTGTGTGTGTGTGTGTGTGTGTGTGTGTGTGTGTGTGTGTGTGTGTGTGTGTGTGTGTGTGTGTGTGTGTGTGTGTGTGTGTGTGTGTATGCTTGTCTCTAACTATTGCAGCCCAAAGAAAGGTGCAAATTCTCTATGATTCAAGGGAGAACTTTGATCAAGATGGAGTTATAAAAGATAGGGGGAACATTCATATAAGATTTTCTCATTATTTCTAAAAGAGTCAAGCATCTTCAACATTATTTTTTGATGAAGATATCTACTACGTGCATTTAACAAAGGATGAGAAAAAGCATCATGAAGCAATATGGCTATGCTTAAGCTTTCAATATTATTACATATATTTTGTCCATTTTTTATTGCATCTTTCCCTTCTTTTTGATAATGTCAAAGGGGGAGAAGGATGTTATACTTTATGCTTGTGTATTTCCTTGTCTTAATATTTTAAGGTACAAAGAATCCTTCAAGATGAGCAAATCCAAATGATTTCAAAGCTTCTCATACAAAGGGGGAGTTATACATCTCAGGGGGAGAAATTTCTTTTCGGAAATTACAACGCATCAAGCAAGATCGTTTGTCATCATCAAAAAGGGGGAGAATGTAAAATCAAGCTTCTCAAATGCACTTTTGTTTTGATGAAGACACATCATGATTGTCAAAGAAGGAAAAGATTATTTATCAAGCTAAAAGCATCTGTGGATAAAGTCTTTGGTTCAAGCACTTAGCAAAATTTCAAGGTATAATGACAATACTTAATTTGAACTTAAGACATAGATGCTCAATGGTCAAAAGAAATATTTTATATTGTCCAAATCCTTACTCAAGTTTTTCTAAGCTAAAAATAAATTTTTACTTGAGTGCAATCGATTTGCATATTGGTGCAATCGATTGCATGCTTCATTTTTTCAAAACATTTCCTACTGTTTCTAAGTGCAATCGATTTGCATGTTTGTGCAACCGATTGCACTCAATAAATTTTTGCTACTGACTTCAAATGCAATCGATTTACACACTTGTGCAATCAATTGCACACTCAAAATATTTGAATTTCTAGCTGTTGAAACCCCGTGCAATCGATTTACACAAAGGGTACAATTGATTGCATGCTGAATGATTTTGAAAAACAGCAGCTTTACACATGCCGTTCATAACACCAATTCATGGAAACCTTTCACTAAATCTTGGCAATTGTTCATGATTAATTTACATAACTTTATGCTGTTTCAAAAGGGTGCTATGAACATATAAATACTCATTTTCAAAATCATTTTAAACACCTATTCCAATCATATTTTTTGAATTTACAAATATCAAACTCAAGCTTTTCTTCACTTTTATACACAAAGTTTTTCTGCACACTTTCACATATTGTCAAACAGAAAACTTTGAGCATTATATATCTTGAGTCATTGTATACTGTTATCATTGGAAGAGAAGAACAATTCATTGATAAAATCACTCATAGTGATTATTACACTACAAACTCACTCAAATTAAATATTGCTATATACTTGCTTATTTTTCAGGATTATTGAAAATAAGTTCAAGTGATTTTGAAATCTTGTTTTTCTAGGATTGTTGGATACAAGTAAAGTCACTTTGAGAGGATTGCTCTCATTGTTGACATAGTGAAAATCCAAGAGGATTGTTCTTGGTCCAAGAGGATTGTTCTTGGTGGTTTTATTGGTTAGAGTCTTGTATAGAAGGACTAGGGTGTATTGTCTAGAGATATAACAATAAGGAAATCTCTTTCATGTTAAAAGGGTTTGATGCGGTGGGAGAACTGACTTGAGGTTTTTGCAAATGTTGCAGTTAGCAAGAGTCGCCACCGACTTTTCTTTTATCCAAAAGGAAAGGTAAAAAAGCACAGGAAAGACCTTTGAGATGTTTTCTTGAGTTCGGGGGGTAGATTATGAAAAGGGAAGGTATTAGCACCCTTTTCATCCATGGTTTTCCATGGGCTCTTAGTTACTTGTTTAGATCACTTGCTTTGCTTTTGCAATTGTTTGAAATGGTGCTTTGTGTGGTTTTGAAAGTATTTTGAAAAGAGGCCGTCGTTTAGGCAATCTTTGTAATGATTCTCGTTCGTAAGAATGTATACAAAGATGTTTGTCTTTTGAAAAATGTTTCAATATTTTGAAAGTTGTTTGGAAAATGTTTTGGAAATGTGTTGTGTGTTTTTGAAAATAGCAAGGATTGTTTGCAAATTGATCAAGTAACTAGAAGAATTCTACCTACTCAAAAGTCTTTCTTGTGCATTTTTATTCCTTTGATATTGTTGATTTACCATTGATTTGGTAAACAACCCTATCTTTGGATGTTAAACGGGACGAGCGTGGGTCATCGTATGACCATGATAGCAATGGTGCCAAGTATCTTAGCAAGTTTTGAGGGACTAAGATCATTTTGTTTTTAGGCAACCTTTTGATAGCGTCATCGAGGGACTATGATCTTTTGTTTTTGTTTTGTTTTGCCAAGATACTTAGCATGCATACCATGGCCATTTTTTAGGCAACAAAGTGGATGAAACCCTAGGGGTGATTGTGTGCAATGTGTTGTCATATTACATGCTTTTGTTTGTCTTGTATTAGGTAATTCTATTTGTTTAATTTTTTGTCTTATCATGCAAACCCTAATTTTACTAAACATGTATATAATGCGATAAATTGCGTAAAATAAATCTAAGCTATTACAACAATTATTATGGGTGGGGGGATACAAGTTTTTGAATGAGGATATTTGCACAAAATAAAACCCTAAAATACTATTACAACCCAATTGAATTTATTGTACAAAAAAATGAACAAACAAGTATTTAAATATGCAATAATATGTATTTATGCAAAATGTTTTGTAATTATTTTATGTATGAGAAAATAAAATTATTTAAGTCCTAAAAATAAGAAAAAAAATATTATTATTTTTGAAAGGGGAAACCCTAATTTTTTATTAAAGAAAATATACATTCTATACTTATTTTATTTTGTCTATTTTTATACAAGAGATAATAAATATTAAAAATTAAAATATGTATGAAAATAATATTTTATGTTTATGAATAATAAAAATAAAAATGGATAGTATTCTTTTATTATTTACAAATTATTTTAAGAAAATGATTTCCATTTATTAAAATAAAACTATTTTATATGTGGAAAAAATAATAAAAATAAAATAAAAATTGCAAAAAATTAAGAAAATATTTTTGTGTTTTTTTTAATGTTCAGAAAAAAATAAATGCAAGTCAAAAATATAAAATATGCAAGAAAAATGCAAAAGTATAAGAAAATAGGTCAGGGGGTGTAAATAGGAATATGGGGGGTGTGAAAAACAAAACAAGTAGGCCCAAGGCGCGCCAGGCCCAGGACACTTCATCCCTGTCCTCCAGCCTCCATACGCGCGTGTTTTTGCTTCAACCTGTATCTTGCTCTAGCTTGCATAAAATCAAAAACTTATAACACAAAAAATGTAGCTTATGATCTCACGATTCCAGTGATATAAAGTTTGTGACCTAACTATAAAAGACCAGGGAGAATTTCAGTGGCCCTAATTCCTGACCTAACTTTTTCATGAACTTCAAGCTTCAAATTCTCACTACTTAGTTAATATAAATGACAACTATGCATATGTACAACTTCAGCAAGTTAAGGACTACATTTTTTCTTCACAAATCGTGACTTAAGGATGCATAAATAAAGAGATAGAGATTTGAAAAATACCTTGTTCAACTGAGTTTGGATATGGCAATGTGGGGACTATGAGTGAGGCCTGAAGATCGTGTGAGCTTCCTTGAAGTTCCCTCAAGCTTTTCCAATGCTCAACTTGCCTTGAGGATGCTTGAAACTCCCTGTAGAAGTCAACCTGCAACCTTCCAAAATGAAAATGGTGATGTTTGAAATAGGGCTTACAGAACAAGGACAAGGGCTTGAATAGTTTAGGTAGGATGTATGTAAAGTGTTTGAAGTCTTGAGACAAGAAAGGCACGAGCCAAAAATGAAATGGCTAGTGTTTTGCAGAAGCTGCCCTGTTTGGGCAGAAAAATGTGTTTTCTATGTTTTGGGAAGGTTTCAGATGTTGTGCACTTGTGTATTTGCTTGTAACAAGTTTGTGAAGTTGTTTAGAATGATGCCAAGTCTTCTCTTTATCAGATGTACAAGCTCTCTTGACTTTTGCCACTTTTCTTGCTTTTGAAGAAAAGTGAAATGACTTGTGCCAAAGGCCTGTACAGGCTTGCATGCTAGCTGCAGAGAGTTGGTACAAGTTGCTTGTTATCTATGGAAAATTCCTGCATCCAAGGAACAAGTCCAAGGATGATAAAGTTGGAAAAGCTAGCTTTATGAAAATGGCAATGTACACTTGTGGCCATTTATGGAATTGTTCTTTGTACAATGCTCCAAAGGTGAAAACAAAGGCTTTAACCACTGAGTTAGCATTAAATAATGGAGTGTAGAAGGAGTTAGGACCTGTAATACAAAGTACAAGCATGCTAGGATCTGATTTGCAACTTGAACCATTGTGGAAATGGCTTGATCAAAAGTGACAAAATGCCATTTTCTCTTCTTCGATTCTCCCTAACCACAAATGATTTTGGAGAGTTCTTGGACATTTTGGAAAGCTTGTAACATTCTTTACAATCCATCTTTAAAATGAATTTTGAGATACCTCTTGAAACTAGGTGAAAAATGTCCATGAAGTTAGGTCAAAAACCTGCCTAAATTAGGACAAATTTTCACTAAGTTAAAAAGTTTATGGACCCTTATTCACAAATTCATATCTTGATATCCAAGCATATTTTGGGAAAACTTTGTGAATCAAAGTTGTAGATTTCATGGAGGACTACAACTTTCATGTTGGAAGTTTCCTTTGAATCCAATTACATCATGGTAAAAAAGTTATGAAAAGTTGGGAAAAAATAAGAAATTTTCCATACTTAGAAAAATTCTAAGTTATGAAAAATTTCAAATTAAAACCCTAATTTGCAATTTTAGGTTTCTTGGTCAACAAGTTTCACATTTTGACATATCTTGACGAAATATGACCCTTGGCACTTGATTTTGACCAAAAAGTCAAAGTTTGACTTTTCAGTGCACAGTTGACTTTTGATCAGTTGACTGCAAAATTCATCTGTCAATCCTATGCATTTGAGATCTTTTGAACTATGTGATTAGGTAAAGATGATGATATTGAGTCCTTGAAGTCATGTTTGAACCCAATTGGTCATTGGCTAGGTTAAAAAAATCAGAAATTTCCCTTTCTCAGTCAAAACCCTAATTTTGACCATTTTGCCCTTTTGATGATTTGATCAAATTTCTTGAGGAGTTGTGATCCAAACTTGATCAAATGGTACATAGGAGTCTAAAATGTTGTTGTGGATAAAAAATCATGAAGTTTGACTGTAAATTGGCCATGGTTGACTTTTTCCCCAATACAGCTGATTTTAGGCCAACTGTCCAATTAATTGAGCAAAAATGTGATTCAAGGCTTGAAACTTGGTATGAGCAATCTTAGGGGTCCAAGATGGTGTATGAAAGTCACATGAAGCATTGATGGTCCAAAAATCCTTGTGTAAACTCAAACCCTAATTTCAGGCTATCAGTGTAAGGTGAGGTCTTGAGCTGAGCAAACCCTAATCCTGTTTGGAGTCCAAGAAGTCTTGTGAGGAAAATCTTGATAAATGAGAGGGAAAATTTTGGGGTACAACAGCTGCCCCTGTTCAATCTTCTTGAACCTGAAGAGTTAGATTGGCGAGTTTTATCGTTCGTGACTCGAAGGTAAAAGATGATTGGACACTAGAGTGCCCGTAAATTTGCACTCGTCAAAGTGTAGTTGAGGAAATGGGCTTAATGATGCCATTTGGAGATGTGATAAAATATTATTGGAGTTGGGCTTAAAGATGCCATCCAAGAATGTTTGCTGAGTTGTAAGTTGTAAGTCAAAAGAATGAATATCAGAATGGTGTCTGTATCTGGAACGTATCTGAACTGTATCTGGAGACTGAATTTGTATGAGCAAGGGAATGGCGTCCGTGTCTGGAGCGTATCTGAGCTGTAACTATACTTGAATCTGAATGAATAACAAAATGACTTACGTGTCTGGAGTGTGTCTGTATTGTAGCTGAATCTGAAATCTGAATAAGCGATAGAATGGCATCCGTGTCTGGAGCGTATCTAAGCTGGGGAAAATCAGAATAAGTGACAGAATGGCAACCGTGTCTGGGGCGTATCTGAACTTGAAAATATGAATGATTGACAGAATGACTTCCGTGTCTGGAGTGTATATGGACTGTATCTTGATAGTTGAACTCTGAATGAGTGATAAAATGGCTTCTGTGTCTGGAGCGTATCTGTACTGTAATCTTGACCTGAAATATGAATAAGTATCAGAATGACTTCCGTGTCTGGAGTGTATATGTACTGTAATATTGACTTGAAATCTGAATAAGTATCAGAATGACTTCCGTGTATGGAGTGTATCTGTACTGTAATCTTGACTTGAAATCTGAATAAGTATCAGAATGACTTCCGTGTCTGGAGTGTATCTGGACTGTATCTGAAATCTTTGAACTTTGTTAATGGTAGCTGTTAATCTTATCCTGAAAAGGGTAAAATGTTAGCTGAAACACAAAGTTACGTCGCATGAAATGTATGATACAATAAATGTGCTTTATCAATGTTTATGATATATGAATGTAATGTATGCGCATGTAAGCTGATTTTCTGTATTGCTGAGGAAAAATAAATCCTTGATAGCTGGGGATAATAAAACCCTTGACTGCTGCCGGGGAAAATAAATCCTGGACTGCTGAGGATAAGAAATCCTGGGCGACTGTTGGGGATTAAAATCCTCGACAACTTCTGTGGGGATATAAAGATCCTTCATGCCTTGAAGTTGGAGTATTGACAAAATCTGTTGTGAGAGTAATGCCAAATTGCTTGAGAAATTTGCTTGGAGAATCTAGAGAATTTTGATGACTTCTACTGGGGATTACACAATGGGAATCCTTGCTCTGCTGGAGAATAAAGAAGACTCTGATGACTTCTGCGGGGATTTAAGAATGAGAATATTCATTCTGTTGAGGAGTAATGAAAACTTTGACAATTTCACTGGGGAATTAAGAATGAGAATCTTCATTCTGTTGGGGAATAATATAAACTCCGTGGGGAAGAAGGCTTACTGCTGGAGAGTAAGTTCAGGAGTTTTCGGTCATCTGCCACTCTACTGGGGAGTTATCCTAGATTGGGGAGAGACAAAAGTTAATTGTTATCTGATTGATTTCTAGGTTTCAAGATAACTTGATGGGGAAATTGGATTGACTGAAAAGTTTCCGATGGGGATTGATAGTTAGAAGTTTTGGCTCCACTGTGGATTGGGAGTTTAAAGTTTTGACTCGACTGGGGAAGAAGGTTTCAGCTCCGTTGGGGATCTGCAACCCAAAGTTTTTGCTCCGCTGGGGATTGGGAGTTTGAAGTTTTAACTCTGATGCAGATTAAGGTTTGAAATTTTAGCTCCGCTGGGGATCTAGATGATGTACTGTAGGGATTGCTCCTGGAATAGCCTAAAGACATTTTCCTATCTTTTCAACCTGTCAGTAATTGTTCTTTTTCATCCTGTTTATTTGTAAACAGTAATTATGTTCAAATGCATATGTTTATCAATGAATCATTGGACGTTTTTGCAAATAAAAACACAAGTGTAAAAGAAAAAGGAAAATGGTTTTCTGTACTTTGAAAGAGATATCTTTGTATTTACTTTGAATAAGTGTTTTGTATAAAGGAGACAGTCATCCTAGTAAGAAGATGGTGTCACAAAAGTAAGAAAAATTTATACAAGGAAAGATAGCTATGTGTGTAAAAATCCCATGGGGTTCCCGTTCTGCTATAGCCTTCGTATCTCCAAATTACTTGTCCATTTGCTGCTTTGTCCGAAGATGATTGGATTGATCAGAAGCTCAGAGTTTGTCTGTAAAGAGATTATCCTTAAAGTGATCCGACAAGACATAGTCATACGCTTTAATTCCCTAACTTTTTCCTGGACCGCCCTTTCGGGTTTTCAGTCCACCGGGAAACCCTTTTTTGCCCAAGTTGCCCTTTCGAGTTTTCAACTTGCCGGGTGTACAAATTTTTTTTTATCCCTAATTTTTGCATGAACCGCCCTTTCGGGTTTTCGATTCACCGGGATGCCCTTTTTTTTGCCTAGGTGTGTCAACCTAGCGGGTCATTTATGCATAGTATCTTTTGACTATGTCTGCATTCGCAGGGTACGGCAGGTCGTCGCCGTCCATGGTGGTTAAGATCATTGCCCCACCAGAAAAGATGTTCTTGATTACAAATGGTCCTTTGTAGGTAGGAGTCCATTTGCCCCTGGGATCACTTTGCGGCAAGATGATGCGCTTGATTACAAGATCTCCGACTTGATATGTCTGGCGTCTGACTTTCTTGTTGAAAGCCTTGATCATCCGTTTTTTATATGTCTGACCATGGCAAACAGCAGTAAGTCTCTTTTCATCAATCAAGTTAAGTTGATCAAGTCGGGTCTGAATCCAATCGTCTTCACTCAAACCAACATCCTTCATGATTCTCAAAGAGGGAATCTGAACCTCGATAGGTAAAACAACCTCCATGCCATATACCAAGGAATAGGGTGTTGCCCCAGTTGATGTGCGTGCCGTGGTATGGTACCCGTGAAGAGCAAACGGTAGCATTTCATGCCAGTCCTTGTAGGTGACTGTCATTTTTTGTATGATCTTTTTGATATTTTTGTTAGCAACTTCAATTGCACCATTCATCTTTGGCCGATAGGGGGATGAATTATGGTGTTGAATCTTGAACTGCTCGCACAAGGTAGTGATCATAGTATTGTTAAGGTTTGTACCGTTATCAGTGATAATCCTTTTGGGGATACCGTATCGGAAAATAAGGTTCTGCTTAATGAAGCGGGCAACAACATTCTTAGTAACGGATGCGAAGGAAGCTGCTTCGACCCACTTGGTGAAATAGTCAATGGCCACCAGGATGAAACAATGTCCATTGGATGCTGTAGGCTTGATCTCTCCAATCATGTCGATTCCCCACATAGCGAAAGGCCAAGGAGATGTTAAGACATTTAGAGGAACAGGAGGCACGTGCACCTTGTCTGCATAGATTTGACATTTGTGGCAAGTCCGGGAGTGTTGATAGCAGTCAGCTTCCATGATAGACCAGTAATAGCCTGCCCATAGAATCTTCTTAGCCATCGTATGCCCGCTAGAGTGAGTGCCGAAGGTACCTTCATGCAATTAAGCCATGATCTTTTCAGCTTTAAACTTGTCCACACAACGGAGTAGAATAGAATCATGATTACGCTTGTACAGGATGCCATTACTCAAGAAGAACTTAGCCGAGAATCTCCTTAAGAAATTTTTGTCATTGACTGAAGCTTCTTCAGGGTATTCTTGCGCCTCGAGATACCTTTTGACTTCATGAAACCACGGCTGGTCCACTACTTCTTCGGTATTAATCTCGTTACAATGTGCAGGTTCGTCCATCCGTTCAATGGTAATTTGGGGAGCCTCATTATCCCATTTAAGTTTAAACATGGATGACATTGTAGCTAGAGCATCTGCTAGCTGATTTTCTTCTTGCGGGAAGTTCTCGAAGGTAATCTGCTCGAAATGTGGTAGCAATGTCAAGACATGTTCTTTGTAAGGGATGAGGTTTGGATGTTTACTATCCCACTATCCTTTGATCTGACTGATGACCAAAGTGGAGTCCCCAAACACATCTAAGGATTTGATTCCCAAGTCTATGGCAGCCTTGAGTCCGAAGATGCATGCTTCATACTCTGCCATGTTGTTCGTACAGTTGAAGCAAAGTCTGGAGGTAAAAGGAGTATGGAAACCTTCTGGGGAGATGAGTACTGCGCCGATACCATTGCCAAGTGCATTGGAAGCCCCATCAAAGTACAGGGTCCATCGGGATCCTTGTTTAGGTCCGTCATATGGTCTGATATCTTCAACATTGTCCAATGTCATGATGTCTTCGTCAGGGAAGTCGAACCTCATGGATTGGTAATCTTCAACATCTTGATGAGCCAGATGGTCAGCTAGCACACTCCCCTTTATAGATTTTTGGGTCATGTATTGTATGTCGTATTCCGTTAGGATCATCTGCCATCTAACTATTCTTCCAGATAGAGCAGGCTTCTCAAAGATGTACTTGATCGGATCCATCTTAGATATCAGCAAAGTGGTATGAGTCAACATATACTACCTTAGCCGGCGAGCAACCCATACCAAAGCGCAACAAGTTTTCTCGAGCAGTGAATATCTGGTTTCACAGTCGGTAAACTTTTTGCTAAGGTAATAAATGGCATGCTCTTTTCGGCCAGACTCGTCATGCTGCCCCAATACGCACCCCATTGAATTCTCTAAGACGGTCAAGTACATGATTAGCGGTCTTCCCTCGACAGGTGGCATCAGGACAGGAGGTTCTAGCAAATACTCCTTGATTTTATCGAAAGCAACTTGACAGTCATCATTCCATCGAACTACCTGATCTTTCTTCAAAAGCTTGAAGATTGGTTCACAAGTAAATGTTAGGTGAGAAATGAACCTAGCAATTTAGTTTAGGCGTCCCAAGAAACCTCTGACCTCCTTCTCAGTGCGATGAGCAGGCATTTCTTGTATAGCTTTGACTTTGGCAGGATCGACCTCGATGCCTTTATTGTTGACAATGAAACCTAAGAGCTTACCGGACCGGACTCCAAATGTACACTTGTTTGGGTTTAGTCTGAGCTTGTACTCCTTTAACCTGACAAACAACTTTTACAAGTGATCAGGTGTTCTTATTCAGTTTGTGATCGGGCTATCATGTCATCTACGTAGACTAATATCTCATGATGTATCATATCATGAAATAAAGCTACCATGGCAGGTTGATAGGTTTCCCCTACATTCTTCAGTCCGAATGGCATCACTTTGTAGCAGAACATACCCAACTGTGTGACAAAAGTAGTTTTCTCCATGTCCTCAGGTGCCATTTTGATCTGGTTTTAGCCTGAGAATCCATCCATGAAAGAAAATACTTTGTGCTGAGTTGTGTTGTCAACCAAGATGTCAATGTGCGGAAGTGGAAAGTCATCTTTAGGGCTGGCCCTGTTTAAGTCTCTGTAATCCATGCACATTCTCACTTTGCCGTCCTTCTTAGGCACGGGCACAATGTTAGCAACCTATTGTGGATAGGAAGTAACAGCCACAAATCCAGCATTGAACTGCTTCATAACTTCTACTTTGATCTTCTCGGACATGTAAGGTCTCATGCGGCAGACCTTTTGTTTCACTGGTGGACAGTCTTCTCTTGTGGGGAGACGGTGTACCATAATGTCTGTATCAAGTCCCGACATGTCTTTGTATGACCAGGCGAAGATTTCAACATAATCATGCAGTAGCTGAACTAGGCGCTCCTTGACATTCGGCTCTAGATTGGCACCTATTTTGATTTCCTTTTTGTCATCCTCATTTCTCAAGTTGATTGTATCTAACTACTCTTCATGAGGCTGAATTGCTCTTTCTTCTTGCTGTAATAATCTGGCCAATTCCCCTGGCACCTCACAATCTTCCTCACCTTCGTATTCAGCATGGTAGATCAAATCTTCAGAGTCACTGAAGGCTATAGCAGTATCGTTACCCATGGGTTCCGAAATGGAAGGGTACCTGCATTTGTGAGTATGGGTGTGTGTAAGGGATAACCATCTTAAAACAACAAAATGTAAAAGAAAGACAATGAGCACAAAAGGTTTATATATGAAAAGCGTCCATGATTCATTAAAATGACATATGAAATGAAGATAAAGACCCTTACAAATGGACCGTTGTGCCTCGGGTAAGACACAAGGTTGAAAAAGTACGAATTGTTTGTGAATTATTACAGATCCAATAGAAATGGAAAAGATAAATTACTGCGGTATGAAAGTAATCAGAGCAAAGTCTTTTGCTTCCCAGTTGCACAACCCTCCGCCAACAGTAGGAAAAATCCAGTCTTCCAAGCTTCCCTCTTCTTCACTGTCCTCTAGTGCATTAAGCCCTCGATGGCTGATCTTCACAGGTGGCCCTCCGGCACGGGAGTGTCGCACAGCCTTCTGATCAGTCGAAGTAAACCCCAAGCCGCATTTGTCTGATTTGAAAGGAAAGTCGGGAAGCTGCCCCCAGATTGTGCTTCCGCCTTCTTCCACCACTGCCCTGGCATCCTTGAGAGATGACATCCGAGGCGGAGGTATGGTAATCGTGGGTACAGAGGACACTGTCTTGGTCGCCGCTATCTCCTGAGCTACCTCTTCAAAATGCTGGAAAGGAGTTTCGATGAATTCACCATCCAATTCTACATAACAGAAAGAATTCAGATGACTGATCATGTATTCCTCTTCGCCATGGACAATTATGATTTTCCCCTGGACAGGGTACTTGAGCATTTGATGCAGAGTAGAAGTGACAGCTCCAGCATGGTGGATCCAAGGTCTTCCCAACAAGCAAGAATAAGAAGGACGGATGTTCATCACATAGAATGTTGAATTGAACGTCTGGGTACCCACCTCGATCGGGATGTCCACCTCTCCCTGGACCATCCTCTTAGAACCATCAAAGGCCCTGACAATTATATTGCTGGGTTTCAGGGTTAAGCCTTCACAATCCAGTCTATCCAAGGCTTTATTCGGCAAGACATTTAAAGACAAACCAGTGTCTACCAGTACGTGTGCTAGGGTTATCCCTCTGCATTCCACCGAGACATGCAAAGCATCATTATGTTTTCTCCCTTTCGAAGTTAAATCTGCATCGGAGAATCCTAGACCATTGTCAGCTGTTAAACTAGCCACACATTCCTGGAACTGATCAACGGAGGTTTCTTGCGGCACGTGGGCCATCTTCAAAAACTTGACCAAAGCTTTAGCATGTGCCTCAGAGCACAACAACAGGGCTAACATAAAGATTTTGGAGGGGGTCTGCCCTAGTTGTTCAACAACATCATAATCACTTTTCTTAATGATCCTCAGAATTTCTTCCATCTCTTTCTGGGATGTTTCAAGAATGACTAGTGATTGAGCCTTCGCCAAGACAGGCTCCTCTTGAAAATTCTTTCCTTTTTTCTCAGCAGCGAAAATAGGGATGGGAATTGTATTATTGTTGTTGGCGGGTACATTTGCAGGTACAGTTACTGGCATAGGTGTAATCTTCAGAATGGTCGCGGGTCCAAAGACTGCTGTTGGAGGAGCAATCTCTGGAGAAAAAATTCTCCCACTACGAGTAATTTTGCTTGTTCCGGCAATGTTACTGATGTCGGGATTATCCTCCTCAAAGCTTTCTTCTTTAATGGTCTGCTCAATCTGTTTGACACCATGGTAGTAGATTTCTCCACCATAGTTCCATGGTACCATTTTATCGGTTTTGTATGGGGTTGGCCCGAGCATTGTTATCTTCAACGGAGTAGTCACTGGAGCAGATGTAATCCTAACGAGTTTTTTAGGAACCCTGGAAGGATTGGCATATATGGTTATTATTGAAACTTCTGGAACTGGAATGGGTAAAATGGGAGCTTTCTCAAACAAAATTTCCTTGTTATCAATCAATTATTGGATTCCTTTCTTCAACAAAGGACAGTCAAATGGGGAGGACAGGCAAGAATGGCAATCTTGGTCACAACCTGGGAACACCCCAGCCTTCAAAAAATTCAACTTGATGGTTAGGAGAGGAGTTGACAGTTCATCCACAGTAGAAACAAACTGATCTTCTTCCACAACATTGGCATTGTGTCCATGCATAGGCATCAGAGCGGAGATAACATTCGGCTTCTCAGGAGCTTTAAATTCAACTTCCTTTGCGTCAATCAGATCTTGAATCTTGTTCTTCAGGGTCCAACAGTTGTTGGTGTTGTGCCCTGGACTTTCTGAATAGTACGCGCATCTGGCGTTGGGATGGTAATGTGGAGAAGCAGTGTTAGGATTTTTAGGGGCCTCTTTTAGCATGGCCAGGTTTAACTTTAAGAGATGTGGTAGGACTTGAGCAGGAGTCATGTTTATCTTGGTGAATTGCCTTACAGGCCTTTCCACCCTTTGCTGGTTATTCCTCGGCTGATCATTTCTCAGCTGGTTGTTTCTCGGCTGGTCTGATGCAGACTTTTGAATCATAACGGCCCCCACTGTTGGTCGTCTTTCAATTCTTCCTTGATTCCTCTGGGCATAGACAACATACACTTCCTTCTTTCCAGTGAAGGGCTTTTTTGCAACGGCAGAGGTAGACGCATCTTTCTGAATTTTCCCGCTTCTAATGCCGGCTTCCACCCTCTCGCCAGTTAGAATCAACTCAGTGAAACCTGTGGAGGAGCTTCCAATCAGGTGATTAAAGAAAGGACCTGATAGAGTTCCCAAGAACATGTTCACTAGCTCCCTTTCAGATAAAGGTGGTTGCACCCTTCCGGCCAAATCCCTCCACTTTTAGGCGTAGTCTTTGAAGCCCTCATTGGTAGCCATAGCCATACTCTGTAGCTGAGTACGGGTCGACGCCAAGTCGGCGTTGTATTGATACTATTTATAGAAGGATGTCGCCAAATCTTCCCAATTATGGACATCTGCCCTCTCCAACTTGTAGAACCAATCAAGCTGCGTACCTGATAGATTGTCCTGGAAAAAGTGGACCCACAGTCTTTGTCAGAAGAATGTGGTTGAATTTTACTGACATAAGATCGTAGGTGCATTTTGGGACAAGACACCCCGTCATACATAGCAAACAGTGGCACTTTAAACTTAGGAGGGATTACAATTCCAGAAACCAACCCTAACTCCTCAAAATCCAACCCCGGTACTCTTTGTATCTCCATAGCAGCTAGACGTTCTTCCAGGTTTTTGTATTTGTCATCGGCCGGAGGGTACTGTTGTTCAGAATAGTCCTCATCTTGCTCTTCTTCTGCTTCAGAATCTGAGGGCACTGCCGTTCCTTTACCCTTTCCTTCCCCCTCTTCATATGTTGATGGGAATTCCAAGGTCCGTCTGGCTTGTCCTTCAAACCTTCTTCCCATGATAGCCACACTGGCTCGTTTCTTCTTCTTTTTCTCTTTCTCTTTCTATAGTAAAGTCTTGAGCTCCTCCTGCCCCTTGGCCAAGGTCAAGAGTAGATGTTGAAATTGTGAATTCTGAGCTTGTAAGTCTTTTGACCGTTTGTTCTAGATCCATCTTGCTGAAATAAATAGCAGAGAGATGAGGAAACTTGGTGTGAAGACCTGTTTATGCATATGATGAATGATATGTATTCATGTAATGCTTTCAAGGATTCAGAAATTCAAATTTGTTTTAAACAAAAAAGAAACACACGTCATATTAATAAGATAGAATTTGTTAGTACATCAATGCCCCATGGGCAAAATAATACAAAATTCTAAGGTAAAAAGATGTTGCGCATCCTCTTTGGTGCAATGTAGGTGTTGAGAGTCTGCTCTTCGTGAAGTAGCCGAGTGAGTTCCAAAACCTTCTTCTCACTTGCGTAGAATTGGGCTTCAAAAGTATCGCTCTCTCCCTTGAGTTGTATCCAACTCCTTTGTAAATCTTTGAGTGATGTTGGCATGTCAGGATGTAGGAGGGTGTATGGAACCTCTCCTTCCATAACAGGCTCTATAATCACAGGGAGAATGGAGGGGTAAGGCATCATAAGACTTTGGGCGCAGGTTCGTACCCACTTGAGGTAAGGCTCAAGAGGGATGGAATTCTTGTGTCCCAAGGTCTTACTGTCTACCTTGTTTTGCATCCTCCAAGCTCGGATGAACCTTTGTCAGAGTCCTTGATTGTCGTTGTCGAAGTCGAAAAGCAAGCCTTGAATCAGCATGTCATGTGGGCCATCCCTTCGGGCATAACCAAACTGTCTCAGAGCCAAGCATGGGTTGTAGGTGATGCCTCCCCTAATGCCAAGTAGAGGGACATTAGGGAATTCCCCACAACGGTCAATAATGATGACATTCTCTTTGGATCGAGAACACCAATGAATGTTTGAATGTGTAAGTGTCATCAATCGTTGTGACCACCTCAAACCTTGCTCATTCTTCAAGACTGATTGGGAAAGATGAGAAATAAACCATCTTGCCAGGAGAGGAGTGCAACACATGAGAACACCTCTTTTCCTCATTGTACGAGTGTGAAAAGAGTGGAGGATATCCCCAAGCAATGTAGGCACCGGGTTACGAGTCATGAAGATTTTGACAGCACTCACATCTATGAGTTGGTCAGGGTTAGGGAAAAAAACCATCTCATAGATGAGAAGAGCTACAATCTCCTCAAAAGCTTTCAAGTCTAGAGAATTCCAACAACTTTGGGCCTTCTCAAACAGGAACTTTGACAAGAAGCCTTTGACACCACTTCTAGTTTCCCAATGTGTAGTGACATCAGATGAGCGCAAGTGTAAGGCTTGAGCAATATCTTATGGTTTTGGATCTCTTTCCGTACCGTTGAAGGGTAGTTGATTGAGAATAGGAATCCTCAAGAGTTGAGAAAATTGCTCCAAAGTAGGCACAAGTTGGTAGTCAGGAAATGTGAAGCAGTGATGCAAAGGGTCAAAGATCTGGAAGAGAACTTTCAACATATCCTCCTCTGTGTTGGAAGTGACCAAGTTGAGTAGACGACCATGCCTCTCGGTGAATAGAGAATTCTCAGGAATCCTTGAAGCTAGCTCCTTGAGTTGTGGAGGAATTCTTACAAGGTTGACTTGGATAGTTTTCCTGCGAAGTGAATCCATAACCTACAAAACAGGAACAAAGATGAAATTCCAAAATCCTTGAAATGGTTAGTGGATGCATATGATGCTTCATGATGTCCATGATGTTATACACAAGTATATATGTACAAACAAATCACACAAGTTCCTAGTTTAGGCTTGCATGGGGTTTCATAGGTAAGTACCCTCTTGAAGTTTAGTTGGCTCAACCTGTCCTAGAAATAGTAATCGGGTTCTAAGGAGCTCAATATCACCGAATTGTTTCCTTGTTCATTGTTTCAATTCAGCCTCTTTACTGGCGACCGAAATATTCCAAGGAACCAACCCTCAATGAGTGCAGTATCGAGTATCTACCAACTTCGGAATGCACCAAAGCCGGTCATCTCACTACATCCTAAAAAGGCCAAGTTGGTCAAGTAAAGGTTCTAAAAGTCCATTAGTGCTTCATGACATCACTCAGCGGCCCCGTATTCTCTTTGATTGACTCAAAGGCTACCAGTACCCACAAATATGTCACACTAATATAGCTATTGCTTAGACCATGTCGGTATACCCCGCACCGTTTCCATAACGTATTACTATTTACCTATGAATGTTTCCCAAATCCGGGTAGAGGATTCAAACCCAAACAATAGGACCAAAGTGTAAAGCAAACAAGTCAAGCAAGATAAGCATGTAAAGGTGATCTAAAACCCTAAGGTAACCCCACTTTTAGAATTTTCCCCAGCAGAGTCGCCAGTTCTGTGATGCGGTGAGAGAACTGACTTGAGATTTTGCATTTGTGTTCGCAAATGTTGCGTTTAGCAAGAGTCACCATCAACTTTTCTTTTATCCAAAAGGAAAAGTAAAAAAGCACAGGAAATACCTTTGAGATGTTTTCTTGAGTTCGGGGGGTAGATTATGAAAAGGGAACGTATTATCACCCTTTTCATCCATGGTTTTCCATGGTCTCTTAGTTACTTGTTTAGATCACTTGCTTTGCTTTTGCAATTGTTTGAAATGGTGCTTTGTGTGGTTTTGAAAGTATTTTGAAAAGAGGCCGTCGTTTAGGCAATCTTTGTAATGATTCTCGTTCGTAAGAATGTATACAAAGATGTTTGTCTTTTGAAAAATGTTTCAATGTTTTGAAAGTTGTTTGGAAAATGTGTTGGAAATGTGTTGTGTGTTTTTGAAAATAGCAAGGATTGTTTGCAAATTGATCAAGTAACTAGAAGCATTCTACCTAATCAAAAGTCTTTCTTGTACATTTTTATTCCTTTGATATTGTTCATTTACCATTGATTTGGTAAACAACCCTATCTTGGATGTTAAACGGGACTGGCGTGGGACATCGTATGACCATGATAGCAATGGTGCCAAGTATCTTAGCAAGTTTTGAGGGACTAAGATCATTTTGTTTTTAGGAAACAAAGTGGATGAAACCCTAGGGGTGCTTGTGTGCAATGTGTTGTCATTTTACATGCTTTTGTTTGTCTTGTATTAGGTCATTCTATTTGTTTGATTTTTTGTCTTATCATGCAAACCCTAATTTTACTAAACATGTATATAATGCGATAAATTGCGTAAAATAAATCTAAGCTATTACAACAATTATTATGGGTGGGAGGATACAAGTTTTTGAATGAGGATATTTGCATAAAATAAAACCCTAAAATACTATTACAACCCAAGTGAATTTATTGTACAAATAAATGAACAAACAAGTATTTAAATATGCAATAATATGTATTTATGCAAAATGTTTTGTAATTGTTTTATGTATGAGAAAATAAAATTATTTAAGTCCTAAAAATAAGAAGAAAAAAATTATTATTTTTGAAAGGGGAAACCCTAATTTTTTATTAAAGAAAATATACATTCTATACTTATTTTATTTTGTCTATTTTTATACAAGAGATAATAAATAATATTATTAATAAATATTAAAAATTGAAATATGTATGAAAATAATATTTTATGTGTATGAATAATAAAAATAAAAATGGATAGTATTCTTTTATTATTTACAAATTATTTTAAGAAAATGATTTCCATTTATTAAAGTTAAACTATTTTATATGTGGAAAAAAAATAAAAATAAAATAAAAATTGCAAAAAATTAAGAAAACATTTTTGTGTTTTTTTTAATGTTCAGAAAAAAAATGCAAGTCAAAAATATAAAATATGCAAGAAAAATGAAAAAATATAAGAAAATAGGTCAGGGGGTGCAAATAGGAATATGGGGGGTGTGAAAAACAAAACAAGCAGGCCCAAGGCGCGCCAGGCCCAGGACACTTCATCTCTGTCCTCCAGCCTCCATACGCACGTGTTTTTGCTTCAACATGTATCTTGCTCTAGCTTGCATAAAATCAAAAACTTATAACACAAACAATGTAGCTTATGATCTCACGATTCCAGTGATATAAAGTTTGTGACCTAACTCTAAAAGACCAGGGAGAATTTCAGTGGCCCTAATTCCTGACCTAACTTTTTCATGAACTTCAAGCTTCAAATTCTCACTACTCAGTTAATATAAATGACAACTATGCATATGTACAGTTTTAGCAAGTTAAGGACTACATTTTTTCTTCACAAATCGTGGCTTAAGGATGCCTAAATAAAGAGATAGAGATTTGAAAAATACCTTGTTCAACTGAGTTTGGATATGGCAATGTGGGGACTTTGAGTGAGGCCTGAAGATTGTGTGAGCTTCCTTGAAGTTCCCTCAAGCTTTTCCAATGCTCAGCTTGCCTTGAGGATGCTTGAAACTCCCTGTAGAAATCAACATGCAACCTTCCAAAATGAAAATGGTGATGTTTTAAATAGAGCTTACAGAACCATGGCAAGGGCTTGAATAGTTTAGGTAGGATGTATGTAAAGTGTTTGAAGTCTTGAGACAAGAAACGCACGAGCCAAAAATGAAATGGCTAGTGTTTTGCAGAAGCTGCCCTGTTTGGGTAGAAAATGTGTTTTCTGTGTTTTGGGAAGGTTTCAGATGCTGTGCACTCGTGTATTTGCTTGCAAAAAGTTTCTGAAGTTGTTTAGAATGATGCCAAGTCTTCTCTTTATCAGATGTACAAGCTCTCTTGACTTTTGTCACTTTTCTTGCTTTTGAAGAAAAGTGAAATGACTTGTGCCAAAGGCCTGTACAGGCTTGCTTGCTAGCTGCAGAGAGTTGGTACAAGTTTCTTTTTATCTGTGGAAAATGCTTGCATCCAAGGAACAAGTCCAAGGCTCAAGGCTGATAAAGTTGGAAAAGCTAGCTTTATGAAAATGGCAATGTACACTTTTGGCCATTTATGGAATTGTTCTTTGTACAATGCTCCAAAGGTGAAAACAAAGGCTTTAACCACTGAGTTAGAATTAAATTATGGAGTGTAGAAGGAGTTAGGACCTGTAATACAAAGTACAAGCATGCTAGGATCTGATTTGCAACTTGAACCATTGTGGAAATGGCTTGATCAAAAGTGACAAAATGCCATTTTCTCTTCTTCGATTCTCCCTAACCACAAATGATTTTGGAGAGTTATTGGACATTTTGGAAAGCTTGTAACATGCTCTACAATCCATCTTTGAAATTCATTTTGAGATACCTTTTGGAACTAGGTGAAAAATGTCCATGAAGTTAGGTCAAAAACCTGCCTAAATTAGGGCAAATTTTCACTAAGTTAAAAAGTTTATGGACCCTTATTCACAAATTCATATCTTTAGATCCAAGCATCTTTTGGGAAAACTTTGTGAATCAAAGTTGTATATTTCATAGAGGACTACAACTTTCATGTTTTAAGTTTCCTTTGAATACAATTGCATCATGGTGAAAAAGTTATGGAAAGTTGGGAAAAAATAAGAAAATTTCCATACTTAGAAAAATTCTAAGTTATGAAAAATTTCAAATTAAAACCCTAATTTGCAATTTTAGGTTTCTTGGTCAACAAGTTTCACATTATGACATCTCTTGATGAAATATGACCCTTGGCACTTGATTTTGACCAAAAAGTCAAAGTTTGACTTTTCAGTGCACAGTTGACTTTTGATCAGTTGACTGCAAAATTCATCTGTCAATCCTATGCATTTGAGATCTTTTGAACTATGTGATTAGGTAAAGATGATGCTATTGAGTCCTTGAAGTCATGTTTGAATCCAATTGGTCATTTGCTAGGTTAAAAAAAATCAGAAATTGCCCTTTCTCAGTCAAAATCCTAATTTTGACCATTTTGCACTTTTGATGATTTGATCAAATTTCTTGAGGAGTTGTGATCCAAACTTGATCAAATGGTACATAGGAGTCTAAAATGTTGTTGTGGATAAAAATTATGAAGTTTGACTATAAATTATCCATGATTGACTTTTTCTCCAATACAATTGATTTTAGGTCAACTGTCCAATTGACTGAGCAAAAATGTGATTCAAGGCTTGAAACTTGGTATGAGCAATCTTAGGGGTCGAATATGGTGTATGAAAGTCACATGAAGCATTGATGGTCCAAAAATCCTTGTGTAAACTCAAACCCTAATTTCAGGCTATCAGTGCAAGGTGAGGTCTTGAGCTGAGCAAACCCTAATCCTATCTGGAGTCCAAGAAGTCTTGTGAGGAAAATCCTGATAAATGAGAGGGCAAATTTTGGGGTACAACAAAGGGGACTGGAGTACTCTCGGACTGTGAGGGGAACCAAGATACATCTTTGTGTTCTTTACTTTTCCGCATTTACCGCTTTCATCACTAGTCATAAACCAGAAAAGAAAGAAACACATTTGTGAACTCATGCACTAAACCAGAAAAATAATATCCATCATCACTAAAACGGTAAAAATTTTAAAGTACCTAATTCACCCCCCTCTTAGGCGCACTCTTATACTTACAAGAGTTATAAGGAAGATAATCCCTAGTCAACCCCTTTGAGCCAAAGAAGTAGGAGTTTCCTTTTTACACAAATTGAAACCTTTAATTAAAACATTGGGCAAGGTAGTCTCTCAGTTAATTGAAATGCGCATTCAGTCGTAAACTCTACTTTCGTATACAACGAGTGATATCAAAAAAATTCCTCTGGAATCAAAATACGGTGATGGTTCCCTATCACATAGGCGGTCATTATCTCTCAAAAAGAAAAGACCACTAAGTCAAAACCTACAAAGGAGACTTAAGAAAAACTGGGGCATCCCGTTGACTATAATCTCAAAACGAGAATAGTCAGGCAAAATCAGGGATAATAAATCAAAAAGAGGTCATTACAAATCCTCAACAACATGGAAAATAGGGCAAAAACGACTGCCTTCCAACAAATAAACTCCCAAATTTCTGAATCATCACCAAAACATCATTTCAGACTCGATTGGAGTTCAAACGCACAATTAACTGAGTTTAGGATTGAGGAACATCACGAAGAACGGATGGGTACAAATAAAATTTGAGTCTTTATCCTTTGTTTTTTAAACCGTGAACCAAACCACGTTACAACCCTTCAAAATTCGTAATTAAAGCATGGGTTAATTCGAAAGCATACTGTTACAAAAGGTATCCTGACTCCTGTAAGGCTTTACTCTAAATCCTGAGTTAATTTTTTTTGCAAAAAAATATTTTATCTGCTAAAACGAATTTTCAAAGCTTCAAAGACAAGCATAAACTTTGCATTATTTGAATATCACTGTTTGCATGTGGCTACTTGTTTGACAAACATAGAAATTGGCATGACGAATATCCAATGGACAAAAACCTTCTCTAAGAGGAAAATCATTTCAAGTGGGAAGCCACTTCTAATAACAGATTTCCTATAAGCAGGGGGCATCAGCATGATCACTATCCAACACACCTAGGGTAGTCCAGTCAAGATTCCCTGAAATCTCTCAAGAAGTGTTGAGTAACCAGGGGCGAGTCTCCATATGAACCACTTGGGGCATTGAATGAGAATCCCAATAAAGGGTTACGTACAGTCAGACATTTCCCAGCAGCGCCACAAACACCTGCTACTAGGGGCAGTGAAAAATCTCCCCCAAGATCCTGTTCATAGGAGGACCCCCAGCCAGGGTTTCAATCTCTGAAAACCTCTCCCCAACTGAGTCAACATCAAGGATCCTCGAGGATTTTCTGCCAAAATTAGACACCTACCCGCCAGACTGGCAACAAGGTTTATTTCCCCAACAAACTATAGATTCTCCACTTTGATTTTGCCTCTCCGACTGTCACAAATCAAGGGACCACAACTCCTCTTCCCCAGTAGACTGCTCTATAATCCCCAGCAAGTTACTACAAAACCTGGAAACCAACCAGATAACAGTTAACTCTAGTACATCATTGCGAAGCCTGGAATACGACCGGATAATAGTTAAACTTCTTTATCCCCAACAATTTGTTGTGAAGCTTGGAATCCGACCAGATAACAGCTAAACTTTCTTCCTCTCCATTCAAGAGATAACTCCCCAGTAGAGCAACAGACAACTGAGACACCTGAACTCCTTTCCCCAAATAGAGATCAACACTCTCCGCAGAGTCTTCTTAAGCAAAGTCAATAATCCCCAGCGGAGTTCTTCTCAAACAACAAAACAAGATTCCTCAGTGGAAACATCCTAAAACAAGGACTGAAGGGGAGCATACTCTTCGTCCACAGAAACGGTCCGGGATTTCATTTCCCAAAGCTCCCCAGCTTTTGTCAATGATTTATTTTCCAAACAAAGATACATTTAAGTAACATTTCACATTTCATACATCTTATTTACATACATGATAAATGCATACGGCATAATCTCATTTATATTGAGGACACCATGCATTTCATACATCATGACATTGCATACAGCTAACGTTTTACCATTTCAGGAAAAGGTCAATCAACAGATAACTATCATCAACCATTTTCAAGTTCCAGATTAATACTTGTAACAAGCCAGGAAAACTATTTGTGGAAGACTGATTGTAGATTAATACTTGTAATAAGCCAGGAAAACTATCTTTCTTTCTCAGTTAAGAGATTAATACCTGAAACCAAACAGGACAATTATCTGCACGACCAGTTGAAGTTACCCTACACAGGTTCCTTCATTTCTAGATGAAGTTTTACACGGACTCATCATGATGTTACCTTACACAGGTTCCTTCTCATACATTTCCAGATGAAGTTTTACACGCACTCATCATGAAGTTACCCTACACAAGTTTCTTCTCATACATTTCCAAATAAAGTTTTACACGGACTCATCATGAAGCAATCCTAAACAGGCTCCTTCTCATATATTCTTCTAGAAACAATTCAGATGCGATCCAGATATGGCTGACATTCTGATACTTACTCTAGATTCCTTCTAGAAACAGTTCAGACGCGATCTAGATACGGCTGACATTCTGATACTTACTCCAGATTAACCCTAAAATAGTTCAGATGCGATCCATATATGGCTGACATTCTGATACTTATTCCATATTCTATTCTAGAAACAAGTTCATATGCGATACAGACACGGATGACATTCTGATACTTACTCTAGATTCCTTCTCGAAATAGTTCAGATGCGATCCAAATATGGCTGACATTCTGATACTTATTCTAGATTCTCTTCTAGAAACAAGTTCAAATGCGATCCAGATATGGCTGACATTCTGATACTTACTCCATATTCCTTCTAGAAACAGTTCAGTTGCAATCCAAATATGGCTGACATTCTGATACTTACTCTAGATTCCTTCTAGAAACAGTTCAGATGCGATCCAGATACGAATGACATTCTGATACTTACTCCAGATTACCCCCGAAACAATTCAGATACGATCCAGAGACGAAAATTATTTTGATGCTTATTCCAGATTTTTCTCCTAAATATAGTCCAGATACGATCCAGATACGGATGTCATTCTGTTGCTCATTCAACATACCTTTCAAATATAGTCCAGATACGATCCATATACGGATGTCATTCTGACGCTCATTCAGTACATCTTTCAGATACGAGTAAGATATAATCCACTTATGGATATTATTCTGATACTCATCCCACTACATCTGTTTTTTCAGTTTAAATCTCTCAATGGTTTATCTTAATTCCTTTCCCGTAGACATTTTCTCTAATTCAGATAAATCACTTCAAAGATTTATTCTGATTCTTCTCCCGTTAAAGTCAAGTTTAGATTTAGTCAAATTTTTGTCAATAATCACCTTTGGATGGCATCTATAAGCCCATCTCCTACAACTCTCCATCATCCCTCCAAATGGTATCTTTAAGCCCATTCCCTACACAGTCAACTAACACATCATCGAGTGCAAATTTCTGGGCACTTTAGTGTTCAATCATCTTCCACCTTCAAGTCACGAATGGCGGACTCACTAATATAACTCTTCAGGTTTAAGAAGATTGAACAGGGGAAACTGTTGTACCCCAAAATTTGCCCTCTCATTTCTCAAGAATTTCCTCCCAAGATCTTCCATGGCTCAAGTTTGCAGTATAAATACATCAATTTAGCCTTGGAATTGGCACAAGGGCAAATTGGTCAATTGCATATTAAAAAGTCAAACTTTGACTTTTGGAACAAAATCAAGTTTCAAAAATCATATTTCATCAAGACATGTTGGAATGTGAAGTTTGTTTCATCAAGAAAATCAAAAGTCAAATTTATGTTGAAAAAGTAAAAATTCTAAATGCTTAGAAAATTTTCTGAGTGTTTAGGAAATATGATAAGTTCAGAACTTCTGGCCAGATTTTCACCATGATACAAGCTGACTCTGGAAGAACTTCTAACATAAGAGTTGTAGATCTCAATGAGATCTAGAACGTTGCAGAACAAAACTTCTCCTAGAAACGTTGGGATTTCAAGTTATAAACCTTCAAAGACACGTCCATGAAACTGCAACACTCAGTAAATTCTGGGCAGAATTTGTTTAGAACTACTGGACCAGTTTCATGAAGGCTCAATCAGAACTTGCAAGAGTAATTCAAAGAAGGTCTGAAAAGCATGTTACAAGCTTTCTGAAAAGTCTGAAAATTCCTTCAGAACATGCTGGAGCAGGGAGATTCAAAGATCAGAAGTTGGATGTTTGTTCTAAGCTACGCTGGTGCTGAACTTCTGACCCAAAATCAAGCTATGATGCACAATCTCATACTGCAGGATTTCTGGTTTGATAAATCTCATCATCATTTAATGCTCACACCCACTTTTGAGCATTTATCCAAAGGATTTCCCCACATGTGGCATAAAAGTACCATTGTTGTCCTTGAAAAGCAGACTTTTTACAAGGTTTATGCTGGGCCCATGCTTTACTTTTGCTTCTGAGGATACTTTTCCTTAATTCATGCTTACAAATCCAGCTTAAGCACGGTCAAAGCAACTAACCACCATACTTGTTTGAACTTGCTTCAAGAACAAGTCAACGCCTAGCATATGATGGTTGTACTCTTGGATTCTCCAAGCTATTAAATCCTTGCCTATAAATTGAATTTCATTGGAAACTGTAAAGAGGTCTAGAATTTGAGAAAAAAAGCCTTGAAACTTTGCTGAAATTTTCAAGAACTTGAAACTGCAAACATAAACACAAAACCTGCCAGTTTTTGTTTTTTGCATCCAAGTTATAATCTTCCTTGTGCATTTCCTCAACCAAATCATCCATACAGTTTATGATACACATTTAGAAGCCATTCCAAGTTCTGTTTACAGATTGCAATTCAATCTTCACCAACTTCCATTTAAAAAAATCAAAACTTTGCTTCTTGGTTGTTCCAGAATTTTCCAGCCATTCATAGTGTAAGTTAAAGATTTGTTCCAGCCTTCTGAGCACGTGAGAAAGCTGGCCAGAATATCACAGCAGTCAGAACTAGACTCTAGCTCACAGAACATTTTTCAGCTGCAAGGTAAGTTCATACTAGCTCTCATCACATTACTTAGGCATTGATAGGCATGCATGTTTCAAGATATAATGTAGACATCCTGATTCTAATACTGTACATATTCATAAATTTCATGTATCTTTACCTAAGTAGAGAAAATCTCAGCTCAGAACTTATTGAGGAAGTTAAGATTCAAAATTAGGATTAGCAGATACATGCTTGTTTCTGATTTACAGTCTTGATATTTTTATGTTTTTGAAACCATGATGAAACCTTCCATAAATGTTATGTGTGCATTTTCTGTTTTGTTGAGAAATGGCTAAGGTGCAGGTGTTCTGACTAGCATGGAGAAGAAGATGAAGCTCATCGTCAGAGTTTTACTTTGTGTTATATGTTTATGTTTTTGCTTCTAATACCAGATGTATAGCCACCCCAGTGGTAGAGAACGCATGCATAAGACATTAGTGTTAAGGGTCCTGAGTTCTAGCCCCAGAAATAACTTTTTTTATGTTATGTTTATTTCCTGACTTTTTACCCCATTAATTGGACCAAAACTTCTAGATCAATCCCTTTAATTGCTTATTAAAACATTGATCCTGGACCAGAATTTCTAGACATTCACACTCAATAACATTGACACATCAGATACTCATTATCAGAACTTCTAGCTTGCCAGTGACACTTGAACTTCTAGGTTCCCAACTATATCAGAATCTCCAAACTCTCTCAATATCCAGAACATCACAGCAACCAGAAATTTCATACCTTCCAGTAACATTAGAACTTCTAGGCTGCCAGTTGCATCAGAACTTCTAAACTTTCCTTTGTTCCCAGCAACCTCAGAACTTCAGTGTACCTAGACCCGAAACTTCTGACCGTCCCCCTTTTAGCTAACATTTTCCTTCTGACTTGCAGCACACCAGAATCAGAGTTTCTTATCACAGCCATGCACTGATTCTGACTCTTTTTCCTCTTATTATTTTTACCATCATTTTATTTTCATTATTCAAAAACACTAAAAATATTTTTATACATCACATACTTTATTTTATTTCTTTTAAAATCAAAAGACTAAAAAATATTTTCTTGAGCAAACTTATTTCTTCTCTTAACAAAAACAAAACAAGTCCATTTTACATTTCTTGTACATTATTTCAATATGGTTGTAATAGATAACTGGGTTTAATTTCTTGCAATCCCCATTTGTAAATTTGTATACCCCATCCCTTGATGATTATAATAGCGTAGTAAATTTATTTTCCGCAATTTATCGCTTTCATATAAATGCTAGTAAATTAGGGTTTGTATGGAAAGGTAAAATCAACAAGTAGATAACCCTAATCAAAGATTAAATGCATGCAAATCAAACACACTATTCACACATGCACCCTTAAGGTTAACTTCACTTGTTGCCTAAAAAATGGTCATGTTATGCATGTGGGATGTCTTAGCAAAAAAGAATAAAAAATCCAAGATCATAGTCCCTCGATGATGCTACGAATGTTGCCTTACAAATGATCTTAGTCCCTCAAGGGAAATTCTAAGATATCTCACAACATTTCTATCATGACTATACAATGACCCCCACCCGTCCCCTTACATCCAAAGATAAGGCTTCTTATCAATCAATGGTGAGATAGCAATATCAAAGGAAAGGAGGAAATGAACAAAAGACTTTTGAGTAGGTAGAAACGTTCTTAGTTGCTTGCTCACTTTCAAAACAAACATCCTTGCTCACTTTCAAAACAAACATCCTTGCTCACTTTCAAAAACAAACACACACCAAACACTTTCAAAACGTGAAATATTTTTAAAAAGTCCAACACTTTGTATACATTTTCGCCGAAACGAGAATCATTACAAAGTTCGCCTAAACGAAGGCACCTTTTCAAAATACTTTCAAAAACCATCACAAAGCACATTTTCAAACAAAATCAAGTGATCTAGAAAGCAACTAAGAGCCCATAGATAACTATGGATGAAAAGGGTGCTAACACCTTCCCTTTTCATAATCTACCCCTTGAACTCAAGAAATAATCTCAAAGGTCTTTCCTGTTCTTTTTAGCCTTTCCTTTTGGATAAAAGAAAAGTTGGTGGCGACTCTTGCTAACGGCAACAATTGCAATCAAACGCAAAACATCCCAATTCAATTCTCCCACCGTATTACACCATCACTCAAGGACTTGCCATAAATACCAGATCTATGCTGATAAGGTTCATGAACCTCCAGTACATTTAAATGTCATGATTGTTCCGTGGCCATTTGCAATGTGGGGAATAAACATGACCTGAGAAATCAAGCACACTTCCTCTAATGGACATCGTTTCATCCTTGTCGTCATCAACCACTTCACAATATGGGTTGAAGCAGCTTCATCCGCCTCAGTCACTAAGAACGTTGTAGCTCGATTTATCAAGCATAACCTCATTTGTCGGTACGGCATCCCTGAAAATATCATCACTGACAACAGAACCAATCTCAATAATGTCCTGATCACTGAACTCTGCATACAGTTCAAGATTAAGCATCACAACTCTTCTCCATACAGACCTAAGATGAATGGCACAGTGGAAGCTTCCAACAAAAACATTAAGAAGATTGTGCAAAAGTTGATGGTGACCTATAAAGGTTGGCATGAAATGCTACTATTTTCTCTTCATGGCTATCGTACCTCGACACGAACATCAACTGAGGCAACCCCATTCTTTTAGTCTATGGCACGAAAGCCGTCCTGCCTGTTGAAGTCCAGATTCCTTCTCTAAGTATTGTGAAAGAAGCAGACCTAGGCAAAGACGAATGGATTTAGACTAGGTTGGATCAGTCGAATTTGATTGATGAGAAGAGGTTGGTTGTTGTCTGTCATAGTCAAATGTATAAAAAATGTATGATCGAGGCTTTTAACAAGAAGATCAAGCCTCGAGTATATCAGACTGACTTGGTAATAAAGTGCATCATTTTACCACAAGGTGATCCCAGGGGCAAATGGACCCCCACTTACGAAGGGCCATTTATTGTAAAGAAAGTATTCTCTAGAGGTGATATAATGTTAACCACTATGGACGTAGAAGATTTCCCACATCCTGTGAACGCGGACATAGTCAAAAAATACTACGTATAAAGAATAACCTGCTAGGTTGACATACCTAGGCAAAAATAAGGGCATTCCGGCAAACCATAAAGGTTTGGGCAAAAATTAGGGATACATACAAAAGATTGTACACCCGACAAGCCGAAAACCTGAAAGAGCGGCTTGGGAAAAAAAGGGTATCCTGGTGGACTGAAAATCCTAAAGGGAGGTCCAGGAAAAAGTTAAGAATTAAAAGCATACGACTATGTCTTCTTGGATCACTACAACCAGCTTTATTACCAAGGTCAAAAGCTCAAATGGTAGAATATTAATTCAATAAACTTCTTCTGACGGCAAGGGATAATATTCGAAGACATAGGGGCAATGGCAGAGTTGGAACCCAATAAGGTCACTTCCACATTGTAGCGATAAAAAAATGTAGCGGGGTAAATCGGAGATCGAATTATTGATTAATTCGTCTCACAAAAGCAAGAGTCGCCACCGCGCTTTATTGTTTCCAAAGGGAAAGGGAAAAGAGCGAAATAAAACCCTAAATATGCAATGTAAATAAAAATACAAATACAAAGCGTTTTGAAAAGAGATCGAGAGTTCGGGGGTTGGTTATACAATGGGAAGGTATTAGCACCCAATGCATCTATAGTACTCTATAGGAACCTTTTGAAATATCTGTTTTGTTTAAAATTGATTTGTTTGATCGAAAAATAAATTGTTTTGGCCGAAAAAGGGATACGGACGGGTTTTTGAAGATACGACAACCTAACGTTGAAGTTTTGACTTAAAAGGTGTGAGTTTTGGAGAAATCGGATATTTGGAAAAATTATCCTAAGTTTTAATGAAAATGAGAGTACTCGCTCGATCGTTTTTTGAGGATATGAAGTCAACAAAAAAATTAGACTATTCCCTTTGGATTAGTGCAAATAGAATAAACAAATGCAATAGAATAATTGACAGAAAATGATACACAACAATTAAATATGAACATGCATTTTATATGATTTTTTTGTTTAATAGGCGAAAAGAAAAAGTTTAATTGGTTTTCATTTTTTACGCATTTTTTTATGATAAAAGGTAATGAGAATTAATAGAAATGTTTTTAATGTTTTTATATATTTCTACTTTTTATGTCTTTTTGTATATTGGTATTTAATCAAAATGAGGGGAATAAAATAAAATGTCTTTTAGTTTCTCATTTTATATGTTTTTAGAGATATTAAATATTTTCTTTGAATTAAATCAAACCATGAATTTAAAATGAATTAGAAACAAGGAAGGTTAAGGTTATTAAATAAAAACTTAAATTTAAGCTAAATGAGATTTGGGTAAATAATATTGAAATTGTCTATTTAAAAATTATATGTTATTCCTAAAAACTAACTAGTCTAAATTAATTAAACTAAGAAATGAATATAATTTAATCAAAGACCAAATAAAAGAAAATGGGGTATGAATAACAATTAGCAATGGGCTTTTAGTTAAAAGGAAATTGAGTGGGGTTGAGGAGAAATGGGGCGGGTCAGGTCGTGGGCTTAAGGATCCAAGGGATTAAATGTTGATTAGGGTTGTGTTTGTTTGATAAAGGGATTTAGGGTTTGGTTTAAGGCAGAACGGCGCCTCTCTTCACGATCTTCATCTCTCTCTCGCGCAGCTTCTTCGTTTTCTTTGCCTCCAATGTCGATGTTTCCTTGTTCCGGCCACCCACACCAAGTTTTCCTCTTCCCTCCATTGTTGACGCGGCGGCTTCAAGCGGAGACGGTAATGACCAAAACGTTTTCGTTAATGCTTGATTTAATTAGCGTGTAAACTTTACAAATTCGTTGTTGATTTTACAATTTCTTAGTTGATTTTATGGCTTCTTGGTTGATTCTGACTAGTTTACCATTTTTACTTTCCATGTCGATTTGAATGGCATTTTAAGGAATAAGAATGGAAGAAAGCGTTACCTAGGTGGAGAAGGAGGAGGAGCTTGGGGTGATGGAGGCCGGACGGCAGGGAGACAGCAGGCGCACGCGGTGGTGAACGGTATTTGTGATTTCCTTCCTTTTGCTTGAACGTTACTGTGTTTGCTATTGTTGGAACCCGTTGAACTGCACTTTGGCTCTTTCTTCTTCTTCTTTTCTGATTTTGTACGATCCTAGAGTTTTGTCTATGATGGACTCTGAGGTTTGGGTATTTGATCTTTAGTTTTGGTTTTATGAGGGGTGATATTGGCTTTTGTGGCTCAATCAAATTCTTTGAGGTTTAGGCCATGTTTACTGGTTTGACAACAGCAGGCTAACGGTTTTAGCAGTATGTTTTCACTGGTTTTTTTGAAAATGGGTTAGGCCATGTAGATAGGCATGGTGTTTATGCTGTAAGCTCTATAGTTTTCTTTTGGTTTAGGTGGATTGTGTTTTGAAGAAGGGCTATAAGGCTTTAGGTTGTGCAGGTTATTTTGATATGGTGAACTGGTTTTCGGTTAGGTTGGACAGGGCCAAGGTTTTACTGATGTGAGGCCATTGCAGATTTTTGTTGGTTTGGTGATGGCTATTGGTTCTACAGGTTTTGAAAATGGTTTAGGATAACTCAGTGATGGGTTATGTGTTGACAAAGAGCTAAGGCATTAGCAGGTTTTTTCTATGGTCTTGACAGGATGCCATGGTTTTGACAGGATGCTATGGTTTTTGGTTATGTTTTTGCTAACTTGTCTTTCGTTTTCTCTTTATGCTGTTTTTTATAGATGGGATCCTTTGTTTTCTCTTTGTTGTAATATAACAGTTCTCCTCTCTTCTCTTGCGCTACAGGCCAGGAACTTTGAAAACAAATCTCTTGGGATCTCCCTGAGCATCCTGCACTACTGTCCACTCAGTTTGCCTTTATTCTTCTTCTGTGCTATTATTCTTACTGGCTATATTTCTTAGTTTGTTTTGTATATCTCTTTCTGCCTAAGCTAAGCCTGCAAATCCCACACTTCTCCCTCTCTTTTTCTCTCTCAGAATGGCTTTGACAAAAGAGTGATAAGCTGTCTATTTTCTGAAAATGCAGTGGCTGGAAAATGATGAAAGAAAAAGGAATTTTTTTTGCTTGCAAGAATAGTCAAACTGCATATTTGTTTTTAAATCAAATGTTGTTGGCTTCTTGATGTGTAGGCCACGTTAAAAGGGGCATGCTTGCATATGGTTACTACATATTGTTGCTTATGCTGTATGCTTTGAAATTATATTTGGGATTAAAAACTAATGGGATTAGCTTAAGTATGCAGTTTTTTGGAAAACAATTTATGCATATGCTTTGAAATCCTTTTCCTTTTTTTTGTGAACCGGGAGTAATCCCGTGATTTGCAAAAAAATAATAACTGATTCCGGCCATTACATTTAATGATGAACATTTAAAATTTATTTTCTGCATTTAATTATTTATTTGAATTCTAATTCTTTTCTTTTAATTGTGCAGGTAAAATTAAATGAGCGGACACGCATTGGATTGGAAGCTTTAGAATTAAGATAGACTAGTTTATTTCATTTTAATTTTGACAATTCATTATTGTAATTTATTGCAATATATACAATATTTACAAAATAACTTGTACCAAAAAAAAATGAATAAAAGAAACTATTTGTCCATTAATTCTTCTTCTTTATTTATTTATCGTTTATTATTTTATCCAAACGAATAATAATTGAAAACAAATCTCCAATTACCTACATTCAAAATAATAAACAGATAAATAATAATTATCATTGACCAACTAATACCTTCGATTATTTAATCCATCATTCTCAACTAAATTATAATAATTAAAATAGGATTTCAATTATTTAACCTAGAACGACGAACGATTAAACAGTCGTTATTGACCAATGAATTTCCTCAAATGCTTATTTATATTATTCATAACCTTTAAATTATAGAATAACTAAGAATAAATTCTAGTTACTTAAATTTAAAAATAATGAGTAAATAAATAAAACGTCCGCACAATTAATGCGCCTCTTCTCTGATGTTCATTTTATTATCCCTACATCTTTAAACTAAATAATAATCAAAAAATGAATTTCAATTATTCAAGTTTTAGATAATAGATAATTAATAAACATCATTTTTGCACGAATCGATTAAATGATTCAATGTTCAGCATAAATAGCTCTTGGCCCGAAAAAGTCATGAAATTTAAAATCGATGGATCAAAACAAATGTAATGTAAAGATGCGGATAGGAGATGACGTCTTAGGTCAAAATTTGGGGTACAACAGCTACCCCTATTTAAGTTTCTTCTATCCGGAGATATGAAGATTAAAATCTTCGTGTCGACGAGATTGAAGGTACTTAAATACATAATTACGCAAATTTTGTCCTAAGATGCCGTCATCATGCGGTGGTAAGAATGCAACGATCTAACTCACAGAGAAAGATACTGTGAAACGAGACAATGTTGAGGGAATCGAACGTCAACAAAACACAAAGACATGAGTTATACGCTACTGGGAGAACGAGCTATCGACTTCAAACGACAGACTCCTGACAGCGAATAAAACTGAGGGAATACGACCTCTAACCCTAACAAAGAGAGCATCTTGCATAGGCCATAACAGATTATTGATCCAAATAGTGAATTCGCAACTCAAGGTCGACGGTAGACAGGGAGTATCGAATTGCTGATAACTGGTTACCGACTTCTGGAGGTGTAGATTCGTACCAGACTTCTCTGCGAGATTTCAGAGGTATACTCATTAATGCTGAGGTGATAAGACTGTAGATACGAAGGTTGTTCAAATAAAGAAAATTGCCAGCTGTTGGCGTCCAAAGAAAATACCGATAACAAACAAGTTGCTCAAATAAAGAAGCCGCCACTTGCTGTCGTCCAAAGAAAATACCGATAACGAACAAGTTGCTCAAATAAAGAAGCTACCACTTGCTGTCGTCCAAAGAAAATAACGATAACGAACAAGTTGCTCAAATAAAGAAGCTGCTACTTGTTGTCGTCCAAAGAAAATAACGATAACAAACAAGTTGCTCAAATAAAGAAGCCGCCACTTGCTGTCGTCCAAAGAAAATACCGATAACGAACAAGTTGCTCAAATAAAGAAGCTACCACTTGCTGTCGTCCAAAGAAAATAACGATAACGAACAAGTTGCTCAAATAAAGAAGCTGCTACTTGTTGTCGTCCAAAGAAAATAACGTGCTGGTGACTCATGAAGAGTTTGCTGCTTGTCGCTTTCAAAAGAGTAAATGACGCACTAGTAGTTCATGAAGAACTGCTGCTCGGCGCTTCCCAAAAAGGGTAAAATGACAATGACGCACTAGTAGCTCATGAAGAACTGCTGCTCGGCGCTTACACAAAGTCATAACTGACGCACTAGTAGCTCATGAAGAACTGCTGCTCGGTGCTTTCCAACGGACTAAAATGACGCACTAGTAGCTCGTGAAGAACTGCTGCTTGGCGCTTTCCGAAAGATAAAATAACGCACTTAGTAGCTCATGAGGAACTACTGCTCGGCGCTTGTCGAAGGTAGTAACGTACAAGTTGCTCGTGAAGAGTTACCGCTTGTCGTTTTCCAACATAATTCAGAGGGGAACTGCGATGATATTGGCAGAGAATAAAATCTTCATCAAAGAGAACCCTGAATCAATCCTTCCCGAGGAGATCACATATTTAAAACGTGCAAAATAAATGCACCAACCGTCTAGGTCGCAATTTCACTGGGGAAAAACACTGAGGTAGCCTATGCAAGAGGCAACAACTTCATTCAGGAATAACCAGAGAGAAAACAGTCAAACAAGACTCCTCCCAAATGAGAAAGTAAATCGATTGGGGAAATTATCCTATCGAGAAATGGACAAGGTAAGCTAAATCAAAAATCATCCACGAGGATTAGCTCAGTTGGGGAATTAGAAAGGAGGCGCACTTTATGCTTAAGTTGACACCCTATTTGGAAGGATCAAATACGTTATTTGAAAAAAAGACACAACTAAGGTGTACGAATTTAATGACATTGACAAATACAACTGTGTGTGCATGATGCGAGTGTGGATGAATAAATGAATGTCATGTATATGCTGACAAAACAGACAGATGGGATATCTTGGAGATAATAAGGTGTCACAGCAACGTAAATGCTCGGCCACTCTTGAAAAGATGGAAGATAGACGGAATCCAAAGCAACGTCGGAAGATGTCACGCTACAAGGCCCAAGTCTTCTGAGGAGACAAACAATCAAATCCAATCTTCTAGCACCAATAAACCACTGGCATAAGACGAAGTGTACCGCACTTCAAAATCTCCCAAACAAAGGTAGCTAAAACCACACTTAACTGGAACAACTGGGGAATCACCAAGTTTAGCACCACCATAACCAAGCATGTACACAGCCAACACTTAATGACGATTTTGAAAGAAAACAAATTCATCATGCAAGTAAATTACTGTACTGTTTTGCATTTCATGGCTTGACCATTTTCGGAACGACTGTTAATATTCCCTTCGTTATTCACGACACATTTTAGAAATAAGAATGTTTTAAGTAAATTTGTTTCAAGTATTTCCATAAAAATTAAAATTTTGCCCACAAAAGGTAAATGCTCAAATTTCATTAATACGATGGTAGTTCGCTAACAATGCGACTCCAACGGTTTACAAAAGTTTGGGGAAATAGTATGTGAAATAAGAGGTCATACAAAAACAATGATCACTATTCTCCCTAACAACTCTGAATTCCAGAATATGTTCAGATGCCAAGACTGATTTGACCAGGAATTTGCCTAAGCGAAATACTTCTTGACTGCATCGGCGTTCAGGGGACGCGGGAGGTCTTCGCCATCCATATTGGCGAGAATCATGGCACCTCCGGAGAAAACTTTCTTAACAACATACGGTCCCTCATAGTTAGGAGCCCATTTGCCCCTAGAATCGGGTTGGAAAGATAATATCTTCTTGAGCACGAGGTCACCTTCTCTGAACTCGCGCGGCCGAACCTTCTTATCAAAAGCCTTCTTCATTCTTTGCTGATACAACTGACCGTGACACAAAGCTGTTAATCTCTTTTCTTCGATTAAATTCAACTGATCGTACCTACTTTGACACCATTCGGCCTCGGAAAGCTTGGCTTCCATCAACACTCTCAGAGACGGAATCTCAACCTCCACGGGGAGTACTGCTTCCATACCATAAACTAGGGAGAAAGGAGTCACGCCTGTTGAAGTTCGAACTGAAGTACGATACCCGTGTAAAGCAAACGGAAGCATTTCATGCCAGTCCTTATAAGTTACCACCATCTTCTGGACGATCTTCTTGATATTCTTGTTAGCAGCTTCAACAGCCCCATTCATCTTCGGCCTGTAAGGAGAGGAATTATGATGCTCGATTTTGAACTCTTCACAAAGCTCCTTCATCATCTTGTTATTCAAATTCGACCCATTGTCAGTGAGGATCTTACTCGGGATACCATACCGACAAATAATCTGATTCTTGATAAATCTGACTACCACCTGTCTGGTTACATTAGCATAAGATGCGGCTTCCACCCACTTAGTAAAATAATCGATCGCTACCAAGATGAAACGATGACCATTTGAAGCTTTGGGTTCAATCATCCCAATCATATCAATGCCCCACATGGAGAAAGGCCAAGGTGAAGATATAACATTGAGGAGGGTCGGCGGTACGTGCATCCTGTCCGCATAAATCTGGCATTTATGACACTTCTTCGCATACTTGCAGCAATCAGATTCCATGGTCATCCAGTAGTAACCAGCTCTCAACATCTTTCTAGCCATTGCATGTCCATTGGCATGAGTGCCAAAGGATCCTTCGTGCACCTCTTGCATCAGCATGTCTGCTTCACGTCTGTCTACACATCTGAGCAAGACCATGTCGTAATTCCTCTTATACAACACTTCTTCATTGAGAAAGAAACTGCTTGCTAATCTTCTCAACGTCTTCCTATCTTTGTTGGATGCCCCAGGCGGGTACTCTTGAGTTTGAAGGACACGTTTGATGTCATAGAACCAAGGTTTGTCGTCGGTGACCTCTTCTACTGCGAACACATGAGCAGGTCGGTCGAGGCGCATAACTCGGATTGTAGGCACGTCGTTCCAATCATTCACTTGAAATATTGAAGACAAAGTAGCCAAAGCATCCGCCATTTGATTCTCATCCCTAGGGATGTGATGTAATTCCACCTTGTTGAAGAAGGTTAACAACCTTCTAGCATAGTCTCTGTACGGGATCAAACCAGGATGACGAGTCTCCCATTCTCCTTTGATTTGATTAATCACCAATGCCGAATCTCCGTAAATATCCAGAATCTTAATCCTCAAGTCCACTGCTTCTTCGAGACCCATAATACACGCTTCATACTCCGCCATGTTGTTCGTACAGTCAAACTTCAGTCTTGCCGTGAACGGGATATGAGTACCTCGGGGAGTGACGATGATTGCCCCAATTCCATTTCCATAGGAATTCACAGCTCCGTCAAATATCAAACCCCATCGGGATTCAGGATCAGGTCCTTCTTCAGGTAACGGCTCTTCACAGTCTTTAGCTTTCAAGTACATAACATCTTCATCGGGGAAGTCAAACTTGATGGACTGATAGTCTTCAATTGGTTGGTGAGCCAAATGATCGGCCAAAATACTCCCTTTGATCGCTTTCTGAGTGTGATACTCAATGTCATATTCAGATAACAACATCTGCCAACGGGCTATCCTTCCAGATAAGGCGGGCTTCTCAAAGATATACTTGATTGGGTCCATTTTGGAGATCAACCAAGTAGTGTGATTAATCATATACTGGCGCAGACGGCGAGCAGCCCAGGCTAAAGCACAACAGGTTTTCTCGAGCAATGAATATCGAGACTCGCAGTCTGTGAATTTCTTACTCAGATAATATACAGCGTGCTCCTTTCTTCCAGTCTCGTCTTGTTGACCAAGCACACATCCCATGGAATCTTCTAATATGGTCAAATACATAATCAATGGCCTTCCTTCCACCGGAGGAATCAAAATGGGAGGCTCGAGCAAATATTCTTTGATACTATCGAAAGCTTTCTGACAATCCTCCGTCCACACACATCCTTGGTTTTTGCGGAGAAGCTTAAAAATCGGCCCACAAGTAGCAGTCATGTGAGATATGAACCTAGAAATGTAGTTCAGTCTCCCAAGGAATCCTCTTACTTGTTTTTCCGTCTTGGGTGCGGGCATTTCCCGAATAGCTTTGACTTTATCGGGATCCACTTCAATACCTTTCTGACTGACAATGAAACCTAAAAGTCTTCCTGAACGAACGCCAAAAGTGCACTTATTGGGATTCAGACGGAGTTTGTACTTTCTCAGACGCTGGAATAGCTTTAACAAATGCTCTAGGTGATCTTCTTCAGTCTGTGATTTGGCAATCATATCATCCACATACACTTCGATCTCCTTATGCATCATGTCGTGGAACAAAGCAGTCATGGCCCTTTGATACGTTGCACCAGCATTCCTCAAACCAAACAGCATAACTCGATAACAGAAAGTTCCCCACGGTGTAATGAAAGCGGTCTTTTCCATATCTTCCGGCGCCATCTTGATTTGGTTGTAACCAGAGAAACCATCCATGAAAGAAAAGACTTTGAACTTGGCAGTACTGTCGACCAATACATCAATATGAGGTAATGGGAAATCATCTTTCGGACTAGCCCTGTTCAGATCTCTGTAGTCTACACACATCCGAACCTTACCATCCTTCTTAGCAACAGGCACGATGTTGGCTAACCACTGAGGATAGACCGACGTCACAAGAAAACCTGCGTTGATCTGCTTCTGAACTTCCTCTTTAATCTTGTCGGCCATGTCAGGACGAGTCCTTCTCAACTTCTGTTTGATCGGTGGACACTCAGGTCTCAACGGTAAACGATGCTCCACAATGTCGTTGTCCAACCCTGGCATATCTTGGTAGGACCAAGCAAACACGTCAACATACTCTCTGAGAAGCTCCAACATCTTCTCCTTAACCTCCGGGATAAGCAATGCTCCGACTTTGACTTCCTTTCTAACTTCTTCATCACCCAAATTGACCAACTCTACAGGTTCTTCAAATGGTTGAATGACCTTCTCATCTTGCTCGATCAAACGGGAAATCTCAACAGGAACCTCTTCATCATCCTCTCCTTCGGCTCTGAACACAGGGAATTCAAAATTGGGAGAGGGCATAGGATCATTGTTTTCGATGGTTAAGTCATGAAGTAATCTGCACACATGATTATGCTTTATTTTAGAAATCGATTTGTGCAAATAAAACAAAATGCTCTTAATCAATTTTCATTATTATTTCCCAAAGAATGAAAAATAAAACAGCAGTGGACAAAATAACATTTTTATTCATTAAAGAGGAAATACTTGAAACAACAAGCCCAGACATTTCTCTTTTGCCTTGGGCAGAGCAAAAGGAGTTAATTTTCATAGCCCGACACAAAATACGTTTCGCCTTGGGCAGAGCGATTTTTTTTAAAAGAAAAATGAACAAAACATTACTCGGAAACGTGCATAACCACAGGAATATCAACAGCTATCCAGTTTTGGCAAGCCAATCCAGGCGTCACAAACACGGGAAAATCCTCCTCGGAATCATCATCTATGACAGCATCAACCTCAGGATGTACAAACCCTGCACTCCGAAAGACCTCTTGAATTGGACGAACAACCACCTCTTTCTTGACCCTTGCAGCTATTGGATGAAAACCCAAACCCTCCCCAGACTTGTTCTCGGGTAACGTCAACACCTGGCCCCATCCTTCGGCCGAACCACTCTCCACTACTCGCCGTGCATCCTCAAAAGAAGAGATGGATGCCCCCTGCTTCTTCACGGTATCCTTAGCAACAGATAGGCCCTGAAACTGGGTCCCGACGTCCTCGTCAGCATCAATAAAAGAAAACGATGATAAATGACTTACCACCATGGCCTGCTCTCCCCCAATCATCACTAGTTTCCCATGCCTCACAAATTTTAATCTCTGATGGAGCGTGGAGGTGACTGCCCCGGCATCATGGATCCAGGGACGGCCCAATAAACAACTATAAGCAGCACGGATGTCCATCACTTGGAAAGTGATTTGAAAAGTGTGGGGGCCAATCACTATGGGAAGATCCACTTCACCGATAACCGTCTTCCTGGAACCGTCAAAGGCTTTAACAATTACTCCGCTAGGCCTCATAGGAGCACCTGGATATGAAAGTCGAGACAACGTGGTCTTGGGCATCACATTCAATGACGAGCCGGTATCCACTAACACGCTTGATAAGGTATCGTTCCCACAACTTACTGAAATGTGCAGAGCCATATTATGGTTTCTCCCCTCCTCCGGGAGTTCTTCATCACTGAAACCCAAGTTGTTACACGAGGTTATATTCCCCACAATCCCGTCAAACTGATCGACTGTCACATCATGGTCTACGAACGCCTGGTCCAACACTTTCATCAAGGCTTCTCTGTGTGCCCCAGAATCTCTCAATAAGGCAAGCAAGGAAATCTTGGAAGGTGTTTGCAGAAGCTGGTCCACAATTTTATACTCGCTTCTTTTGATAAGCTTTAAGATTTCATCTTCTTCAGGGTGAGGGATAGGTTCACTGGATCGACCTACCTCAACCCTTGGTTCATTTCTTACAGGGATCTCCGCCGGCATGGGCCTCCTTACTTGAACCTCTGGTCTTCTTGTCGGTACCGCGGCAAAAACACGCCCACTTCTTGTCACTCTACTTACATCGGCAATATTAACGAAAGACGGTCTAGTTGGGATGGGGATCTCTACCCCGTTCTCGATCATGGTGGCGTTATACTTGTACGGCACGGCTTGGTCTGAGCTATAAGGCACAGGGCCAGGTGGGTAAATAATCAAAGGATCAGCAGACGCAGTCTGGCTGTTGTAAGCAATCTCTACTGATTCTGGCAAATTAAACTGTGGGGTTATCACATTCACTTCATCTTCAGGATTTCGGTCATAGGTAATGGTAATAATTCTCTGATCTAGCAACTTCTGAATGTCCTCCTTCACAATAGGACAATCCTCTTCTCTTGAACAAAACTGGCAAACGTCATAGTCATGTTGGTGCCTAACAAAGGCAAGTCTTCTCAAACTTTGGTGTAACCTGATCAATGATTCTCTGATGTGCTCGACTTGGAAAACTCGGAACTTCCCCGGGCAACCCTCCACCATATTCACAGAAGCTGCCCCATGTCGGGGCAAAGGGTTATCTCTGACATTTGGATTCACATCCTTAAAAGACAAGATGCCATGCTTAATTAATCTCTGCACATCCGCCTTCAACGCAAAGCAATTCTCAAGGTTGTGCCCCGGTGACCCTTGATGATATTCGCAGAATTGATCCGCCTTATACCACGGGGAAGCACTGTTCGGTGCGACAGGAGGTGGTTTTGTTGTGATGAGATTCTTTCTAATGAGAGCGGGAAACAATTCAGTATACGTCATAGGAATGGCATCAAACTGCGGCTTTCTGGGCGAGCGATTCTGATTGTTGAGCGGATAGGCCTGTTGTCGAGGCTGCTGTTGAAAAGGTCGTTGTTGAGGTGGCGGAATCTGATGAGATGGGGCTACCAAAGCTGGGCGGACAGCCGGAGTGACTGCCGCGACGTGAGAGTAGCCTCTCCTAGGCCTACCTGGAAACAAAGCACTAACATCCTGTTCTTTCCTCTTCGGGAAGACACCTCCGAACTTCTTCACACTGCTGGACGTACTCCCTTCTTTAATCAAACGTCCTTCACGAATTCCTTCCTCTAATCGCATACCCATGCTCACCATCTCGGTAAAGTCACTGGGCGCGCTGGCTATCATCCTCTCATAGTAAAAGGATCCCAAGGTCTTCAAAAATATCTTAGTCATCTCTTTCTCCTCCAGAGGTGGATGGATCTGAGCAGCAATCTCACGCCACCTCTGGGCGTACTCCTTAAAAGATTCTCGGTCTCTTTGCGACATTGCCCGGAGTTGATCCCTGTCCGGCGCCATGTCAACATTATACTTGTACTGATGGACAAAGGCTTCACTGAGATCGTTAAAATTGCGGATTCGAATGCTGTCCAATCCCATATACCACTTCAAGGCAGCACCCGTCAAACTATCTTGAAAATAATGAATCAATAAATCATGATTATCAGAATACGTGGACATCTTCCTCACGTACATTGTCAAATGGCTTCTAGGACACGAATCCCCCTTGTATCTTTCAAAGTCTGGTGTTTTGAACTTCGCCGGAATCTTGACATTCGGAACCAGGCAAAGATCATGTGTGCTCTTCCCAAACAGCTCCTTCCCCTTCAAGGCTCTAAGCTCTTTCTGCATTTCCTGGAACTGATCCTGAAATTCCTCCATTCTATCAAAAAGGCCCATACTTTCAGCAGGTTCGGCAGGATAAATTGGTTCATTCAAGTACGGCACTGAGTGGACCACTGGAGCAACGGTCGTCATGATCGGTTGCGGAAAAGGTGTTACCGACGGAACTACTGGCGGCAGTGCAGTCGTCTCTGGTTGAGGAAGAGACAATGCAGGCTGAAATATAGGTTGGGCGATAGGCTGACACCCTTCTGGCATAAAGTTGTAAGGCATTCCCCAAGGAAAACCTTTCGGCATCTGATGTTGGATCGGAGAGTTGATTTGAGTTGCAGAGGAAGGAGCGATAACAATCTCGGAAACCACTGGAGTTGAAGTCTGAATCCCGGCAGCCGTAGTCGGTGGCTGATTCTGAACAGCCACCAAACTTTCCACCAACGCTGTTAACTTTTCCATCTCGGCACGAAGCGTAGCAACTTCCCCGCGAAGCTCGTGATTTTCCTGTTCCAAATCCTCCATTCTTTTCTGACGACTGGCCCGAGTGTCGTGTTGGTGAGACAGCTTGGCAACCTTCGGTGGAAAAAGAACAAGAATGAGACTCTAGAAAACATGTGATGCGGAATGTGAAATGATGCATGATGGTGATGCAAATGATGACTCATTTTAAAAGTTTTTCAAGGAACTTTTAGTAACTTCGCATACATCAATAGTAAAGGAATTTGGAACAACAAAAACTCAATCCGTCAATCGAAAGCGATAAATTACGTCTTACAAATTGGAATAGTAAATTACAACCTTGGAATAACAAGTCCACTAATGAAAGCAATAAATTACAACTTACAACCTGAAAACCATAATAAAGTGATAAATTACATTTTAAAACATGAAGCAGTAAATTACAACTTGGAGCATGAAGCCCGAAATAAGACCATAAGTTACAACTTCGGAGCATGAAGCCCTTAAGAAAACAATAAATTACAACTTCGGAGCATGAAGCCCTTTTACATAGTTTTACAAAATGACATCAATAAAATAAACTAAAGCTAAAGCTCACTCAGAATCCTCAGATGACGGACCAAACACCAGCTGTAGTCGGAGCTTCTTGATCTTTTCTTCATAAAAGTCTTCTAAATCTTTCTTTTCCGCTATCAGTCGATCGATGATTTCTTCTTGTGGATTAGGAACGAGAGCCAAGTTTACTGAACATTCCCTTTTCCTCTTCCTTTCATTCGCGTATTTCTTCAACAAGGCATCCTTCTGGCGAAGCTTCTCATCGTGGTCAACGAACCGGCCATCTTGAATAAGCAACAACTCCTTCTTCTCTTTCAGCTGTCGAGTCAGGATTCGATTCTCGTATTCGGACATATGGTACTTTTCTTTCCAAGCATCCCTCTCGGACTTCATCCTAGCCAGGTTCCCTTGATATTCTCCTACATCTGCGATTGGGATGGCAACTGATGATGGTGCGATGGCAGGGAACAAAGGTTTCTCAAGTTTATATGGCATCTTGAGAGCACAAGCCCTAGCACGGACCCACTGTAGGTAAGGTTCCAAAGAAACGGCACCTCTATGTCCCAGCATATCTCTCCCTTTCTTGTGGATATGGCGCCAAGCTCCTTCTATCTCTCTCTTAGCAGTCTGATGATCTTGTCCTTCCTGAAGAAAGAAACCACTCACATGGATACTGTTCGGCTTATCTCTCATTGGGTACCCGAACTGACGGCGCGCTAGAACAGGGTTGTAGTTGATTCCACCCTTCGTACCAAGAAGAGGTACATTGGGAAAAGCACCACAGCTGTCAATGATCTCTACGTCATGGTAAGCTCGATTGTACCAGTCAATGTCGAAATGAGTGAGAGCCATAATCTTTGGCGCCCAACGCGGTTCTTTCTCGAGATCCCAGAAAGCATTGGACCCAGGTAAATGCGAGACGTACCACTGATACAGCAACGGCACGCAACAAATAATCATTCCTCCTTGATGAGAGTTTCGCAGGTGGATGGAGTAATATGCATCTCCTAGCAGCGTAGGGACCGGATTTCCAATCAGGAAAACTCTGATGGCATTGACATCCACAAATTTATCAATGTTAGGGAATAAGAAAAGACCATACGCGAGTAAAGCAAACACGTCCTCGAAGGCAACGGTATCCTTTGTATCAGCAAAATGACGAGCTTTCTTCAACAGAAACTGAGCCGACAAACCCCGGATTCCTCCTTTCGTAGTCATATTCTCTTCTATCTCTGACTTCTTCAGATGGGTGATGGCTGCTATCTCATGAGATTTAGGCTCCTCTTCTAACCCAGAAAAAGGAACACGGTCGACGATCGGCAAACCGAGAATATAAGAGTACTCCTCTAAAGTAGGCACCAACTGATAATCCGGGAAGGTGAAACATCGATACAAGGGATCATAGAACTGAACCAAAGTGTTGAGGATGCCTTTCTTCATCTTGCGCTTCATGAGCGGTACGATGGACCCATATTTCTTCTGAAAATCTGTCGGACTCTCTATCTTCGGAATCAAACTCTTCAATTCTTCAATCTCGGGCTCCTTGAAGCTAAAGCTTCGAGTATTTCTCCTTCCAAGTTCCATAATACCCTAGGACGTTTGCAAAAATCATTCCAAAGTTCCTTGAAAAACGAGTTTTTACAAAGATGTTGATGAATGCATGAATGAATGATAATGCGACAGTCACACACAAGTTTGCAAACATGGGGTTTAAAGGTTCAAAGTTCAGCATGGAGTCGAGGGTAAAGCCCACCCAAAGGTATGTACTAATGTTTCGATCACACCTGTAAGACAAGGTTCTAAGAGTTCCCAGAGTCTGCATCCCTCTTTCGGATATTACCAACGTCTTGATTACTCAATAATTAGCAATATTCTCAAGAGAAACTCGTCCGAGCGTAGCATCGCGTAACAACTACTTCCGAATTACTCCGTGATAGTCTCCGCGCTACACCTAAAAAGGCCAAGATGGGTTAGGGTTCTACGGTCCTCAACTTCTCGGGCTCCTAGGTCGAAAATAATAATGTCTTCCCGATTACTCGGTAAACAAATATTAAGTTCAAGAGGGCCTTCCATTGAGTGGGGGATCTCATGCCTCCTTCTTCGGGATTACTCCCTCAAAGTTAACATGACTATACCGCCCGTCCTATTCCTTAAGCGTTACTTAATCCGGGTATAGGATTCGTCCTTCAAAAAACCCAAACACCCCAATTTAAACACATAATCAAACATATCAAATAATAATAAAACAGATAAGACAAATTAGGCTTAACCCACTTAGGGATGGACCAGCAAGAGGTCAATGTATCCCCAGCAGAGTCGCCAATTCTGTAGCGATAAAAAAATGTAGCGGGGTAAATCGGAGATCGAATTATTGATTAATTCGTCTCACAAAAGCAAGAGTCGCCACCGCGCTTTATTGTTTCCAAAGGGAAAGGGAAAAGAGCGAAATAAAACCCTAAATATGCAATGTAAATAAAAATACAAATACAAAGCGTTTTGAAAAGAGATCGAGAGTTCGGGGGTTGGTTATACAATGGGAAGGTATTAGCACCCAATGCATCTATAGTACTCTATAGGAACCTTTTGAAATATCTGTTTTGTTTAAAATTGATTTGTTTGATCGAAAAATAAATTGTTTTGGCCGAAAAAGGGATACGGACGGGTTTTTGAAGATACGACAACCTAACGTTGAAGTTTTGACTTAAAAGGTGTGAGTTTTGGAGAAATCGGATATTTGGAAAAATTATCCTAAGTTTTAATGAAAATGAGAGTACTCGCTCGATCGTTTTTTGAGGACATGAAGTCAACAAAAAAATTAGACTATTCCCTTTGGATTAGTGCAAATAGAATAAACAAATGCAATAGAATAATTGACAGAAAATGATACACAACAATTAAATATGAACATGCATTTTATATGATTTTTTTGTTTAATAGGCGAAAAGAAAAAGTTTAATTGGTTTTCATTTTTTACGCATTTTTTTATGATAAAAGGTAATGAGAATTAATAGAAATGTTTTTAATGTTTTATATATTTCTACTTTTTATGTCTTTTTGTATATTGGTATTTAATCAAAATGAGGGGAATAAAATAAAATGTCTTTTAGTTTCTCATTTTATATGTTTTTAGAGATATTAAATATTTTCTTTGAATTAAATCAAACCATGAATTTAAAATGAATTAGAAACAAGGAAGGTTAAGGTTATTAAATAAAAACTTAAATTTAAGCTAAATGAGATTTGGGTAAATAATATTGAAATTGTCTATTTAAAAATTATATGTTATTCCTAAAAACTAACTAGTCTAAATTAATTAAACTAAGAAATGAATATAATTTAATCAAAGACCAAATAAAAGAAAATGGGGTATGAATAACAATTAGCAATGGGCTTTTAGTTAAAAGGAAATTGAGTGGGGTTGAGGAGAAATGGGGCGGGTCAGGTCGTGGGCTTAAGGATCCAAGGGATTAAATGTTGATTAGGGTTGTGTTTGTTTGATAAAGGGATTTAGGGTTTGGTTTAAGGCAGAACGGCGCCTCTCTTCACGATCTTCATCTCTCTCTCGCGCAGCTTCTTCGTTTTCTTTGCCTCCAATGTCGATGTTTCCTTGTTCCGGCCACCCACACCAAGTTTTCCTCTTCCCTCCATTGTTGACGCGGCGGCTTCAAGCGGAGACGGTAATGACCAAAACGTTTTCGTTAATGCTTGATTTAATTAGCGTGTAAACTTTACAAATTCGTTGTTGATTTTACAATTTCTTAGTTGATTTTATGGCTTCTTGGTTGATTCTGACTAGTTTACCATTTTTACTTTCCATGTCGATTTGAATGGCATTTTAAGGAATAAGAATGGAAGAAAGCGTTACCTAGGTGGAGAAGGAGGAGGAGCTTGGGGTGATGGAGGCCGGACGGCAGGGAGACAGCAGGCGCACGCGGTGGTGAACGGTATTTGTGATTTCCTTCCTTTTGCTTGAACGTTACTGTGTTTGCTATTGTTGGAACCCGTTGAACTGCACTTTGGCTCTTTCTTCTTCTTCTTTTCTGATTTTGTACGATCCTAGAGTTTTGTCTATGATGGACTCTGAGGTTTGGGTATTTGATCTTTAGTTTTGGTTTTATGAGGGGTGATATTGGCTTTTGTGGCTCAATCAAATTCTTTGAGGTTTAGGCCATGTTTACTGGTTTGACAACAGCAGGCTAACGGTTTTAGCAGTATGTTTTCACTGGTTTTTTTGAAAATGGGTTAGGCCATGTAGATAGGCATGGTGTTTATGCTGTAAGCTCTATAGTTTTCTTTTGGTTTAGGTGGATTGTGTTTTGAAGAAGGGCTATAAGGCTTTAGGTTGTGCAGGTTATTTTGATATGGTGAACTGGTTTTCGGTTAGGTTGGACAGGGCCAAGGTTTTACTGATGTGAGGCCATTGCAGATTTTTGTTGGTTTGGTGATGGCTATTGGTTCTACAGGTTTTGAAAATGGTTTAGGATAACTCAGTGATGGGTTATGTGTTGACAAAGAGCTAAGGCATTAGCAGGTTTTTTCTATGGTCTTGACAGGATGCCATGGTTTTGACAGGATGCTATGGTTTTTGGTTATGTTTTTGCTAACTTGTCTTTCGTTTTCTCTTTATGCTGTTTTTTATAGATGGGATCCTTTGTTTTCTCTTTGTTGTAATATAACAGTTCTCCTCTCTTCTCTTGCGCTACAGGCCAGGAACTTTGAAAACAAATCTCTTGGGATCTCCCTGAGCATCCTGCACTACTGTCCACTCAGTTTGCCTTTATTCTTCTTCTGTGCTATTATTCTTACTGGCTATATTTCTTAGTTTGTTTTGTATATCTCTTTCTGCCTAAGCTAAGCCTGCAAATCCCACACTTCTCCCTCTCTTTTTCTCTCTCAGAATGGCTTTGACAAAAGAGTGATAAGTTGTCTATTTTCTGAAAATGCAGTGGCTGGAAAATGATGAAAGAAAAAGGAATTTTTTTTGCTTGCAAGAATAGTCAAACTGCATATTTGTTTTTAAATCAAATGTTGTTGGCTTCTTGATGTGTAGGCCACGTTAAAAGGGGCATGCTTGCATATGGTTACTACATATTGTTGCTTATGCTGTATGCTTTGAAATTATATTTGGGATTAAAAACTAATGGGATTAGCTTAAGTATGCAGTTTTTTGGAAAACAATTTATGCATATGCTTTGAAATCCTTTTCCTTTTTTTTGTGAACCGGGAGTAATCCCGTGATTTGCAAAAAAATAATAACTGATTCCGGCCATTACATTTAATGATGAACATTTAAAATTTATTTTCTGCATTTAATTATTTATTTGAATTCTAATTCTTTTCTTTTAATTGTGCAGGTAAAATTAAATGAGCGGACACGCATTGGATTGGAAGCTTTAGAATTAAGATAGACTAGTTTATTTCATTTTAATTTTGACAATTCATTATTGTAATTTATTGCAATATATACAATATTTACAAAATAACTTGTACCAAAAAAAAATGAATAAAAGAAACTATTTGTCCATTAATTCTTCTTCTTTATTTATTTATCGTTTATTATTTTATCCAAACGAATAATAATTGAAAACAAATCTCCAATTACCTACATTCAAAATAATAAACAGATAAATAATAATTATCATTGACCAACTAATACCTTCGATTATTTAATCCATCATTCTCAACTAAATTATAATAATTAAAATAGGATTTCAATTATTTAACCTAGAACGACGAACGATTAAACAGTCGTTATTGACCAATGAATTTCCTCAAATGCTTATTTATATTATTCATAACCTTTAAATTATAGAATAACTAAGAATAAATTCTAGTTACTTAAATTTAAAAATAATGAGTAAATAAATAAAACGTCCGCACAATTAATGCGCCTCTTCTCTGATGTTCATTTTATTATCCCTACATCTTTAAACTAAATAATAATCAAAAAATGAATTTCAATTATTCAAGTTTTAGATAATAGATAATTAATAAACATCATTTTTGCACGAATCGATTAAATGATTCAATGTTCAGCATAAATAGCTCTTGGCCCGAAAAAGTCATGAAATTTAAAATCGATGGATCAAAACAAATGTAATGTAAAGATGCGGATAGGAGATGACGTCTTAGGTCAAAATTTGGGGTACAACACACATGGCTATACATTTTTATTTTCACTTTGTATTCTTTTCATTTTTTGACGACTTCCTCTTACTAGGATTTCCATTTCTCTGTAAAAAGTCGCATGTTTGTGGGAAAATTATCAATACAAATATACTTTGAAGTGCAAACTTTTTATTTTTCCTATTTTGATTACAAAAACGTCCAATGACTAAAAGAAAAATGAACATATGCATATGAACATGATTAACTGTTAACAAATATACGCATAATAATAGGAATAAGTACTTACTCGAGGAGCCAGGGTAACCCCCATGCTGTCCATAAATCCCCATAGAGTAAATTCATACAACTTCCTTTCCGAGTTCTAATTATCATATCTCTTGGAAATTCTCTTCCCCGACCAAGTTTGGTCTTCCAAAACTAGAAAAGAAACCTTGTGAATGTTCTTCCATAAAAGAATTCATTTCCCCACTAAGATCTCCAAAATACTTTCTTCAACGGGGTTTATTTCTCCAACGAATTATAATCTCTCCCTGCTTGAGTCCATTCCTCAGACGATTACAAACCACTGACAAAACTCCTCTTCTCCAGTAGAGTTGTCACTATCCCCAGAAAGGTACTACAAAGCCTGGATTTCAACTAGATACCAGTCAACTATCCTCCCTATACAAGACGAAAGTTTAGTCTTCTCTTTTATTCTCAGTCGAGGCATATATGAATTAAATTCCCCAGTGGAGCAACAAATGGCTAATGTTTCTAAACTCTACTTCCCAAGCAGAAATCAAACATCCCCAGCGGAGTGTCCTTAACTAAAGTCATCATGAATTCCCAGCGGAAGTATTCTAGACCAAGTCGAAGATACACACACTCTTCATCCTCCGCAAGGGTCAAGGATTTATTTTTCCTAAACAAACATTTCAAATTCATACATCAAAGCATATGCATAAGAAACACATATAGCATAATCTCATTTATTTTGAGAACATCATTACGCAATGCATTTCATGAATAATGGAAAAACACAAGAAGGGGGGTTGAATTGGGGTTTTCAAAACTTAAAGTAAAAAACACGTTGGTTATCCTGGTTCGTTTGAACTCAAACTACTCCAGTCCACCCGCCAAGGTGATTTCGCCTCTCTCAACAAGGTCTTAATCCACAAATCAAACTTAATTACATAGCTACTATGACAACCTTCAAAGTCTTCTTGAGTTTAAACCACAACCCGGTTTTCTCAAGGAATTGCACTATACAATATTTAAGAAAGTGTACAAAAAGTGTTTTATAATAAAACAATGTCACACAAGTGATGTTTTACACAAAGGAAATTTAGTACATTGAAGGTGATAAAGATGACTCGTTTTTTGTGCACTCAAAATCATAAACGATTTCTCCTTCAAGCTTTGTTTATATAGGAAACGCGTGTGGGAGCTTTTGGAATATTGATGAATAGTAATTAAAGAGATTTCCAAAAATAGAGATTCTTGTCCCCTTTCAACTGTTAATTTTGAATAGCCATAAGTGAATTGTAATGCTTCAGAACATGCTTGCTTCAGAAGATAAATGTTACAATTACTTCTTTCCAGAATTGTATGAGTCAGAATAACAGAGTTCCTGCTCGCAGTGTTTAGGCACTCAAAAGTTGCATCTTTAGAACTTCTTTATAAAAGATGTATTAAATCAGAGTTTGAACATCAATATAACTTATCTTCTGTGCTTCTTATATCAGAACTTCTCTGCAAAACAAAATACTTATTTAGGGAGCATAATTGTTCTTTGAGTGTTTGTTATCATCAAAACTCTTACAAGGGTTATAGAATCAAACTATGTTCTAACAATCTCCCCCTTTTTGATGATGACAAAAACTTGGATATTTCAATAGAAAACTTAAAGAACATAAAGCATTTAAGGTCTCCCCATGAGTTGAATACTCAGATAAAGAAGAAATACTTCCCTGAAGATTATTCTGATCAGATTTTTTTAGAAAAGAAACTATGATGCGTCCACTTTTGTCCTTAACAGAGGTTGTTCCTATTTTTCTTTCAGAAAAAAAACACTAGAAGTTATGATATTCAAAATGTTTGAGATTGAGTTTCGATATTGTTATATTAGAAATATCTTACGTTCTCCCCTTTTTTGTCAAGAATCAAAAAGTAATAAAAACACTTTAAGCAATAAAAGACGGTTTGTATTGAAAAGGATTTCAATAAATCACATTCTGAAGAAAACAAATAACAAGAACATAATTAAGAAAACAAATTTCAGAACTAAGTTTGAGGTGATGGAAGTCATGTGGACATGACTTCCAACAAACTCTTAATCTGATTGTTTGACTCTTCTTGCTTTCCAAGCATCCCCTTGATTTCCTTACACGCATAATCTTGTTTGTCTAGTCTTTCCTTAAACACAACATTCTCTTTCTTCAACTCCTCCAGAGTTTGTAGCACGAGGGATGAAGATGGTATATCAACAGAAGGTACCACCTTTTTAGAGCAAGATGCAACTGATTCTAACTCAGGAGCTTCTTCAACTTCCTTGTCTTTGTCTTGAAAACTAACCAGAGGCAGAGTATCAGAGGATGGTTCATTACATTTTGTTGGCTGATGGTCTTCCCAAGGGACATTGTCCAGCAGAAGGAGTGGCTTCTTTTCCCAGTGATGCAAAACTTAATCCTTGAAGATATTTAGATGATCACAAAAGTTCTGTTGAGCAATTTTATAACTCAACTCCTTGAGTTTTTGGGATTCAGAGTTGAACCATTTTCTGAATTGGTTCCAATGAGAATCAAAAGCAGTAGGATTAAGATTCTATAAGCAAGCTAGCTTTAGAGAGATAACCCATTCCTGTATTTCTGTTTCATATATCAACAAAGATTTACCAACATCTGCTTTGGAGTTTTTTGGTTTTGGTACAAAAAAATTTTGAGAGCTTGTGACAAGATTGTCCAGAGCTTCTAAGTCTATAACTGTTCTAAGGGGATCTTCTGGGTGGTGGTTTAGAGAGGGAGAGTCAGGAATAACAATGGGTGAATGTGGTGTGTTTGGTGGAGTGGATCGATAGGAAGATGGAATATTTGGGATGGAGTGGATTGTGAGTGGTTGTGAGACCATGAGAGGGCAGGTGATTCCAGGAATGGATGTTGTGGTATCAGAGTTAAAATTTGGATTTTCTGAGTGGGGAGCCTCAAATAGAGGATCAAATTGATCAATATCATAAAGAACTTGAGCAAGTTCAGGCTGATTTTGGTCAAGATGGGTAGTAGGTGGATTGTTCAGAAGGTTATCTAGATATAGTGAGGGGTCAAATTCAATGTCAAAGTCATCAAAAGTTTGTGGCGATGGATCTTCTGAGGGTTTTGGAGAGGAAGGGTTTTCAGATGTTGATAAAATAACTGATTCAATAACAAAAATAAAAGATGAATTACCTTTCTTTTTAGCAGCCTTAGGAATCTTCTAACAAGTTCCTTCTGCAACAACTTTCCTTTTCCTTGATTTTCTGGGAGCAATTTCCAGAGGTTGTTGTCTCAGATCACAGATGTTTACTTATGGATTTGTCTGATCCCTTTTACAAGCATCCAGATACCTGAGAATAATCTCTGGAGAAGCATCTGTTTGGGTAAAGAGTGGAAAGTCCTTTAGAGGTACTCTTCTATTTGTAATGACTTCCTTGGTTGTTATTGTTGGATCCTTCTTGATGGTATCAATGATCTTCATCTTCTTCAGGTTCTTAGCGGTTAGAGGTTTACCAGCACAAGCTTCTAGAGTGTTGACTTGTTAAGCCTCAGTCAGATGTCATATCAGTTTGTTTTTTGTCAGAATATCTGAGATGAGTCTGCCGAGTGGAATCCAATCTCTCTTTATTCTTTCTTCTTCTCTTGTCTCTTTGACGCTGGTCCTCATATGATTAAACAGAAGATGAGAAAGATTAACCATTGATTTTGTTGCTATGAAATACAGAAGATACTACGGATAAATATTTATATAGTCTAGAGAACTTGTGGGTTTTCTGTGATTGATGCAGCCCAAAATGATTTTTGACCAAATTCTGAGGTAGTCTTTCAGATCTTTTATTTTGTTGGAAGGTTGGCCAGAAGTAAAAATCTCTTTTCAAATCTTTGTTAGGTCAGAGCTTTTGTCAGCCATATCACTGCAACGAATACCGCAATCGTCGTGACCTATCAATTGCCCAATGAGATCTTCAGAGATTACTATTTTCTTTCCTATCACAAAAGAAGTGACCTGATGATTTTAGGGTGTAGCGTGAATCTAAAATTCTTTAACAAGTCTTGGAAAAACTGGACCCAGTAGACGATCAAAATACTTTGTCCATCTTTGAAATTCAACATCAGTAGTTAAATCATATTTTTTCCTTCATACTAACGAAGTCCACAATGAGTTCACACAGAACTTCCAGCGAATCAATGGGAGTCAGGAGTGTTCTTGAGGGTTGTTCGTACCTTTCAGCTGTTGAGGAAGAAGATCCAGGAACACTTTGAAAGCTTTGAGCAATTTGTTAGGAGGAAGCCATTGTTACTTTTTAGGGGTTTGAAAGATTGACTACAAGTAAGAGAGAAAAAGGAATTGAGAGTGGAAAAGTGATAGTGAAAGTGAGCAACGTATTTATAGAAAAATAGGAAACTTAATAAACAAGAAAAAGGTAAAAAAATGATTACTAGCATTAATGATTCCCGAAAAGAGGGATGGCGTAGAGATAAGAAACATTTACTGATACGACATAAGTCTCAATGCATCCAATCAATGTTTCAGTCTCTTCAGAATTTGAACATGTGTCCAGCCTTAGAAGAAACTCTTATAAAGAGATGACAAATGTTGATATTGTGAACTACAAGCTTCTATCTTTGAAATGAACCATTTGGAGACCGTTCATATCTTCTTAGATAGATCCTGATAAAACTTTCCTTCTTACTTCTGATGAATTATTGATCAGATGTTCACATAAAAAAACATAAAGTTCTGAGGGTTAACGTATACATAAATAAAACTATCATTTTGGGCATAGTTTCATGCTGAGATGTTTCAGAATGAAGTTAAACCTATCTTCAGAAAGGGGTTTTGTAAAAACATCAGCCCATTGATGGTCTGTGTCTACAAATTTTAATGAAAGAATTCCTTTTTGAATATAGTCTCTAATAAAATGATGTTTTATTTCTATATGCTTAACCCTAGAATGTAAAATAGGATTTTTTGAAAGACATATAGGAGAAGTGTTGTCACAGAGTATAGGAATGTTACTCTCAAATATGTTGAAGTCTTCAAGTTGACTTTTCATCCAGAGCATATGTGTGCTGCAACCAGATGCTTCTATATATTCAGCTTCAGCAGTTGACAATATAATGGTGGATTGCCTCTTGCTGGACCATGAGATTAGATTTTCTCCTAGAAATTGGCAGCTTCCAGGAGTATTTTCCTTTCTATTTTGTCTCCAGCGAAGTCAGCATCATAGTACCTTACTAATTTGTATTCTTTTGGTTTTTCTATAACAAAGACCAAGATTAGTAGTACATTTCAGATGCTTGAAAATTCTCTTAACAACTGTTAAGTGAGATTCTCTAGGATCTGATTGGAATCTAGCACACAGACAGACACTATACAGAATATCAAGTCTTGAAGTTGTTAAATATAAGAGATACCAATCATACCTCTGCAGATCTCCTGTTCTACCTTCTTACTTACCTCTTCCTTTTCCAGAATGCATGTGGGATGCATGGGAGTTTTGGCTGGCTTACATTCTGATAAGTCAAATTTCTTCAGAAGCTCTTTGGCATACTTGCTTTGATGTATGTATGTTCCTTCTGGAGTTTGATTGATTTGGATGCCCAGAAAGAACTTGAGTTCTCCCATCAAGCTCATTTCAAACTCTGCCTGCATAGAATTAGCAAATTCTCTTCCCAAAGAGGCTTTAGTAGATCCAAAAATAATATCATCTACGTAAATCTGACAAACTAGAATGTCATTTTTAAATAGTTTACAGAATAAAGTTGTGTCCACCTTCCCTTAGTAAAATCATTTTCTAACAGAAAACTACTTAGTCTTTCATACCAAGCTCTGGGAGCTTGTTTCAGACCATATAGTGATTTCTTTAGTTTATAGACATATTCTGGATGTTTTGAGTTTTCAAAACCAGGGGGTTGGTGCACATAAATTTCTTCATCAATGTAACCATTTAAAAATTCACTTTTAACATCCATTTGATAAAGAGTGGTACCATTATTTACAGCAAAAAAAATTAAAAGTCTGATAGATTCTAACCTGGGGACTGGAGCAAAGGTTTGTGTATAGTCTATCCCCTCTTGCTGACTATAACCTTGTGCCACTAGTCGTGCTTTGTTTCTGACGACTTCTCCTTGTTCATTCAATTTTTTTTCTGAATACCCATTTGGTTCCAATGATGTTGAACCCTTTTGGTTTAGGAACTTGATCCCACACATAGTTTCTAGTAAATTGGTTTAATTCTTCCTGCATTACAAGTATCCAGTCGTTGTCCAGAAGGCCTTCGTCAATGGAAGTTGGCTCAATCAGAGACACTAATCCCATGAGAGATTCTTCAGAATTTCTGAATATATATCTTGTTCTGATTGGGTCTTCTTTCTTTCATAGAATTTTATTTTCTGGATGAGCTAAACTGCTTCTGAATTGTCTTTTCTGGAAGGGCTCTTCAGATGTTTTTGTAATGTTTGTGACATCTTCTTTTGGAGTTTACTGTGATTATTTGTGAGAAACTTCTGATGCAGTGTCTTCAGTACCTATAAATTGGACTTTCATATCTGCAAAAGTTTTATCGTGCTTTGACTTTTGAGAGCCAAGCTTATCATCAAATTTGACACTGATGGACTCTTGTACAATCCGTATTTCTGTGTTATATAATCTATAGCCTCTTGAGCATTCAGAGTATCCTAACATGAGACACTTTTGTGCTTTAGAGTCAAACCTGTTCAGATATTCTTTAGTGTTTAGAATAAAACAAGTACATCCAAATGGATGAAAATAAGAAATGTTGGGCTTTCTGTTCTTCCACGGTTCATATGGAGTCTTATCCAGAATAGATCTTATGGAGATTCTATTCTGAATGTAAAATGCTGTGTTGATTGCTTCTGCCCAGAAGTTCTTAGCAATGTTAGTCTCGTTGATCATGGTTATGGATATTTCTTGTAAAGTTCTATTCTTTCGTTCTACAACTCCATTTTGTTGAAGAGTTCTAGGACAAGAGAAATCATGAGAGATGTCATTCTCATCAAAAAATAGTTCAAATTTTTTGTTTTCAAATTCCCCACCATGATCACTTCTAACTTTAACAATTCTAAGATCTTTTTCGTTTTGGACTTGGTTACAAAAGGAAAAGAACATAGAATGTGACCTGTCCTTGTGTCTTAAGAACTTTACCCATGTCCATCTGTTATAGTCGTCTACGATCACTAATCCATACTTCTTTCCACTAATGGATGTAGTTTTCACTGGTCCAAATAGATCTATATGCAGAAGTTCTAATGGTCTAGAGGTAGAAACAATATTTTTGGTTTTGAAAGAAGGTTTCGCAAACTTGCCTTTTTGACATGCTTCACACAAGGCATCTGAGCTGAACTTCAAGTTAGGAAGTCCTCTGACCTGATTGAGTTTGTTAATCTGAGATATGTTTCTCATATTAACATGCCCCAATCTTCTGTGTTAGACCCATTGCTCATCGTTAACAGACAATAGGCATTTTGCATTCTGACTTTTTAGTACATAATGTTTTATTTTGTAAATGTTGTTCTTTCTCTTTCCATTAAAGAGGACATATCCATCTTTCTGACTAACTGCTTTGCAGAACTTTTGATTGAAGATTATATCATAACCGTTATCGCTTAATTGACTTATGGATAACAAGTTATGCATTAATCCATCTACTAACAGAACATTAGTTATAGAAGGAAGTGTACCGTTACCAATAGTTCTAGAGCCAATAATTTTCCCTTTTTGATTGCCTCTTAAACCTACGTAGCCTCCATATTTAAGCTCCAGGATTTGGAACATATGCTTTATTCCCGTCATGCATCGAGAGCATCCAGATTCCAAGTACCAAGATTGGTGTTTCAATATTGCTGTTAAAGACATCTGCAACATAGACAATTTTATCCTTAGGTACCCATATCCTTTTGGGTCCTTGTTTGTTAGAATTACCAAAATTCTGTTTGAATTTGGTTTAGAAAAAAAAACATTACTAGTATACTTTATGTCATGTATGTGCCCATTGGTGAAGTGAGAATACATAGGTGTGCATTTAATGACTATATCCTTAACTTTCTTAGGTCGAGATACTTTACCCTTGTATCCTATTCCTTTTCTGCCATTTCTGCTAACTCCATAGATCATTGAAGCCATCTTGCTTCTATTTATGTTTTTAGCAAGAAATTTTTGAAAGCTATGATCATATTCCTTTATGATCTTATAAGAGTTACTAGGAAATTCTGAGACAGTTTCTTTCCGAGGCTTTTGTAAATTATTTTCTAGTTTAGAAATTGTTTCTTTAAGCTCAGATTTTTCTGATCTCAGTTTCTTAGTTTCTCCAGAGTCAGAAACTAGATCCTTTTTCCGGTTCATGTTTATGACTCAGAGTTTCTGATATCTTTCAAGAATTTCTGATAGACTCTCTTCTAATTGATATCTAGAAAAGTTAGAGAATACCTCTTCTGCCTCTGATTCTGATTCTGATCTAGATGATCCAGTGTCATCTGATATGTTGGCCATTAGGGCTATGTTGGCTTTTTCATCTTCTGATTTTGTTTCATCTTCAGAAGAGTCTGAGTCATCCCATGTTCCCATGAGGATTTTATTCTTTTCCTTAAAGAACTTCTTTTTAGGTTTCTCTTTTTGAATATTTGGACAATCGCTTTTCTAATGCCCTTGTTCATTGCATTTGTAGCAGACAATGTCTCTGTTACTTGACTTTCTGTATCCAGAAGATGGTTCAAAATGATTCCCTGTTCTTCTGGAAGTTCTGAACTTCATCTGCCTGTGCTTCCATAGCTGATTGACTCTTTGGAGAGAAGAGACTGTTCGTCTTCTTCTGACGAGGATCCACCAGAATTTTTTTCTTTTGCCTGCAAAACTTTTGATTCATATTTTTTGTTAGATTTAAGAACTAAAGACTTACCTTGCTTATGGGGATCATCTTCTTCTAACTCTATCTCATGACTTCTCAGGGAGCTGACAACTTCTTAGCGAGAGATTTTGTTCAGATCTTTGGCCAGTTTAAGAGCTATGAACATGGGTCTCCATTTCTTGGGTAAACTTCTGATGATCTTCTTTACATGATCAGCAGTTGAGTACCCTTTATCCATAACTTTTAGCCCAGTAACCAGAATTTAAAATCTTGAGAACATTGTTTCAATGGTTTCATCTTCTTCCATTTTGGAGTCTTCATACTTCTGAATGAGTGTAAGAGATTTGGCTTCCTTGACTTGCGTGTTACCTTCATGCGTCATTCTCAAGGAGTCAAACATGTGTTTTGCTGACTCTCTGTTTTTTATATTCTCATACTCTGTATGAGATAACACTCAAGATAATAGTTTTGGCCTTGTGATGATTTCTGAATTCTCATTTTTGATGACCTGTCATTCTTTTTCTGTCAGTCTTCTGACCACTTTCATCAATAGGATATATGTACCCATCAGTCACCATATCCCAGGGATTAGTGTTATGAGCTAGAAAAAAACTTTTGATTCTGTCTTTCCAGTAATCGAAGTTTTCACCATCAAAGATATGAGGTTTGCTACTGATTCTGTCGTTCTCATCATGGTAATCATTTCTGATGTTCTAACTTGGTCCCACCATAGTTTTTTTCTTCCTTGGATATTTTTCTGACACAGTTAAGTGCTTGTACTCAGAACCAGGCGCTCTGATGCCAATTGAAGAATGGAAAAACACAAGAAGTGGGGGTTTGAATTGGGGTTTTTAAAACTTAAAGTAAAAAACATGTTGGTTATTCTGGTTCGTTTAAACTCAAACTACTCTTGTCCACCCGCCAAGGTGATTTCGCCTCTCTCAACGAGGTCTTAATCCACTAATAAAACTTGATTACACAGCTACTATGACAACCGTCAAAGTCTTCTTGAGTTTAAACCACAAGCCGATTTTCTCAAGGAATTACACTATAATATTTAAGAGAGTGTACAAAAAGTGTTTTCTAATAAAACAGTATCACACCAGTGATGTCTTACGTAAATGAAATTCAGTACGTTGAAGGTGATAAAGATGACTCATTTTTTTTGCACTCAAAATCATAAACTATTTCTCCTTCAAGCTTTGTTTATATAGGCAACGCATTTGGGAGCTTTTAGAATGTTGATGAATAGTAATTAAAGATCTTTCCAAAAATAGAGATTCTTGTCCCCTTTCATCCGTTACTTTTAAATAGCCATAAGTGAATTGTAACGTTTCAGAACATGCTTGCTTCAGAAGATGAATGTTACTGTTACTTCTTTCTAGAACTGTATGATTCAGAATAACAAAGTTCTTGTTCGCAACGTTTAGGCACTCAGAAGTTACAGCTTTAGAACTTCTTTATAAAAGATGTATTGAGTCAGAGTTTGAACATCAATATAACTCATCTTCTATGCTTCTTACATCAGAACTTCTCTGCAAAACAAAATACTTATTTAGGGAGAATAATTGTTCTTTGAGTTTTTTTTATCATTAAAACTCTTACAAGGGTTGTAGAATCAAACTATGTTCTAACATTTCATACATCATGACATTGTATACAACTAATTATTTACCTTTTTTCAGGAAAGATCAGTCACCATATGAATACCATCAATAATGAACATTTTTTTCATAAAATATTTGTTGGTTCAGTTTAAATCGACCAATGATTTATCCTGGTTCATTTCCGGTAGACACTTTCTCTGGTTCAGTTAAATCGACCCTAAGATTTATGCTGATTCATTATCCAGTTAAAGAACATTTAAGACATCTGTTGGTTCAATTTAAATTGATTAATGATTTAACTTGATTCCGTTCTGGTAGACACTTTCTCTGGTTCAGTTAAATCCACCCTAAGATTTATGCTGATTCATATCCAGTTAAAGACAATTTCGAGACCTCTACTGGTTCAGTTTAAATCGACCAATGATTTATCCTGATTCCATTTTGGTATACATTTTCCCTAGTTCAGTTTAAATTGATCAATGATTTACCCTGATTCTGTTCCGGTAGAAACTTTCTCTGGTTCAGTTAAATCGACCCTAAAGATTTATGCTAATTCATATTCAGTTAAAGACAATTTCGAGACCTCTACTAGTTCAGTTTAAATCGACCAATGATTTATCCTGGTTCCATTCTGGTAGACACTTTCCCTGGTTCAGTTTAAATCGACCAATGATTTATCCTAATTCATTTTCGGTAGACACTTTCCTTTATTCAGATACTTCTTCCAATCTCTATCAACAGTTATTTTGGATGGCGTCTATAATCCCATCTCTGACAACCCTCCATCACCTCTCCAAATAGCATCTTTAAGCCCATTCCCGATAATGAATCAACAACGCTACTTCGTGCACAAACGTGTGCAAATTTCTGAGCACTTTTAGTGTTCAATCATCTTCCACCTTCGAGTCGCAAATGGCGGACATGCCAATCTAACTCTTCGGGTTTAAGAATATTGAACATGGGAAGCTATTGTACCCCAAAATTTTCCTTCTCTATTCTCAAGACATTTCTCACAAAAAAAAGATCTCAAATGATCAAGGATTCTCTATGATTTGATCAGACAAACTCATCTCATAGTATTGAGGCCATAAATTAGGGTTTTGATTTTCACAAGTACAATTGGACTTCTAATGCCTCAAATTACTTTCATGGTTCATTATAGACCTCCAAGAATTCTCATGCCAAGTTCCAAGTCTTAGATCACAATTTTTCTCAATCAATTGATCAGATGACTGAAAATCAACTGTATGGTTAGAAAGTCAATTGTGGTCAACCCAAAGTCAAAATTCAAGTTTTTTGGCCAATATTAACATTTTGAAGTCATATTTATCAATTAGTCAAGTTTAGATCACAATTCCTCAAGGAAAGTGTTCCAATCATCAAAGGGGCAAAATGGTCAAAATTAGGGTTTTGACTGAGAATGACTGATTTTTGACTTTTGACCTAATACATGACCTATTAACTTGAGGCATAATCTTAATGATTCAAAGATAACATCTTGACCCAATTTCATGGCTCAATTCATTTCTCAAGATCAAACAGTTGATAGTTGAAATTTGGTCAACTGATGAAAAAGTCAACTGATACATCAAAAGTCAAAGGTTGACTTTTTGGTCAACATTAAGTTTCAAAGGTCAAGATTCATCAAGAAATTCAAAAATATGAAGCTTGATCATCAAGAATCAAGAAAGTCAAAAGTCAATATAAAAAGTCAAACTTTTCAAGACTTAAAAAAATTTCTAAATGTTTTAAACCTTGATAATTTCACTACTTCGTGACCTTTTTTCACCAAGATGCAAGATGATCCAAAGAAAACTTTCAACATGAAAGTTGTAGATCTTGATGAATTCTAAAAATTTATGTTAGAGGGTGGATGTCCAAAAATGGTTAGATTTGAAGATATAAGCCCATGAAGTCATGACATTTTCATAAAACACTTAGTGAAAATTTTGACAAGTTTAGGCATATTTTTGACCTAACTTCTTGGACAATTTTCACTTATTTCCCATTTGATATTATTAAAATGGTCAACATGAATATTGTAGACAATTTTTCAAGCTTTCCAAAATGTCAAAGAACTTGAAGAGGTCATGTTTGAGCTAAGAGAATCGAAGACAAGAAGTTGGGCATCCATTCTTGAATTACAAGTCATTTTTGTGATGAACACTTGACCAAATCTCATAGCCATGATGCATAATCTTGCTTTGCAGGCTTCTAACTTTCAATTCACTCCTTAATTAATTGTTTACACAACATATTGATCCATTGTCCAAGCATTTGATCCATTATCCAAGTTGCATTTTCATTTATGGCACAAAGACATTATTGTCATTCTTGAAAAGTTGCTTTAAACACAAAGTCAACTTGTATTGAGCTTTGCACTTGTTCCTTCTATACAAGCTTCATCAAAAAATTCATATAAATATGTTTAAAGTTGGTAACCACTCTAAATAGCCTTATACCATGCCTTAGAAAGATGTTTGTCAAGCTTGCTTCAAAAACAAGTTAAAAATCCATAACATGTGATCTTTGTTTTCTGATCATTTCAAACCTCCAAACCTCTTACTTATAAATTGAGGCCATCTTTGCAAGCCAAAAAACGATTTTACAAGCCTTGAAACTCCCTCAAACTTCCTCAAACCAGAAATTCCTCTAAAAACACCATAATTGTATCATTTCTGCCTTTGAACACCCATCTCACAATCCCCTCGTGTGTTTTCCATTTTCATCAATCACCAAGCTTCTAATACACATATAGAGACAATCCAAACACCTGTAACACAACTGTAACACCATTTTCCTGATCTTCCATTTTCAAAAATAATTGCTTGCAGGTTGACTTCTCCAGCACAATTCAACCATCCTCAACCCAAAGTAAGCATTGCAATAGCTTCCTGGAGGTTCAAGGAAGCTAACCAGATCATTACAACACCTTGAAGGTCGCTCAAACTCAAAACACGATCTCCATTTGTAAGGTGAGTTTTTTGAACTTCTATCTCTTCATACAAGCATCATTTGGCTTCCATTTTCAAAGATAAAATGTAGAGATCATAGCCCTGAAACTAACCATGTCCTTAGAATTCATTTATGTTGCGTGAGAAGTGTGAATTTTGAGTTTGAACTTCCTGAAAAATTAGGTTAGAATTTGGTACCATTTAAAATTCGTGCTCATCTTTGATCCAGCGTTTATGTTAGTTACATATTTGAAATCATGGTGAAATTTCTAACAAGTTTGATGTTTATAATTTCTTAAATGATTGAGAGATGAGAAAGTTACAGAGCTCTGGTTATGGCGCGAGGAAGAAGATGAAGTAAAGTTATGGACTTAGTTTATTTTAAGTTTATTACAACTTGTCATAATCCAGGATGAAATAGCCCCCCCTATGGCAGGAAGCGCGCGCTAAAGGCATTACTATAGAAGGTCCTGGATTCGAGCCTCAGCGAGACCTTTTGCTATTTTTCTAACATTTTTCCTTGTTCCTTTTTTATTTGGACACGTGCCTGGGCCTTCCAGCTTTGGGCCCTGCTTCATTTACTCACCATCACCCCCTACTTCCTAAACAACACCACTGACCCATTACTTTTTTATTTTATTTTCTGATTACATAAAAATCTATTTGTGCCTAACACAAAACTATTTTAGTCTCAAACCACCCATTTCCTTTTCAAACCCCTTCCCCTTTTATTTTATATTTTATATTTTTATTTCTATTTTGTTTTCTTTTCTTTCATCATTATTATTATTTTTATTTAATTAAAAATACAAAAAAATATTTTCTTAATTAATCTAGACCTAGGTTTTATTTTAATTCTCTCTTTTAATCCAATTAACTTAGGCTTTAATTAATTAACTTCCTTTTTTTAATTAGTTAATTAGGTTAAAAATATTTTCATACAAAAAACCATAAAAAATAACTTTATTTTCAATTCCTTTTCCCTTTACATTTCTTTGTACATTTTATTGTTTCTTTTATAATGTAATTGTCAAAGCCTTTTAATTGTTAGAGTTTATTTTATTTGTCATCTTCATTTGCAATTTGTACCCCCATCCCCTAAAATGATGTAATAGCGTAGGACTTTTAATTTCCGCAAATTATCGGTTTCCATATTATTGCTAGTAATTAGGGTTTATATGGCAAGACTTAAAATCAAACAAGTAGACAATCCTAATTCAAGACAAATTACATGAAAATTCAACGTTGACCAAAAAGTCAAAGTTTGACTTTTTTTATATCAGTTGACTTTTCATTAATTGATCAAAAATTTAACTATCAACCCCTTTGATCTTGAAAAATGATTTGAGACATGAAATTAAGTCAACATGTTGTGTTTGAGTCCTTAAGTTCATGCTCCAAGTAATTAGGTCATGTACTAGGTCAAAAGTCAATGATCGGTCATTCTCAGTCAAAACCCTAATTTTGACCATTTTGCCCCCCTTTGATGATTTGAATGCTTTTCTTGAGGAATTATGATCAAACCTTGATCAATTGATAAATATGAATTCAAAATGTTAATATCTAGCCAAGAATCATGAAGCTTGACCGTATGTTGAGCATAGTTGACTTTTTACCTAATACAATTGATTTTTAGTCATCTGAGCAATTGACTGAGCAAATTTGTGATGCAAGACTTGAAACTTGGTATGAGAAATCTTGGAGACCCATAACGAACCATGAAAGTCATTTGAAGCATCAAAATTCCAATTGTCCTTGGGAAAACCAAAACCCTAATTTGTTGTCCCAGTGTTTAAGAGGTGAGCTTGTCTGATCAACTCTTGAAACTTCTTGAACATTTGAGATCTTTTATGAGAAATGTTTTTAAGAAAATGGAGGGAAAGTTTTAGGGTACAATAACTGCCCCTGTTCAATTTTCTCAGACCTGAAGAGTTAGATTGGCTCATCTGTCATTTGTGACTTGAAGGCGGAAGATGATTGAACACTTAAGTGCCCAGAAATTTGCACTCGCTTGTGCATGAAGTAAAATTGTTTATTGATTATATTGTGAATGGGATTATAGATGCAATTTAGAGAGGTAATGAAGAGTTGTCGGAGATGGGCTTATAGATGCCATCCAAATTAATTGTTGATAGAGAAATTAGACTAAGTCTATGCTCGATTGTAATTAGGGAGAAGTATTAGAATAAATATTTGGTCAATTTAATCTGAGACATAAAATGTCTACTGGGAGAAGTATCAGAATAAATATTTGGTCGATTTAATATGAGCCAGAAGATATATGCGTCTGTCTTTAACTGGAGGAAGTATCAGAATAAATCTTTGGTCGATTTAATCTGAGCTAGGAAAGGTCTACTGAGAGAAGCATCAGAATAAATCTTTGGTCGATTTTATCTGAGCTAGCAAAGGTATTTAAGTCTTTAACTAGGAGAAGTATCAGAATAAATCTTTGGTTGATTTAATCTGAGCTAGAAAAGGTCTATTGAGAGAAGTATCAGAATAAATCTTTGGTCGATTTAATTTGAGCCAGAAAAGGTATACTGAGAGAAGTATCAGAATAAATATTTGGTCGATTTAATCTGAGCCAGTAGAGGTCTTTAAATCTTTAACTGAGAGAAGCATCATAATAAATATTTGCTCGATTTAATCTAAACCAGAAAAAGGTCTACTGAGAGAAGTATCAGAACAAATCTTTGGTCGATTTAATCTGAGCCAACAGAGGTCTTTAAATCTTTAACTGAGAGAAGTATCAGAATAAATCTTTGGTCGATTTAATCTGAGCTAGAAAAAGGTCTACTAATATAAGTATCAGAAAAAATCTTTGGTCGATTTAATCTGAGCCAGCAGAGGTCTTTAAATCTTTAACTGAGAGAAGTATCAGAATAAATCTTTGGTCGATTTAATCTGAGCCATAAAAAGGGTCTACTGAGAGAAGTAGCAGAACAAATCTTTGGTCGATTTAATCTGAGTCAACAGAGGTCTTTAAATCTTTAACTGAGAGAAGTATTAGAATAAATCTTTGGTCGATTTAATATGAGCCAGAAAAAGGTCTACTGAGAGAAGTATCAGAATAAATCTTTGGTCGATTTAATCTGAGCCAGCAGATGTCTTTAAATCTTTAATTGGGAGAAGTATCTGCATAAATTTTTGGTCGTTTTAATTTGAGCCAGAAAAGGTCTACTGAGAGAAGTATCAGAATAAATCTTTGGTCGATTTAATCTGAGCCAACAAATTTCTAAAGGGAGTATCCATCATGTAGATATTTTCCCTTGTCTTGTTTCAGGGAATGACCTATAATTTATTTTAAGGATTTATTGATGATATCGGTCAGTCGATTGATTCTTCCTGAAAAGGTCAAGATTTAACTGTATGCAATGTCATGATGTATGAAATGCATTGTGTAATGATGTTCTAAAAATAAATGAGATTGTGTCATATGCATTTCGTATGCATATGCTATGATGTATGAATGTAAAATGTTGTTCAAGTGTATTTGTAAACACGTGCAGAATCTTGTCTGGGAAAATAAATCCCTGACCATTGTTGGGGATGCAGAGTATATGTATCTTCAATCTTATCTAGAATGCTTCCATTGGGGATTCCTACTTACTTGTTTAAGGAAACTCTGCAGGGGGTCTATTGATTTTTGTTTGGGGAGTAGAGTTTAGGAACCTTGGTCGTTCATTTCTCTACTAGGAAGTTTAATTCTTATATATCCTGACTGGGGATAAAAGAGATGGATAATCTTCCTGACTCGTTTGGGGAGGAAAAAAGTTAACTGGTATCTGGTCGGATTCTAGGTTTTGCAGCAATCTTCTGGGGATAATGATGACTTCACTAGGGAGAGGAACTTTGTCAGTGATTTGTAGTAGTCTGAGAAATAGACTTGAGCTGGGGAATTTGTAGGTTGTTGGGGAAATAAACCCTGTTGGGGAAATAAACCCTGTTGTTGAAGCAGTACTCTGCTGAGGAAATAAACTCTCTAGGAGGAATTGAATTTTTCTAGAGAGAAGAACTCTGTAAGGTTTCTTTCTCAGTTTTGGGAGGACTAAACTTAGCTGGGGAAGACTATTTCCATTAATTATACTGATTGGAAACTCCCTAGGTTGGTGATATTTCAGGGAAAGAGATTATACTCCTTATTTGCTAGAGCGATCTGCCGGGGAGATTACGGGGAATGTACCCTTATTTGTGAAGACTACTCTGTGGGGATAGTCTTTTTGAAGTAGCTCTGTGGGGAATTATTGACAGCTTGAGTGTCACCCCATCTCTTAGAATTTTGATTAAATGCTTATTCCTATTCTTATGTATATATTTATTAACAGTTAATCATGTTCATATGCATATGTTCATTCAATTTTATTCATTGGATGTTTTCGCAAATAAAATATAAAAATCAAAAAGTTTGGACCTTAAAGTGTATTTGTATTGATAATTTGCCTATAAACAGGCGAGTTTATACAAAGAGACGAAAATCCTAGTAAGAGGAAGTCGTCGTGAAATGAAAAGAGTATAAAGTGAAAACAAATATATATATATATATATATATATATATATATATATATATATATATATATATATATATATATATATATATATATATATATATATATATATATATATATATATATATATATATATATATATATATATATATATATATATATATATATATATATAGCCATGTGGAAGTGATCTCATTGGGTTCCAAACTCTGCTATTGCCCCTATGTCTTCGAATATCTCATCCCTTGTGTAATACGGTGGGAGAACTGACTTGGGTGTTTTGCGTTTGATCGCAATTGTTGCGATTAGCAAGAGTCGCCACCAACTTTTCTTTTATCCAATAAAGAAAGGCTGAAAAGAACAGGAAAGACCTTTGAGATTATTTTCTTGAGTTCGGGGGGTAGATTATGAAAAGGGAAGGTGTTAGCACCATTTTCATCCATAGTTATCTACGGGCTCTTAGTTGCTTTCTAGATCACTTGCTTTGTTTGAAAATGTGCCTTGTGGTGGTTTTTGAAAGAATTTTTGAAAAGGCGCCTTCGTTTAGGTGAACTTTGTAATGATTCTCGTTTCGGCGAGAATGTATACAAAGTGTTGGACTTTTGAAAATATTTCATGGAAAGTGTTGGTGTATTTGAAACGATGTTTTTTTTAAAGATGTTTGGTGTGTGCTTTGTTTTGAAAGTGAGCAAGAAACTAAGAACGTTTCTACCTACTCAAAAGTCTTTGTTCTTTTCCTCCTTTCCTTTAATATTGTTATCTTACCATTGATTGGTAAGAAGCCTTACCTTTGGATGTAAAGGGACGGGCGTGGGTCATCGTATAATTATGATAGCAATGTTATGAGATATCTTAGCATTTCTCTTGAGGGACTAAGATCATTTGTAAGGCAACATTCATAGCGTCATCGAGGGACTATGATCTTGTATTTTTTATTGTTTTAGCTAAGACATCCCACATGTGTAACATGACCATTTTTTAAGCAACAAGTGGATTTAACCTTAGGGGTTCAAGTGTGCAAGTGTTTTATATTTCATGCTTGATTTATCTTGGATTTAGGGTTTTCTAAGCATTGATTTTATCTTTCCATACAAATCCTAATTTACTAGCATTGATATGAAATCAATAAATTGGAGAAAGTAAATTTACTATGCTATTACATCATTTGGGGATGGGGTATACAAATTTACAAATGGGGATTGCAAGAAATTAAACCTAATTATCTATTACAACCATATTGAATTGAATAATGTACAAGAAATGAATAAATATAATGTACAAGGATGTAAACAGAGAAGAGATGGATTTTTTGTTTGGATTTTGTTAAGAGCCTTGGTTTTAACATAATTATCTAAAGGAAAATAATTAATTAAAATAAGTAAAATTAAACCCTAGTTTAAAAGAAATAAAATTAATCAAGAAATCATTTTTAGGTTTTTTTAGAAAAAAGGTTTTAAGTTTATTCAAAATAGTATAGAAATTAATTAATTAAAAGAAAACCTAAATTCTAAGTTAACTTTAATTAAAAAAGAAAATAACTAAACCTAAATCTAATTATTTATTTATTAAGAAAAAGAAATTAAGTTTTTCATGAGAAAAATGTTTTGTCTTTTTGTTTTTAAAGGAATAAAACATAAGCATGTAGAATGCAAATAATAAATAAAAATATTTTTTTGGAATTTTTTGATTTAATAAATAATAATAATAATAATAATAATAATAATAATAATAATAATAATAATAATAATAATAATAATAATTATAAAATAAATAATAATAAATTAAATAAAATATGAAAAATAAAGTCAAGAGGTAAAAATGGAATTTAGGGTGTTTGTTAGGAAAAACAGTTTTTGTTTGAAGCCTGGCCCATTAAGCATTTTGTTTGGAAATCAGAAAAAAGAATAAAAATAAAATAAATGGGTTGTGTTGTCAAAAGGAAAAAGGTGATCAAAATAATTAAAAATGCTAAGGCCCAGTTGTGGAGGCCCAGACACGTTGTCTGCTTGCAAAATAAAGGAAAATATTGAGAAAAAGGCAAAATGGCAGCGTTGGGGCTTGAACCCACGCCCTCTGCAATATACGCGTGCTGCCTTACCACTGGGGTGGCTATACATCCGTTAACTTAAACAAAACCATAAATATATATTACAAATCCATTCCTAGAAATGAACTTCATCTTCAACCTCCAGCCAGGGTCTCTGTATCTCATTCATTTCTCATCCATTCTCAAAACTTCCAACATCAAACTTGTTAGAAATTTTACCAGGATTTCAGACATATAAACAATTTGGACTAACAATCAAAGATGAGCATGAATTTCTAAAAGTACCAAATCCCGACCTAACTTTTTTCCAGAGATTCAAACCTAAAATTCTCTAAGCTCGGGCAATATAAATGAAAACTATGGATATGTACAGCTTCAGGGCAATGATATCTACATTTTTACTTAAGAATGTGTGATATGGTGGCAGAATCGACTATTAATACTGGTTTGTGTTTTTTGTTCGCAAATGTCACAGTAAGCAAGATTCGCCACTAACTTTTTGTTTATTCAACAAAGGAAAGGGTGAAAAGAACAGAAAAAGACCTTTTTCGAGAATTTCTGAGTAAGGGGGGTAGATTATGGAAAATGAAGGTATTAGCACCCTTTCCATCCATGGTTTTCCACGATCTCTTAGATACTTTCTCATTTTTTACAACTGTTTGTGTTTGTATGATTTGAAAGTTTTTGTTTGCTTTATGGTAACTCTTGTATCAGTCCTCAAGAGTGTGATAAAGCGTTTTTGAAAAGATTTTTGAAAATGTGTAAGTGTGAAAATTTCGGGTTTAAGCAAGTACTTAAGAACTATCTACCTACTCGAAAAAGGGTGTTCTTTTCCTCCTACCCTTTAGATAGTGCTATCCTACTATTAGTGAGTAGGTAGCCCTATATTTGGATGTTGAGGGACTATCGAAAGGGACGCTTATGGTCATTGAAGGCAATATGTAAGGATACCTTAGCATTCGAAGGGACTGTCATCATATATTTATAGGAAACATCGAGGGACAAGATCATTTCTCGTAGGCAACTCGAGGGACATTAAGGGACTATGATCTTTTATGATGACTTTTAGATTGAGGGTCTTTGCTAAGATATCCCTACGTTTGAGGGACATGACCATTGTTTTCCGAGGCAACCAAGTGAGGTATACCCTAAGGGGTGCAAGTGTGCAACAATGTGCTTTTTTAGTTATGTTTATCTTGCAATTAGTGATCTACTGATTAATTGATTCTTGTCATGCACGCCTAAACTTCTGACAATTATATACAGGCACGTAAAGAAAAAGCGAGAAATAAAGTACTACACTATTACAAGGCTTTGGTGTAGATACATAAGTAATGAACGAAAAGGAAATATGCGAAGATAAAAAAAACCTAGTTAACTATTACAAACCGGGGGAAGTTACATAATTGGTAAAAAAATAAATCGGATGGAAAAGATAATAGCGTGCAAAATTAAGACAGAAAAAAGTTCTAAACCCTAAAGAAAAAAACCTAATTGCTCATTAAAAGTATTTTTGTATTTTATGAAAAAAATATTTGAATTTTAACCTAATTCTCTAATTAATTTTAATTAATGAAATAAGGTTAAAATTTAATTAAATTAATTAAATTGCAAATAAAATATTTTTTATTAAAAAACTCTAAATCCTAATTTATGATTATTTAGAAAAAAAATGATTTTTGAAATAATTAGAAATAACAAAGAAAATAAATAAAAATAATAAAAAGAGAAGAAGAATGGGCCTGAAGGGGGGTGTGAACCCAAATTGGAGTGTGTTGTTTGAGTTTTGGTCAAGCCCAAATCTAGTTGGCCCACTGCTAGCGCCTGATCCCATGTTGTTGTGGTATGGAGGTCCATGGTGCGTGCTTGGGAGTGTAATACACTGAACCTACAAGAAATAAATTAGAAAAATATAACATTCCAGACCTGGGGATCGAACCCAGGTCTCTCCCTTTGCCAAGCGCTTCCTCTACCATCTAAGTCATGTGGTCATTCGTTATATGAAGCAAACATAAAATAATATAACCACAATAAATGTCAAAAATTCCTTTTATGCAAAAAATGCACGCTGATTCAAATGATCCAATCAAGCTGTGCCACGACTTCATCTTCTTCAGCCATCCGTCGTTTTAGCTTAAGGAATTTTACCTACGGACTAAATTCGTCACTAAAAACCCTGCACATTTCAAAAATTCACAACAGGCAATATAAATCCAATTCAAGGTCATGGATCAATTGCGTTTGATCCAATGAGCATGATGGTATCCATTGTTAGGTCCAATTTTTCCTGCATCTTAAAACCCTAAAACGAAGGTTAAAACCCTAACAATGGCAGTTTGTCATATATGTATCAAAACTGGAAATTAAGTATTCAAATATATTCTAACTACTCATACAAACAATAATGCATAATCAAAACTTATTTATAATGTGTGTATTATCAAAGTCGAATTTAGAAAAATATGTGCAACGTGATGATGTATGTGGTGATTCTGGATGCTTTGATGCGTTAAAATGATGTTGTTAGCTTCAGAATGTCCCCAGGAATGGATTGCAAACGTTAAAGCTCCTTGAAACCTTCTACAAATATGAATCCTATTGTCACTTTTTTGTCAAAAAATTGAAACTTCTTATGTGTATTCTATGCGGCAAAACGTCCCTCTTTTGGTCTGGCAATGTTGTACATATATATGAGAATGCATTAGGTTAACAAAATTGGATAGAATCTTGAAGATTTGTAAAAGGAAGATTTGATTTGCAATTTGGATTTTTTGTTTCTAAACTTGGCCAAAACATGCTTTTTTTCTTCCAATCAACCCTTGCACGAAATCTTGACTTGATCGTCTGATTTTAGACCTATGATATGATCCTAAGACAAATCTTTGGATTTTATTTCATTATTTCACTATTTTATTTGATTTATTTTGATTTAAATGAATAAAAATTCAAATAAATAAAAAAATCTCATAAAAATAAAATAATGGATTTAAATATCCTAAATAAGTTCATGGATATGCTTGAGATCCAAAACCCACGCCTATTAGTCCAAAAGATCCAATTTGCTCACATTGACTTTTGTGCATTTTCATAAAATTGGTCAAATTTAGCAATGCATTTCTTTCTCAATTTTAACCCTATGAGGGTGTTCTTGGACTTTTTAGAGAGCTTAGGATGTCCTCTAAACAACCCTTTTGTTTTCACCTCAATTGGCTCTTCCATGTTCATGTAAGGAGGTTTGACCCAAAATGTGTTTTTGTTGACTTTTTGAAAGGACCTATAATGTATGAGCTTGTATCTTTTGATTGAGGCATTTCTTGAACTTGAGGGATGAATATAAGTTGTAGGGAATTGGATTGTCTTCAAAATGAGCCTTTGAGGAAAAATTTCTGATAAAGTATGAGAAAGTTATGCCTGGTCAAAGTTTGGTTGACTTTTCCTATAGAAACTCTAATTTGCCATTTTTGACTTTTGATGAGTTAGGAGCATTTCTTGAGGAATCATGATTAATCCTTGATCAAATGATGGATAATACTTCAAAATATTTATGTTGACCAAAAATCTTGAAGTTTGACTGTATTTGGGCCACAATTGACTTTTGACCTAGTACAGTTGATTTTCAGGCATTTGAGCAGTTGACTGAGCAAACTTATTGTTCAAGGCATGCAATTTGGCATATAAGGACAATGGAGAACATTTGGGATCCTTGGGACTCACACATCTTGCTTAAAATTGAAACCCTAGTTGAGGTTTGTTGCCTTAGGAGGAGAATTTTCCTAGTCAATTCTTAGTCACCTTTGAACAATTGAGGACCTCTAGAGGCATGTCTTGAGTGAAAATGGGAGGGAAAATTTCGGGGTACAACAGTTGCCCCTGTTCAATCTTCTTAATCCTGAGGATGTAGATTGGCTGGTCTGCCTTTTATGATCTGAAGGTGGAAGATGATTGAACACTAGAGTGCCCAAAAATTTGCACTCATCTGAAACGATACTTGACTGTGTAGGTAATATCGGGAATGGGCTTACAGATGCCATTTGGAGAAGGTGACGGAAGAGTCGTCGGAGATGGGCTTAGAGATTCCATTTAGAGAATGTTGATGAGATACTCTTTTGTGGGAATCCTTATTTCTATTATTGAGCAGGACTCCGCTGAGGAATGTTGGTCTCCGCTTGGGAAATAGAGTTTAGGAGCTTCGGTTCTCCATTACTCTACTGGGGAGTCATCTCTTGATTGAAGAGATGGAAGTGAACTGCTGTCTGGTTAGGATCCAGTCTTCATAGTGACTTGTTGAGGATATGAGATTAAACTATTATCTGGTCGTGCTCCAGGCTTTGCCGTTTCTTTAATTGGAATAGAAATCAGAAAAATCTTAGTGTCGATTTAACTGAACCAGAGAAAGGTTTTTACTTAACTTTGACTGGAATGGAAATTAGAAGAATCTTAGGATCGATTCAACTGAACTAGACAAAGGTCTTGGGTCATCTTTAATGGAAATAGGAATCAGAGAGGTCTTAGTGGTGATCTGACTGAACTAGAGAAGGTCTTTAATTAACTTTGACTAGAACGGAAATCAGAAGAATCTTAGGATCGATTCAACTGAACCAGAAAAAATCTTGGAATATCTTCAACTGGAATAGGAATCAGAGAGATCTTAGTGGAGATCTGATTGAACCAGAGAAGGTCTTTAATTAACTTTGACTAGAATGGAAATCAGAAGAATCTTAGGGTCGATTGAACTGAACCAGACAAAAGTCTTGGAATATCTTCAACTAGAATAGGAATCAGAGAGATCTTAGTGGCAATCTGATGAAACCAGAGAAGGTCTTTAATTAACTTTGACTGGAACGAAAATTAGAAGAATCTTAGGATCGATTCAATTAAACCAGACAAAAGTCTTGGAATATCTTCAACTGGAATAAGAATCAGAGAGATCTTAGTGGCAATCTGGCTGAACCAGAGAAGGTCTTTAATTAACTTTGACTGGAATGGAAATCAGAAGAATCTTAGGACCGATTCAGCTGAACCAGACAAAATTCTTGGAATATCTTCAACTGGAATAGGAATCAGAGAGATCTTAGTGGCGATCTGACTGAACCAGAGAAGGTCTTTAATTAACTTTGACTCGAACAGAAATCAGAAGAATCTTAGGGTCGATTCAACTGAACCAGACAAAAGTCTTGGGATATCTTCAACTGGAATAGGAATTAGAGAGATCTTAGTGGCGATCTGACTGCACCAGAGAAGGTCTTTAATTAAGTTTGACTGGAACGAAAATCAGAAGAATCTTACGGTCGATTCAATTGAACCAGACAAAAGTCTTGGGTCAATCTTCAACTGGAATAGGAATTAGAGAGATCTTAGTGGTGATCTGACTGAACCAGAGAAGGTCTTCTGAGAACGTCATTCTGAGGAAGATGCTGAAATAGCCTATAACTTTTGAGAAAACTACTAGTTCGCATAGGTAGCCAACGGTGTTTATTGATTTTATCTTTTCCATGAAAAAGGCAAAGAGTTAGTCATATGCAATGTCATGATGTATGAAAGTCATTGTGGTGATGTTCTCAAAATAAATGAGATTATGATGTACGCAACGTGTATGTGCATACCATAATGTATGAATATGGAATGCTATTGTGATGTTTCTTAGTCTGGGAAAGTAAATCCTGGACTGTTGCTGAAGAGTATAAGGAGGTTGAATCCTTTGTTTCCGTTGGGGATGACGAATGGAGATAATTTTCCGGGGATTTCCTCTTCCTGTTTGAGGATGTTCTGTCGGGGATTGACTCTGCTTGAGAATAACTCTAGAGGGAGATGATTTATTGGAAGATTTTTCCGTTGTAGAGAAATAAACTCTATTGGGGAATGAACTTCCATAGTTAAAGAAATAAACTCTGCATGGGAAGAGGTTTTATAACTGTTTGAACTTATAAAACTCGACTGGAGAATACAGGTTGCAGCTGGCGAAGGAACTTTGCTGGAGGAGATAATTATTTCTTGGGGAAGAAGAGATCGAAACTTTGGTTGTTTATACTCTATGGGGAACATAGACGTCACAGGGTCATATGTAATGGTGACTTCATCTCAAAATTGTCTTTGCCCCTGTACCTGCTGGAAGGAGTAACTGTCGGGACTAAAATAGTTTTTTAGACTTTGCCACGTTCCTTAAAGTCATGAGCAACTGTCTTTCTGTTTCTTATGCAAATATTTGTGAATAGAAATCATATTCAAATGCATATGTCAAGAATAAGTCATTGGACGTTTTTGCAAAACAAAACAGAAAAAAGAAAAACAAACAGTTTTGTACTTCCAAAGAAATGATTTGTATTGATTTCTGAAGTTTTCCTATAACAGACATTTTGTACAAAGAGCCTGGCGTTCTAGTAGGAGAACGTCGCCGTGAGAGTGAAAACTATACAAAATAGTGTACAAAGAGAAGAAAACAGCTATGTGTAATAATCCTATTGAGTTTCAATTCTGCTATTGCCCTTATGTCTTCGAGCGTCTCATCATGTTGCTACTCGTCTGAAGCTGACTGGATTGATCGGTACTGTTTGAGCTTGATAGTTGATACTGAAGTCTAACTGCAAGGTGATCCAATGGGACATAGTGATACGCTTCAAATCCCTAACTTTTTCTTGGACCTCCCTTTCGGGTTTTCAATCCACCGGGATACCCTTTTTTACCCAAGCCGCCTTTGTAGGTTTTCGACCTTCCAGGTGTACATATTTTATTGTTTTTATCCCTAACTTTTGCTCGAACCCTTTTGGCTCGTCGGGATGCCCTTATTTTTGCCTAGGCCAGTCAACCTAGCGGGTCTTTATTTACGCGTGGCATCTTTTCACTATGTCCGCATTAACAGGGTGAGGAAGGTCGTCACCATCCATGGTGGTCAGAATCATGGCTCCACCGAAAAATATGCTTTTGATCACAAATGGACCTTCGTACGTGGGGGTCCATTTGCCCATGGGATCACCTTGCGGCAGTATGACGCGCTTGATTACTAGATCACTCACTTGATACACTTGACGTCTGAGATTTTTATTGAAAGCTTTGATCATCCGTTTTTGATACATTTGACTATGACAGACAACAATAAGTCTTTTCTCATGAATCATATTCAATTGATGAAGTCGAGTCTGGATCCAATCGTCTTCGTTTAAGTTCGTATCCTTCATGATCCTCAAAGAAGGGATCTGGACCTCAATAGGCAAGACAACCTCCATACCGTATACCATAGAATAAGGTGTGCCCCTGTCGATGTTCGTGTTGAGGTGTAATAACCATGAAGAGTAAATGGTAATATCTCGTGCCAGTCTTTGTATGTCATCGTCATCTTCTGTATGATTTTCTTAATGTTCTTGTTATCAACTTTCAGAACACCATTCATCTTCGGCTGGTATGGGGAAGAATTATGATGTTGGATCTTAAATTGTTTATAGAGTTCGGTGATCATTGTATTGTTGATATTTGTACCATTGTCCATGATAATCCTCTCTGGCACACCATACCAACAAATCAGGTTATGCTTGATAAACCGCGCCACAACATTCTTGGTAACAGTAGCAAAAGAAGCAGCCTCAACCCACTTTGTGAAGTAATCAATGGCCACTAGGATGAAGCGATACCCATTGGAAGCGGTAGGTCTAATCTCTCTGATCATGTCAATGCCCCACATTTCAAAGGGCCAGGTAGCCGTCAAGACATTCAAGGGAACCGGAGGCACATGTACCTTATCAGTGTAGATTTGGCATTTGTGACAAGTTCAGGAATGCTGATAACAATCTGCTTCCACAGTGGACCAATAGTATCCTGCCCGTAGGATCTTTTTAGCCATGGTATGTCCACTAGAATGGGTTCCAAAGGTACCTTCATGTATATCTTCCATAATCCTCTCTGCTTTGCTCTTGTCTATGTGTGATCGGTGGATCTGGAACTGACTGTTTAACGTTGGTTCGCGAAATGTCGCGGAAACAAGAGTCGCCACCGTCTTTTATTTTCTCCAAATGGAAAGGACAAAAGCACAGAAAAATTCCTTAAAGAGATTGCTCTCGGTTCGGGAGGTAGATTATAGAAAGGGAATGTGTTAGCACCCTTTCTATCCATGGTTATCCATGGGCTCTTAGATACTTGCTCATTTGTGTTTTCAAAAATGGTTTGTTTGCTTTTCAGCTGTGGGTTTTAAAAAGTTTCTTTGAAAATTCCAGTTCGACTCTTGTATCGGTCCTCAAGAGTGTTTGAAAAATTGCTTTCGAAAGCTTTTTGAAAATGTGTTGGTGTGAAAAGTATTTTTTTTGATTTGTTTTGAAGTTTAGAGCAAGTATCTAGAGTCGTCTACCTACCCTAAGGAATTCGTCTGTGTAGATGTCCTTTAAAGTAGTGCCATCCCACCATTGAGAGGTAGGTAGCACCACCGTTGGAGGTGTTCGGGTCAATTCGAGGTTCGGGGCATGGTGATCACCAGAGCAATGGGAAGACACCTTAGAAGCTACCCTCATGCCAGGTTCCCGGATCATGAGGACTTACTAAGACATCCTCTACTCGACGATCACCTTTCGAGGCAAGGCAACAGTGAGGCGTACCCTAGGGGTGGTGTGTGATTTGTGTGTCGTTTTCATTTATTTTTGTCTTTTGTCAAAGTGATCTATGCGTTTGTTTTTATTTTATCATTCATTCTTGCATGTCATTATTAATAGTTAAAAATTGCGAGAAATATAAAGTTCCTAAACTATTACAAAGGCGCGGGTCCACATCGCCAAATTAAACCAGGACCCGATTTGACATAAAATAAAGAAATAAAATGAGGGAAATATAAAATGTCTGAGTTACATGGCTTGAGCAATTACATAATATTTGAAAGAGAACAAATGTGCGAAAGAAATAAAAATAGAACGTTTGAGGGCATTGGACCCTTTAAAGAAATTAAATGAAATTAAAAAGCTAATTGATTATTTAATAAAAGGAAAGAAATGTTTTTTAGTTTTTTTGTATTTATGAAATAAAGAAAATTAAAATTAAAAGAAACTCTAATTCTAAGTTTTTTTAATTATTAATGAAAATGTTAAAGTTTAACCTAATTTACTAAATATTTAATGTACATGTTTATTTACAAAAATATTTAATAATTAATAACAATAACAATAAGAAAAAATTATTTATTAAAAAAGATGATGAAAAGTTAAAAATCCTAATTTCTACATGTTTTAATTTGTTAAGAAAAAGACTTAAGTTTTAAAACCTAATTTAACTAAATTAATTATTTAATATTTATTTACAAAAATATTTAATAAGTAAATTAATTAACATATTCTTAGTTTTTGATTTTCTGGTTTTATATTATAAAAATTAATTCATGAATTTAAAGAAAACAATTAAAACAATTAAAAGAATGAAAAAGGAAAATCAAATAAAAAATAAAAATGATGCAAACCATGGGGGGTGTCTGGCCCTTTTTGGAGGTGAATTGGAGTGGTTTGGCCATGTATTGGTGTCATGCATAAGTTTTTCTACTTTGACCATTTGGCTTTTGGCTTTTGGCCATTTGTGTTTTGGCCTCAACGTTCCTTAACCTTCTCAAGATGTCTGCCTCGCCATGTATTGGGGTCATGTGTAAAATGTTCTGTTTTGGCCATTTGGCTTTTGGCTTTTGGCTTTTGGCCATTTGTGTCTTGGCCTCAACGTTCCTTAATGAACCTGCATGGGATCCTGTCTAAATCTGCAACCTCATGAACACATTAAATAAAATCATAAAAATTCAAATAAAACCAACATATGAAGAAATTTAATGTTTAGGCACAATATGGCATGTATGAATGATTATACCCTTTTGATCATGGAGATCAAATCAATCTTACCCTTACTGGAAAATCAGTGGTCTGAATGCTTTTATGCCTTACTGGAAAATTAGGATCATGGAGATCAAGTCAGCCTTACCCTTACTGAAGAAGTAGCGAGGTGTTGGTTTGTAACTGTGATGACTTGTTTGTAGTGAGAGAGGGATTTGTAATAAGGATTTCAAGGTTTTAGGGTTCTTGAAAGAATTTGATATTCTAACAGTGTTGTGGCAAGGTTTTTTCTCTCTTTTTTTCCTCTTTTCTCCTCTTTTTTTCTCCTCCTCTTTTTTTTTTGGTTTGTGTGAAAAGAAGGTGATTATATAATGGAAATTAGGGTAAAGCAAATGGGCTTTGAATGTGCAATTGGGCCTCCAATATTCACTTGAATTCGTCACTTTCCAGGCTAAATCGCAGGGACTTAAGTGCATTTTTTGAAGTTGAAATGTGAAAACAAAATGTAGCCGACATCGATAGCTAACTCTTGTCCGAAAATCGACTCAATCGGATAAACGGTGAATTAGTTATGAATTTTTGAAGTTTCAGCTCAGACAAACTTATTTTGGGCTCCAGTGTCGACTCTGACACGTTCTTCAATAAAAAACTGGTATTGATCGGTGCATAATTTGGTCTCGACTTTTGAAGCAAAGTTGTAGATCTATGAGTCAGTAACCTTGTGTAAAAATATGAGTCCAATCCGATAAAAATTGACTGAGTTATGAATTTTCGAAGTTTCGGCCCAGATGAAATAATATTCAGCATTCAGGATTTTCAGCGTGTCACGCACTCTGAGCAAAAACCGAAGGCCTTTTGAATACCGTTTGAACTCGATACCTCCTGTGAAAATGTAGCCAACTCAATTTGTGAAATTTTGGTGCCAGAACCAGCTCGATACGATGAAAATCGACCAAGTTATGATTTTTTGAACATGACGCAAATAAACTTATGTCACAAATTTTCTGCACGAAAATACTTGATAAATCCACATTTTTGAAGACCTTCTGATCGAAATTGGCTTCCAGCCGTGAGAGATGAAAACGTAGATAATGTCAAAACGGAATTTTGTCCACCGGAACGGGTTCAAAACGAGTCACGATCTTCAAGTTATGAATTTTTTAGCGCGTAAAAACTGCACTTTCAGCACACTTTTTCACTATATTTCTTTAAGAAAACTCACACATTCGGATACCTTCTTTAAAGAATTGACTCTTGAGCCGAACCTGAATTTGAGAATATGTTATCAGAGATATCTTGGCGAAAGAACACCTGAATATAACGCGCCGGGTTGGACTTGTGAATTTTCTTGAAATGTTTTGAGAAATATGGGAGGGCAAATTTTGGGGTACAACAGTTGCCCCTGTTCAATCTTCTTAGACCTGAGGATGCAGATTGGCGGACGTGCCTTTCGTAATCCGAAGGTAAAAGATGATTGAACACTAGAGTGCCCAGAAATTTGCGCTCACATAGTAGTATGATGGTGGGGAATGGGCTTATAGATGCCATTTAGAGATTGATGGATAGGATGATGGGCTTACAGATGTCATGCTAAGAGGTGATGGAAGGTGGATGGGCTTATAGATGCCATCTGGATGTTGGTCGCGTAAGAGATTCCTTAGCGAGAACTTGCGTACCTGCAAAATAAAAGGATTACCTGACCCGTTACAGGAGCTAGTCTTCAGATTCTTTGTGTAGATGTGTCCTGACTGGTTACAGGAGCTGTATCTGGAGCTTCAAATGGTGATGAATGAACCAGGGATGGTTACTACCTCAACAGGAACGATGAGAGAACCTTGGACGACTTCAACTTCAACAGCAATCGTTGAGCGAAATCTGGGATTACCACCTCCGCAGTATCAGGGAGAGAACCATAGGCGATTACCACCTCAACAGCAAACATTGAGAGAACCATGGATAACTTCAACTTCGACAGCAATCGTTGAGCGAAATCTGGGATTACCACCTCCGCAGGATCGGGGAGAGAACCATAGGCGATTACCACCTCAACAGCAAACATTGAGAGAACCTTGGATAACTTCACTTCAACAGCAATCATTGAGCGAAATCTGGGATTACCACCTCAACAGCAAACGTTGAGAGAACCTTGGATAACTTCTACTGAGTCTTTATCAGGAAAATCTGTTTGGGGTCGATTTAGCTGGACTAGAGAAGGCCTTGGACTGGATAAGAAATCTTTGGAGTCGATTAACTGAACCAGACAAGGTCTTTGGAGTCTTCAACTGAGTCTTCAAAAGAAAAACCTTTAGGAGTCGGTTTAACTAGACCAGAGAACGCCTTTGACTGGATAATAACCAGGAAAATCTTTGGAGTCGATTTAACTGAACTAGACAAGGTCTTTGGAGTCTTCAACTGAGTCTTTAAAAGAAAAACCTTTAGGAGTCGGTTTAACTAGACCAGAGAACGCCTTTGACTGGATAATAACCAGGAAAATCTTTGGAGTCGATTTAACTGAACCAGACAAGGTATTTGGAGTCTTCAACTGAGTCTTCAAAAGAAAAACCTTTAGGAGTCGGTTTAACTAGACCAGAGAACGCCTTTGACTGGATAATAACCAGGAAAATCTTTGGGAGTCGATTTAACTGAACCAGACAAGGTCTTTGGAGTCTTCAACTGAGTCTTCAAAAGAAAAACCTTTAGGAGTCAGTTTAACTAGACCAGAGAACGCCTTTGACTGGATAATAACCAGGAAAATCTTTGGAGTCGATTTAACTGAACCAGACAAGGTCTTTGGAGTCTTCAACTGAGTCTTCAAAAGAAAAACCTTTAGGAGTCGGTTTAACTAGACCAGAGAACGCCTTTGACTGGATAATAACCAGGAAAATCTTTGGAGTCGATTTAACTGAACCAGACAAGGTCTTTGGAGTCTTCAACTGAGTCTTCAAAAGAAAAACCTTTAGGAGTCGGTTTAACTAGACCAGAGAACGCCTTTGACTGGATAATAACCAGGAAAATCTTTGGAGTCGATTTAACTGAACCAGACAAGGTCTTTGGAGTCTTCAACTGAGTCTTCAAAAGAAAAACCTTTAGGAGTCGGTTTAACTAGACCAGAGAACGCCTTTGACTGGATAATAACCAGGAAAATCTTTGGAGTCGATTTAACTGAACCAGACAAGGTCTTTGGAGTCTTCAACTGAGTCTTCAAAAGAAAAACCTTTAGGAGTCGGTTTAACTAGACCAGAGAACGCCTTTGACTGGATAATAACCAGGAAAATCTTTGGAGTCGATTTAACTGAACCAGACAAGGTCTTTGGAGTCTTCAACTGAGTCTTCAAAAGAAAAACCTTTAGGAGTCAGTTTAACTAGACCAGAGAACGCCTTTGACTGGATAATAACCAGGAAAATCTTTGGAGTCGATTTAACTGAACCAGACAAGGTCTTTGGAGTGTAGCTTGATAACTTAACTGAATCTTTCCTGAAAGGTAAAGGTCAGTCATATGCAATGCATGATATGGATCAAGCAATGATGTTCTCAACATAAATGAGATTCGTAAGATATGATGCGTATATGCATGCTATAATGTATGGAAATGTGATGTTTATGAATATCTAGGAAAGTGAATCCTTGACGGGTGCCGGGAAGTCACTCCTGGGCTGATGTTGAAGAATTGATCTTCATTTTCGCTGGGGATGATAGTTGCAAGAATACCGGCGGGAGAAGATAACTCCGTTGGGGAATAAACTTGGCGAATGGATTACTCTGCGGGGAGAAAGTACTCTAACGATCTTGCTGAGAAGCAACACTCTGTGGGGAGAGAGATACTTTGTTGAGTTGTTGATAATAACTTACTGGGGATACCCTTGTTGTGTTGGAAGCGTTAATAGACTTCGCTGGGGAATAAGAAGAACTGTGTCGACGATGCTCTTTCCGGGGCTTTTGGCTGAGGATAACCCAGTTATATCCTGGTAGGGAAATAACTCTTTGAATAAAGCCGGGAGACGCGTTCGCGCTCTGCGAGGGATAAGCTTCCAGAATCTGCTGGGGATAAGTTTACCGCTTGGGGAGATGGGTTCCAACTTTCCTGGGGAAACTAGATTGGACTCTCCTGGGGAAGTATTGAACTGTATTGGTTATGTTCTTCAACGGAACCTACCTTGATACCTTGGAGGACCGAACAATCAGATTGTTTAGACAACTCTTTATTGCCCCTGTTTCTGGTGCGGGAGAGAAAGATACCTGTGGAGGTGCTGATAGTTGTTGAGGGTCAAACCTTCTTCTGGTAGGCAAGTGACAAGATGACAGGACATAGTCGTACGCTTTGATCCCTAACTTTTGCCTGGACCGCCCTTTCGGGTTTTCAGTCCACCGGGATACCCATTTTTGCCCAAGCCGCCTTTTCAGGTTTTCGACTTGCCGGGTGTACCGATTTTTCATTTCATCCCTTCATTTTGCCCGAACCCTTTTGGTTCGCCGGGAAGCCCTTATTTTTGCCTAGGTACGTCAACCTAGCGGGTCTTTGATTTTGCGCAGTATTTTTCTCGACTATGTCCGTGCTTTCAGAATGTAGGGAGTTGCCCCTGTTAGAAGTGCTTTGTCATGCCACCAGAAGGTGTTTGATCAGGCAAGATTCATTGCTGGAATGCCCCAAGTGACTCAGGCGGAGATTTGCTCCAGGCTATTTGGCCTTTGAGAGGTTCTCCGAATCTTGATTGGACTGCCCCAGATAATAGACCCTGGTCATGTCTGCCCCTTGATTGGAAGTGCTTCTGTTCATTAGCCATTCGTCGTGCGAATTTCTATGCTGTTCAAACAAAAAGTCATATGCAAACAAAGTTATGTTAAAAATGCAAAGCCTATGTCTATCTTGAAGATTTTGAGAATGCATTCTTTTTCATAAAACAAATGAATGTTTGTAAAACGTGATGTCAACTCCTTCTTTATAGTGAGCCTTAAGGAGTCAGGATACCTTTCGTCACAGTATGCTTTCGAACTAACCCATGCTTCAGCTAGGACTTTTAAGGGTTATAACGTGGCCTGGTTCACGGTTTAAGAAACAAAGGATAAAGGCTCAAATTATTTGTACCCACCCGCTCTTCGTGATGTTCTCCAAACCTAAACTCAGTTGATCATACGTTAGACCTTGTTTGAGTCTTTGCTCTGAAATTCCAGTGATGGTTCGGATGTTGAACATTTATTTGAATAGGCAGTCATCTCTTTTTGTTGAGGGTTTGTAGGACCTCTTTCTTTTTTTTGATTTTATTATCCCTATTTTATTTTTATTTTTTGCCTGAACTGTTTCTTTTGTGATTACAGTCAGCGGGATGTCCCAATTTTGTAAGTCTCCTTCATAGGTTTTGACTTATTGGGTTTTTATTTTTTGAGATATAATGACTGCCTATCCTTATGATTATTCGGAATCATCACTGTCTTCTTTTTTTTGTAAGGACCTCTTTGGTGCCATTCGTTATGCACTTGGATCAACTGAGAGACTACCCTGCCCCAGGTTATGATTAAGGGTTTTAAATTTCGAAAAGAAAAACTCCTACTTCTTTGGCTCAGAGGGGTTGACGAGGGATTATCTTCCTTATAACTCCAGTGTTTAGGGATTGAAACAATGCCTGTACCTCATCAGCGGGGTCTGTTCAAAAGCATACTGTAAAGATTGCGGTATCGTTTTCGTCATCCTCCCTCAAGAGGCTTAGAATTATTAATTGAGAGTTGTCATCAGAAAAAATATGAAAATAATTTGCGTTTAGTGAATACGAATATATTGTTTCAGAACAGACATATGCGATGCATTAATGAAATAACAATGTTTAACATGAGTAAATGTTTGAACAAAAGAGAATTGCAACTTGAACATTCGAATGAACAAAAATTTCTCAATCCTAGCCATGTTTTGGCAAGGGAGCAGTGATCACGTGGGGAGTCTTGGGTACTTTAAACTGAATCTCTCTAGCGTCGATCATGTCTTGAATCTTGTTTTTGAGAGGCCAACAGTTGTCCGTAGTATGCCCCGGGCTATCAGAATGATATGCGCACCTATCGTTGGGATGATAGTTAGGAGCGGAAGTGTTCGGATTCCGGAGAGGAGCCCTTAAGGTGATTAGCCCTGCCTTCAACATTTGTTGTAGTGCTTGACCCAGCGACATGTTGATCTTGGTGAACTGCCTTTTAGGCTTGTCTGGTTGAAGCCGGTGAGGTTGATGCTGAATTTGTGACACTGGAGCCATTTGAGGAGCTCTCCCCTTACCTCCTTGTTTCAAAGGTGGCTGAACAATGACTGGCTCTTTACCCTTAGACGCTTGCCCCAGTTGGTTACTCTGAAGTAGTTGGTTGATGAGAACACCGAGCTCTTCTTGTCTTTGAGCTAAACCTTGAATAGCAGTCCCCTGCCCCAACATTTGGGCTTTCATTGCATCCATCTCAGCTTGCAGGTGTTTCATCCGTTCGTCCTCAGCGTTGTTCCTGACCAAAGTCTCCATGAGAAGTGTCCTTAGCTCCTCTTGCCCCTTGGATAGATTCAGGAGGATTTCCCCGAACCGAGTCTCTTGAGCAAGAAAGTCCTGGTTATCTTGTTGGGAAGCCATTGCTGAAATAAACAACGGAGATGGTAAGTGACCTGTCCAAAGGGTACCTGTTATGCAATGATATGTATGATATGTATGCAATGTTTTCAAGGATCTCGTGGGGTAAACAAGAAAATTGTTAGAGTTTGCATTTTGTAGCTTGATTGAAGGAACTGCATATTATTGAGAGTCCTTCTTCAAAGGGTCAAAGGCTCACCATATCCAGTGGGTCATAGCCCCTGACATCCTTGGCTAGGGCAATCTTCTTCCAGTGTCAAAGCTCGCCATATCAAGTGGGTCATAGCCCCTGACAACCTTGGCTAGAGGAAAATAAATCCTCTTTGCCCCTTGCTAGATGTTTGATTCATCCTGACCTGCATCACGAACCCTTAAGATCCTTGAAATGGGTTAGGATGTATGCAATGGTATGATGTCATGCTATGCATGGGGTGATGTAGGTAAACCCTGTTATGAGTCCCAATTAAGGACTATAGACAAACCCTGCAAGAAATTCAGTATACTTTGTTATGAGTCCCAATTAAGGACTATAGACAAACCCTGCAAGAAATTCAGTATACTTTGTTATGAGTCCCAATTAAAGACTATAAACAAAACCTGCAAGAGACCTAGTAAACCCTGTTATGAGTCCCAGTTAAGGACTATAAACAAAACCTGCAAGTAGCTTATGTGTCAGATAACATGCATGCAATTAGTCAAGTACGAAGGCACACAAGTCACACAAGAGAAACCCTTAGAGTTTAGACCAGCATGAGGTCTAGGTACTACCCTCTTTCAGTTTGTTGGTTCATACCTGTCCTATCAAAGTAACCGGGTTCTTAGAGGATCCCAATATCATTGACTACCCTCAATCGGTCATAACTCCAGCATCGCAATCTTTTCTTGCGGCCAGAACCATCACGAGAGTTTAGCCTCAATGGGCGTAGCATACTGCTACTGTTCTAATGGCCAAGTTGAGTCATTTAAGGTTCTAAGGTTGTTGGTGCTTAATGACTCCTTGGAAGACCCATATTCTCCCCGTTTCAACACGAGGGATATCGGTACAGACCAAGGTGCCACACCAACGTAGCCACTGTTTCACCCGTGTCGGTCTACGCCGGACAGGTCCCTCACAGCTTATGCTACCTAAACAGGGTATCCCCAGATCCGGGTTAGGATCTATGTAACTCCCATGCAACCCACAAATTTAAAGCAGACAAGTCAATACAATTGAAAACACAGTTATGAACTAACCCTAAGGTACACCTCACTTTAAGTTTAAGTCCCCAGCAGAGTCGCCAGTTCTGTGATCGGTGGATCTGGAACTGACTGTTTAACGCTGGTTCGCGAAATGTCGCGGAAGCAAGAGTCACCACCGTCTTTTATTTTCTCCAAATGGAAAGGACAAAAGCACAGAAAAATTCCTTAAAGAGATTGCTCTCGGTTCGGGAGGTAGATTATAGAAAGGGAAGGTGTTAGCACCCTTTCTATCCATGGTTATCCATGGGCTCTTAGATACTTGCTCATTTGTGTTTTCAAAAATGGTTTGTTTGCTTTTCAGCTGTGGGTTTTAAAAAGTTTCTTTGAAAATTCCAGTTCGACTCTTGTATCGGTCCTCAAGAGTGTTTGAAAAATTGCTTTCGAAAGCTTTTTGAAAATGTGTTGGTGTGAAAAGTATTTTTTTTTATTTGTTTTGAAGTTTAGAGCAAGTATCTAGAGTCGTCTACCTACCCTAAGGAATTCGTCTGTGTAGATGTCCTTTAAAGTAGTGCCATCCCACCATTGAGAGGTAGGTAGCACCACCGTTGGAGGTGTTCGGGTCAATTCGAGGTTCGGGACATGGTGATCACCAGAGCAATGGGAAGACACCTTAGAAGCTACCCTCATGCCAGGTTCCCGGATCATTAGGACTTACTAAGACATCCTCTACTCGACGATCACCTTTCGAGGCAAGGCAACAGTGAGGCGTACCCTAGGGGTGGTGTGTGATTTGTGTGTCGTTTTCATTTATTTTTGTCTTTTGTCAAAGTGATCTATGCGTTTGTTTTTATTTTATCATTCATTCTTGCATGTCATTATTAATAGTTAAAAATTGCGAGAAATATAAAGTTCCTAAACTATTACAAAGGCGCGGGTCCACATCGCCAAATTAAACCAGGACCCGATTTGACATAAAATAAAGAAATAAAATGCGGGAAATATAAAATGTCCGAGTTACATGGCTTGAGCAATTACATAATATTTGAAAGAGAATAAATGTGCGAAAGAAATAAAAATAGAACGTTTGAGGGCGTTGGACCCTTTAAAGAAATTAAATGAAATTAAAAAGCTAATTGATTATTTAATAAAAGGAAAGAAATGTTTTTTAGTTTTTTTTGTATTTATGAAATAAAGAAAATTAAAATTAAAAGAAACTCTAATTCTAAGTTTTTTTAATTATTAATGAAAATGTTAAAGTTTAACCTAATTTACTAAATATTTAATGTACATGTTTATTTATAAAAATATTTAATAATTAATAACAATAACAATAAGAAAAAATTATTTATTAAAAAAGATGATGAAAAGTTAAAAATCCTAATTTCTACATGTTTTAATTTGTTAAGAAAAAGACTTAAGTTTTAAAACCTAATTTAACTAAATTAATTATTTAACATTTATTTACAAAAATATTTAATAAGTAAATTAATTAACATATTCTTAGTTTTTGATTTTCTGGTTTTATATTATAAAAATTAATTCATGAATTTAAAGAAAACAATTAAAACAATTAAAAGAATGAAAAAGGAAAATCAAATAAAAAATAAAAATGATGCAAACCATGGGGGTGTCTGGCCCTTTTTGGAGGTGAATTGGAGTGGTTTGACCATGTATTGGTGTCATGCATAAGTTTTTCTACTTTGACCATTTGGCTTTTGGCCATTTGTGTTTTGGCCTCAACGTTCCTTAACCTTCTCAAGATGTCTGCCTCGCCATGTATTGGGGTCATGTGTAAAATGTTCTGTTTTGGCCATTTGGCTTTTGGCTTTTGGCCATTTGTGTCTTGGCCTCAACGTTCCTTAATGAACCTGCATGGGATCCTGTCTAAATCTGCAACCTCATGAACACATTAAATAAAATCATAAAAATTCAAATAAAACCAACATATGAAGAAATTTAATGTTTAGGCACAATATGGCATGTATGAATGATTATACCCTTTTGATCATGGAGATCAAATCAATCTTACCCTTACTGGAAAATCAGTGGCCTGAATGCTTTTATGCCTTACTGGAAAATTAGGATCATGGAGATCAAGTCAGCCTTACCCTTACTGAAGAAGTAGCGAGGTGTTAGTTTGTAACTGTGATGGCTTATTTGTAGTGAGAGAGGGATTTGTAATAAGGATTTCAAGGTTTTAGGGTTCTTGAAAGAATTTGATATTCTAACAGTGTTGTGGCAATGTTTTTTCTCTCTTTTTTTCCTCTTTTCTCCTCTTTTTTTCTTCTCCTCTTTTTTTTTTTGGTTTGTGTGAAAAGAAGGTGATTATATAATGGAAATTAGGGTAAAGCAAATGGGCTTTGAATGTGCAATTGGGCCTCCAATATTCACTTGAATTCGTCACTTTCCAGGCTAAATTGCAGGGACTTAAGTGCATTTTTTGAAGTTGAAATTTGAAAACAAAATGTAGCCGACATCGATAAATAACTCCTGTCCGAAAATCGACTCAATCGGATAAACGGTGAATTAGTTATGAATTTTTGAAGTTTCAGCTCAGACAAACTTATTTTGGGCTCCAGTGTCGACTCTGACACGTTCTTCAATAAAAAACTGGTATTGATCGGTGCATAATTTGGTCTCGACTTATGAAGCAAAGTTGTAGATCTATGAGTCAGTAACCTTGTGTAAAAATATGAGTCCAATCCGATAAAAATTGACTGAGTTATGAATTTTCGAAGTTTCGGCCCAGATGAAATAATATTCAGCATTCAGGATTTTCAGCGTGTCACGCACTCTGAGCAAAAAACGAAGGCCTTTTGAATACCGTTTGAACTCGATACCTCCTGTGAAAATGTAGCCAACTCAATTTTTGAAATTTTGGCGCCAGAACCAGCTCGATACGATGAAAATCGACCAAGTTATGATTTTTTGAACATGACGCAAATAAACTTATGTCACAAATTTTCTGCACGAAAATACTTGATAAATCCACATTTTTGAAGACCTTCTGATCGAAATTGGCTTCCAGCCGTGAGAGATGAAAACGTAGATAATGTCAAAACGGAATTTTGTCCACCGGAACGGGTTCAAAACGAGTCACGATCTTCAAGTTATGAATTTTTTAGCGCGTAAAAACTGCACTTTCAGCACACTTTTTCACTATATTTCTTCAAGAAAACTCACACATTCGGATACCTTCTTTAAAGAATTGACTCTTGAGCCGAACCTGAATTTTAGAATATGTTATCAGAGATATCTTGGCGAAAGAACACCTGAATATAACGCGCCGGGTTGGACTTGTGAATTTTCTTGAAATGTTTTGAGAAATATGGGAGGGAAAATTTTGGGGTACAACACTATGCACCAAAGTAAAGTAGAGTCATGGTTGCGCTTGTAGAGGATTCCATTACTGAGGAAGAACTTTGCGGTGAACCTTCTCATAAACTTCTTATCATTGACAAATGCCTCCTCAGGATATTCTTGAGCCTTGAGATGCCTATTTACTTCATGAAACCAAGGTTTGTCTGCTACTTCTTTAGTGTCAATCTCGTAGCAGTATGCTAGTTCATCCAACCTCTCAATAGTGATCCGAGGAGCCACGTTGTCCCACTTGACCTTGAACATCGATGACATAGTAGCTAGCGCGTCTGCTAACTGATTTTCTTCTTATGGAAAGTGTTCAAAGGTGACTTCTTCAAAGTGTGGAAGCAATTTTAGCACGTGTTCTTTGTATAGAATGAGATTCGGGTGCTTCGTGTCCCACTCTCCTTTTATTTGACTTATAACCAAGGCTGAGTCCCCGAAAACGCTCAAGAACTTAATCCTCAGGTCAATAGCAGCTTTGAGACCCATGATGCATGCTTCATACTCCGCCATATTGTTGGTACAATTGAAACATAGTCTGGAGGTGAAAGGAGTATGACAGTCCTCAGGAGATATAATTACAGCACCAATGCTAGTGTCGAGTGCATCCGAGGTTCCATCAAAAACCATGGTCCATCGGGATTCTTCTTCAGGTCCTTCATCCGGTCCAGGTTCTTCATAGTCAGTCATTAACATAATGTTCTCATCCGGGAATTCAAAGTTCATGGACTGGTAGTCATCCACGGCCTGATGAGCCAAATGATCATCTAGTACACTTCCCTTGATGGCTTTTTGGGTCGTGTATTGGATATCGTATTTGGTCAAGATCATTTTCCATCTTGCTATTCTTCCGGAGAGAGCGAGCTTCTCGAAGATGTACTTGATCAGATCCATCTTAGATATCAACAACGTGGTGTGGGTTAACATATATTGTCTCAGTCGGCAAGCAGCCCATGCCAAAGCGCAACAAGTTTTCTCGAGCAGTGAGTATCTTGTTTCACAATCGGTAAACTTTTTTCTAAGGTAGTATATTGCATGCTCTTTTCGACCAGACTCGTCATGTTGCCCCAACACACACCCCATTGAATTATCTAACACTGTTAAGTACATTATTAAAGGTCTTCCTTCAATCGGAGGCATCAGAATTGGAGGCTCTTGAAGGTATTCTTTGATTCTCTCGAAGGCAGTCTGGCATTCGTCATTCCACTTTACCACTTGATCTTTCTTCAGGAGTTTGAAGATTGGATCACAAGTAGCAGTTAAATGGGAAATGAACCTGGCAATGTAATTTAGGCGTCCCAAGAAGCCTCTAACCTCCTTCTCAGTGCGAGGAGCCAACATCTCTTGTATAGCCTTCACCTTTGCAGGGTCTACCTGAATGCCCTTTTCACTGACAATGAAACCTGGAAATTTACCAGACCTTACTCCAAAGTTGCACTTGTTCGGATTTAACCTCAGCCTTTACGTCTTCAACCTATTAAACAACTTTTGTAGATGATCAAGTTGTTCTTCATCGGTTTGAGACTTGGCTGTCATGTCATCAACATAGACCTCTATCTCATGGTGAATCATGTCATGAAACAAGGCTACCATGGCTCGCTGATAGGTTACCCCAAAATTATTTAATCCAAACGGCATCACTTTGTAGCAGAAAGTTCCCCATTGCATAACAAAGGTTGTCTTCTCCATGTCTTCAGGTGCCATCTTGATCTGATTGTAACCAGAGAAACCATTCATGAAGGAAAAGATCTTATGCTGCGCGGTGTTGTCAACCAGAATGTTGATGTGGGGGAGCGAAAAGTCATCTTTGGGGCTTGCCCTATTCAAATCTCTATAGTCCACACACATCTGTACCTTGTCGTCCTTTTTAGGCACCGGAAATACGTTGGCAACCCATTGGGGATAAGAGGTGACAGCTAGGAACCCATTGTTGAACTGTTTCATAACCTCTGCTTTGATCTTCTCTGACATTTCAGGGCGCATACGACAAACCATCTGCTTTACCGGAGGGAAATCTTCTTTAGTTGGCAGACGATGAACCACAATATCCGTATCCAGTCCTAGCATGTCTTCATATGACCAGGCAAAGATCTCGACATAGTCATGCAATATCTGTATCAACCACAGTTTGACACTAAGCTCCAAATTCGCACCGATCTTGACTTCTTTTATGTCCTCTTTTGTGCCCAAGTTTATTGTCTCGACTGGCTCTTCATGAGGCTGTATAGCCCTCTCTTCCTGTTGTAACAGCCTAGAAAGTTCTTCGGGTACCTCACAATCTTCCTCACCTTCGTCCTCGGCTTGGTTGATCGGATTTTCAAAGTCATAACTGGAAATAGTAGAACTGTTATCAATGGGATCCAAAGTGGATATGGATCTGCAGTTTGATACATGAGTGTGTATAAGAGCATAGTTGTACAGACAAAGTAAAAAGCAGAAAAGAAAAACAAAGAGTGCAAAATTTGTATGCATAAACGTCCAATGCTTTATTAATGCCATATGTACATGAAACATGATAACCCTCATAAATAAACCAATATGCCCCAGGTAAAACACATGGCCATAAAGTTATATTGTTTATTACATATCCAAAAAACAAGAAGGACAATTACTTTTGAACAAAAGTAATTGGTACAAAGTCTTTTTCCGTCCAGTTACTGGGTCCACCGTTGATAGTAGGGAAGATCCAGCTATCCATGTCATTGTCACTGTCGTTGTTTTCTAGAGCGTTGACCCCATGATTGCTGATGCGTAGGGGAGGTCTTCCAGCACGATCGCGTTGAACATCCCTTTGAGCCCCTGAAGAGAAACCCAAACCAAATTTATCAGACTTGTATGAAATATCAGGGAGGTGGCCCAAGATGGTAGACCCACCTTCTTCAATAACTGCTTTTGCATCCTTGAGAGAAGTCATCTTTAAGGGAGGTCTAGTGATCTTCAGCATATTAGTGACAATTTCAGTTGCAGCCATAGTCTGAGGTACCTCTTCAAAGTTTTGGCACAGAGTCTCGATGAACTCGCCATCCATCTCCACATACCTGAAGGAATTCAAATGGCTTACCATGTACTCTTCTTCACCATGTACAATGACAATTCTTCCTTTCACCGGGTATTTCATCATCTGATACAAAGTGGATGTGACAGCTCCCGCCCCATGGATCCAAGGGCGACCCAACAAAAATAATAAGATGGCCTGATATCCATCACGTAGAAGGTAGAGTCGAAAGTCAGAGAACCAACTTTGATGGGGATGCCCACCTCCCCGTGCACCATTCTCTTTGAATCGTAAAAAGCCCTTACTATAATGTTGCTGGGCTTCAAGGTCAAACCTTCAAAGTCTAGTCTATCCAGAGCTTTCTTAGGCAGCACGTTCAAATATGAACCGGTATCTACCAGGACATGGGCCAAAGTAGTGCCACTGCATTCGACAGAGACATGTAACACATCATTATGTTTCCTCCCTATAGGTGTCAGATCAGCATCAGAAAAACCCAAACTGTTATCAGCTGTTAAACTAGCCACACAATCTTCGAATTGGTCGGCAGAGGTTTCTTGTGGCACATGGGAAGTTTTAAGAAATTTCACCAAAGCCTTCGCATGAGATTCGGAACGCAACAGTAAGCCTAGCATAAAAATCTTTGAAGGGGTATACCTCAGCTGTTTGACTATATTGTAGTCGCTCTTCTTTATAATTTTCCAAATTTCTTCCATTTCCTTCTTGGAAGTCTCTGGGATAGATACTGACTGCGCCTTCATCTGAACAGGCTCAGCCAATATGTCTTTACCCCGAGTCTCGGTCGACTCGGTGATAGGATTATCAGTAGGGGTAATCACAGGAATTGCAGTAGTAGTATCAGCAGGAACGAAAGTAGGAATGATCATAGGACCAGTAACAACTTTTGGAGGAGAAATCTCAGGGGAGAACACTCTTCCACTTCTTGTTATTTTGTTGGTTCTAACAATGTTGTCAATGTCAGGATCAACATTCTCAGAAACCTGGTCTTCAACAGCCAGCAGGTCTTGCTTGACGCCGTGGTAGTAGACGTCACTCCCATAGTTCCATGGAACAGTTTTGTCCGAGGAATATGGGATTGGCCCTGGCATAGTGATTATCAGTGGAGCCAACTTTGGAGTAGATGTAATCCTGACGGGTCTTTTGGTGGAGGCCCTGGGAGGATTGGCGGAAATGGTTATTATTGAAACATCCTTCCAAGAAATGGTTGGAACGGGAGTCTTTTCAAACAAAAATTTTCTATCATACATCAGGCGCTGAACATCTGGCTTCAACAAATGACAACCAGTCGGTAGAGATGAACATAAGTGGCAACCTTCGCCACATCCCGAAAATAAACCGGCCTTCAACAAGTTCCACTTAACAGTCAGGAGAGGAGTAACAAGTTCATCCACGATAATAACAAACATATTATATTTAATAGCATTAACACCACGGTCGTGCTTGGGCATAGGAGCATTGATAACATTTGGAATCTCAGGGGCGTCAAATTCAATTTCCTTCGCCTCGAGAAGGTCTTGCATCTTATTTTTCAAAGCCCAGTAGTCGTTTATATCATGACCTAGACTTTTTGAATGATAATCACAACGGGCATTTGGATTGTAGTGGGGGTAGGCAGTGTTGGGATTCTTCGGAGCTTCCTTCAAAGTTACCAGATTAGACTTCAGTAAATGTGGCAAGACTTAAGACATTGTCATATTGATCCAGGTTAACTGTCTTGTCGGCCTTTCTGTTCTAGGCTTCCTTTGCTGAATAGGTTCAGGTTTAGAGATCATAACAACCTCTATCGCCGGACGGTGTTCAGTTCTGTCCTGATTCCTTTGATTGTAAACAACGCTGACCTCTTTTTTCCCAGCAAATGGCTTTCTTACTATACTGGAGGATGCATCCTTTTGAATCTTCCCACTCCTAATTCTAGCTTCCACTCTTTCCCCTGTCAAGATCAATTCAGTAAAGTCGGCTGAGGAGCTTCTAATTAGGTGATTGAGAAATGGACCAGACAAGGTACCCAGAAACATATCCACTAGCTCCCTATCAGACATGGGAGGCTGTACTCTTCTTGCTAAGTCCCTCCACTTCTGAGCGTAGTCTTAAAATCCCTCGCTCAAACCCATAGCCATACTTTGGATTTGAGTACGGGTGGGAGAAAGGCCTGTGTTATAGTGATACTGCTTATAGAAAGTAGCAGCCAGGTTTTCCCAATTATGAATGTTGGTCCTTTCCAGCTGGTAGAACCATTCTAATTGAGTCCCGGATATACTATCCTGAAAGAAGTGGACCCATAAGTCCTTATCGGTAGTGTGAGGCTGGATCTTCCTCACATAAGATCGGAGGTGCATTTTGGGACATGAAAGCCCATCGTATTTGGAAAATACTGGCACCTTGAACTTTTGTGGGATGACAACCCCAGACAGCAAACCCAGCTCTTCAAAGTCCAGCCCATGCACTTTTTGGATTTCCATTGCACTCAGACGCTCTTCCAGTTGTTTGTACTTTTCGTCATCCAGAGGATACTGCTCTTCATTGTAATCAGTCTCATTGTCAGATTCCCTTGGACTAGGGTCTTTCTCTCTTGTCTCACCCTCTTGATTATCTCCTTCTTTGGAGGAAGATGTCAGCTCAACCACTTGCCTTAGCGGTCCTTTAAATCTCCTTCCCAGATTTACCACACCAGCTATCCTCCTTGGTTTTTTAGTATTCTCTTTAACAATCAGAGCTTTCAATTCCTCTTGCCCCTTGGCTAGGGCCATGATCATCTGTTGAAACTGTGCATTCCGAGTCTGTAAATCCTTCACTGTTTATTCTAGATCCATTGTTGAAATAAACAGCGAAGAGGATGAGAAACCTGCTTATGCAATAATATGTATGATATATGTATGCAATGTTTTCATGGATCTAGCGGGGTAAACAAGAAAATGTCATAATTTTGCATCTTCGATTGAAGAACTTCGTATCATTGAGTGTCCTTCTACGAGAGTCAAGCTCACCATATCAAGTGGGTCATAGCCCCTGGCCTAAGTTATTGAGTTTTGATCTTTTGACGGCATTGGCTAGAGGAAAATAAATCCCCTTTTCCCCTTGCTAGACATTTAATTTACCATAACCTACATCACAAACCCTTGAGATCCTTAAAATGGTTAAGGAAATGTTGTGGCATGATGTTATAATGTGTATGATTATGCTAAGAAATCAAATGTATAACAAGCACAAGCAAATAACACAAAGACCTTAGGTTTAAGGCTTGCATGGGTTTTAAGGTAATACCCTCTTGAAGTTGGATTGGTTTAACATGTCCTATAAATGGTAACCGGGTTCTAAGGGATCTCAATATCACTAACCTTTCCCACAAGCTTCGTTCGATAGGCGACTGACTCGCAACCAAACAAAACTCAGGAGTCAAGTCTCAATGAGTGTAGCATTGAGTATCTGTCGGATTTGGGAATACACCAAAGACGACCATCTCACTATGTCCTAATGGCCAAGTTGTTTTAAAGGTTCTAAGATCAGTTGACGCTTCATGACACCACACAGTGGCCCCGTATTCTCCTTAATTAACTCAAGGCTACCGGTACCAACCAAAGTGTCACATCAATGTAGCCATCGATTCAACCGTGTCGGTATATCCCGTATAGTTTCCACGATCTATTGCTACTTACCTAAAAGGTTTCCCCAGATCCGGGTGTAGGACCTATAGTAACCCCAAACAATCCCTTAAAAGTAAAGCAAAAAAACAAGCAAACAATTTAGAAATGATTTAGACCCTAAGGTAAACCCCATTTTTATTATTATTCCCCAACAGAGTCACCAGTTCTGTGATACGGTGGCAGAACTGACTCTTTAATACTGGTTTGCGTTTTTTGTTCGCAAATGTCACGGTAAGTAGGAGTCACCACCGAATTTTCTTTTATCCAACGAAGGGAAGGGTGAAAACAACATAAAAAGACCTTTTTCGAGAGTTTATGAGTAAGGGGGTAGATTATGGAAAGGGTAGGTATTAACACCCTTTCCATCCGTGGTTTTCCACGGGCTCTTAGGTACTTGCTCATTTTTGAAAACTGTTTGTGTTTGCGTGTTTTAAAAGTTTTTGTTTGCTTTATGGTAACTCTTGTATCAGTTCTCAAGAGTGTGATAAAGCGTTTTTGAAAAGATTTTTGAAAATGTGTAAGTGTGAAAATTTCGGGTTTGAGCAAGTACTTAAGAACTATCTACCTACTCGAAAAAGGGTGTTCTTTTCCTCCTACCCTTTAGATAGTGTTATCCTACTATTAGTGAGTAGGTAGCCCTTCGTTGGATGTTGAGGGACTATCGAAAGGAACACTTATGGTCATTGAAGGCAACATGTAAGGATACCTTAGCATTCAAAGACACTGTCATCATATATTCATATTCAACATTGAGGAACAAGATCATTTCTCGTAGTCAACTCGAGGGACATTAATGGACTATGATCTTTTATAATGACTTTTAGATTGAGGGTCTTTGCTAAGATATCCCTACGTTCGAGGTACATGACCATTGTTTTCCGAGGCAACAAAGTGAGGTATACCCTAAGGGGTACAAGTATGAAACAGTGTGCTTTTTCAGTTATGTTTATCTTGCAATTAGTGATCTACTGATTAATTGATTCTTGTCATGCACGCCTAAACTTCTAACAATTATATACATGCACGTAAAGAAAAAGCGAGAAATAAAGTCCTACACTATTACAGGGCTTTGGTGTAGATACATAAGTAATAAACGAAAAGTAAATATGCGAAGATAAAAAAACCCTATTTAACTATTACAAACCGGGCGCATTTACATAAGTGGTAAAAAAATAAATCGCATGGAAAAGATAATAGCGCGCAAAAGTAAGACAGAAAAAAAAGTTCTAAACCCTAAAGAAAAAAACCTAATTGCTCATTAAAAATATTTTTCTATTTTATGAAAAAAAATATTTGAATTTTAACTTAATTCTCTAATTAATTTTAATTAATAAAATAAGGTTAAAATTTAATTAAATTAATTAAATTGCAAAAAAAAAAATTTTATTAAAAAACTCTAAATTCTAATTTCTGATTTTTTATGATTTTTTAGAAAAAATGATTTTTGAAATAATTAGAAATAACAAAGAAATTAAATAAAAATATAAAAAGAGAAGAAGAATGGGCCTGAAGGGGGTGTGAACCCAAATTGGAGTGTGTTGTTCGAGTTTTGGTCAAGCCCAAATATGGTTGCCCCACTACTAGCGCCTGATCCCATGTTGTTGTGGTATAGAGGTCCATGGTACGCGCTTGGGAGTGTAATACACTGAATCTGCAAGAAGTAAATTAGAAAAATATAACATTTCAGACCTGGGGATCGAACCCAGGTCTCTCCCTTTGCCAAGCGATTCCTCTACCATCCGAGCCAGGTGGTCATTCGTTATATGAAGCAAACATAAAATAATATAACCATAATAAATGTCAGAAATTCCTTTTATGCAAAAAATGTGCACTGATTCAAGTGATCCAATCAAGTTGTGCCACGCCTTCATCTTTTTCAGCCATCCATCGTTTTAGCTTAAGGACTTTTACCTACGAACTAAATTCGTCACTAAAAACCCTGCACATTTCAAAAATTCACAACAGGCAATATAAATCCAATTCAAGATCATGGATCAATTGGGTTTGATCCTCTGAGCATGATGGTATCCATTGTTAGGTCCAATTTTTCCTGCATCTTAAAACCCTAACAATGGCAATTTTTCATATATGTATCAAAACTGGAATTTAAGTATTCAAATACATTCTAAATGCTCATACAAACAGTAATGCATAATCAAAACCTATTTATAATGCGTGTATGATCAAAATCGAATTTAGAAAAATATGTGCAAACCGTGATGATGTATGTGGCGATTCTGGATACTTTGATGAATGAGAATGATGTTGTTAGCTTCAGAACATCCCCGGGAATGGATTGCAAACATCAAAGCTCCTTGAAACCTTCTGCAAAAATCAATCCGATTGTCACTTTTTTGTCAAAAATTTGGAACTTCTTATGTGTATTCTATGCGGCAAAACCTTCCTCTTTTGGTTTGGCAATGTTGTACATATATATGAGAATGCATTAGGTTAACAAAATTGGATAGAATCTTGAAAATTTGTGAAAGGAAGATTTGATTTGCAATTTTGATTTTTTGTTTCTAAACTTGGCCAAAACATGCTTTTTTTTCTTCCAATTAACCCTTACACGAAATCTTGACTTGATCATCTGATTCTAGACCTATGGTATGATCCTAAAACAAATCTTTGGATTTTATTTCATTATTTAACTATTTTATTTGATTTATTTTGATTTAAATGAATAAAAATTCAAATAAATAAAAACAAATCTCATAAAAATAAAATAATGGATTTAAATATCCTAAATAAGTTCATGGATATGCTTGAGATCCAAAACCCATGCCCATTAGTCCAAAAGATCCTATTTGCTCACATTGACTTTTGTGCATTTTCATAAAATTGGTCAACTTTAACAATGCATATCTTTCTCAATTTTAACCCTATGAGGGTTTTCTTGGACTTTTTCGAGAGCTTAGGATGTCCTTTAAACAACACTTTTGGTTTCACCTCAATTGTCTCTTCCATGTTCATGTAAGGAGCTTTGACCCAAAAGATGTTTTTGTTGACTTTTTGAAAGGACCTATAATATTTGAGCTTGTATCTTTTGATTGAGGCATTTCTTGAACTTGATGGCTAAAGAGAAGTTGTAGGGAATTGGATTATATTCAAAATGAACCTTTGAGGAAAAATTTCTGATAACATATGAGAAAGTTATGCCTGGTCAAAGTTTGGTTGCCTTTTCCTATAGAAACCCTAATTTGCCATTTTTTTACTTTTGATGAGTTAGGAGCATTTCTTGAGGAATCATGATCCACCCTTGATTAAATGATGGATAATACTTCAAAATATTGATGTTGACCAAAAATCTTGAAGTTTGACTGTATTTGGGCCACAATTGACTTTTGACCTAGTATAATTGATTTCCAGGCATTTGAGCAGTTGACTGAGCAAACTTATTGTTCAAGGCATGCAATTTGGCATATAAGGACAATGGAGAACATTTGGGATCCTTGGGACTCACACATATTACTTAAAATTGAATCCCTAGTTGAGGTTTGTTGCCTTAGGAGGATAATTTTCCTAGTCAATTCTTAGTCATCCTTGAACAATTGAGGACCTCTAGAGGCATTCTTGAAAACTTGCCTCTTGTAGATGGATTCGTGTGTGGAGTTTGAGAAAAATTTGAGATGGCCTGATGATCTCTTTAGCTTGCCTGGACCTCCTTGAGTGTGTTCCAACTCCTACTTTGCCTTGAGGATGGCTGAAACTCCCAACTCAAGTCAAGTTGTAAGCTTCAGTTTTGAAAATGGTGGATGGTGGTGGAGAGATTACATTCAGGAAACAGGGCCTTGGATCACTTGCATATGAAGTATGTAAAGTGTTTGTATGATTAAAACTTAATACGCACGAGTGAATTTGGAGATGTCTATGTGAAATTTAAAACAGTCAAGTTGTGGCAGATTTTGAGTTGTAGAGTGCTTGGGAGTGTTTTGGGGTGCTTGAGCTTATTTTTTAGGTTGCAATAGACTTGTGTATATGTATGGAAAAGGTTTCTGAGTTCTAGTCTTTTAGCTCTATAACTTGCTTTTGATGAAAAGTGAGAAGACAAGTATCAAAGTTTTGTACAAGCATGGTGTGAGTTGGTAGAGGCCTTAGACACGTTGCTTTTGGTTTTGACTTTACTTGTGTGCAGAGAAAACAATTGAGAGGCTTAAGAAGTTGACAATTGCAAAAGTAATGCTTTATCAAAATGGAAATGGCAACTTTGTGCCATAAATGGAAAATCATTTTGGACAAAGCTTCAAACACTTGGATAAGGGCATAATTAGTTATGTAAACCATTAATTATGGAGTTAAAAACAAGTTTGAGGCCTGCAAAGTAAGGATTATGCAGCATGGCTATGGATTTGGTTCATGTTCATCACAAAATATGTCTTGCAAAATAAGTTTGAAACCCTAACTTCTTGCCTTCGATTCTCTTAGCTCAAGTATGATCTCAATGAGTTCTTGGACATTCTGGAAAGCTTGTAGCATCCCCTACAACATTCATGTTGTATATTTTTGAAGATTCAATTTGGAACTAGGTCAAAAGTTGCCATGAAGTTAGGTCAAAATCCTGCCTAACTAGGGCAAAATTTCACTAAGTCTTTTAGTTTCATGGACATGTCTTCATAACTTCATAACTTGAAATCCAAGAATTTCTAGAAAAATTTCTGCCATACAATGTTTTAGATCTCATTTAGATTTACAACTTTCATGTTGGAAGTTTTCCTTGAATCATCTTGCATCATGGTGGAAATTTGGCACAAAGTTATGAAAAAATGTTAACTTTCTAACACTTAGAAAAATTTCTAAGTCTTAGAATTTTGACTTTCCAAAGATAATTTTTACTTTTTAATTTCTTGATGAACAAGTTTCATATTTTGACATTTCTTGATGAAATATGATTTTTGAAACTTGATTTTGATCAAAAAGTCAAAGTTTGACTTTTCAGTGTACAATTGACTTTTCATTAATTGACTGAAATTCATTTGTCAATCCAATGATCTTAAGTTGTGATTTAAACTATGAAATTAGGTCAATATGGTGCATTTGAATCCTTGATATCATGTCTTAAACCAATAAGTCATTTTCTTGATCAAAAGTCAAGAACTGAGCCTTCTCAATCAAAACCCTAATTTTGACCATTTTTCCCTTTTGGTGTTCTGATCAAATTTCTTTGAGGAATTGTGATCCAACTTGATCAATTGACATATATGAGTTCATAGGATCAAAAATTATGAAGTTTGACTGCAAATTGACCACAATTGACTTTTCCCTAATACAGTTGACTTTAGGTCAACTGACTGAGCAAAAATGTGATCCAAAGCTTGAAACTTGGCATGAGAAATCTTGGGGCTCCAAAATGATCCATGAAAGTCATATAAGGCATTAGAAGTTCAATCATATTTGTACAAACTCAAACCCTAATTTTGAGTTGTCAGTGTTGAGGAGGTGTCTTGAGCTGATCAAACCTTGTGTAGTCTTGAATCAATGGAGATCTTATGAGAGATATCTTGAGAAATGAGAGGGAAAATTTTGGGGTACAACACCTTGCCATCGCAATAAGTTTATTGAACCATCTGAACTTTTGACTTTGATAATAAAGCTTGTATGCAAGTGATCCAATGGGACATAGTCGTACGCTTTTAATCCCTAATTTTTGTCTGGACCGTCCTTTCAGGTTTTCAGCCCACCAGGATACCCTTTTTTGACCAAGCCGCCCTTTCAAGTTTTCGACTTTCCAGGTGTACAATCTTTTGTATATATCCCTATTTTTTCCCGAACCATTTTGGTTCACCGGGATGCCCTTATTTTTGCCTAGGTGTGTCAACCTAGTGGGTCATTCTTATGCATAGTATTTTTTTACTATGTCCGCATTCACAGGGTGCAGGAAATCTTCGCCATCCATAATGGTTAGCATCATGGTACCACCCTAGAATACCTTTTTAACAATAAATGTCCCTTCGTAGGTGGGATTCCATTTTCCCCTGGGATCACCTTGTGGTAGAATGATGCGTTTTATCACCAAGTCACCAGTTTGGTACACTCGACGCTCAATCTTCTTGTTGAATGCCTTGATCATATGTTTTTTATACGTCTGGCCATGACAAACAGCCGCAAGCCTATTCTCTTATATCAGATTCAACTTATCCAACCTAGTCTGAATCCACTTGTCTTTGTCCAAGTCTGCATCTTTCGTGATTCTTAGAGAAGGAATTTGGACTTCGACAGGAAGGACAACTTCTATACCGTAGACTAGAGAGAATTGGGTTTCCCCAGTTGATGTTCGCACTGAGGTACGATAGCCATGAAGATCAAATGGTAACATCTCATTTCAGTCTTTGTAGGTTACCACCATCTTTTGCACAATCTTCTTTATATTCTTGTTGGCATCTTCTACTGCGCCATTCATCTTAGGTATGTAGAAGAAGAGTTGTGATTCTTGATCTTGAGCTGCATGCAGAGTTCAATGGTGATGGCATTGTTGAGATTGGTACCATTGTCAGTGATGATCCTCTCAGGTATTCCATACTAACAGATGAGGTTGTGCTTGATGAACTGGGCCACGACGTTCTTGGTAACTGAGGCAAATAAAGTTTCTTCAACCCTCTTGGTAAAGTAGTCAATGGCGACAAGAATGAAACGATGTCCATTAGAGGTAGTAGGCTTGATTTCTCCGATCATATCAATACCCCACATTTCAAATGGCCAAGAAGCAATCATGACATTCAAAGGAATTGTAGGCACATGAACCTTGTCAGCGTAAATTTGGCACTTATGGCAAGTCCTCGAGTGGAGGTGACAAACGGTTTCCATAGTCGACCAATAGTAACTAGCTCTTAGAATCTTCTTGGCCATAGTATGATCACTAGAGTGAGTACCAAAGATGCCTTCGAGTATGTCCTCCATAATTTTCTCTGCTTCCTTCTTGTCCATACAACAAAGCAAAGTTGAATCATGGTTGCGCCTGTATAGAATTCCATTTCTCGGGAAGAACTTGGCTAAGAACCTCCGCAGGAATTTCTTATCATTGATTGATGCCCTTTCATGGTATTCTTGAGCTTCAAGATACCATTTTACTTCGTGAAACCAAGGCTTCTCTTCTACTTCATCAGTATCAATCTCATAGCAGTGCACTGGTTCGTCAAATCTTTCGACAGTAATTCGGGGAGCTTCGTTGTCCCATTTGACCTTGAACATGGATGACATGGTAGCTAAAGCATCCTCCAAGTGATTTCTTCCCTTGGAATGTGTTCAAAGGTAGCCTCTTCAAAGTACGAGATCAAGGTTAGCACCAGTTCTTTGTAAGGGATAAGATTTAGATGTTTTGTATCCCATTATCTTTTAACTTGACTAATTACCAAAGATGAGTCTCTATATACACTTAATAATTTGATTCTTAGGCCAATGGCAGCTTTGAGACCCAAGATGCACGCTTCGTACTCAGCCATGTTATTGGTACAGTCAAAGTAGAGTCTGGCAGTGAAAGGCGTATGGCAACCTTTTGGGGAAATGATCACAGCACCAATTCCATTACCCAGTGCGTTGGAAGCTCCATCAAAAACCATAGTCCACTGGGATCCTTGCTCATGTCCTTCATACAGTCTAGGCTTTTCATAATCGGTAATCAACATGATATTCTCGTCCGGGAATTCAAAGTTCAGGGATTGGTAGTCATCCACAGCTTGATGTGCTAAATGATCCGCCGACGCACTTCCTTTGATTGCTTTTTGTGTAGTGTACTGGATATTGTATTAAATTAAGATCATTTTCCATCGGGCTATTCTTGTGGAGAGAGCTGGCTTCTTGAAGATGTATTTGATATGATCCATTTTAGAGATCAATAGAGTAGTATGAGTCAACATATATTGTCTTAGTCGGCGAGAAACCCATGCAAAAGCACAAAAAGTTTTCTCGAGCAGTGAATATCTTGTTTCACAGTCGGTAAACTTTTTGTTAAGGTAGTATATTGCATGCTCTTTTCGACCAGACTCGTCAAGTTTTCCCAGCACACACCCCATTGAATTCTCTAATACAGTTAAGTACATGATCAGAGGTCTCCCTTCAACTGGTGGCATCAGGATTAGAGGCTCTTGAAGGTATTCTTTAATCTTGTCAAAAGCTATTTGACAGTCGTCGTTCCATTTTACTACTTGATCTTTCTTCAGTAGCTTGAAGAGTGGTTCACAAGTAGCGGTCAGGTGAGAAATGAATCGGGAAATGTAGTTGACTAGTCCTAAGAAACTTCTGACCTCCTTCTGAGTACAGAGAGCTGGCATTTCATGGATAGCTTTGACCTTTTCCAGATCGACTTCAATTCCTTTTCCACTAACAACGAAGCCTAGTAGCTTTCCAGATCTTACCCCAAAGATGCATTTGTTTGGATTCAGCCTCAGCTTGTACTTCTTCAGCCTCTCAAACAGCTTGTGTAGATGATCAAGGTGCTCTTCTTCAGTTTGGGATCTTTCTATCATGTCATCAACATATACTTCTATCTCATGATGGATCATGTCATGAAATAAAGCCACCATAGCCCGTTGATAAGTTGCGCCTGCATTCTTTAGCCCAAAAGGCATGAACTTATAACAGAAGATGCCCCACTATGTGACAAAGGTAGTTTTCTCCATGTCTTCAGGTGCCATTTTGATTTGGTTAAAACCCGAGAAGCCATCCATGAAGGATAATACCTTATGTTGGGAAGTTTTGTCAACCAAGACATCAATATGCAGTAGTGGAAAGTCTTCTTTGGGGCTTGCCCTATTTGAATCCCTGTAGTCTACACACATACGAACCTTATTGTCTTTCCTTAGCATTAGAAAAACATTTGTAACCCATTTGGGGTACGACATTACTACCAAGAAACCTACATTGAATTGTTTCATTACCTCAGCCTTGATCTTCTTAGACATATCAGGACGCACGCGACGAACCTTTTGTTTGATCGGAGAATAACCCTCTTTCATTGGCAGACGATGAACCATGATATCATTATTGAGCCCCGACATGTCTTCGTATGACCAAGAAAATACATCAACATATTCGTGCAACATCTGAACCAATCTACTCTTGACACTGTCTTCTAGGTTGGCGCCAATATTAACTTCTTTCTTATCTGCCTTAGTACCCAAGTTTATCACTTCTACTGGCTCTTTGCGCGGTTGAATAGCCTTTTCCTCTTGTATCAGGAGTCTAGCGAGTTCTCCAGGTATCTCCAATCTTCTTCACCTTCGTCTTCAGTTTGATAGATTGGATTTTCGAAGTCATAAATGGCAATAGCAGAATTGTTGTCAATGATATCCAGAGTGGATGTGAATCTTCAAATGTGTGTGTGTGCATGTAAGGTCACATGGCTATTTTGAAAATGCAGTAAAGTAAAGAAAGACAAGGAGCGCAAAATTTGAATACAAAATCGTCCAATGTTTTCATTAAATGAGCATATGATATATGAAATGACAACCCTTAACAAATGGACCATTATGCCCCGGGCAAGGCACAAGGTTTAAAGTCATTGTTTTAAGATTACAGACAAATTTCTTAAAGCAATAAAAAGAGGAAATAGCAATTACTCCTGGATGAAGGAGATTAAGATGAAGTCTTTAGTCATCTAGTTATTGAGTCCACCGTCAGTAGTTAGGAATATCCAGTCGTCCAAGTCACTGACTATCAGTTTGTTCTAGAGCATTGACTTCATTGTTGCTAATACGAAGGGGTTGTATTCAAGCGCGAACACGGCGAACCTCTTTCTGAACCTTTGAAGTAAAACCCAACCCATATTTGTCGGATTTGTAGGGGATGTCAAGAAGTTATCCCCAGATAGTGCAACCTCCATCTTCTACCACAACCCTAGCATCCTTCAAGAAAGCCATTCTTGGTGTATCCTTAGAGACATCAGGAATAGTAGCTTTAGCAACAACAATCATCGGAGGGATTACCTCAAATATCTAACAAGGGGTTTTAATGAATTCTCCATCCATTTCAACATATTTGAAAGAATTCAAATGACTGACCATATATTCTTCCTCTCCATAGACTGTGACAATCTTCCCTTTTATTGGGTACTTCGGCTTTTGATGTAATGTAAAGGTAACTGCACCTGCCCCATGAATCCATGGGCGTCCTAGCAAGAAAGAATAGGCCGGGAGGATATCCATTACGTAAAAAGTTGAATTGAAGACTTGAGATCCCACCTTGATCGAAAGATCAACCTTTCCATGGACCATTCTTTTTTAACCATCGAAGGCTCTTACCACATTATCGCTGGGTTTCATCACCATCCTTTATAGTCTAGTCTATTCAAAGCACCTTTAGGTAATACATTAACGGAGGGCCCAATATCCACTAACACATGCGCCAGGGTGGTGCGTTTGCATTCAATAGAGATGTGCAGAGCTTTGTTATGATTCTTCCCCATTGGGGTTAAATTTGCATCAGAAAATCCTAAACCATTGTCTATAGTTAGGCTTGCAACACAGTTCTCAAATTGATCAATAGTGGTCTCTTGTGGTACATGGGAATTCCTTTAGGAATTTCAACAAGGCTTGGGCATGTGCTTCAGAGCATAACAATAAGGACAACATGGATATCTTTGAGGGTGTCAGCCTCAGTTGTTCAACTATCTTGTAGTCACTTTTTCGGATGATATTTAGAATTTCTTCCATCTCTTGTCTAGATGGGTCTTCAATTGTAACATCTTTGGATGGCGCCTCAATTCGGGCAGGCTCAGTCACTTTCTCTTTACCTCGGGTATCAGCAGTTGGCCGAGAAACAGGAATACAAACAAGTGTTGTAGTAGTTGTTGGAGGAGATATATCCGGAGAGAAGATCCTCCATGTCCTAGTGACCTTACTAGTCCCGACAATGTTTGTAATTTCAGGCTCTTCATTTTCAGTAATCCATGGCTCTTGCTTGACACCATGATAATAAACTTCTGCCCCATAGTTCCAGGGCACATCTTTGTCAGAAGAATGGGGGCCTGGCCCTGGTGTAGTGATAATCAGGGGAGCCACTCTTGGCTCAGCAGGAATCCTTATAGGGTCTTTAGAGGTGATCCTAATAGGAGTATTTGAAATGGTGATTATGGAAACTTCTTCAAGTCTCAGCTCTTGAGGTATACTTTTAGGCAAACTCTTCATGGACGGAGTTCTCTCGAATAGAATTTCATGGCTATCAATAAGGCGTTGGATACCTTTCTTCAGCCACATACAACCATTAGTTTGGGAAGCACAATGTTGACAATTTTGAAGGCAGCCCAGAAATAAACCGGCTCTTAACAAATTCTTCTTAACAATCAATAAAGGAGTGGTCAAATCACTGATGGATGAGACATAGGAAACATCGTCAACAACATTAACACCTTTACCATGACTAGGAATGGGAGGAATGATCACATTAGGGGTTTGTAGAGGGTCAAACTAAATCACTTTGTTGTCAATCAAATCTTGTATTTTGCTTTTTAAGGCCCAACAATCATTGGTGTCATGCCCGAGACTATAGGAATGGTATGCGCACCTTGCATTTGGGTTATACTTCTGAAATGATGTGTTGGGATTTTGCGGAGGATCCCGTAATGTTATTGTTGTACTCCAAAATTTTCCCTCCCATTTTTCATAGAAAACACAACCCTAGGGTTTCTCAGATATTCAAGTTGGCTCAGTAATCGATCAGACAGATTCTCTCATGTGGCAGTAAACTAGTAATTAGGGTTTTTTCTGCAATTCTCAAAAGAAATGAATTCTCAAAGATCCAATTGGCTTTCACAGGTCTTCATGCTTTCTCAAGTTTACTGAAAAGAAAATGTTTGTTCTCAGAGTATGGTTTGTTTGAGATGGAATTTAAGACTGTCATGTAGGACACTCATGATTGTTTAATCCAGGTTAACCAGATGATTTACGTTTTTTAAAACATTTGTTTGGTCAGAAAATGGAATATACATTGCGTGTTTGTTTGGAATGCAGTTACATATTTATTGGGATTACTTGGAATGTAAGTTACCAGACTGGAGCATTTTGTTTTAAATATCTTGATTGGGAATCTTTAAGAATCAGTTAGGTTGCGAAGAGAAAATTACAAGTTATTGACAGTAAAGGGTTTCAATTGACACCAGAATATTTCATAAGACTTTCTCCAATTTTTCAAACATTGTTACAAAATAATTTGTTCTTTTAAATACTCTATGTTTTATAACTTATTGTATTTAAAAGATAAATTAGTACAATTGTTGGATACAATACAAGAATTTTTTTCTAAATTACAAAGGAAATTCAAACGCTTGATTGGCCTAGGAGAACTAATCTATGCCTAAGTTTGACTGAAGTTCTTTTGCTATCTCCAAAGACCTTTCTTGCTTGCCCTAGGGTTCTTGCCTTCCATGCTTTGTCCTCTCCATTGTGCTCACATGAAAATGAAAGAAAGGAAATGTGATTAGTACAAAAATTATTTGGGCATGAGCAAGAATTTTCAAAAGAAAAAGTGATATTCATCATTAAAGTTTGCAAATTGGAATCAGAAGGCCATTTCAATTCATCACAATTTATTTTCTCTATTTGCAAATCACAAGAAGATTATTCTTCTTGGTTCACAAAAAGAAGAAATGCTACAAAGCTATCCAAACAAGAACAAATGCAGCAAAACTGTCCAAATGCTACAAAGCTATCCAAACAAGAACAAATGCTGCAAAATTGCCCAAACAAATACTGCAAACAGAACCAAGCAAACAGCAAAACTGTCCAAACAAGAGCGAAGTAAAACCGTCCAAACATAAGGCACAAACTGAGCCAAACAAAATTTTCCAAACAACATCACCAACAGCGGCCTCAGAAGCCAAACAAATAGTTTTACCAAAAACAACAAACAGCATAAGCTAGAGCAGGCAGCAAAACAAAAGTATAGCAATATAATAAGCTAAGTCAAACAAGCAAGAAACTTGTTCAAGGAGCCTAATTCATCATTTCCCATTTTTTATTGCAAACTTTTTAGGATTGGAAAAAAAGGCAAAAGAGCAATTGACTTTCTTAGTGTCATTGAGAGAGAAGAGAGGAAAGAAGTCACCTAGGTTATTGGGATACACAGCCCTGCTGCCTTGACTGTCACAAGTTACATAGAAGCTGCTAGAAAACAAAACTTCCATCAAAAAGCCAAAAGAACAATATAGTAAAATATTCAATTTCTTTGTTTTCCCACCTTTTTGAATAGGAATTCAACAGAAGCAACACCAATATAACAGTAGACACAACTCTCAAGCAGGAGACATAGAAAAAATTATCAAACTCAGAATACTTGAAACAAGTCTCCAACCTCCAAAACTGTCAAAACCATCAGCAAAATGTTGTCAAACCTCAAAAAACCATCATCAACCCAAAACAAAACAAAAACAAACAGAAAAAGTCTCAAACTGTAACCAAAAAGCCTCAAACCAAAAACCTTCAAACTGTCAACAAAACCACTACCATCAAAACTCTCAAAAGAACCAAATCAACAACCTTCAAAAACCTGTCAAGGCCAAACTGTCAAAACCAACATAAGTATCAAGCTAAAAAAACCAGCAATTATCATCAAAACCAACAGCAAGGCCTGTAACAAAGCAAAAACATCCCAAAACCTGTAACAAAACTGTTAACCAACAACAAAAAACCACAAGAAACTGTCAAACCATCTCAACACCATCAAACATGCAAACTGTAAACCAACATTCAAATCACAAAACCAGAAAAAAGTCAAAATCCCAAAACATCAACCAAGCTTCCAATGTTCTAAACTGTAAGCAAGCCAAAACAACAAAAACATCAGCCAAGCTTCCAATAATCCATAACCAAAAACATGACCAAAAACTTACAACAAACTCCAGCAACCAAAAACCAGTAAACCATTCAAGCTGACAAACCAATATCCAACTATCCAAATACCATTAAATCACACAAGTCCAAAACCTGTCAAAGCCTCAAAGTCTCAAACCAACCAAAACAGTAAACCATCAACAAACTCAAAAAACAAACTGTTAACCATTAGACCAAAAGCCAAGAACAAGTCTGAATCAACCAACCAAAAGCCAAAATTTCAAACACAGGAAGTATCATTCAACAAAGAAGATAAAAGGAAGTTACCAGAAAAGCAATTCGTTCATCCTCATCTCCTCCCCCCGTCTCCGGCCACTAAGGAAAGACGTTGTCCCCTTTCCATTTCACAGAAAGTCTCCAACAGGTATGAACTTTCCCTCCTTCTCATGAATCCCTAAAACCATTCTCTGCATGTCAATGGACCACAAGGTAGATTAACAAAAAAACACATAATAAGATGAAAAGCATTGAATTCGTAAGCTATAATAAAAAAACAGAACCTTACCCTTTTTTTAAAGAATGTCATTAGAATTTGATTAGGGAGGCGAGGATAACCGTTCCGGAAACAGAGAGCTGGGGGGGAAGATCAGATGATTCAGATTTCGTTCCCTTAGGGTCAAATCCGAAAATAGGGTTTTCAAGGGTATACGAGCCATGGTGAGATAGAGATGAAAAAAGAAATTTCGTTCAAAGAAATAGGGATGGATAGTGAGTTAGCTTAGGAGATTTCAACAATGATGAACAAGATATGAGCGAAAGAGACGATGAGAGCGGCGATGTGAACAAAGGGTCAAGAACCCTAATTTCGTTTGGTTTCCCTTAATCAAACAATTATGAAGAATTAGAGAACTTGGGCCTGTTTTGTTACATTTCCCCTCAGCCCATACGCGTTTTACACCCCTGGCTTGTTTTGTTAACAGCAATAACACTTTGGTTTGGGCCTCACCCCAAATCAATCTCTTAAGCCCATTGTTACTTTTTTTTAATTTAATTTGTTTCCTTCCTATATTTTATTTGTTAACAAAATTATTAAATAAAACATAAAATACATTTTTATACATTTGATTTAAGTCTTGAAAATTATCATTTTCCTTTTTTTATAAACTTATTTTTATTAATTTTTTACATTTAATAAAACATCAAAAATTTAATTTAATTTGTTTTCTTTCTTTAAACTTATTTACATAATTAATAAAATACAAAAAAAAAATAAAGATTTTAATTTAATCAATTATTTTTATTCTTTAGATTAGGTTTTATCTTTCTCTTTTCATGTAAATATTTAGCATTTCATATTTTGCTAATATTATTTTCATAAATTGTCATAGCTTTATATTAAATCGCACAAAAATTCGATTTGGTTGTATTGTTTGATATTCAGACTTTGCTATCTCATTTGATTCATCCCCATTTATAACAATTGTACCCCCATTCCCGAATACTTTGTAATAGCGTAGAATTTCAATTCCCGCAATTTACTGTTTTCCATATACTGTATAGTAACTAGGCATGTATGGCAAGATTCAAAAATCAATCGCTAGATGACCTAATCAAAGAATAAAATAACTTGAAACCAACACACTTTTTCACACGCGCACCTCTAGGGTAACCTCGCTCGTTGCCTCGGAAATACAATCATGTCCCTCGAATATGGGACACTTTAGCAAATGACCCTTCACTAAACAAAGATCGTAGTCCCTCGATGACCCTCGATGTTGCCTTCGATTAAAACGATCGCGTCCCTTACGAAAATTGCTAAAGCGTCTCACAAGTTGCCTTCAATGATTGTAAAATTGACCCGCGCCTGTCCCTTCACATCCAATGGTGGGGATTCTTACCAAATCAATGGTAAGATAGCACCATTAAAAGGAAGAAGAAAAGAACAACTTAAGACCTTTCGAGTAGATGGATTCGCTCTTAGTTACTCGCTTGCTCACGACAAAAAACTCTTCACACCTACACTCTCATTTCAAAACATTTTCAGAAGACAAAATGTTTTGTATACGTTCTTATAGAGACGAGAACCATTGCAAAACATCTCTTCAAAACACTTTTCGAAACACGATTCACAAACACATCTTTGAACCACTTTTCGAAACAAAACTTTGTATACGTTCTTATAGAGACGAGAACCATTACAAAGAGATCTTTTAAAAAATACTTTCAAAGCCCACATCACAAGCACACAATCAAATGAAAGCAAGTGATCTAAACAAGTAACTAAGAGCCCATGGAAAACCATGGATGAAAAGGGTGCTAATACCTTCCCTTTTCATAATCTACCCCCCGAAACCGAGAAATAATATCGAAAGGTATTTCATGTGCTTTTTTACCTTTCCTTTTAGATAAAATAAAAGTCGATGGCGACTCTTGCTAACCGCACAAGTGCGAATGAAACGCAAAACATCAAGTCAGTTCTCCCACCGTATCACAGAACTGGCGACTCTGCTGGGGAAAATTTTAAAAGTGGGGTTACCTTAGGGTTTTAGATCACCTTTACATGCTTATCTTATTTGACTCGTATGATTTACACTTTGGTTCTATTGTTTGGGTTTGAATCCTCTACCCGGATTTGGGAAACATTCATAGGTAAATAGCAATACATTGTGGAAACTGCACGGGGTATACCGACACGGTCTAAGCAATAGCTATGTTAGTGTGACATATTTTTGGGTACCAGTAGCCTTTGAGTCAATCAAAGAGAATATGGGGCCGCTGAGTGATGTCATGTAGCACTAACGAACTTTTAGAACCTTTACTTTACCAACTTGGCCTTTTAGGATGTAGTGAGATGTCTGGCTTTGGTGCAGTCCGAAGTTGGTAGATACTCGATACTACACTCATTGAGGGTTGGTTCCTTGGAATATTTCGGTCTCCAGTAAAGAGGATGAATTAAAACAATGAACAAGGAAACAATCTAGTGATATTGAGCTCCTTAGAACCCGGTTACTATTTCTAGGACAGGTTGAGCCAACTAAACTTCAAGAGGGTACTCACCTATGAAACCCCATGCAAGCCTAAATTAGGAACTTGTGTGATTTGCTTGTACATATATACTTGAGCATAACATCATGAACATCATGAAACATCATATGCATCCATTAACCATTTCAAGGATTTTTGGAAGTTCATCTTTGTTCTTGTTTTGTAGGATATGGATTCACTTCGCAGGAAAACTATCCAGGTCAACCTTGTAAGAATTCCTCCACAACTCAAGGAGCTAGCTTCAAGAATTCCTGAGAACTCTCCATTCACTGAGAGGCATGGTCGTCTACTCAACTTAGTCACTTCCAACACAGAAGAAGACATGATGAAAGTTCTCTTCCAGTTCTTTGACCCCTTGCATCACTGCTTCACATTTCCTGACTACCAACTTGTGCCCACTTTGGAGGAATTTTCTTAACTCTTGAGGATTCCTATTCTCAATCAACTACCCTTCAACTGTACGGAAAGAGATATAAAGCCAGAAGAGATTGCTCAAGCCCTACACTTGCACTCATCTGATGTCATAACACACTGGGAAACTAGAAATGGTGTCAAAGGCTTCTTGGCAAAGTTCTTGTTTGAGAAGGCCCAAAGCTGCTGGAATTCCTTGAACTTACAAGATTTTGAGGAGATTGTATCTCTTCTCATCTATGGGATGGTCTTGTTCCCTTACCCTGACCAACTCATAGATGTGAGTGCTGTCAAAATCTCCATGACTCGCAACTCAGTGCCTACATTGCTTGGGGATATCTTACACTCTTTTCACACTCGTACAATGAGGAAAAGAGGTGTTCTCATGTGTTTCACTCCTCTCCTGGCAAGATGGTTTATTTCTCATCTTCCCCAATCAATCTTGAAGAATGAGCAAGGTTTGAGGTGGTCACAATGATTGATGACTCTTACATATTCAGATATTCATTGGTGTTTTCGAACCAAAGAGAATGTTATCATCGTCGACCGTTGTGGGTAATTACCTAATGTACCTCTACTTGGCATTAGGGGAGGCATCACCTACAACCCCTGCTTGGCTCTAAGACAATTTGGTTATGCCCGAAGGGATGGCCCACATGACATGTTGATTCAAGGCTTGGTTTTCAACTTCGACAACGACAATCAAGGACTTAGTCAAAGGTTCATCCGAGCTTGGAGGATGCCTAACAAGGTAGACAGTAAGACCTTGGCATGTTGATCCTAGTGAACTACCTTCTCGGGGCATTCGGCCATTGTTGATTGTTTTATTGTTGTGGTTGTTGAACTGGGGTTGGGTTAGAGATCAATATTGTACTTACCGACTGATGAAGATCATTCTTGACACGACTCCTTTGTCCATAAACAACATTAGTCTCTTTCTTACCAAAAAAATGGTTTCTTTACAGCTGTAAAGGTCGAGGCCATTGGGATCTTCCCACTTTTGATTCCACTTTCCACTTGTTCGCCAGTCAAAATCAGCTCAGTAAACCCTGACGAAAAACTCATAATCAGCAAACTAAAGAATGGACCAGTAAAGGTGCCCATGAACATGTCCACTAACTCTCTGTTAGTCAAAGTGGGTTACATCCTTCCAGCCAGGTCCCTCCATTTTTGAGCATACTCCTTAAAGCCTTCGTTCGAGCCCATAGTCATATTTTGCAATTGCACGCAAGTTGGTGCAAGATCAACATTGTATTGGTATTGTCTGTAGAAGGCAGAAACCAGATCCTCCTATGTGTGGATATTAGTCCGTTCTACTTGATAGAACCATTCTAAATGCGTTCCAGATAAGCTTTCTTGGAATAAGTGAACCCATAACTTCCTATTGGCGGTGTGTAGTTGGATCTTGCGGACGTAAGACCTCAAATGCATCTTGGGGAAGGAGACTCCATCGTATTTGGTGAAGACATGGTTCTTGAATTTGTGGGGAATGACCACCCCAGGGACCATACTAAGTCTCCAAAGTCCAAACCAGACACTGTTTGGATCTCTAAAGCATTAAGTCGGTCTTCCAGCTGTTTGTATTTATCCTCTGTCGGTGGGTACTGCTCATTGGAGTAGTCTTCATCCTTAGAAATCTGGTTTTTTCCACCCCCAGCCTTGGTGCTTCTAACATCCTCGTCTTGATTGTCTTCTTCCTCAGAAGAATCCTCTTCTATTTGAGCCAGTCAGGCGGGACCCTTGAACCTTCTTCCCATGTTGAGAATAACATCCCGCTTCTTAGTCTTCTTTTTGGTTGTGAGGAGTGTCATCATTTCTTGTTTTCCTTTGGCTAGGTTGAGGAGAATCTCTTGGAACTGTGCGTGTTGAGTTTGCAGATATTTGACAGTTTACTCTAGAGCCATCTTATACTGAAATAAACAATAAAAGGATGAGAAAGCTTGTATCAGGAAACCTGCTTATGACATGATGCATGCTATGTGGATGAAATGTTTTCAAGAACCTTAGGAGATTTAAATTTTCTAGCCAAAAAGGAAACAAAAACAATAATTGTATTAATAAGCTCAAGAGTTATAATTGCCCCTTGGGCTTAGAAAGAAAAAGCAAAAGGTCTCAAAGAGACAACAAAATGAAAACTCCTAAGACCTAAGACTCAAGTCTCCCATGGATGCTTCCTCTTTGTGTCGATGTAGGCATTCAGGCTTTGCTCTTCGTGAAGTTGCTTGGTGAGCTCCAACACTTTCTTCTCGCTTGCATATAATCGAGCTTCAAAGGTGTCTCGTTCTCCCTTGAGTTGAATCCACGACTTTTGCAATTCCTCGAGATCACTAGGCATGTTGGGATGGAGAGTGGTATAAGGAATGTCCCCCTCAGCAAAAGGCTCCACAACTATTGGTAGGATAGCTGGATATGGCATCATGAGGTTTTGAGCACGAGCTCATACCCATTAGAGATAAGGCTCCAAAGGAATGGAGTTCTCATGTCCCAAATTCTTGCTATCAACCTTACTTATCGTGCCCTAAGCATGTACAAACCTTCGATGATAACCTTGAACATCGTTCTTGTAGTCGAATACAATACCATGGATAAGTGCATCATGAGCACCATCTCTTCGCGAATAACCAAATTGTCATAGAGCTAGAGAAGGATTATAAGTAATAACTCCCCTAATGCAAAGGAGTGTAACATTAGGGAACTCCCTACAATGGTCAATGATATTAACATCCTCCAGAGATCGGGAACACCAAAAGATATCAAAATGAGAAACTGACATTATCCTTTGCGACCACCTCAAACCTTGCTCATTCTTCAATACTGACCGGGGAAGGTGCGAAATAAACCACCTAGACAGCAAAGTCAAGCAACACATAAGATTCCCTCGCTTCCTTATATTGCGAGTATGAAGAGAGTGTAAGACGTCTCCAAGAAATGTAGGCACAGGGTTACGAGTAAGGAAAATTTTGACAGCATTCACATATATGAGTTGGTCAGGGTTAGGAAAAATCGCCAACCTATATATTAGAAGAGCCAAGATCTCATCAAAAGCTTAAAAGTTCATGGCATCCAAAAACAAACGATCCTTCTCCATCAGGAATTTAGCCAAAAATCCTTTGACCCCACTTCTTGTCTCCCAATTAGCTACAATGTTAGAACTCTTCAAATGTAAGGCCTTGGCAATAACTTTAGGCTTTGGAGTTTCCTCTAAACTGGTGAATGGTATTTGATCAAGGACTGGTACTCCCAATAGTTGAGAGAATTATTCCATTGTGGGCACCAATTAATAATTGGGAAAGGTGAAATAACGATGTATAGGGTCAAAGAACTGAAAGAGCTCCCTCATCATGTATTCTTCAAAGCTTGAGGTAACTAGATTGAGAAGTCGACCATATCTTTTGGTGAATGGAGAATTTTCAGGAACCCTTGATGCTAACTCTTTTAGTTGAGGAGGCACCCTTATAAAGTTGATTCATATGGTATTTCTACGAGCGGAAGCCATATCCTATAAAATAGAACAAAGATAAATTCCTAGGTCCTTGAAATGGTTAGTGAAAATGCTATGGCATGATGTTATGATGTCATGAACAAATAATCATACACAAACAGAACACACAAGGCCTTAGATTTAGGCTTGCATGGGGTTTATAGGTAAGTACCCTCTTGAAGTTTTAGTTGGTCCAACCTGTCCTAAAAGAAGTAAACGGGTTCTACGAGCCTCAAAATCACTAATCTTTCTTCATAGGGAATTGTTTTACCTCAAGCATCCAAATTATGGCCAAAATATCCTGAAAGTCCAATCTCAATGAGTATAGTATCGAGTATCAACCAACTTTAGTCTTTCACCAAAGCCAGCTATCTCACTACTTTCTAATTGCCAAGTTGTTCAACTAAGGTTCTACGGTCAGTTAGTGCTTCATGACACTACACAGCGGCCCCGTATTCTCCTTGAATGGACTCAAGGGACACCAGTACCAACAAATATGTCACACTAACATATCCATCTCTTCAACCATTTCGGTATTACGTTGCATAGTCCCCACGATCTATTTCTACTTACATAATATGCCCCAGATCCGGGTATAGGATCCATATAAGAAATAAACCCAAACATAACCCACAAATGTAAAGCAAATAAGGCAAACAAAGTAAAGCAATAAATATGATCCAACTCTTAAGGTAACCCCACTTTTAGTTAAATATCCCCAGCAGAGTCTCCAGTTCTGTAATACGGTGGGAGAACTGACTTGGGTATTTTGCGTTTGATCACAAATGTGCGGATAGCAAGAGTCGCCACCGACTTTTCTTTTATCTAATAAAGGAAAAGGTGAAAACAACAGGAAATACCTTTTGAGAATTTTCTTGTGTTCAGGGTGAAAAGGGAAGGTGTTAGAACCCTTTTAATCCGTAGTTATCTACAGGCTCTTAATTGCATGATCACTTTTTGAAATGCTTTGTGTTTGTGTATGTTTGAAAATGTTTTAAGGTATTTTGAAAATGGTAACTTTGTAATGATTATCGTATCATTGAGAATGTATACAAAATGTTTATTTTGGAAATATTTTAAAAACGCCTTAGTGCGGCAATTTTGCAATGATTCTCGTATCGTTGAGAATGTATATTAAATGTTTTGTTTTGAAAATATTTGTTAAAAAGGAGTGTTTGAAAATATGTTTGTTTTTGAAAGTGTGAGGTGTGAATATGGTTTTAGTTTGTGAGCAAGCAATTACGAGCAATCTACCTACTCAAAAAGTCTTTGTTCTTTTCCTCCTCCTTTAAATAGTGTTATTTTACCATTGATTGGTAGAGACCAATATCATTGGATGTCAGGGACAGGCGTGGATCATCGTACAGTCATAAAAGACAACTAGTAAGATGTTTTAGCAATTTGTCATAAGGGACTAAGATCGTTTTCCGAAGGCAACATTGAAGGGTCATCGAGGGACTACGATCTTTTAATCGAGCGCCCTTGCTAAAACATCCCACGTTCGAGGGACATGACTATTGATATCTGAGGCAACAAGTAAGGTTAACCCTAGAGGTGCATGTGTGAAAAGTGTGTTGATTTCTTGTATATCGTCTTGGATTAGGGTTTTTCTAGGTTTGATTTTAAGTCTTGTCATGCAAACCTTAATTACTAACAATAATAAGGAAAATGATAAATTGCATAATTTAAATGTCTTATGCTATTACAACGCTTTGGGAATGGGGGGTACAATTTTGTGAATGAGGGGAAGAAAGCAATAAAGCCCTAATTATCTATTACAAACTATTGAATATGAATAGAATGTACAAAATGTAAAGAGGAAGAAAGAAATTATTTTTTAGGGTTTTTGATGGAGAAAAAAGGTTTTATAGTTAACCTAATTAGACTAATTAATTTTATTTACAAAAGAGGTTAATTAATTATTTAATCAAAACCTAAAATCTAATTTAATTGTAATTAAGAAGAAATTAAGACCTAAGTATAAATAATTTGTTTAGAAAACAATTTTAATGTTAATTTAGAAAAGAAAATATTTTATGATGTAAAAGAACTAATAAAATCTAACTTAGTAAAAAAAAAGAAATAAAGTATTTAAATTAAAATATGTTTAATTTAAGCTAATATATTTTTGTATTTTTTAGTTTAAATAAAATAAATAGATAAATGAAAATAATGAGAATATAAAGATAAATAAAAAGAAATTGGTTGGGGTGTTAAAAAGTAAAAGAGGTGTGAAAAAGAAAATTTTGGCAGGCCCAACATAAGCCTTTTTTTGAAATTAAAAAAAAAGTTTGTAATAATAAAAAAAAGTCTTGGTCCTGCGCAACATGTAATCAAAAAGGGGGTATAAGAAAGCAAAAACAAAAAAAGAATGAGGCACATGTTTTGGGAAGCCCAGCGCCTGTATGGATCCCATATGGCTGACTTTTGAAGGTGCATCACGGTCTTGCTTTGTAGAGTGTTGGATCTGGTTGCGTGATGATCATGTGGTAAGGATGAGAGGAACAATGCATGCGCCTTGTATATGATTGCATTGGATCTAAAACAAATAAAAGGGTACCACTGGGGCTCGAACCCAAGTCCCTATACACTAATGTCTTACGCACGCTTCCTCTGCCACTAGGGTGGCTATTTCATCCGTTTATAAGACGAGTTGCAATAAATTTAAAATAAACTTGTTCCTGAATTTGAAAATGCCTTCATCTTCAACCTTGCACGCGCCAGAACAAAGACACCATTTTTTTATTTTTGGAACTTCCTCATTTCTCAACCAAATCAGAAAATGTAAACATAAAACTTGCTTGAAATTTCACCACAAATCCAACCATATAAATAACTAAAGCTAATTCTCAAAGATAAACATGAATTTATGTTGGTACCAAATAAAACCTAATTTTTTTAGAAAGTTCAACTTCAAAATTCGCATCACTCAGGCAACATAAATGAAAACTAAAGGCATGGTTAGCTTCAGGGCTATAATGTCTATATTTTTCATTCATAAAGTAACCATTAATGATGCTTGTAGAGAGAGTTCAAAGTTGAGAAAACTTACCTCAAAACTGGAAATCATGTATGGAGTTTGAGCACCCCTTGAAGTATGGTGATGATCTGGATAACTTCACTGGACTCCTAGGAAGCTAATGCAACTCTTACTTTATGCTGAAAGTGCCTGGGTCGTGCTGGAGAAGTCAAGTTGTAGGTTTGAATATTTGGAAATGGATGATGATGAAGATGAAGTTACAGTGCTGAAACATGGATGGGGATGATTTATATATGAGGTATGGAAGCTTTGTGATTGGTTAAAAGTGAAAAAGCACGAGTGGATTGTGAGATTGGTGTTCAAAGTCAGAAATGACAAGTTATGGAGGTTTTTGTGCAAATTCTGGTTTGAGGGAGTATGAGGGTGTTTCAAGGCTTGTTAACTCCTCTGTTAGCTTGAAAATTACTCCTCTATTTATAGAGGGAAGGTTTTGAAGGCTCTAGCAATCAGAAATCAAGAATCACATGTTATGGCTATGTGACTTGATTTTGAAGTAAACTTGAAATTCATGGTATCAATGTGAAGTACAAGGGCTTGTAGGGTGGTTAACAAGTTGTAGATGGTTTCTTATTGGCTTTGACATCGTGTATTCTCAGAAGAAACAAGTGAAAGGCTCAAGGAGAGCGGACTTTTTTATTAAAGCCACTTTTCCAAAATGACAATGTTACCTTTGTGCCAAAAATGGATTAATCACTCGGACAATGGCTCAAATTCTTGGAAAATGGCTCAATTAGTTGTGTAAAAAATTAATTATGGAGTGATTTTCAAGTTAGAATCCTGCAAAGAAAGATTTATGCAGCATGGCTTGAGATTGGATTATGCATTCTTCATGAAAATGACTTAAAATTCAAGAATGAATGTCCAAATTCATCTCTTCAAAACTTATAGCTCAAGCATGATCTCTTCAACTTCTTGGACATTTTGGAAAGATTAAAACGTTTTCTACAACCTTCATGATGACAACTTTTTTAAATTAACTTGGAACTTGGTGAAAAATTGCCAAGAAGTTGGGACAAAAATTTTGCCTAACTTGATGAAAATTTCACTAAGTGTTTATACAAAAATGTCATGACTTCATGAGCCTATATCTTCAAATAAAATCATTTTTTGGAAATTAACCCTAGTACAAAGTTGTAGATTTCATCAAGATCTACAACTTTCATGTTGAAAGTTTTCCTTGAATGATCTTTCATCTTGGTGAAAAGTTGTCATGAAGTAGTAAAATTATTAAGGTTAAAAAACACTTAGAATTTTTCTAAGTATTAAATATATTTAGTTTTTGTTGACTTTCTTGAATTTCTTGATTCTTGATGATAAATTTTGATATTTTTGAATGTCTTGATGAATCTTGATCTTTGAAATTCAATATTGACCAAAAATTCAAAGTTTGACTTTTTGTGTATCAATTGATCCAATATTCAACTACCAACCCCTTTGATCTTGGGAAATGATTTGAGACTGAAATTATGTCAACATGTTGTGTTTGATTTCTCGAGATCATGCTCCAAGACATTAGGTCATGTACTAGGTCAAAAGTCAATGATCAGTCATTCTCAATCAAAACCCTAATTTTGACCATTTTTCCTGTTTGATGATTTGAATGCTTTTCTTGAGGAATTGTGATAAACCCTTGATCAATTGATAAATATGACTTCAAAATGTTGATATATGGACAAGAATCATAAATCTTGACTGTATGTTGACCATAGTTAACTTTTTACCCAATACATCTCATTTTCAGTCATCTGAGCAAATTTGTGATGCAAGACTTGAAACTTTGTATCAGAAATCATGGAGACCCATAATTAACCATGAAACTAGTTTTAAGCATCAAAAGTCCAATTGTCCTTGAGAAAACCAAAATCCTAATTTGTGGTCCCAATGCTTATGAGGTGAGCTTGTTTGATTAACTCTTGAATCTTCTTGATCATTTGAGATCTTTTGTGAGAAATGTTTTGAAGAAAAGGGAGGGGAAATTTTGGGGTACAACATCCAGAGAAGTTATATTACTTTTACCAACAGGCTTCTTGTAGCAGCAAGTGGCAGGTCTGTTTACTTGAGCAACCTATACTTCCATATTAAGTCTATTAGTTCTCAGAGAAGATTCATTTTGTTGCTCTGATGAATGGTAGTATTGTCATTATGGGAGATAGTTTGTTGTTGATATTTGTTACTCTGATGAATGGTAGTCTCGTCCTTATGGGATATAGTTTGTTGTTGAGATTTGTTTACTCTGATGAATGGTAGTCTCGTTATTATGAGAGATAGTTCGTTATTGAGATTTGTTACTCCGATGAATGGTAGTCTCATCATTATAGGAGACAGTTCATTGTTGAGATTTGTTACTCCGATGAATGCCAGTCTCGTCATTATGGGAGATACTCCATTTTTGAAATTTTGTTACTCTGATGAATCGTAGTCTCTTCATTATGGGAGACAGTTCATTGTTGAGATTTGTTACTCTGATGAATGGTAGTCTCATCATTATGGGAGACAGTTTGTTATTTAGATTTGTTACTCCGATGAATGGTAGTCTCATCATTATGAGAGATAGTTTGTTATTAAGATTTATTACTCCGATGAATGGTAGTCTCGTCTGTAATACGGTGGGAGAACTGACTTGGTTGTTTTGCGTTTGATCGCAATTGTTGCGGATAGCAAGAGTCGCCACCGACTTTTCTTTTATCCAATAAGGAAAGGGTGAAAAGAACAAGAAAGACTTTAGAGATGTTTTCTTGAGTTCGGGGGGTAGTTTATGAAAAGGGAAGTTATTAGCACCCTTTTCATTCATAATTATCTATGGGATCTTAGTTGCTTGCTAGATCACTTGCTTTGTTTGAAAATGTGCTTTGTGGTGTGGGTTTGAAAATATTTTGAAAACGTCTTTGTAATGATTCTCGTTTCTATAAGAATGCGTACAAAGTGTTGGTTTTGAAAATAGTTCAAAGAGATGTTTGTTGTGGAAGATGGCTTTTTGAAAATGATTTTGAAAAGTTCCTTTATAATGATTCCCGTCTCTATAGGAATGCATACAAAGTGTTTTAACTTTTGAAAATGTTTCAATTGAAAGTGTTGGTGTGAAAATGGTTTTTTTTTAATTGTGAGAAAGCAAGCCACTACGAGCATCCTACCTACTCAAAAGGTCTTTGTTCTTTTCCTCCTCCTTTAGATGTTTCTATCTTACCATTGATTTATAAGAATCCCCATCGTTGGATGTGAAGGGATAGGCGTGGGTCATTTGTATAGTCATAGAAGGCAACTTATGAGACGTTTTAGCAATTTCATTAGGGACTAGATCGTTTACCGAAGGCAACATCGAGGGACATCGAGGGACTACGATCTTTTTATCGAGGGTCTTTGCTAAAACACCCATATTCGAGGGATATGACTATTTTCCGAGCCAACAAGTGAGATTACCCTAGAGGTGGATGTGTGTGTAGTGTGTTTAATTGCATGCATTTAGTCTTTGAATTTTAGGTTGTCTACTTGTTGGTTTTAACTCTTTCCATACACAACCTAATTACTAGCATTTTATGAAAGCAATAAAAATGCGGAAAATAAATGTCCTACACTATTACATGTTTTGGGGGATGGGGTATACATATTTACAAATGGGGTTTGGAAAGCAATAAAAGTCCTAATTATTATAACCATATTGAATAGCAAAAAAATGTAAATATATAGAAAATATAAAGACAAAAATAGTGTAAAAGAGAGAAAGGAAAGACATCCTGGATCGAAGGATGTGCCTTTCAATTGTAACAATCTTTCCTTCCTTCGATTTGGGCCGTACGTAGTGTGTATCGAAGTCTGTAACCTTCGATTCACACCACCTTCTTTTTCTGTTTGCAACTGTGAAGCAGTAAGGGACGAAGCCTAAGGCTTCAGTTCATACAAACTTTTTTCTTTTGTTTGGGTCTGTACAGGTTAGTTCTTGCTTGAAGGGAAAACAAACCAAAAGGGCATAAACAAAAAAATGCACAAAAAGGTATTTACATGCTTGTAACGAAAGGGTTAAGGTCAGGGTGACTTACCTTGCTTGAAGCTGGAATGTGGGTTTAGGACCTGAGTTGCTGCCCTGGATGCTCCTGGATTTGAAGGGAAAGAAACAAGTGTTGTGTTTCTTTGAGTGGATTCGAAAGCCAAGAAAAGTAAAGTGGTGTTTGTTTAGTTCTGAATTCGAAGGAAAAAGAAACAAGTGTTGTGTTTCTTTAGTTATGATTCGAAAGAAACAGAAACAAGGGTGTGGTCTTTTGATTATGGGTTTGAGAGTGTGTGAAGTGTTTTCTCCTTTCTTTGCCTTGTTAGAAAATCTCTCTCTAGCCACCAAAAATCCCCCCTTAGATGTGTTGTGGAACCTCTTATTTATAGATGAAATTGGCTGAGGTTTGGGAGGGAAAACAACTGAGATTTGAAAAAATTGGGTATGTTGTTTTTGTAGCTTTTGAGGTGCAGTCTTTGTATGTCAATTTGGTGTAAATATAGGGGCAGCATAGCAGGACTGCTTTGCAGCAGTTTTGGAGTGTTGTGGCCAGTACAGCAGGCCTTGGCCTTTGGTCAGCAAGCATCTTGAATATATCAAAATACAAAACAAAACTTGTTTCCAACAATTGTTTCCTTCGAATGGACCACATGTGTGTTCTTCTAATGGACCACATGTACCACTTGTGTGTTCTTCTAATGCACCACTTTCAATTCTTAGAATGGGCTACCAATGTTCGTCCTTTGAATGGGCCACCAATGTATGTCCTTCAAATGGGACACCAATGTATTTCCTTCGAATGGGACACCCATGTTTGTCCTTCGAATGGGTCACTCAGGTATGTGCTTCAAATCTACCAATTCATGTCTTCGAATGGGACACTCATTGTGTGTCATAGTGTAGAAACTATGTGTATTGAAGATTTTCAAGGGTGGAATCAAAGCAAACTATTTCAACGGGAGATATTGTCCAGTCGAAGCTAGTATGAAAATAGCCAATGCCCTGTGGGTGCTAGCATGAGGGAATTTATTTCCTTGTGTATCGATGGCAAGCACAGGGGAAGCCATTTCCTTGTGGGTCGAAAGCAAGCACAGAGGAGGCGCTTGTCTTGTGGATCAAAATCAGGCATGAAGGATGTACTGCTTGTGAATCGAAACAAGCATGCAGGAGGCTAATGCTTGTGAATCGAAGGATGCATGTAGGAGGCCACTACTTGAATGAAGCTTATGGACCAAATCTTGCTCGAAGGGGGCCAGAGTTGGATTCGAAGTATGTTACTTCGAAGGAAACCAATACTCCAATCGAAGCTTTGTTATGAAGGTAGCCCTTTGTCTGATCAAAGCTTGGTATTAAGATAGCCATTGTCCAAACGAAGCTTGCATGCAGGAGGCCAAATGTCCAATAGAAACCTTTGGATTGAAGCAAGCTGTTTCAAAGGGAGACATTGCCCAGTCGAAGCTAGCATGAAGGAAGGAGTTCAGTTGAAGCTAGCATGAATCGAAGCAATGCCCAGTCGAAGCTAGTATGAATCGAAGCAAGCTTATTTTTCTTCAATTTTGTCAAAAAATCAAATTTATCTGCTTTGATATTTCAATAGTTTCCTCTTTGACTTGATGCTTGAAAATCCAATATGATCCAATTGTACTTGTGCAGTCTTGACCCAGTAGAAATTTTATGAGAAAAATCTTGAGAAATGAGAGGACAAATTTTGGGGTACAACATTGTCATTATGGGAGATAGTTCGTTGTTAATATTTTGTTACTCCAAATAATGGTAGTCTCGTCATTATGGGAGATAGTTCATTATTGAGATTTATTGCTCCAATAAATGGTAGTCTCGTCATTATGGGAGATAGTTCATTGTTGAGATTTTGTTACTCTGATGAATGGTAGTCTCGTCTTTATGAGAGATAGTTCATTGTTTATATTCACTTTTATCTAAAGAATTCATATGTTTCTAGTTATAAATACTGATTCTAATCATTTGTTACCTACCCTAATATTGGTTTTTAGTGGTATTATCTTACCATTTCTTTTCCCTATGATTCGGTGTTACTTTTTTGCCATCTTCTCTGTGAGTGGTTAGTTCGCTGTTATCTGTCGATCTTTATCATCCATTACTTTTTCCTTAATATTTTAATTGATGATTATTTATCTCCTCCTTGGGCTTTACCCCAATAGAGTCTAGTCTTCTGTTCACCAGTGATTTATTTTCCTGGTCGTACTTTCTTTTGATCCTTTATTTTATACTCCCCCAGTGGTTTCCTGTGTCACCTTTGGATTTGTTTGTTTGCATTCACAATCATAAGTATTGCATGGCATCTTAGGGCCAAAAATAGGGATTGTTTTATATTTAAGTATCTCCAATCGCGTCGACACGAAGATTTTAACCTTCGTATCTCCGGATAAAAGACACTTAAATAAGGGCAACTGTTGTACCCTATTTTTTACTCCTAAGATTCCTCTATCATCTCATATCAACTCAATCATATCAAGATCACACTAGGGTTTGGTTCTTCTCCCTATCTTTAGTTTTTCTCATAATGGATCACCAAGCACTTTGATTTGCATATTATGGTCATATTTGTCTTGTGTTGATTAACTTTTAACTAACAAATACAATGAATGTTTTCTCTAAATAATGATACTATAGGTGAGGGCACAACATACTTAATCAGGTTGATTCATAGGTTCATGAGGTTATTTCCATGCCTTCTTAAACAAAGCTTTATTGAAATTTAAGCTTCATCATTGAGAGTGATTTAAAGAAATGTCATGACAAGGTCTACTATGATTCATCATGCTTCAATTTCCAAAAGAAGTCAAAAGATGCAAGATTTGATTAAAGAAGTTTGACCTAATTGGACAAGTTCTTGATTCTTTGATCAAAAGTGCATAACTCTGTCAATCCTCAACATTTGGTTCTTATTTTCATCCACAACAACATCTCTTCACATAGCAATAGTATTTGTACAAGAAAGATTGTCAAAATTGAAAGGGGTTCCCAAGCCATTTTGATGCTCTAGGAGTTAGGGCTTTGGACTTCTAAGGGCTATATCTTGTCCATCTCTTGATATTTTTGAGTGATTATAAATATAAGCTTCTCCTTAAAGTGTTATCAACAAATCACTTCAAAAGCTTCAAGGAAATTTTGTGTGAAAGATCACTAATGATTGAGAAAGATTACAAGTCCTCTAGATAGGCCATCAAATTCCCTTATGTGACTTTAAAAAGTCATAAATTGATCAATTTTTATCTCCTTGAGCCCATTATTTTTTCACAATTATCTTAAGAGTGTGAACCTCAAATCTTATTTTATGTGCAAAACTTGAAAATGGTTAGAAGATGCCTTAAGAACTCAAAAGATTATAAGTCACTTCATGGATTTTCATCAAATTCAAAGGATCGTAACTTGTCCAATATTTGGAATTTTTGAGTGATACAAGTTTCATAATACTCTTTAAGGAGCCCACTTCAATCTAGAATCATTTATAAAAGAAAATGTTTGGAATAAGACCTTGTTTGGAGTCAAAACATCTTGGGTAATTTTTGAAGAAAAACTTAGAATTTTTTCTAAGTATAAAAGTCAGCATTTTTTTCTGATTTTGACTAAGAACAACTTTAGCTCAAGCTTCCAAATGATCTCTTTCTTGGAACATTATTAAGAATGTTACCTCATCTTTCTAATGGATCAAGAATCAAGTCATAAGGTTCCCTAAATCGTGCACACCATGAGTTCAAAGTCAGCTACTTGAAATTGAATTTTCCTTCCAAGTTAGAATTTGAAATCCATATTTTGCCTTCTAATCACCATTTTTACACGCGTTTTTGATCTAAACATGATTAACCAACTTACTCAAACTTGTTTAAGCATCAAAACTCAAGAATGAGATGAGTTTTAGTGGTATTAGAGTCACATTTTCTTCACCATCAGGCTCCACTCGTTTTCCCTCCAAACCTCACCATTCCTTCCAATTTTAGATCCTATTCAATTTCCTATAAATAGAGGATCTCACTCCTCTCATTTAGATAAGCTTTAACAAACAAAATTACCTTGTTCAGATCCCACACGAACTCTGAGTTTGAATTTCTGATTTCTTTCATTCTCACCTCAAAATAGTAAAAGCTCTATTCAGTTAGCTCCATTGAACTTCTTTGAAGCTAACCACACTCTTACCTTCAAGAATCGTGACCTATTTTGAGCTACAGAAGTCCAGTTTCAGAGCAACTTTATACTACTTCATTCAGGTAGATTTCTTAGTCAAATAAATCCAAATAAAAGACTAATCTACTCTCCTCGTCCTTTTGATTCTCATGCTTCTTACAATTTGTGATTTCATTGAGATTTGAGTGAGATATTCCAGAACTTCATGCTCGCTACTATTTCTGCTTTGTTTCAAATCAAGCCTTGCTCAGTTTATATAAATTTGGCGCGAGGGTACCATTATAATCATATTGAAGAGACGAATCTAATGGTACCAATCTGGTTGGCTAATTTTTTAGTTTGTGGAACTCCAATCTAGGGCGTCCAGAGGTTGAAGACGACCTACATGTCGTGCTTCAACCAATGATGGTGTGACATGTAATTTTTTTGAATCCTATCTAGTGTGTTTGCTTTATCATACGCGCGTTTTCAGAGTCCTTGAATCTGATTACTTTCATTAGTCAGACTTCATCCAACGCGCCAGATTTTTAGTTGTTTTTAATTATTAAAAAATGATTCAGTGTAATTTTCAAAGCTGGCATGATATGCACAGCGTGCCTGATCCTTTGGATCTGTTTACTGACGTGTTTTGAATCTCATCCAATGGTCCGCATTTTTTTAACTTTACTTTCATTTTTTGATTTTTATATTTAATTATTTTAAACTTCAAAAAATCATAGAAAATTCATTTCTGGCCCAAAAATTAAGAAAAAATTCACAAAAATATTTTGAAATATTCTCTTTCTAATTTTAATTTTTTTTATGATTTTACTTTCAGTTTTGATATTTTTTATGATTTTTTTCATTTTTTTTGACTTGTTTTTAATTGTTTAAAAATACTTTTTGGTATTTTTAAATTCAGAAAAAATTTATCAAGATCATTTTCTTTATTTGTGACTTTCTAAAAAAATTTCTATAATTTTATTTTTATTTTTACTATTTTTGATCTTTTTCATATACTTGAATGATTTTAAATAATTTGGAAAATACTTTTCTGTTTTAAAAAATTGCTAAAAATTTTGTAAAAATATTTGAGATCACTTCTGACTTTTCTATGGTCTCTTTTAATTTTTCTTTGATGTTTTGAATATAGTTTTTTATTTTGCCTTTTATTTTCATTTAAAAAACAATTTAAAAAACAATTTAAAAAACAATTTAAAAAAATCATTTTCTTTTGTTATTTTGTTTATTAAATGCAATTTTATTTTTGAATATATTCTGGGTGAGCTTGAACTATATGATTTTTTATCATAAGCTTCATTAACATTATTGGATCTTGGGTGTTGAGTTTAACTCCACCAAAATGGATGAATGATTTTAATGATAGCTTGATTAAAATCTTTGGTTCAAACATTTACCCTCCCTCTTCATCTTATCTCTTTCTTACTTGTGCTACATGTTGTTAGAGGATGGTCTACATATCATTTCTCCAAACATATGGTACATAGATTACTATTGACCGGCCTCAAAATAGGTGTGACTTCTATGTAAGTCCACTTACGATTGGTTAACATAGCGCTAAATTTTGTCCTGATTCAAGAAATGATCATTTGTGGCCCAAACTTATATTTGCAAGCCCAAGTATGTTTAATTTGAAACCTTAGATCCAATAACCTTGAGGTTCATTGTTAGGAGGTTTTGGTCTTATCAATCCTCTAATGAACCTTTGTAAAATTTGGTCTAAGCGAATCATTTAAACATCGTTAATCATTTGTTGTTGCCTCGAGAATTTGAAATGAATGATATATTTGACAAAAAGCAAATGAAACTTGTTCTTGAGAAGCTTTGGTTTTATAAATCTTCTAATGAGTTTCCAAATGCAAGTTTCAAGATGGTCATTCAACTAACCTCTAATTTCTAACTCACTAACAATTGACTTTATTTTATGCTTTTACTTTACGTCTTTACTTTTATGCACCATTTGTTTTAGCATTTTCATTTCATGCTAGTTTCATCTTTACTCACTTGAGCATTTATCTTTATGTCATTTTTATTTTGCTCACTTGAGCTTTCATTTTCTTTTTGAAGATACTTAATAATCAACTTGAACAATATAAAACTTTAAGATTATATGGACTTTTTGGTTACTATCCTTGGCATTATAGAGTTATGGATCTCTTGGACCTAGGATTAGAAACCTTGACTACCCTTGAGACCTTGTTACTTCTATTGTTATTTTGTATGGAGTTCTTAGGGTTTACCCCAAGATATTAGGTTGTTTTTCTTTGTGTGCAGGTTATTCTTATTATGTGCTTTGTCTGTGATTGGGAGTTTCTTTGTATGCAACTGTTACTCTGTATAATTTTTGTGAAGACTTAATTCATTTGAAGTTTGGTATTCTTAAGAGGTTTAATATATTTGCTTGTTTGGTTTCAATCCAAAGGATGGGAATTCTACATTGACTCATTGTGTCAATTGTTGGCTTCTCGTTGGTTATACGGTTCTTTTCCCTAGCTTTTACCTTATGCTTTAGGATAGTCCCTTCATCTCTTCACATCTTCTTTAATTTCAAAAATATTCTCCTTCCTTTTCAAAACTATTCTTGTTTTCTAAACTTAAACCGCTATCATTATAAACTTGGACTTAGGTCCATGCATTTAAAAAAAAAAGTCCTTAATTAAACCTTAAACAACTTAATCATACTTTGATATTTTTTTGAGAAGACTAAAAGTAAATCAATCTCATTCAAACCATTTTGCCATTTTGGCTTTTTACTTAAAATTTTATCAAAAGATTAGACTCTTGTAAATTCTTGTAGTGATGCGAGCTACTATACTTCTAAGATATGTAGTGAAGTGAGATATTTTCCACTTAGGTGTTGAGTGAGACTTTGTTGATTTTAAACTCCAAGCTATATCATCCACTTTGAGATGACACCATTCGTGACTTGAAGGTAGAATATGATTGGACACTAGAGCGCCCAGAAATTTGCACTTGATGATGTGTTAGTTGATTGTGTAGGCAATGGGCTTAAATATGCCATTTGTAGAGGTGATGGAGAGTTGTCAGAGATGGGCATTCAAAGGTGATTGTTGATAGAAATTAGACCAAGCCTAAGATTGACTGTAACTGAGGGAAGTGTCAGAATAAATCTTTGGTCGATTTAGTTCTGAATGTCGTGCTAGAATGAACCCTTGCTAAGCCGTGTCTGGAAATGTATTAGAAGGAATCTGTGTAAGATTGCTTCAGGATAAATCCGTATGAAACTGTATCTGGAGAAGGAATCCATGTGAGATTGCAAAACTGTGTCTGGAAGTATATGAAAGGAATTTGTGTAAGATTTCTTTATGGTGAACCCGCGTGAAGTTGCATCTGGAAATTTATGCGAAGGAATTTGTGTAGGGCTAATGAGTCTGTGTGAAACTGCCTCTAGAGATATATGAGACGGAATCTGCATAGGGATAATGAGTTCATGTGAAAATGCCTCTGGAGATATATGAGAAGGAATCTGTGTAGGGCTAATGAGCCCGTGTGAAATTGCCTCTGGAGATATATGAGAAGGAGCCTGGGTATGGCTGCTTCAGGATGAGTCCGTGTAAAGCTTCATCTGGAAATTCATGAGAAGGAACCTAGGTAGGGTTGCTTCAGGATGAGTCTGGGTGAAACTTCATCTGGAAATGTATGAGAAGGAACTGGGGTAGGGTTGCTGCATTTGGAAATGTGAGAGAAGGAGCCTGGGTAGAGCTACTTCAAGATGAGTACGTGTGAAACTGCATCTGGAAATTATGAGAAGTAAACTGGGTAGGGTTGCTTCAGGATGAGTCCGTGCAAAACTGAATTTGGAAATGTATGATAAGGAACCTGGGTATGGCTGCTTCATGATGAGTCCGGGTAAAACTTCATCTCGAAATATATAAGAAGGAACCTGGGTAGGGCTGCTTTATGATGAGTTCGGGTAAAACTTCATCTGGAAATTCATGAGAAGGAACCTGGGTAGGGTTGCTTCAGGATGAGTTAGTGTGAAACTGCATCTGGAAATGTATGAGAAGGAACCTGGGTAGGGTTGCTTCAGGATGAGTCTGTGTGAAACTGTATTTGGAAATGTATGAGAAGGAACCTGGGTAGGGCTGCTTCATCTGGTCGTGTAGATAGTCACCCCGTCTGGTTTTGGAAATTGATCTACAATCAGTTGTTCATAGATAGTTGTCCTGTCTTGTTTCAAATATTAATCTGGAACTTGCTTTTGTTGGTCGTTAAGATAGTTGCCCTGTCTGGTTTCAGGTATTAATTCAGAACTTGCTTTTGTTGGTCATTGAGATAGTTGCCCTGTCTGGTTTCAGGTATTAATATTTGACCTAAGCGAAAGAAAAATAGTTCTCCCGTATGGTTTCGTGTATTAATCTTTAATCTGCTCATGTAGATAGTTGTCATGTCTGGTTTCAGGTATTAATCTACATTCATTTGTCCACAAATAGTTGTCCTATCTGGTTTCAGATATTAATCTGGAACTTGTTCTTATTGGTTGTAGAGATAGTTTCCCTGTTTGGTTTTAGGTATTAATCTCTGACCTAAGCAAAAGAAAGATAGTTTTCCCGTCTGGTTTTGGGTATTAATCTTTAATCTTATCATGTAGATAGTTGCCCTGTCTGGTTTAAACTATTAATCTATAATCAATCGTCCACATATAGTTGTACTATCTGGTTTCAGGTATTAATGTGGAACTTGCTTTTTGTTGGTCGTAGAGGTAGTTTCCCTGGCTTATTTCAGGAATTAATCTCTGGCCTATTTTGAGAAATGGTTGTGGTATTTGCCAAAGAGGACTTTTTGTTGATTGACTTTTCCCTGAAATGAAGAGGGTTAGTTGCATGCAGATGTATGCATGGCTTGATGATGTTCTCAAAATAAATGAGAATATGTTGTATGCATTTATCATGTATGTAATATGATGTATGAATGTGAAATATTTGTTGAAATGTGTTTTTTCTCCTTGACAAGTGTTGGGGAGCTTTGGGAAGTTAAATCTCAGACTGCTGTTGGGGATGAAGAATATGCACATCTTCAAACCTTATTTAGAATGTTTCCACTGAGGATTCCTGTTTTTGTTGTTTGAGGAGAAATTCATTGGGGAATATTGACTTTGGCTTGAGAAATTTTTATGGAGAATGTTGATTTCTCCTTGAGGGAAAAGAGTTCATGAGTTTTAGTTATCTGTTGCTCTACTGGGGAGTTATACCCTTGATCGGAGAGAATGAAAGTTAATAACTTGTTGGGGATAAAGGAGTTAATTGTTATTGGATCGGATTCTAGGCCTCATATCAAGTCACTGGGGATAGTGGCAAACTCTACTGGGGAAAAGGAGCTTTTGAACTGTTATCTGGTCGGGTCCAGGCTTTGTAATAACTTTCAGAGATAACACTAACTTTGTTGATGACTTCACTGGGGATTAGGGGTTGTGGTCCCTTAATTTATGATAGACTGAGAGGCAAACTCAAGTTGGGTAATATGTAGTTTGTTGGGGAAATAAAACTTGTTGAAGAGAATATTTAACGAACTGCTGAAGAGGTATTTTCTTTTGGCAGAAATCCTTGAGGATTCTTCTTGAGACCAACTCAGCTAGGGAGAGGTTTTTTCGGAGAGTGAAACTCTGGCTGGGGATTGCATGGATCCAACTTTATGGGGGCCTCCATGAATTTGGCCTTGATGGGTTTGTACCCTTATCTGTGAAGATTATTCTGTGGAGATAACCTTATAGAGATGACTCTGTGGGGACTTGACTGGGGATCACCCTATCAAAAGGACTTGTGGGAGATTTGTCACTGCTCCTAGTGGTAAGTGTTGTAGCATTTCCAGAAAATGTTTGCTTGGTCGTATGTGACCCTTTACTGAAATTCATGCACAATGCCCCAAGTGATTCAAATGCAGACCTGCCCCTGGTTATTCATCACTTCTTGAGAGATTTCTTGGAATCTCGACTTGACTGTCCCCAGATGATTTCGATAGTAACCTGTCATGCCCCCTTAATTTATGGGAAATTTATCATTGGAAGTGTCTTCCAATTTTGAAGTGATTTTGTTCTCTGAGAGAATTTTTGTTCATTGGATATTCGTCGTGCGAATTTCTCGGCTTTCAAACAACTAGCCATATGCAAACAACAGTATTCAAATAATGCAAAGTTTATGTTTGTCTTGAAGTTTTGAGAATTCAATTTTAAAAAATAAATAGTTTTGTAAGAAAATGAATTCAAACTCAGGATTTACATTTAGCCTTACAGGAGTCAAAATACCTTTTGTAACCGTATGCTTTTGAACTAACCCATGCTTCAATTAGGACTTTTGAAGGGTTGTAGCATGGTCTGGCTCACGGTTTAAGAAACAAAGGATAAGGCTAAAAGTGTATTTGTACCCAACCCGTTCTCCATGATGTTCTCCAGTCTTAAACTCGGTTAATTGTGCGTTTGGATTCCAATTGAATCTGAATGACGTTTTGGTGATGGTTCAGACAAGTTAAGTTTGTTGGAAGGCAGTCATTTTTGCAACATTTTTCATGTTGTCGGGGATTTGTAGTGACCTCATTTTTTAATTATAATCCCTGATTTTTGTATGACTGTTCTTGTTTTGAGATTACAGCCGGCGGGATGCCCCCGTTTTTCTTAAGTCTCCTTCATAGTTTTTGACTTAGTGGGCTTTTCTTTTGAGAGATAATGACTGCCTATTTGATAGGGAACCATCATCGTCATTTGATTCAGAAGGGCATTTCCATTGTCATTCATTGTGTATGAAGTGAAAGCTTGGGACTGAACGTGTATTTGATTTAACTGAGAGACTACCCTGCCTCGGGTTTTGATTAAAGGTTTCAATTTGTGTGAAAAAAAAAACTCCTACTTCTTAGGCTCAAAGGGGGTGACTAGGGATTATCCTCCTTATAACTCCAGTGTTTAGGAATTGAAACAAACGCTTGTACATCGTCAGCACGGTCTGTCCAAAAGCATACTGTATGAGATTATGGTATTGTTTTTGTCATCCTCCCTCTAAAAGCTTGCAACTTTTAAAACAAGAATTGAATATCATAAAGGGAGTAAAAAGAATAGTTTAAATAGATTGAAAATGAATGGATTAATTCAAGACAAACATATTCAATGCATTAATGAAACAAAGTTTAGCATTAATAGATAAGTGTTCGAACAAGAAAAAGAAATTACAATTGAAAATTCGAATAACAAAAGTTTCTCCGCCTAAACTGATCACTTCAAATGGTGTGTTTTTGAGGGATTACATAAAAATTACAGTTGACCATCTTGTGTGAATTCCAGTGCTCCTTCGTCAATCAGGTCTTGAATTTTGTATTTCAACGTCCAACAACTATCAGTATAGTGCCCCAGACTGTTGGAGTGATATGCACACCTTTCGTTGGGATGGTAACTAGGAAAGGAAGTATTAGGATTCCGAGGAGGATCCTTCAATGTGACCAAATTCAAATTCAACACGTGTAGCAAGACTTGCAACATCGGTATGTTGAGTTTGGTATATTTCCTATTGGATGCATCCCGCTTACGTTGATTACCCTGTTGTTATTGGCGAGGTTGTTGTTGAGCTCATGACATGGCAGCAATTTGGAAAGGTCTACTCTCCACCAAGCCAACTTCTTGTCTCATCAGGGGATGATTAAAGACTTGATCCCCAGCCTCGACTGTTTGTTTCATACGGTTGCATCCGTCTTGATGAAGCTTACTGACAAGAGTTCTCAACTCTTCTTGTCCTCGAGCTAAGTTTTGGATAAGAGCCATCTGGCCCACCATCTGCCCCATCATCTGGATCTTCATTGTGGCTATCTCAGTTTCTAGCCGTTCCAACTGGTCATCCTTGTTATCCTCAGGATTCTTCATGGTAATGCCCCTAGTGAGGAGTGCTTTCACTTCTTCTTTCCCCTTGGATAGGTTCAAGAACATTTCTTGAAGTTGAGAATTTTGAGTTTGAATGTCCTTGATAGTCTGTTCTAGAACCATCTCTACTGAAATAAACAGTAAGCAGATAAGAAACCCGTGTGGGGAAAACCTGTCATAATATGATGTGTGATCGGTGGAAATAGAACTGACTGTTTAAAGCTGGATCGCGTATGTCGCGGTAAGCAAGAGTCGCCACCGTCTTTTATGTTCTCCAACATGGAAAGGACAAAAGCACATCAAAATTCCTTATTGAGAATGTCTCTCGGTTCGGGAGGTAGATTTATAGAAAGGGAAGGTGTTAGCACCCTTTCTATCCATGGTTATCCATGGGCTCTTAGGTACTTGCTCTTATGTTTTCAAAAGATGTTTGCTTTTCAAATGTATGTGGGTTTGAAAAAGTTTCGTTTTGAAAGATTTCTAAGTGACTCTTGTATCTGTCCTCAAGAGTGTATGAAAAATTTGTTTTGAAAACTTTTGAAAGTGTCAGTGTGAAAAGTATTTTTGTTTTTTAGAAAGAGAGCAAGTACCCATGAGTTATCTACCTACCCTAAGGAATTAGGCTGTGTAAGAGTCCTTTAGATAGTGCTATCCCACCATTGAGAGGTAGGTAGCACCACCGTTGGAGGTGTTTGGGTCAATTCGATTAAGGGACAGTGTGTTCACCGAAGCAATAGTAGGACACCTTAGAAGTAACCCTAATGTCCTAGATCCTTTTATCCGAGGCAACCGTTTCGAGGCGACTGGATCTTAGACATAAAGGGCGACCGCTAAAACACCCTATACTTGATGACCACTTTCGAGGCAACGAGTGAGGCGTACCCTAGAAGTGGCATGTGCATTGTGTGTTGTTTTCAGGTTAATATTTATCTTTGATCATGCAATTGTGAGCTACGAGTTGTTTTTAATTATCATACATTCTTTCATGCAATTTAGCAGTTAGGAGTGCGGAAAATAAAATACGGAAAGGTAAAAGCTACGCTATTACAAGGCGCGGGTCTATACATCGCCAAAACACAAATACCCATTTTGATAAAGTGCAGAAAATAAAGAAAGCAATAAACCTAATTACTATTACATTCCGGAAGCAGTTACATAATAATCCAAAATAAATAATAACGCGCGAAAGAATTAAATTGGACGTCCTTAGGGTTTTTGACCCTTTTGAGCAATTATGAGTTTTTTGTCCTTTGCTTTTAATTAAAATTAAACCTAATTATTTAATTAATTAAAGAAAGATGTTTTTTATGTTTTTTGTATTTAATGAAAATAAAGAAATTAAAAATCAAAAGAAAACCCTAGTTCTAAGTTTAGAATTTTTTTTATTAATAACCATGTATTAAAAAAATATTTCACAAATAACCGGGTTTCGGAAAAAATTACGCAAATAACCATGTTTCAGATGGCTCCACAAAGGAGGAGCCATCTCAATTGGCGCATGCACCTAGGATTTTTCCCTAGGCGCCATCTCACTTGGCGCCTCCCTTGTCTTTTAGCCAAGTGAGATGGCGCATGCTCCTTAAAAAGGAGAGGAGGCGCCATCTCACTTGGCGCCTAGGGCAAAACTAGGGTTTTTTGCTGTTTTATAAATAATTCGTCCGTTTCTTTGAAATTTCTCACACTTTCACGCACTGTATTTTTATTTTGTTCTCCCTTACTTACGTAATGACGTCGCCTATGATTTTTAGCAGAGATGGTTACGTTATATTCTCCGCCACGAAACCTGCGATGAAAATGAAATTCTGGCACATTCACTCCATGGAGCGTCTGAAGCGGGAGTTGATGCGGTGGCTAGATGGAGACATCGCTGAGGGGGAAAAAATTCGAAGGATCCAGCGAAAACGAACAACAACCTCGCATGCGACAGGAAGACCTAATGTGTGGTTGGAGGAAGTCAAAACAGACAGTGATGTAATGCTGATGATGCATGGGTCAGATGAAATTGTGTTAACAGTTGTAATTTCCTAGATTGAATATCGTTAATCATTGTTGTACGCGAAAACCCTAATGTAATTTCCTATATTGAATTTCTTAAATTGTGTTAACAGTTTTATTAACGGAAAACCCATAATGTTTACAACACAAATATTGAAAAGATTTATTGTATTACAAAATTTATGTGGTCGAGCCAGACGCCCGATTCGGACAGTTTTTGTGATTGTGTCCGACCTGACGACATAAACCACACTTTCTTTCCAACCTGTCAAGATCGTCCATTTCTGTTGTGATGCGCCTGCTTTTGGGACGACCCTTCTTGTTCCTTCGCATTTGGTCATTGTGCCAAACTATATCGCCGTTGTATTCAGGCCAATAGTCCGGTTTTGCCACCAAAGGAAAGTTGTTGTTGTAAACAGTGAGCAACGTTTCAGATTTATAAACGTTTGAGAGCAGTTGAAGCGCGTCTTGATGGGTATGAGCACAAGCGGCAATGACATGAGAGCAAGGCATACGAAAAGCTTGAAACCTGCCACAATCGCACCATTGAGAAGGTAAAATGACCCTGTATTCTTATCTTGCCAGGCCTTCATTGTGGTCGATTGTCTCTTTCACAATGAAGTTGTGGCTATGGCGGTCAAACCGTGTAACCATGTGAGTGTTGGCTTTAGCACTTTCAGCCTTAATGTATTTCATACAGCTTTCACTCCATAGTTGTCCTGATTGCAAGACCGCATACCACATTTCACCTCTTTTGGCAAATAATGCAGCCATCCTAAAATACGTGGATTTCACCAAGGCAGTGATGGGGAGGTTTCGTATGCCCTTGAATACCCCATTCATTGATTCAATAAGATTTATTGTCATATGCCCCCATCTTTGGCCATTGTCGTATGACCTAGTCCACTTTTCGACCGGTATATTGTCGATCCACGTACCGGCTTCTGGGTTAGACAAACGGATCTCGTTGTGGTAATATTTGAATGTGGGTTGTGTCAGTGCGTATCCCGCATTCATCACCGCTTTCCTCAATGTTTTGTCCTTGACCTCCCTCGAGAAATTCTGGACGATATGCCTGACGCAATAGACATGCGTAGAAGGAGGGTCATGCCAACCATTTGCCGGATTATTATAGGCACTTTCAATGGAGGCATGTCTGTCCGAGATCAAACAAAGATCTGGTTGAGGAGCCACGTGTGTACGAAGATTTTTCAGGAAAAAGCTCCAAGCACCACCAGTCTCCCCCTCGACAAGGGCAAACGCAACGGGGAAAATGTTATTGTTGCCATCTTGTGCAACTGCCATCAAAAGCGTGCCTTTGTACTTCCCATACAACCAAGTCCCGTCAATTTGTAGAATTGGTTTGCATGATGCAAACCCTGTGATGCATGGTTGAAATGCCCAAAAGACGCGACTGAATATTCCGTTGCCATGTAGTAGACTACCATCTTGGGCGTACGCTGGAAATGTTTCCAGAACATAAACACTACCTGGAGAATATGTCTTGAGTGCATTTAGGTAGCGGGGAAGTTCTCGGTATGACTCCTCCCAGTTTCCGTACACCCTTTCAATCGCCTTAGTCTTTGCTAACCACGCCTTACGGTAAGACGGAGTGTAGTTAAAAACCGTGGTGATGTGGGAGATGATTGTTTTCACCTTCAAAGAAGGGTCGTTGCTGACCAGGGGTAGGATTTCTTGACAGATTAGATCATGGTTGAGTTTTCGGTGGTCTTGTGATTGAGTGGAACTTACACAAGTATGGGTAGTCATGGAACCTATGACCCATCAGTCACCCCTTAGTCTGTATGATACGGTCAGCTTGAACATACAGTCAGGGTGGACACACTTGATCTTGTACCTTTCCGGGTTTACACGATCCACCTTATAATCAACCGAGTTGAGCATGTGAAATTTTTTGATGGCCCTTATGCATTCCTCTCTGTTACGAAACTTGTCCTTCTCTTTTAAATTTTCATCCGACTGCATATACGGTTGGAAAAACAAGTCCGTAGAAGGTTCATCTCCGCCCATGTTGAAGTTTGTCATGTGCGTAGGTGGTGTGTAGATTTTGTCAGTAGGAATACTTGGGATGCCATCATCGTCAGAATCGTCGTTCACCATTTCATCAAACTCTAACTCGTTATCTTCTTCTTCATCATCAACTGCATCCACCTCATCTTGCTCATTCTCCAAAGGATCAACCTCCTGTGTCACCGGAGGCTCTACCTCTTGTGTCATCGGAGGCTCTTGAAGCAAAACGTACAACTCAATAGAGTCGTTTCCAGAATAGACATGGCTGGAAATCATGTTCTGGAAATCCTCGTCATCTTGAATTTCAACCTTATAAAAAATAACTTGGTTGTTTCCAAAAAAGACTGGACTCTGATAAAATATCTGGGATACCGGGCCTCGTTCAAGTTTGGCCTCCAATCTTTTCTTAAAGTACGAGAAATTTGCTTTCCCGTTTAAGAGAAATCGAACATTGTCGGTGTTTCTAAACAAAAACCCAACTGTGGGACACATGTATGTCTCACCGTTGAAATGTGCTTTGACAACAAATTATGGTGAAGAGGTCATTGTGTAGAATTGTTTTAAGGTTTGAAGGTTGGAATGTTTTAGGTTTATTGATTGTATGAAGGTATGAATGCTGGAATGTTTGAAGGTTAGATGACTGATTCGAAGGTTGGAAAATTTTACAGATTATGTGAATGAATGTTATGTTCAACGTAAGGCAAAAAATTTCAATTAAGTAAGTGATGCAACCCCCCAAGGCTGCCAATAATATTACATGCAATAATGAAACCCCATAGCATGCAATAATGAAACCCCATAGCCTTGCATGCAACAAAGAAAGGAATCCCAAAGGCTGTCACGTAGCCTGAGCCAATGCTGTAAGAAGTGACACCTCTTATTCGCCAAATGGGGTGGCGACACCATTCATTTTTGTACTCTTTCGCCAAGTGAGATGGCGCCTCCCTTACTGTCCAATCGTGATACATGCATGGGCTTATGCAGCCACCTAGCCTGCCACCTATCCTGGCCCTATTCTGCACACATAAATGTTTTGTGTAAGACTCCACCCATCAACTCCAATGGCCTTGCATGCAACAAAGAAAGGAATCCCAAAGGCTGTCACGTAGCCTGAGCCAATGCTGTAAGAAGTGACACCTCTTATTCGCCAAATAGGGTGGCGACACCATTCATTTTTGTACTCTTTCGCCAAGTGAGATGGCGCCTCCCTTACTGTCCAATCGTGATACATGCATGGGCTGCCACCTAGCCTGCAAGAGTGACACCTTACATTTTTTGTAAATGCATGCATGCATATGTGTAACACCCTAAGCATGCAAATGTGACACATCGCAGGCATGCAACCACTACATCAAACTTATTTGCCTATAAATACATACCTTATGAAACATCTCTCACACCCACACAACTCTCACTCTCTGCTACGAAATATTTCTTAAGTCTATCATACTCTCTATTTCTTCCTAAGTCTTTCATACTCTCAAGCATTCTGAACAATGGCTCTTCTAACAATGGGCGATACTCACAGAGGCACAAGGGAAAACATTGCTGCATTTGTAAGTCTCTTCTTTGGTTATACATTTTTCATACTTCAAATAACGTGTTGTTCATCTTAATTAATCTTACACTTGTTTAATTATGATCTCAGGATACACAAAGATTCAGAATCCGTTCGCACAAATACCTGGCTCCTGACCCATTTATCGTCCCTTATCTGGAATATGCAGGTTTTGGACATGTGATAAAGATCTCCAACTGCACCATTGACTCAAAATTCATTCTTGCAATGTTGGAGAGGTGGAGACCGGAGACCCATACATTTCACCTACCAATAGGTGAATGTACCATCACTCTCGAAGATGTGTACATGCTACTGGGCCTCCCTATCGACGGTAAGGCGGTGAACGGGTCGGTTCAACAACCCAACTCACAGTGTGAAGAACTGTTGGGTAGGGACATGGTAGAAGGTGGTGGAGCAAGAGGGCAGGGAATACTACTCACTGACCTGAAACGGCATTATGCAAGTATGGAATTAAATGAAAATTCCTCAGAGAATGACCGAGTAGTAAAAGCCAGAACGTATATTATGATACTTTTTGGTACATTTTTATTTCCCGAAAGTACGATAAATAGTGTAAATTTCATGTACTTACATTTACTAACAAATTTTGAAAAAACTAGAAAATATAGTTGGGGCTCTGCAGTATTAGCCCACCTGTACAGTTCCTTGTGCAAAAACGCAGTCAAGGAAAAATGTACATTTTACGGGTGCGCATTTTTACTACAAGCCTGGGGTTGGTGGAGGATGGAGTCCTTAAACCCCATCAACAACAACACTTTTGGTTTCCCATACGCAACAAAGTAAGTCATTAAGTTATAGCATTTATAACTATTCTGCTCTTTCCAAAATATATGCTAAAAATAACATGTTTCTCATTTCCTTTAGGTACTGCGTGAGGGGTATGGATTACGGCAAGAATCCCAGATTCAATGTCGCACTCTACCGGAATCTGTTGGATCACTTAGGCCCAGATGACGTACGTCGTAGCTTTTAAATTTTGTTCATTTTAATTATTTATACATTACTTTTGCGCTTACCTGATTTAAATTTTATCGCAGTTCGTCTGGAGACCATATTTGGGTTTGGGCCATTCTCCAAACCCAGAGGATGCAGCAACTTGGACTGCAAAGACTGCACTCATTCGGTTCAACATTGTGGAGATGCACCACAGCGACCGTGTGAAGATGCAGTTCGGAATGCATCAAGAGATACCAAGTGATCCAACAGATTTGTCCCCCTGGCATCTAAAAAGGGTCGACGCCCAGTGGGGTCTTACCAACTGGAAAGACTTTGCTCCAGAATGGTGTAAAATGTGGCAAAGGCGTCACCGCTACATCTTGCAATCCCCGGTTTTCCTTACTCAAGGTAACATGCGACACACTGATCAATATATGTCGTGGTACAGGTCGGTTAGTAACCCAGATATGCACGTGTCTCATCCGAGGTACTTGGTTGACCCACGCACACAATGGGCACAACCCTCGATTCCCCATCAACAAACCCAAAATCCATCAACCTCAAACGAACCTCCAAGAAGAAACAGACCAACAAACACACAACCATATTCCCCACCATAACACAACTACAATCAAATGTCGTACTACCAACCACAATCACCGCCAAACTACCAATACCCGGATATGCCTCAAACCCAACCACAATACCAACCCCAATACCAGCACACCCACATACCCCAGACACAATTTCAGTCTTCCACATATCCCAATATGGCGCCCTCAACATCCAGCCTTAGCCCTGATATGGGAATGTCAGAAGATTATGACCAAGCCGACCAAACCTACCATCAACCACCATATCACCAAACAACCCAACATCCACAATACCAAACACCCCAAGATCCATTTCCTTTCTACCCCCCATACTCAGACGACCAATGCTACCGACCAACCATGGAACCCCACCCACCGCCAACACGACCAAACTTTGAGGGTATGGGTAACCGACTGTACCAGAGCAGATCTTCGAGATATGGAGATCTTACTGATTTTATGGATTCAGATCGCATTGACTTCGCTGGGCCATCGACCTTGCCGCAGCAGGAAACGAGACGGCACCCAGCAAGAGAAAGGCGAGGACGGGGATGCGGAACCGGGGGTCATTACCGGGTTCCGGGGGATCACTGATGTATCTTTTTTTTTCCCAGTATTTTTTGTATCCATTTTTTTACTGTTCTTTTAATGTAAAACAGTTGAATGTAATTATTTTTTTTTAAATAAAAAATCCATTTTGTTGATCTCTGTCTAATAGGCAACGCGCAAGAAAGAAAATAAAAATAAAATATTTTTTTGCCCTAATTTTGTACATAGGCGCCATCTCACTTGGCTTAGGGCATGCCCTAAGCACTTAGGCGCCAAGTGAGATGGCGCCTCCCTTAAAAAAAGAGGTGCATGCGCCAATTGAGATGACTCCTCCTTTGTGGAGCCATCTCAAACATGGTTATTTGCGTAATTTTTTCCGAAACCCGGTTATTTACGAAATATTATTTTAATACATGGTTATTAATAAAAAAAATTCCTAAGTTTATTTTAATTATTAATAAAAATGTTAAAGTTAACCTAATTTAAACTAATTAACTAATTTACATTTGTATGTACAAAAAATAATAATTAATTATGATGATAATAAGAAAATGATTAAAAATGCCAAAACCTAATTCTATATAATTTTTATTTATTGAGAAAAAAGGTTAAAATTAAAACCTAAATTAAGCTAAGTTAATTATTAGTATTTATTTACAAAAAGAATAATAGTTAATGAATTTAATAAATAATAAAATATATTTACAATTTTGATTTCTGATTTTATTAGGAAAAATTAATTTGTTGTGAATTAATAATAATAATTAAAACAATTAAAAGAATCAAAAGAAAAGAAAATAAAAATTACAAACCAAAGGGGGTAAGTTGGCCCATATGGAGGTTTTTGTGAGGAATTCTGGCCCATTAAGACAAAGCCATGTTTGACTTTCTGGCATCACGTGCTTGCTGGCTGACTAGGGCATAGAGTGTTCATCATTCGTTGGCCTTCAGATTATGGATCAGGGCCACTTGGCATGTGGAGCGCTGAGGTTTATGGTGGACCATTGAACATGTGCTGCATTGGAATGTGTTAAGAAAAATATTAACAATAGTATGGGGGACCTGGGAATCGAACCCAGGTCCCAGTACTCCTTGCCTTAGTGCCCTTGCCAACTGAACCATGGTGCGCGTTGGTAATATGAATGGATAATAAATATTATATAAAAAAACAAACGTTATGATAATAAAACAAAATAACGTGCGCTGTATTCAAACCCTCCAACCACGTTGAGCCACGCAATCACCTTCTTCGTTTCACCTGTAAAATATCAAACAGATAGCGGGGGTTTTAAACCCCCACTAACTACAACGACAGAAAATAGCGATTAGAGTTAGGGATAACATAAATTGAGCGCGAGGGTTGGGTTGAATTCGTCTGGCCTTGACGAATTCAACCATTCTTGTCTCAAGGTCCAATTTTTCCTTATGTGCAAAGCCCTAAATTTCAAGCTTCGAAACCCTAGATATCTCCAATGGTGGATTTCGATTCAGAACACTATAACCAAATTGGTTTATACCAATAGCTTCAGAATGTCCCTATTAACATAAATCAATCAAGAAAATGGATTAAAAACGCATGAATTATGATATGTAATTTTGGAAATATATTCAAATCGCGGGACTTGTATTCTTTGATTCTGATGGTGTTGGGTCAGCGTATCGCAGTTTTAGATAAACTTGAGAGACGAGACTTGTTCTTGATGGCAATAGGTTCCTGGAGACTCAGGCAAGGTGTTTTGATCAAGAGGAGGCTTTGAATTCGCCTGGAAGACTGATTTCAGTTTCACACTTTTCTTGAATTTTTTAGAATTTGATTATGGTGTTCTTGCAGCAATTTCACGTGTGCATGATTAGGCTTAGGTTTAGTACAATAGGAGAACTGAATTAGGGTAAATCCTGGCCCAATAATCCATTGTATTCAAGTTTGCATCTTTGATTTCCAATCAAATATTTTTTCAATCTTTTTGAATGAAAAACCTTGCCAAATTGGGAGATCTTGTCTCCTTGAGTGATGCACGAGATCTTCAGCATGTGTGGAGTGTATTTGCTTCATAAAAAGATTTGACAACCATGCTTTGATATTTTCCTACAATTAAATTAATTAAATGGATTAATAATCAATTAAAAATCCAAACAATTAATAAAAATAAGAAAATAATTCAAATTAATCTCAATGGGTCGTGCATAAGCCTTGGGTAAAGATTCAAGAACGAATTTGAGGCCGATTAGTAAAAATGAAGTGTTTTAGGCAAAGTTGACTTTTGAAAGTTCCCAAAAATTTCCCAACTTCTCCAATGCATATCTTGCTCAATTTTGAAGCTATGAACATGTTCTTGTACATTTTGGAAAGGTCTTGAAGTCCTCTAACCAATGACTTTGGTCCCATGTCATTTTTATTTACCAATCTCAAGTTATGGTCTTTGACTTAAAGTGCCTTTTTGTTGACTTTTGAAAATGACCTATAATGTTGAAATTGATAACTTTTTGTGAGAGCATTTCTTGGACTTGGAATGTGAAGATGAGTTGTAGGAAATGTCATCCCCTTAAAAATGAGCATTGGATGGGATTTTTCTGATGAACCATGAAAAAGTTATGCCTTGGTCAAGTTACAGTTGACTTTTCAGCTGTCCAAAAATAGCAACTTTTTGCATCCTGATGATTTTTGAGCCATGCTTGAGGAATCATGATCAAGACTTGATCAAATGATTATTGTGGCTTCAAAATGAGATGTTGACCAAAAATTTTGACTTTTGACTGTCAAATGACCATTTTACCCCTGCAGTTGACTGTGAAGCAATTAGGGCTTTTGACTGTGCAACTTGATGCTATGAGTCTTGAAACTTGACATATGGATGTTTGACAATGTATATAGGCATATGGGAATTGATTGGACCCTTGGAAACCTCAACTTACTTGTAAGAACCAAAACCCTAATTTTGACTGTGTTAGGAGGGTGTTTGCACTGTGCAATCCTTAATCCATTTGAAGCTTGATCTTGCCAAATCTTGAAGAATATGGGAGGGAAAATTTTGGGGTACAACAGTTGCCCCTGTTCAATCTTCTTAGACCTGAGGATATAGATTGGCTTGTGTGCCTTTCGTGATCCGAAGGTGGAAGATGATTGAACACTAAAGTGCCCAGAAATTTGCACTCACATAGTAGAGTATCAGCAGCATGATGGCGGGAATGGGCTTACAGATGCCATTTGGGGAGATTATGGATAGGAGGATGGGCTTATAGATGCCATCTGGGGACTTTTGGTATTTGGATGGGCTTATAGATACCATCTAGGTGTCGACCGCGTAAGAGATTCCTTAGCGAGAACCCGCGTACCTGAGGAAGAAAGATAATTACCTTGCCTGTTACAGGGGTTGGTCTTCAAACTCTTTATATAGATATGCCCTGGCTGGATACAAGTATCGAATCTCTAAACTCTTCATGTAGATATGCCCTGGCTGGATACAGGTATCGAGTCTATAATCAGTTACTCACAGATGTGCCCTGGCTAGATACAGGAATCGAAACTGGAATTAGTCGTCAACATATATGCCCTGGCTGGATACAGGAATCGAATCTTCAAACACTTCAGACGTGCCCTGGCTGGATACAGGAATCGAGTCAGGAATTAGTCGTCAACAGATATGCCCTGGCTTGATACAGGAATCGATTCGTCAAACTCTTCAGACGTACCCTGGCTGGATACAGGAATCGAGTCCGGAATTAGTCATCAACAGATATGCCCTGGCTGGATACAGGAATCGAATCTTCAAACTCTTCAGACGTGCCCTGGCTGGATACAGGAATCGAGTCCGGAATTAGTCGTCAACAGATATGCCCTGGCTGGATACAGGAATCGAATCTTCAAACTCTTCAGACGTGCCTTGGCTGGATACAGGAATCGAGTCTGGAATTAGTCGTCAACAGATATGCCCTGGCTGGATACAGGAATCGAATCTTTAAACTCTTCAGACGTGCCCTGGATGGATATAGGAATCGAGTCCGGAATTAGTCATCAACAGATATGCCCTGGCTGGATACAGGAATCGATTCGTCAAACTCTTCAGACGTGCCCTGACTGGATACAGGAATCGAGTCCGGAATTAGTCATCAACAGATATGCCCTGGCTGGATACAGGAATCGAATCTTCAAACTCTTCAGACGTGCCCTGGCTGGATACAGGAATCGAGTTCGGAATTAGTCGTCAACAGATATGCCCTGGCTGGATACAGGAATCGAATCTTCAAACTCTTCAGACGTGCCCTGGCTGGATACAGGAATCGAGTCCGGAATTAGTCGTCAACAGATATGCCCTGGCTGGATACAGGAATCGAATCTGGAATTGATCGCTCACAGATATGCTCTGGCTAGATACAGGTATCGAATCTGGAATTGCAACAGTTGATAATAATTATCTTTGGATTGATCTTTTTCCTGAAAAGGTAAAACATCAGTTGTATGCAATGTCATGATGCATGAACTGCATGATTTTAAGATGTTCTCAAAAATAAATGAGATTTGTGTTGTATGATGCGTATGCATGCTATAATGTATGAAGATGTGATCTTTATGAATGTATTCTCGTCTGGGAAGATAAATCCTCGACGAATGCCGGGAGTTTGTTGAATCCTGGGCTGATGTTGAAGAGCAGAGTTCTTCGTTTCCGTTGGGGATGATGGTTGCAAGAATAAACCGGTAGGAGAAGATGACTCCGTTGAGGAATAAACTTTGCTGGAGAGATTACTCTGCGGGGGAATACTCTGTGGGAATAGATACTTCGCTGAGATTTGATGATAACTCCGCTAGGGATTCCGTTGATAAGCTTTGTTGGAAGATTTGATGAACTCCGCTGGGGGATAGGAAGAACTTCATCGGGGATGATCTTTCTGTTGTAATTGGCTGAGGATAACCCAGTTATAAGCTCTGGTGGAGAATAACCTTTTAATAGAGCCGGGGAGACGCGTTCGTACTCTGCAGGTGATAAGCTTCCAGAATCTACTGGGGATAAGCTTCCTACTGGGGAGATTGATTCAACTCTCCTAGGGAGACTGTTTGGACTGTACTGGGGAGTGGCTCCACTAGGGTGTCTTGTATTCCACCGGGGAACAATCTTATATTAAGACTGCCGGGGATGCTTGCTTAGGAACATCTGCATACTCCGCTGGGGAATATTGAGATCTTCTGGGGATACCCAATTTCCTTAAGGCTGACAGTAAGCTAAATCTGCTTGGGGAGAGTGTTGCTGACTTGCTGGAGATATTGTGCCTTTTCAAGGCTGATTGGAGACCAACTCTGCTCGAAGGAGAGTACTGTTTGAATCCTGTCTTACTCTGCGGGGAGTGATAGTATCTTGGTTACGTTTTTCAGCCGAACTTACCTTGGTACCTTGGCGGACAGAGCAACTAGATTTCTTAAACAACTCATTATTGCCCCTGTTTCTAATGTCACCTGTAATTAATCCTTTGTTTCGTATGCAAATATTTATGAGTTAGCAATTAGTGTCAAATGCATATATCAAAAATTGAACATTGGACGTTCTTCGCAAGACAGAACAAAAAAGGAAAAACAATTGGCAATTGGTCTGAAAAGTGAATTTGTATTGATTTTTGAATTTGCCTGTAAATAGGCGTTTATGTACAAGAGGCTGACGTCCTAGTAAGAGAACGCCGCCGAACAAACAGAGTTTATACATTTTGTGAAAAGGAAAACAAAACAGCTATGTGAAAAATCCCACTGGGTTCCAACTCTGCTATCGCCTTTATGTCTCCAAGCGTCTCATCACTTTGCTGCTTAGTTGAAGATGAAGATGACTGATCTATGCCGTCTGAGCCTGATGGTTGATACCGGATTCTGGATGCAAGGTGATTCAATGAGACATAATATTACGCTTTAGTCCCTAACTTTTGCCTGGACCTCCTGTGATCGGTGGATCTGGAACTGACTGTTTAACGCTGGTTCGCGAAATGTCGCGGAAGCAAGAGTCGCCACCGTCTTTTATTTTCTCCAAATGGAAAGGACAAAAGCACAGAAAAATTCCTTAAAGAGATTGCTCTCGGTTCGGGAGGTAGATTATAGAAAGGGAAGGTGTTAGCACCCTTTCTATCCATGGTTATCCACGGGCTCTTAGATACTTGCTCATTTGTGTTTTCAAATTGTTTTGCGTGCTTTTCAATGTGGGTTTAAAAGTTTCTTTTGAAAAATTTCAGATCAACTCATACGTCAGAGTGTTTGAAAAGTTTGTTTGAAAGCTTTTGAAAATGTGTTGGTGAAAAGATTTTTGAGTTTGTTTTGAGATTAGAGCAAGTATCCTTGAGAACCTACCTACCCTAAGGAATTCGTCTGTGTAAATGTCCTTTAAAGTAGTGCCATCCCACCATTGAGAGGTAGGTAGCACCACCGTTGGAGGTGTTCGGGTCAATTCGAGTTTGTAGGGACATGGTGATCACCAGAGCAATGGGAAGACACCTTAGAAGCTACCCTCATGCCAGGTTCCCGGATCATGAGGACTTACTAAGACATCCTCTACTCGACGACCACCTTTCGAAAGGCAACAGTGAGGCGTACCCTAGGGGTGGTGTGTGCGATTCGTGTGTCATGTTTCAGTCATTTGTCTTGTCATGTTTGTCGTGTTCTACGCTTGATTTTAATTTGACATTCATTCTTTCATGCTTGGTTAACAGTTGAATATTTTGCGAGGAAATAAATCTAAACTATTACAAATGGCGCGGGTCCACATCGCCAAAATTAAACCGGACCCGATTTAGCGGAAAAAATAAATAATGCGAAGAAATAAAGTGCGAAAAGTAAATTACATGGCTTTGGGGCAATTACATAATTATAATAAGCGATAATAAAATAAAAGCGCAATTAAGTGATTAATGACGGGCGTTGGACCCTTTTTGCAAATAATTAAAATTAATAAGGAAAAAAAAAAACTAAAATTAAATGAGAATGATATTTTGTGATTTTTTAGATTTAATGAAGAAAGGAAATTAATTGAGATTAAATTAGACGGCAAACCCTAATTCTAATATTTTTTTAAGTATTAAGAAAGAATTAAAATAAGATCTAAATTAACCTAAAATTTATGTACAATTTAAATAAGAAAATAAATAAATAAATAAATATAATTATTATTCTAAAAAAAAGGGAAAAAATATTAAAAGGAATAAAAATAGCAATTAACCTAATTCTACATTTTTGGATTTTTATTAAAAAAGAAATTAATATTAAAACCTAATTAAACTAAGTAATATACATTTTAATTTATTTATGAAAATAATTAGTATATAAATATTTATGTTCTTTTTTTGTATTTTTGATTTTTATGTTTTTTTATATTTTTACAGAAAAAATAAGTTAATTTATTAAAACAATACAAATAAATAAATAATACAATAATTTAAATAAAAAAAAGAAAAGAAGAGTGAACCAGGGTGGGGTGCTGCCCCAAATAAGGAGGTATCAATTGGAGAGGCCTGGCCCAATAAGAATTGCAACGTGCTGACTTTCTTGGATCACATGCCAGCGCTTTGACCTTGTGCACGGTGTTCTTTGAATCTTAGCCTTTAATCTGATCATGTGGGACGCGTGGCTAATGAATGAGAGTGGAATATGGTGGTCTTTCATGTTAACGCTGCATAGAATGACATGTTGAAAAATAATATTGCAAAGATGCAAGACCTGGGACTTGAACCCAGGTCTTTGAGGCCATATACACAACGCGTTACCACTGAGCCATCGTGTTTACAATTAACATATAATATCAATTAAATATCAAAAGGTAAAATCAATGCGTAACGGACTAAGCGCGCGTGAATTCAAAAAGGGCCTATCACGTGGTGACAACGAGGTTGTCTTCTTCCCCACCCTGTAAAACAAAAAGAATAGGCGACGGTTTTTGTAGCATGGCCTTAGGGATGATTCGAGAAAATAGCGAATAGGGATGTATGACATATAAATTCATCGCGAGTATGCATTCATCATTGTCTTGGTGCGTTGAATCCAACCATGGTGTTCAGAAGTCCCAATTTTTCTTCTACACAAAACCCCTATTTCGAGCTCCTGAAAACCCTAATTTTTGGCAATGGCATAATCATATAAGGTTAACAAAAACGCAATTAAACATACTGGTTAGCATAGAAACATCATGACAAACAATAATCTGTAAAGAAAAATGCATGAGGAGGCTTAAATCGTGCTATGCAATTTCAACATGTTCTTGATACGGTTTGGGTTCCAGGTACCAGTTCAAGGCGTGTGAGTTGTTGTTTTTGATTGAGAAAGATCCAGGAAGGTCTCAGGATGCTATTGAAACAAAAATCCAAGCTTGAATCGCCTTAGAACCTTGAATTCAGTATTGAGTTTCTTGTCAAAAATTTCAATATGCCCAAGTGTGTTATGCGCAGCTTTTTCAGTCTCTCACATTAGGGTTGTGTTGTAGTACTTGTATGGAATGATTTTAGGTCAAAAGATTGAACAAAATCTCAAGCATTCATGGTTTTGCATATTTGATTTTTATGAAATCTTTTTGAATCTTTTTCTATGGCTTTTGTACCAATTTGCATCCAATCACCCCAAATCTTTCCTCATTTGCCTTCACACGAAATATTGAGCCTATAATGTGTATAAAAAGATTTTTTAGATTAGGTTTGATATTTTTCATATATTAAAATCATTTAAATGAATATAAATTAATATTAATTCAAATAAATAATTAAAAAATATGAGAATACTTCCCTTTGGGCCTAGTGGTCGTGCATAGGCTTGGCATGAAGAAATTTGGAAGGAAAATAGGCCCATTTGCATTTTTAGGCCTTTTGCATCAATGTTGACTTTCAAAAATTTCCAAAAATTTCCCAACTTCCACAAGGCATAACTTGGTCAATTTTTAAGCTTTTAACATGTTCTTGGACATTTTGGAGAGGTCTTTGAGTCCTTTAACCAATGCCTTTGGTCCCATGTCATTTTGATTTACCAATCTCAAGTTATGGCCTTTGACTTAAAGTCACTTTTTGTTGACTTTTGAAAATGACCTATAATGTTGAAATTGATAACTTTTTGTGAGAGCATTTCTTGGACTTGGAACATGAAGATGAATTGTAGGAAATGTCTTTCTCTTCAAAATGAGCTTTGGATGGAATTTTTCTGATAATCCATGTGAAAGTTATGCCCTGGTCAATTTCAGTTGACTTTTTCAGCTGTCCAAATATAGCAACTTTTGCATCTTTGATGATTTCTGAGCCAAATTTTGAGAATCATGATCAAGCATTGATCAAATGATGTTTGTGGCTTCAAAATGATATGTTGACCAGAAATTTGAACTTTTGACTGTCAAATGACCATTTTGCCCCTACAGTTGACTGTAGTGCAATCTAGGGTTTTGACTGTGCAATTTTGAGCTGAATGCCTTGAAACTTGATATGAAGATACTTGACCATCTTTTTAAGCATGTGAGACTTGATTGGGCCTTTGAAAAGTTCATTTGCTTGACCAGAACTCAAACCCTAGTTTTGACTGTCTAGGAGACAGTTGAGCTGCACAACCCTTGGGGGGAATTTTGTGACTTTGACTTTGGCAATTCTTGATGAATATGGGAGGGCAAATTTTGGGGTACAACAGTTGCCCCTGTTCAATCTTCTTAGACCTGAGGATGCAGATTGGCTGACGCGCCTTTCGTAATCCGAGGGTAGAAGATGATTGAACACTAAAGTGCCCAGAAATTTGCGCTCACATAGTGACGGTGATGGGGGAATGGGCTTATAGATGCCATTTAGAGATTGCTTGGATAGGATGATGGGCTTATAGATGCCATCTGGACGTTGATCGCATAGGAGATTCCTTCGCTAGAACCTGCATACCTGCAAAAGAGAAAATGAGTACCTGACACGTTGCAGGAGTTGATTTTAGATGCTTGGTATAGATGTGTCCTGACTGGTTACAGGAGCTGAGTCTGGAGCTTCAAACGTTGATGAATGAACCAGGGATGGTTACTGAATGATCTCAACAACGCTCATTGAGAAAATCTTGGCGAGGATTACCATCTTCGTAGTGTCAGGAAGGGAACCAAAGGATATTACAATCTCAAAGGGAGTTACCTCACTCACGTTGGAGAGGGAACTATAGGAAATTATAATCTGGAAGGAAATGTCACCTCACGCTCATGCCGGAGAGGGAAACATCTGAAAAAGGAATTACCACCTCACACGCCGTCGGAGAGGGGACCACAAAAGAATATCGCCTCACGCTCATCGTCGGAGAGGAGAACATCTTGAAAAAGGAATTACCACCTCACGCTCACCGTCGGAGAGGGGACCACAAAAGAATATCACCTCACGCTCATCGTCGGAGAGGAGAACATCTTGAAAAAGGAATTACCACCTCACGCTCACCGTCGGAGAGGGGACCACAAAAGAATATCACCTCACGCTCATCGTCGGAGAGGAGAACATCTTGAAAAAGGAATTACCACCTCACGCTCACCGTCGGAGAGGGGACCACAAAAGAACTTCTACTGAGTCTTTATCAGAAAAATCTGTTTGGAGTCGATTTAACTGGACTAGAGACATCCTTGAAATATGTTTGGGAATTTCAACTGCACCCTTCCTGAAAGGTAGAGGTCAGTTATATGCGATGCATGGTATGGATCAAGCAATGATGTTATCAATATAAATGAGATTTGTATGATGCAATACGTTATGCATGCTATAATGATGTATGTGATGATTCATGTATGTTTTTGTCTAGGAAAATAAGTCCTTGACGGGTGCCGGGAAGTCATATCCAGGGCTGATGTTGAGGAAGAGATTTTGCTTTCGCTGTGGATGATTGTTGCAAGAATACCGGTAGGAGAAGATAACTCCATTGAGGAATAAACTTGGCAAATGAAATAATTCTGCGGGAGAAAAGATACTCTAGCGATCATGCTGGGAAGTACTACTCTGTGGGGATAGCGATGTTTTGCTGAGTTGATGAAGATAACTCCGCTGGGTATACCGTTGATGAGTTATGCTGGGGATATCCTTATTGTGCTGGAAGTGTTTGATAGACTTCGCTGGGGGTAGAAAGATACTTTGCCGAGGACGCTTTTTCTGTGGCTTTTGGCTGAGGATAACCCAGTCATATCCTGTTACGGAAATAACTCTCTAAATCAAGCCGGGACGACGCGTTCGTGCTCTGAGGATAAGCTTCCAGAATCTACTGGGGATAAGCTTGCTGCTTGGGGAGATATGAATTCCAACTTTCCTGGGGAACCTGGATTGGACTCTCCTGGGGGAAGTTTTGAATTGCAGGGAAGTGATTCCTTTGAATAGTGGTATACCGCCGGGGAACAATCTTTAGACCAAGACTGCCGGGGATGTTTGTGTATTGCTGCTGGGGAAGTATTGAGATCTACGGGAGGATACTCAATTTCCTTGATATTTGATGACTTGCTTGGAGGAGAATGTATTGACTTTGTTGAACCACTCTCTGGGGGATTAAGATACACTTGGCCGTGTTCTTTAGCTGAACCTACCTTAGTACCTTGGGGGATAGAACAATTAGCTGCTCGGACAACTTTTTATTGCCCCTGTTTCCAGTGTCACCTGCAATGAATTCCTTTGTTTCGTATGCAAATATTTATGAGTTAGCAAATTATTGTCAATGCATACATCACAAATTGAACCTTGGACGTTCTTCGCAAAACAAAACAGAGAAAGGAAAAATACTTGGCACGTTTAACTGAAAATATATTTTTATTGATTTTTGAATGGCCTGAAAATGGCGTTTTGTGTACAAGAGGCTGACGTCCTAGTAAGAGGTACGTCGCCGATCAAAAGAATTTATACAAGTTTGTACAAATGAAAATAAAACAGCTGTGTGAAAGATGAATAATCCATTGGGTTTCAACTCTGCTATTGCCCTTATAACTCCGAGCGTCTCATCACTTGATGACCTTGGTTGAAGGTGAAGCTGACTGATCGATGCCGTTTGAGCTTGATGCAGATACCGGATTCTGGATGCACAGTGATCAATGAGACATAGTTTTACGCTTTATCCCTAACTTTTGCCTGGACCGCCCTTTCGGGTTTTCAGTCCACCGGGATACCCATTTTTGCCCAAGCCGCCTTTTCAGGTTTTCGACTTGCCGGGTGTACAGATTTTTTTCATTTTCATCCCTACATTTTGCTCGAACCCTTTTGGTTCGACGGGAAGCCCTAATTTTTGCCTAGGCATGTCAGCCTAGCGGGTCTTTTTCATGCGTAGTATTTTTTAACTATGTCTGCATTGGCGGGGTGAGGAAGGTCGTCACCATCCATGTTGGTCAAGATCATTGCTCCTCCTGAGAACACATGCTTAACCACAAATGGCCCTTCATATGTAGGGGTCCATTTGCCCCTTGGATCACTCTGAGGAAGGATGATTCTCTTGATAACCAGATCCCCAACTTGATATTCCTGTGGTCTGACCTTTTTGTTAAATGCCCTGATCATTCGTTTCTGATACGTCTGACCATGGCAGATAGCAGCAAGTCTCTTTTCGTCAATGAGATTGAGTTGATCAAGTCGTGTCTGGATCCAATCATCTTCGTTCAGACTTGCATCCTTCATTATCCGGAGAGAGGGAATTTGCACTTCGATTGGCAAGACTGCCTCCATGCCATAAACCAGAGAGAAGGGAGTTGCCCCGGTTGACGTCCTAGCTGAGGTACGGTACCCATGCAGAGCGAACGGCAACATCTCGTGCCAATCTTTGTACGTTACTGTCATTTTTTGCACGATCTTCTTGATGTTCTTGTTAGCTGCTTCTACAGCCCCATTCATCTTCGGTCTGTAAGGAGAAGAATTGTGGTGCTGTATCTTGAACTGTTCGCAGAGCTCAGCAATCATCTTATTGTTCAGATTGGTACCGTTGTCTGTAATAATCCGTTCAGGGACGCCGTATCGACAAATCAGATTGTGCCGAATAAACCGTGCCACAACAGTCTTGGTTACTGTAGCATAGGATGCTGCCTCAACCCACTTTGTAAAATAGTCAATCGCCACTAAGATGAAGCGATGTCCATTAGATGCCGTAGGTCTTATCTCGCCGATCATGTCTATGCCCCACATTGCAAACGGCCAAGGCGCAGTCAGAACATTTAGGGGAACCGGAGGAACATGCACCTTATCTGCGTAGATCTGGCACTTGTGGCATGTCCTGGAGTGTTGGTAGCAATCAGCTTCCATGGTGGACCAGTAATATCCTGCCCGTAGGATTTTTTTAGCCATAGTGTGCCCACTGGAATGCGTACCAAAGGTCCCTTCATGTAGCTCTTCCATGATTCTTTCCGCTTCAGTCTTGTCCACACAACGCAGTAAGGTTGAATCATGGTTTCGCTTGTATAAGACGCCGTTGCTTAGGAAGAACTTGGCTGCGAACCTCCTCAGGAATTTCTTATCGTTGATAGAGGCACCTTCAGGGTATTCCTGAGCTTCCAGATATCTTTTCACTTCATGGTACCAAGGCTTCTCAGTTACCAGTTCAGTTTCGAGATCACAACAGTATGCCGGTTCGTCCAGTTTCCAGATTATGATCCGGGGAGCTTCATTATCCCATTTAACCTTGAACATTGAAGACATTGTAGCTAACGCGTCCGCTAACTGATTCTCTTCTCTTGGAAAGTGCTCAAAGGTTATCTCCGTGAAGTGGGGAATCATGGTCAACACACATTCTCTGTAAGGAATCAAGTTTGGATGTTTCGTATCCCACTCTCCATTGATCTGATTGATCACTAGAGCGGAATCTCCGAAGACACTGAGGAACTTGATCCGTAGGTCGATAGCAGCTTGTAGACCCATGATACACGCCTCATACTCTGCCATGTTGTTGGTACAGTTGAAACACAGCCGGGCAGTGAGTGGAGTATGAGTACCCTGTGGAGATATGATGATGGCGCCGATACCATTTCCCAAAGCATTGGAAGCTCCGTCAAAGTGCATAGACCATCGGGATCCTGGCTCAGGTCCTTCATCCGGTCCAGGTACTTCGCAGTCAGTTACTATCATGATGCTTTCGTCCGGAAACTCGAAGTTCATTGATTGGTAGTCATCTACAGCTTGATGAGCTAAGTGGTCTGCCAATACACTCCCTTTGATGGCTTTCTGGGTGGTGTACTGAATGTCGTATTCCGTCAAGATCATCTGCCATCTTGCAATTCTCCCAGACAGAGCAGGCTTTTCGAATATGTATTTTATCGGATCCATCTTTGAGATCAATAAGGTAGTGTGAGTCAGCATATACTGTCTCAGCCGGCGAGCAGCCCATACCAAAGCGCAGCAAGTTTTCTCAAGCAGTGAGTATCGGGTCTCACAGTCGGTAAACTTTTTGCTAAGGTAATAAATGGCATGCTCTTTTCGGCCAGACTCGTCATGCTGCCCCAGCACACACCCCATTGAGTTGTCGAGCACTGTTAGGTATAACATCAGAGGTCTCCCTTCAACCGGTGGCGTAAGGATAGGTGGTTCTTGGAGATACTCTTTGATTTTGTCGAAAGCAGCCTGACATTCATCGTTCCAACGTACTACCTGATCTTTCTTCAGCAGCTTGAAGATTGGCTCACAGGTAGCAGTCAAATGAGATATGAATCGAGCGATGTAATTCAGGCGTCCTAAAAAGCCTCTGACTTCCTTCTCTGTCTTAGGAACCGGCATCTCTTGAATGGCTTTGACCTTAGCAGGGTCCACTTGAATACCTTTATCACTGACCACGAAGCCTAGCAATTTCCCAGATCTTACCCCGAAGGTGCACTTGTTCGGGTTCAATCTTAGCTTGTACAGCTTCAGCCGGTCGAACAACTTCTGCAGATGATCTAGATGCTCTTCTTCAGTTTGGGACCTAGCGATCATGTCGTCCACATACACTTCGATCTCATGATGGATCATATCATGAAATAAGGCAACCATGGCACGCTGGTAGGTTGCCCCAGCATTCTTTAATCCGAACGGCATGACCTTGTAACAGAAGGTGCCCCACTGAGTAACAAACGTAGTCTTCTCCATGTCTTCAGGTGCCATCTTGATCTGATTGTAGCCTGAAAAACCATCCATGAAAGAGAATACTTTGTGCTGAGCTGTATTATCCACAAGGACATCAATGTGAGGTAAGGGGAAGTCATCCTTGGGGCTGGCCCTGTTCAGATCCCTGTAATCGACACACATTCTGACCTTGCCGTCCTTTTTAGGTACCGGCACCACATTAGCAACCCACTGAGGGTAAGAAGTCACTGCAAGGAACCCGGCATCGAACTGTTTCATGACCTCGGCTTTAATCTTTTCGGACATCTCTGGACGCATCCGACGGACCTTTTGTTTAACTGGAGGGCAGTCTTCCCTAGTCGGCAAATGATGGACAACAATATCGGTATCCAATCCTGGCATGTCTTCATAGGACCAGGCAAAGATCTCCATATAGTCATGTAACATCTTGGTTAACCGTTGCTTCACGCTGAGCTCTAGGTTGGCACCAATCTTTACCTCTTTTCTGTCTGCCCCAGTACCCAGGTTTATGGTTTCCACTGGCTCTTCATGGGGTTGAATTGCCCTCTCTTCCTGAAGTAACAGTCTTGCAAGCTCGCCAGGCACTTCGCAATCATCTTCACCTTCGTCTTCGGCTAAGTTGATCGGATTTTCGAAGTCATAATTGGCATTAGCAGAGCTGTTGTCAGTGAGATCCAGAGTGGATTGGAACCTGTATGAGTGAGTGTGTGTGTAAATACAGCTGTTTTTGAAAATTATGTAAAGGAAATGAAAGATAAAAAAAGGAACACAATATTTGCAATGCGAAAATAGTCCAAGATTTTCATTCATGATGTATAAAATGACAGTTCATATGCCCTCACAAATAGAACTACGGTGCCTCGGGTAAGACACCGGGCCAAAGAGTTTATCATTGTTTATTACAAAATGAAACAAAGAAATTTATTACTTAGTAACCAAAGAAACATGGAGGTTGTCCTTTGCGCTCCAATTGTTAAGTCCTCCGTCAGTTGCTGGGTAGATCCAGCTATCGAACTCAGCTTCATCAACTTCCTCTTCATCAACAATAGCATTAACTCCATGAGCAGGCAGGGGAGCTGTTACCACATTAGGCTTGTCAGATGCTTCAAACTGTACCTCCTTAGCATCAATGAGGTCCTGCAGCTTATTCCTTAGTGCCCAACAGTCATCAGTGGCATGCCCCGGGCTATCTGAATGGTAAGCACAACGGGCATTCGGGTTGTACTTAGGAGAGGTAGTGTTTGGGAACTTCGGTGCCTCCTTGACAGATACCAAATTGGTTGCGAGCAGCTGTGGCAGAATCTGCGATAGGGTCATGCTTAACCGGGTAAACTCTCTCCGGGGTCTATCAACCCTTTGAGGATTGTTTGGCCGGGGAGCGGCAGCAGGCGTAGCAATCATGACCGCACTGACAGATTGGCGGCGATCAGGTCTTTCTGATTTCCTGGAGCCATACACGGCACTAGACTCCTTCTTAAATGGCTTCTTTTCTGAACTAGATGACGATGCAGCCTTTGCAATCTTCCCCGATTTCAGCCCAGCTTCGATTCTCTCTCCAGTTAAGATTAAGTCAGTGAAACCAGCAGAAGAATTCCCAATGAGATGGTTAAAGAATGGCCCAGATAGGGTCCCCAAGAACATATCCACTAACTCTCGATCAGTCAAAGGTGGCTGCACCCTGCCAGCCAGATCTCTCCACTTCTGCGCGTACTCTTTAAAACCTTCGCTTACGCCCAACGACATACCCTGGAGTTGGGTACGCGTGGGGGCAAGGTCGGCATTATACTGATACTGCTTGTAGAAAGCAGTGGCCAGCTCCTCCCAGTTACGAACTTTGGTCCCATCCAGCTGATAGAACCATTCGAGATGAGTCCCTGAAAGACTCTCCTGGAAGAAGTGGATCCACAGATTCTTGTCCGCAGAGTACGGCTGAATCTTTCGCACATAGGACCTCAAATGCAGCTTGGGACAGGATGCCCCGTCATACTTGGAGAAGGTGGGAGCTTTGAATTTATGTGGAATAATTATACCAGTCGACAAACCCAGATCTCCGAAATCCAGCCCAGGTGTCTGTTGCACCTCCATAGCCTTCAACCTGTCCTCCAGTTGTTTGTACTTGTTGTCTTCAGGAGGGTACTGCTCTTCATCAAAATCCGTCTCGTTGTCGGAGACCACCGGACTAGGAACCCTTGCTTCTGCCTGAGAAGGACTCCTGCCAACAGAAGAAGCAACCTCTTCATTGTGTAGAGTATTACCCAACCTTCGGCCCGTGTTGAACAGAACAGTTCTTCTCTTCTTCTTCTTTTTTAGGAGCATGGCCTTCAGCTCATCTTGGCCTTTAGCTAGACCCAGGATTAACTCTTGAAACTGCGCATTCTGCGCCTGGAGAGCCTTGATTGAAGTCTCAGTTGATTCAGATCCGGAATTCATGATGCTGAAATAAACAGCGAAGAACTGTAAGCAACCTGAAAAAGGGAAAAACCTGCTATGCACATGATGTATGAAATGCGTATGCAATGCATTCAAGGGTTCGAAAGTTCAAATTTGTTGTAGACAAGAAAAGAACACACGTTATTATTAATGAAATCACTGTTTAATACATCAAGGCCTCATGGGCAAAAAGAAATACAAAAGTCAAGTCAATCCCAGAATACACTGCGCATCCTCTTCGGAGCTATGTAGGTGTTGAGATTCCTCTCCTCATGCAACAGACGGGTGAGCTCCAAGACTTTCTTTTCACTGGCATGCAGACTAGTCTCAAGAGAATTCCTTTCCTCCTTAAGCTGGATCCAGCTCTTCTGCATCTCTTCCCAGGATGTGGGCATATCAGGATGCTGAATAACATGAGACACTTCCCCTTCCAAGACAGGCTCTTTGATTACTGGAAGCATGTGAGGATAAGGCATGACTAGCTTCTGAGAACGGGCCCGTACCCACTTGAGATAGGGTTCCAAAGGGATGGAATTCCTGTGCCCCAGTGTCTTGCTGTCTATCCTACTAGGCATCCTCCAGGCTCTGATAAATCTCTGACGAAGTCCTTGAGCATCACTGTCGAAGTCAAAAACTATGTCGGGAATTAACATGTCATGAGGACCATCCCTCCGAGCATAACCAAACTGTCTCCAAGCCAGGCATGGGTTATAAGTAATACCTCCTCTGATTCCAAGTAAAGGAACATTAGGGTACTCCCCACAACGATCAATGATAGTGACATCTCCTCTGGATCTAGGACACCAATGTATATCTGCATGTGTAAGCGTCATCAACCGTTGTGACCATTTCAAACCCCGCTCATTCTTCAGGACTGATTGTGGAAGGTGCGAAATAAACCACCTTCCCAGGAGAGGAGTGCAACACATAAGGACACCTCTTTTTCTCATGGTTCGAGTGTAACATGAGTGAAGGATGTCCCCCAGCAACGTAGGTATAGGATTCCTGGACATAAAGATCTGAACGGCACTAATATCAATGAGCTGATCTGGATTAGGGAACAGCACCAAACCATAAACAAGGAGGGCTACCACTTCTTCAAAAGCTTGCAAGTCAAGGGAGTTCCAACATTCAAGGGCTTTTTCAAACAGAAACTTGGCTAAGAACCCTTTGATACCACTTCTGATTTCCCAATGTCCCTTGAGGTCAGATGACTGTAGGTGCAAGGCTTTAGCAATCTCTTCAAGCTTAGGTTCCCTTTCTGTGCCGTTGAAAGGCAGCTGATCAAGGATAGGGATCTTCAGGAGCCGGGAGAACTCCTCCAATGTAGGTACCAACTGATAGTCCAAGAAGGTAAAACAGTGATGCAGAGGGTCAAAGAACTGGAACAGGACCTTTATCATATCTTCCTCAATGTTGGTGTTGACCAAGCTGATGAGGCTTCCATGCCTGTCACTGAATGAAGAGTTCTCGGGAATCCTGGATATAAGCTCCTTAAGCTGAGGAGGGATCCTTACAAGATTGACCTGGATTGTCTTTCTACGAGCAGTTTCCATGTCCTACAAAACAAGAACAAAGATGAAAATTCGAACCCCTGAAATGGTTAGTCAATGCATATGATGCTGGATGATGTCATGATGCTATGATTAAACACACCACAGATATTTAAAAAGACAAACATGTAGGGCAAGCAAGGCACACAAGACAAGCCCTTAAGGTTTAAGGCCAGCATGGGGTCGGGGTATTACCCTCTTGAGTTGGTGGGTTCATACCTGTCCTAATCAAAGTAACCGGGTTCTAAGGTTCCCAATATCACGGGATTGCTTTCATTGTTCATCGTTTCGATTTAGCCACTGAACTGGCGACCGAAATATTCCAGGAAAGCAACCCTCAATTGAGCGTAGTATCGAGTATCCACCAACCTCGGACTGCACCAAAGTCAGTGATCTCACTACCCTAAAGAGGCCAAGATAGTTCAATTAAGGTTCCTAAGGTCTGTTGATGCTTCACGACACCACGCGGAGGCCCCGTACTCTCCTTGACTGAACTCAAGGGTTACCGGTACACACCAAAGTGCCACATCAACGTAGCAGACTGTTTCAACCGTGTCGGTATACCCCGCACAGTTCCCTCACAGCCTTGTTGCTACTTTCTAAGAAAGGTATCCCCCAGATCCGGGTGTAGGATCTATAGAACTCCCAAGCAACCCACAATTTAAAGCACACAAGGAAAACAATTGAAAACATAGTTATAAGCTAGCCCTAAGGTACACCCCACTTTAAGTTTAATTCCCCAGCAGAGTCGCCAGTTCTGTGATCGGTGGATCTGGAACTGACTGTTTAACGCTGGTTCGCGAAATGTCGCGGAAGCAAGAGTCGCCACCGTCTTTTATTTTCTCCAAATGGAAAGGACAAAAGCACAGAAAAATTCCTTAAAGAGATTGCTCTCGGTTCGGGAGGTAGATTATAGAAAGGGAAGGTGTTAGCACCCTTTCTATCCATGGTTATCCACGGGCTCTTAGATACTTGCTCATTTGTGTTTTCAAATTGTTTTGCGTGCTTTTCAATGTGGGTTTAAAAGTTTCTTTTGAAAAATTTCAGATCAACTCATACGTCAGAGTGTTTGAAAAGTTTGTTTGAAAGCTTTTGAAAATGTGTTGGTGAAAAGATTTTTGAGTTTGTTTTGAGATTAGAGCAAGTATCCTTGAGAACCTACCTACCCTAAGGAATTCGTCTGTGTAAATGTCCTTTAAAGTAGTGCCATCCCACCATTGAGAGGTAGGTAGCACCACCGTTGGAGGTGTTCGGGTCAATTCGAGTTTGTAGGGACATGGTGATCACCAGAGCAATGGGAAGACACCTTAGAAGCTACCCTCATGCCAGGTTCCCGGATCATGAGGACTTACTAAGACATCCTCTACTCGACGACCACCTTTCGAAAGGCAACAGTGAGGCGTACCCTAGGGGTGGTGTGTGCGATTCGTGTGTCATGTTTCAGTCATTTGTCTTGTCATGTTTGTCGTGTTCTACGCTTGATTTTAATTTGACATTCATTCTTTCATGCTTGGTTAACAGTTGAATATTTTGCGAGGAAATAAATCTAAACTATTACAAATGGCGCGGGTCCACATCGCCAAAATTAAACCGGACCCGATTTAGCGGAAAAAATAAATAATGCGAAGAAATAAAGTGCGAAAAGTAAATTACATGGCTTTGGGGCAATTACATAATTATAATAAGCGATAATAAAATAAAAGCGCAATTAAGTGATTAATGACGGGCGTTGGACCCTTTTTGCAAATAATTAAAATTAATAAGGAAAAAAAAAAACTAAAATTAAATGAGAATGATATTTTGTGATTTTTTAGATTTAATGAAGAAAGGAAATTAATTGAGATTAAATTAGACGGCAAACCCTAATTCTAATATTTTTTTAAGTATTAAGAAAGAATTAAAATAAGATCTAAATTAACCTAAAATTTATGTACAATTTAAATAAGAAAATAAATAAATAAATAAATATAATTATTATTCTAAAAAAAAGGGAAAAAATATTAAAAGGAATAAAAATAGCAATTAACCTAATTCTACATTTTTGGATTTTTATTAAAAAAGAAATTAATATTAAAACCTAATTAAACTAAGTAATATACATTTTAATTTATTTATGAAAATAATTAGTATATAAATATTTATGTTCTTTTTTTGTATTTTTGATTTTTATGTTTTTTTATATTTTTACAGAAAAAATAAGTTAATTTATTAAAACAATACAAATAAATAAATAATACAATAATTTAAATAAAAAAAAGAAAAGAAGAGTGAACCAGGGTGGGGTGCTGCCCCAAATAAGGAGGTATCAATTGGAGAGGCCTGGCCCAATAAGAATTGCAACGTGCTGACTTTCTTGGATCACATGCCAGCGCTTTGACCTTGTGCACGGTGTTCTTTGAATCTTAGCCTTTAATCTGATCATGTGGGACGCGTGGCTAATGAATGAGAGTGGAATATGGTGGTCTTTCATGTTAACGCTGCATAGAATGACATGTTGAAAAATAATATTGCAAAGATGCAAGACCTGGGACTTGAACCCAGGTCTTTGAGGCCATATACACAACGCGTTACCACTGAGCCATCGTGTTTACAATTAACATATAATATCAATTAAATATCAAAAGGTAAAATCAATGCGTAACGGACTAAGCGCGCGTGAATTCAAAAAGGGCCTATCACGTGGTGACAACGAGGTTGTCTTCTTCCCCACCCTGTAAAACAAAAAGAATAGGCGACGGTTTTTGTAGCATGGCCTTAGGGATGATTCGAGAAAATAGCGAATAGGGATGTATGACATATAAATTCATCGCGAGTATGCATTCATCATTGTCTTGGTGCGTTGAATCCAACCATGGTGTTCAGAAGTCCCAATTTTTCTTCTACACAAAACCCCTATTTCGAGCTCCTGAAAACCCTAATTTTTGGCAATGGCATAATCATATAAGGTTAACAAAAACGCAATTAAACATACTGGTTAGCATAGAAACATCATGACAAACAATAATCTGTAAAGAAAAATGCATGAGGAGGCTTAAATCGTGCTATGCAATTTCAACATGTTCTTGATACGGTTTGGGTTCCAGGTACCAGTTCAAGGCGTGTGAGTTGTTGTTTTTGATTGAGAAAGATCCAGGAAGGTCTCAGGATGCTATTGAAACAAAAATCCAAGCTTGAATCGCCTTAGAACCTTGAATTCAGTATTGAGTTTCTTGTCAAAAATTTCAATATGCCCAAGTGTGTTATGCGCAGCTTTTTCAGTCTCTCACATTAGGGTTGTGTTGTAGTACTTGTATGGAATGATTTTAGGTCAAAAGATTGAACAAAATCTCAAGCATTCATGGTTTTGCATATTTGATTTTTATGAAATCTTTTTGAATCTTTTTCTATGGCTTTTGTACCAATTTGCATCCAATCACCCCAAATCTTTCCTCATTTGCCTTCACACGAAATATTGAGCCTATAATGTGTATAAAAAGATTTTTTAGATTAGGTTTGATATTTTTCATATATTAAAATCATTTAAATGAATATAAATTAATATTAATTCAAATAAATAATTAAAAAATATGAGAATACTTCCCTTTGGGCCTAGTGGTCGTGCATAGGCTTGGCATGAAGAAATTTGGAAGGAAAATAGGCCCATTTGCATTTTTAGGCCTTTTGCATCAATGTTGACTTTCAAAAATTTCCAAAAATTTCCCAACTTCCACAAGGCATAACTTGGTCAATTTTTAAGCTTTTAACATGTTCTTGGACATTTTGGAGAGGTCTTTGAGTCCTTTAACCAATGCCTTTGGTCCCATGTCATTTTGATTTACCAATCTCAAGTTATGGCCTTTGACTTAAAGTCACTTTTTGTTGACTTTTGAAAATGACCTATAATGTTGAAATTGATAACTTTTTGTGAGAGCATTTCTTGGACTTGGAACATGAAGATGAATTGTAGGAAATGTCTTTCTCTTCAAAATGAGCTTTGGATGGAATTTTTCTGATAATCCATGTGAAAGTTATGCCCTGGTCAATTTCAGTTGACTTTTTCAGCTGTCCAAATATAGCAACTTTTGCATCTTTGATGATTTCTGAGCCAAATTTTGAGAATCATGATCAAGCATTGATCAAATGATGTTTGTGGCTTCAAAATGATATGTTGACCAGAAATTTGAACTTTTGACTGTCAAATGACCATTTTGCCCCTACAGTTGACTGTAGTGCAATCTAGGGTTTTGACTGTGCAATTTTGAGCTGAATGCCTTGAAACTTGATATGAAGATACTTGACCATCTTTTTAAGCATGTGAGACTTGATTGGGCCTTTGAAAAGTTCATTTGCTTGACCAGAACTCAAACCCTAGTTTTGACTGTCTAGGAGACAGTTGAGCTGCACAACCCTTGGGGGGAATTTTGTGACTTTGACTTTGGCAATTCTTGATGAATATGGGAGGGCAAATTTTGGGGTACAACACCTCCCTTTCGGGTTTTCAGTCCACCGGGATACCCATTTTTGCCCAAGCTGCCTTTTCAGGTTTTCGACTTGCCGGGTGTACAGATTTTTTTTCATTTCATCCCTTATTTTTGCCCGAACCCTTTTGGTTCGCCGGGAAGCCCTTACTTTTGCCTAGGTGTGTCAACCTAGCGGGTCTTTTGTTCATGCGTAGTATCTTTTTACTATGTCTGCATTGGCGGGGTGAGGAAGGTCGTCACCATCCATGGTGGTTAGAATCATGGCTCCTCCTGAGAAGATATGTTTAACCACAAATGGCCCTTCGTATGTGGGGGTCCATTTGCCCCTGGGATCACTTTGAGGAAGAATGATGCGCTTGATTACCAGGTCCCCAACTTGATACTCTTGTGGTCTGACTTTCTTGTTAAATGCCCTGATCATCCGTTTTTGATACGTTTGACCATGACAAATAGCAGTGAGTCTCTTTTCGTCAATTAGGTTTAACTGATCAAGTCGAGTCTGGATCCAGTCGTCTTCGCTCAAGCCTGCATCCTTCATTATCCGGAGAGAGGGTATCTGGACTTCAATTGGAAAGACTGCCTCCATGCCATAGACCAAGGAAAAGGGAGTTGCCCCGGTTGACGTTCTTGTTGAGGTACGGTACCCATGAAGAGCAAACGGTAACATCTCGTGCCAATATTTATAGGTCACTGTCATCTTCTGCACAATCTTTTTGATATTCTTATTAGCTGCTTCTACAGCCCCATTCATCTTCGGCCGATAAGGAGAAGAGTTGTGGTGTTGTATCTTGAATTGCTCGCAGAGCTCAGTGATCATCTTGTTATTAAGATTGATACCATTGTCCGTAATGATCCTCTCAGGGACACCGTAGCGACAGATCAGGTTATGTCGAATGAATCGTGCCACGACGTTCTTGGTTACGGTAGCGTAGGAAGCTGCTTCAACCCACTTTGTAAAGTAATCGATCGCCACCAGGATGAAGCGATGCCCGTTGGATGCTGTAGGTTTGATCTCGCCGATCATATCAATGCCCCACATTGCAAAAGGCCAAGGTGCAGTCAAGACGTTCAGAGGGACTGGAGGAACGTGCACCTTATCAGCATAGATCTGGCACTTATGACATGTCCGAGAATGTTGGTAACAGTCGGCTTCCATTGTGGACCAGAAATATCCTGCCCGAAGGATTTTCTTTGCCATGGTGTGTCCACTGGAATGCGTTCCGAAGGTACCTTCATGCAGCTCTGCCATGATTCTTGCTGCTTCAGTCTTATCCACACAATGCAGTAAAGTTGAATCATGGTTTTGCTTGTAGAGAATGCCGTTGCTGAGGAAGAACTTTTCCGCGAACCTTCTCAGAAACTTTTTGTCGTTAACGGATGCACCCTCGGGGTATTCTTGAGTTTCCAGGTACCTCTTCACCTCATGATACCAAGGTTTTTCAGTTACCACCTCAGCCTCAAGATCACAGCAATATGCAGGTTCGTCCAATTTCCAAATAATGATCCGGGGAGCTTCGTTATCCCATTTGACTTTGAACATAGAAGACATCGTAGCCAGCGCGTCCGCCAACTGATTCTCCTCTCTTGGGAAGTGTTCAAAAGTTATCTCCATGAAATGGGGGATCAACGTCAACACACACTCTTTGTAAGGAATAAGGTTTGGGTGTTTCGTATCCCAATCGCCTTTGATCTGATTGATCACGAGAGCGGAATCTCCGAAGACACTCAGAAACTTGATCCTTAAGTCAATTGCAGCTTGAAGACCCATGATGCATGCCTCATACTCCGCCATGTTGTTGGTGCAGTTGAAACATAGTCGGGCGGTAAGTGGAGTATGCATGCCTTTTGGGGATATGATCACAACACCGATACCGTTACCCAAAGCGTTGGAGGCTCCGAGAAAGTGCATAGACCATCGGGATCCTTCCTCAGGTCCTTCATCCGGTCCAAGTACTTCACAATCAGTCACTACCATGATGTTCTCGTCAGGAAATTCAAAGTTCATTGACTGGTAGTCGTCCACTGCCTGGTGTGCCAAATGGTCTGCCAATACACTTCCTTTGATTGCTTTCTGAGTCGTGTACTGGATGTCGTATTTTGTCAAGATCATCTGCCATCTTGCTATTCTTCCGGACAAGGCGGGCTTTTCGAATATGTACTTGATTGGATCCATTTTTGAAATTAACAGAGTAGTGTGAGTCAACATATACTGTCTCAGCCGGCGAGCAGCCCATACCAAAGCGCAGCAAGTTTTCTCAAGCAGTGAGTATCGGGTCTCACAGTCGGTAAACTTTTTGCTAAGGTAATAAATGGCATGCTCTTTTCGGCCAGACTCGTCATGCTTCCCCAGCACACACCCCATTGAGTTGTCAAGTACCGTCAAGTATAGTATTAGAGGTCTCCCTTCAACTGGTGGCATAAGAATGGGTGGCTCTTGGAGATACTCTTTGATTATGTCGAAAGCGGCCTGACATTCATCATTCTAACGTACTACCTGATCTTTCTTCAGCAGCTTGAAGATTGGTTCACAGGTAGCAGTTAGGTGCGAGATGAATCGGGCAATGTAGTTCAGTCGTCCTAGAAAGCCTTTGACTTCTTTCTCTATCTTGGGAACTGGCATCTCTTGTATGGCTTTAACCTTGGCAGGGTCCACTTGAATACCTTTGTCGCTCACGACGAAGCCTAGCAACTTTCCAGATCTTACCCCAAAGGTGCATTTGTTTGGGTTCAACCTCAGCTTATACAACTTCAGACGGTCAAATAGTTTCTGCAGATGGTCAAGGTGTTCCTCCTCAGTTTGAGACCTTGCAATTATATCATCGACGTATACTTCAATCTCATGGTGGATCATGTCATGAAATAAAGCAACCATGGCACGTTGGTAGGTTGCCCCAACATTTTTCAACCCAAAAGGCATGAACTTGTAGCAGAAGGTGCCCCATTGAGTAACAAAGGTAGTCTTTTCCATATCTTCAGGAGCCATTTTGATCTGATTATAACCTGAAAATCCGTTCATGAAGGAGAACACCTTGTGCTGAGCAGTATTGTCAACCAGAACGTCGATGTGAGGCAGGGGGAAATCATCCTTGGGGCTTGCCCTGTTCAAATCCCTGTAGTCAACACACATGCGGACCTTACCATCCTTCTTCGGCACTGGAACCACGTTGGCAACCCACTGAGGGTAAGAAGTCACTGCTAGAAACCCGACATCAAATTGTTTCATAACCTCAGCTTTGATTTTCTCGGACATCTCTGGACGCATACGGCGGACCTTTTGTTTAACCGGAGGGCATTCTTCCTTGGTAGGTAGGTGATGAACCACAATGTCAGTGTCCAACCCGGGCATGTCTTCGTAGGACCAAGCAAAGATTTCCACATGATCATGCAACATCCGAATCAACCGTTGTTTCACCCTGAACTCTAGATTGGCACCGATCTTGACTTCCTTTCTGTCTGTCCCAGTACCCAGATTTACCGTTTCCACTGGCTCTTCATGTGGCTGAATGGCCCTCTCTTCCTGGAGTAACAGTCTTGCAAGCTCTCCAGGCACTTCACAATCATCTTCACCTTCGTCTTCGGCTAAGTTGATCGGATTTTCGAAGTCATAACTGGCAGTAGCAGAGTCGTTCCCAGTGAGATCCATAGTGGATTGAAACCTGTATAGGTGAGTGTGTGTAAATATAGCTGTTTTGCAATATATAAAGAAAGAAAGGGAGCACAAGATTGGAAATGCGAAAAACGTCCAATGTTTTTATTCATGATATATGGAAATGACAAGTAATAAGCCCTCACAAATGAAGCCACGGTGCCCCGGGTAAGACACCGGGCCATAAAGTTTCAAATTATTGTTCGTTACAAATTTAAAAACAAAGGAGTTCATTACTGAGTAACAAAAGTAACAAGTATGTAGTCTTTGGCAGTCCAATTGTTCAGTCCACCGTCGGTCGTTGGGTAGATCCAGCTATCAAATTCAGATTCCTCCGCATCGCCTTCAATAGAATTCACTCCTGGGTTGGTGATGAGTACAGGAGGTCTTCCAATCCTTGCTTTACGTACAGCCCTCTGAGACTCTGCAGTGAAACCCAGCCCAAACTTGTCAGTCTTCGGAGTAAAATCAGGAAGTCGGCCCCAGTTTGCACACTCACCCTTCTCAACCACAGCCTGGGCATCCTTCAAGGAAGCCATCTTCAAAGGAGACTCTTCTTCAGTTATAGTTTCGGCTGACGCCAATGTTGGAGGCACCTCTTTAAAGTGTTGAAAGGGGGTCTCAATGAACTCCCCGTCCATCTCTATATACCGGAATGAGTTAAGATGGCTAACCATATATTCCTCCTCCCCTTGCACTGTAACAATTTTCCCTCTGACTGGGTACTTGAGCTTTTGATGTAGAATGGAGGTCACAGCTCCAGCCTTGTGGATCCAAGGACGACCCAGTAAACAAGAATAGGATGGTCGGATGTCCATCACATAGAACGTTGAATCAAAGACTTGAGAACCAACCCGTATCGGAATGTCCACTTCACCATGTACCATCCTCTTCGACCCGTCAAAGGCTCGGACAACAATGTTACTAGGCTTCAACTCCAAACCCTCACAATCCAACCTGTCTAAGGCCTTTTTGGGCAATACGTTCAGTGAAGAACCGATGTCTACCAACACGTGGGAAAGAGTAGTGCCCCTGCATTCAATGGAGACATGCAGGGCATCATTGTGGTTCTTTCCCTTGGCGGTCAGATCAGCGTCAGAGAAACCCAGACCATTATCAGCGGTTAAGTTGGCCACACAATCAGTAAATTGATCAGTAGACGTTTCTTGTGGCACATGGGCCATCTTCAGGAAGGAAATCAGGGCCTTGGCATGGGCCTCTGAACACAACAACAGTGATAGCATAGAGATCTTAGAGGGGGTGTGCCCCAGCTGTTCAACGACGTTGAAATCACTCTTCTTGATAATCTTAAGGATTTCTTCCATCTCTTGCTGGGAAGCTTCAACATTAACAGTCTTCGGTGCCTCCATCTGGGCAGGCACATCAGTAGCCATCCCCTTGCCTCGAGTGTCAGATGACTCGGCAACAGGGGTAGAAACTTGATCAGGAGGGGAACCAAGCACACTGGCAGGTGTGATAATAAGAGGCCTCTGAGTAGCAGGAGGTGCAATATCAAGCGAGAAGAGCCTGCCACTGCGGGTTACTTTAGCAGGACCGGTGATGTTACTGATGCCAGTACTAGCATTGAACTCTTGTTTTATTCCGAGCACATAAACATCTGCCCCATAGTGCCACGGGACGGCCTTGTCAGATTTATAGGGGAGGGGCCCCGGAACAGTAATGATGATAGGTGCAACAGACATGATTTTGACGGGCTTCCTCGGGGGAGCCTTGGTAGGATTGTTGAAAATGGTGACAACAAACACTTCTTCAATAGGAATAACAGCAATCTTCTTGAACAAGATCTCTTTGCTATCCATCAGGTTTTGGACGCCTGACTTCAGCAACGGACAACCAGTAGGTGAAACAACACATAGAAGGCAACCTTTGCTACAACCCGGAAATAAACCGGCTAGCAACAGGTTCCTCTTGACGGTCAACAATGGAGTAACAATCTCATCCACAGAGACTACATACAGGTCTTCCTCAATAGCATTTACTCCATGCTGGGGCATAGGAGCAGTCACAATGTTGGGCCTTTCGGGCGCCTCAAACTGTATTTCCTTAGCATCGATAAGGTCTTGAACCTTATTCCTCAGGGCCCAACAATCATCAGTAGAATGCCCCGAGCTATCAGAGTGATAAGCACAGCGGGCGTTGGGATTGTACTTCGGAGAGGTTGTGTTTACCACCTTCGGAGCTTCTCTGACAGTTACCAAGTTGGTTGATAGCAGTTGCGGCAAGATCTGAGACAAGGTCATACTAAGCCGAGTGTATTCTCTTCTGGGTCTCTCACCCCTTGGTTGGTTAGGTTGCCGAGGAGCGGCAGCAGGCTTTGAAATCACCACCGCGTTGACAGCTTGGCGGCGTTCCGATTTATTTTGTCTTCTGGGACCATACACAACACTGGCTTCCTTCTTGAAAGGCTTCTTTTCAGAACTTGAGGATGCACCTTTCTGTATCTTCCCCGATTTCATACCAGCTTCTATCCTCTCACCAGTCAGAATGAGGTCTGTAAACCCTGCAGAAGAATTGCCAATCAGGTGGTTGAAGAACGGCCCAGACAGGGTCCCCAAGAACATATCCACGAGTTCACGGTCGGTCAACGGTGGCTGCACCCTGCCAGCCAGGTCCCTCCACTTTTGCGCGTACTCTTTAAAACCTTCTCCCGATCCTAGCGACATACCCTGGAGTTGGGTACGTGTAGGAGCGAGGTCGGCATTATACTGATACTGCTTATAAAAAGCAGTAGCCAAGTCCTCCCAGTTTCGAATACTGGCTCCATCCAGCTGATAGAACCACTCGAGTTGAGCCCCTGAAAGAATATCCTGGAAGAAATGGATCCATAAGTTCTTGTCTGCCGTGTACGGTTGGATCTTCCGCACATAAGATCTGAGATGTAGCTTAGGGCAGGAAGCCCCGTCATACTTCGCAAAAGATGGTGCCTTGAACTTGTGTGGGATTACCACCCCAAAAGATAAACCCAGATCTCCAAAATCCAACCCAGGCACCTATTGAATTTCCATGGCACTCAGACGATCCTCTAACTGCTTGTACCTGTCTTCAGCGGGAGGGTACTGCTCATCATTGAAATCCGTCTCGTTGTCAGAGACCACAGGACTAGGAACCCTTCCCCCTTGGGGACTGCCTTTGCCTACAGAAGAAGCAGCTTGATCGGCCTCATTTTGCAGTGTATTGCCAAACCTCCGTCCAGTGTTGAATAGTACAGTTCTCTTCTTCTTCTTCTTTACCAGCAGAGCCTTCAATTCCTCTTGACCTTGGGCTAAACTCATGATCAACTCTTGGAACTGGGCGTTCTGGGCCTGGAGGGCCTTGATGGATTGCTTAGTAGATGATTCAGGATTCATGATGACTGCTGAAATAAACAGCGAAGAAGATTAAGCAACCTGTAGGAAAAGGGTACCTGTGATGCACATGATGAATGAAATGCATATGAATTATGTTTTCAAAGACAATCGGGAATCAACTTTGTAGACAAAAGGAACACACTTTATTAGATTTAAACTTTGGAATTTAAATTGTTCAAGAAAATTGCCCTTAGGCGTTACAAGAGTGAAAATACTGAAAAGGAAATAAAGCTGTAAAAGAAATATCCAAGGCCCATCAATGCTCCCATGGTCTCCTCTTCTCAATACGGATGTAGTCATTCAGGACCCGCTCGTTCTCCAACTGCTTTGTTAGCTTCTGGATTTTCTGTTCTTGTTCATTGAACTTTTCCCGATAAGAATCCCGTTCTTCCTGTAGTTGCGCCCAAGACCTCTTTAGTGTATCAACATCAGTAGGTATCTCAGGAGGGAGAATAGTTGGAGGAACCCCATCTCTATCAGGAAATTCAAGAATGATGGGTCTGACAGCTTCGTATAGCATACCTAACTTCTGAGCACGGATGCGGACCCATCTGTAGTAGGATTCCATAGGTAGAGAAGTCTTCGGTCCCAACTCATGTGGGTCAGCTTTGTGAATTCTGTCCCAAGCCTTGATGAATCTACGACGCAGCTCGTCACTATCTACCTGAAACTCAAAACTGATGTGAGGCACCAACATCTCATGAGGCCCTGCTCTTCTGGCTCTTCCAAACTGACGGAGAGCTAGACATGGATTATAAGAGATTCCTCCTTGGGTACCAATCAAAGGAACATTAGGATATTCTCCGCAACGATCAATAACAGCTACCTCATCCAAACCTTTGAGAGTCCAAATGATTTCATTATCAGTGAGAGACATTAACCTATGAGCCCAGCCTCTTCCTTCTTTGTTCTTCAGCACGAACTTAGGGAGGTGAGAAATAAACCACCTCGCTAACAAAGGAGTACAACACCACAGAGTTCCTTGTCTTCGGGCAGTACGAGCATAGAGTTGTTGCAGGATATCACCCAAGAGAGTGGGCACAGGGTTCTGAGACATGAAGATCCTTATGGCATTGACATTAATGAAGTTATCAGGATTAGGAAACAAAACTAGACCATAGATTAAGAGAGCCAGAATGTCTTCATACGCCCTGAAGTCTAAGTCATTCCAGAAACTGTTAGCTTTACCAATCAGAAACTTGGCCAAGAAGCCCTTAACTCTGCTTTTAGTCACCCAGTTGTCCATTACCTCCTTGTTGGTCAAGGGAAGGGCTGCAGCAATCTCCTCAAGCCTAAGAGTCTTTTCCCAACCAGTGAAGGGAGTCTGATCCAAGATAGGGATACCAAGCAAATTAGAGAATTCTTCCAGGGTAGGGACCAGCTGGAAGTCTTGAAAGGTGAAGCAATTATACAAGGGATCATAAAACTGGGTCAAGACACTCATCAATTGTTGGTCCCACATTGAAGTGACTAAACCGAGAAGAGAACCATGCCTCTAGATGAAGGAAGTAGTGTTTGGAATTCTGCTAACCAATTCTTCAAGCAACTCAGGTGGGTGTACAAAATTAAGCCGAATAGTGTTCCTTCGCACAGGCATCATGATGTCCTACAAAACAGAGCAAAGATGAAACCCTCTTGTCTTTGAAATGGGTCAGTCCTTATGCAGGATGCATGCAATGTCTATGATGGTATGATGTCATGATAAAGCACACCACTAGTATTCACAAAGGCAAACATGATAAGGCACACAAGTCACACAAGATAACCCTTAGAGTTTAGGCCAGCATGAAGTTCAGGTACTACCCTCTTTCAGTTTGTTGGTTAAGACCTGTCCTATCAAAAGTAACCGGGTTCTAGAGGATCCCAATATCACTGACTACCCTCAATCGGTCATAACTCCAGCGTCGCAATCTTTTCTTGCAGCCAGAACCATCGCGAGAGTTTAGCCTCAATGGGTGTAGCATACTGCTACTGTTCTATGGCCAAGTTGGGTCAAATTAGGGTTCTAAGGTCGGTTGGTGCTTAATGACTCCTCAGAAGACCCATATTCTCCTCGTTGCAACACAAGGGATATTGGTACAGACCAAGGTGCCACACCAACGTAGCCACTGCTTCACCCGTGTTGGTCTACGCCAGACAGGTCCCTCACAGCTTATGCTACCTAAAAGGGTATCCCCAGATCCGGGTTAGGATCTATGAGACTCCAAGACAATGCCCACAATAATAAAGCAAACAAAACATTCAATTGAAAACATAAGTATGATCTAATCCTAAGGTACCCCTCACTTTAAAGTGTCCCCAGCAGAGTCGCCAGTTCTGTGATCGGTGGAAATAGAACTGACTGTTTAAAGCTGGATCGCGTATGTCGCGGTAAGCAAGAGTCGCCACCGTCTTTTATGTTCTCCAACATGGAAAGGACAAAAGCATAACAAAATTCCTTATTGAGAATGTCTCTCGGTTCGGGAGGTAGATTTATAGAAAGGGAAGGTGTTAGCACCCTTTCTATCCATGGTTATCCATGGGCTCTTAGGTACTTGCTCTTATGTTTTCAAAAGATGTTTGCTTTTCAAATGTGTGTGGGTTTGAAAAAGTTTCATTTTGAAAGATTTCTAAGTGACTCTTGTATCTGTCCTCAAGAGTGTATGAAAAATTTGTTTTGAAAACTTTTGAAAGTGTCAGTGTGAAAAGTATTTTTGTTTTTTAGAAAGAGAGCAAGTACCCATGAGTTATCTACCTACCCTAAGGAATTAGGCTGTGTAAGAGTCCTTTAGATAGTGCTATCCCACCATTGAGAGGTAGGTAGCACCACCGTTGGAGGTGTTCGGGTCAATTCGATTAAGGGACAGTATGGTCACCGAAGCAATAGTAGGACACCTTAGAAGTAACCCTAATGTCCTAGATCCTTTTATCTGAGGCAACCGTTTCGAGGCGACTAGATCTTAGACATAAAGGGCGACCGCTAAAACACCCTATACTTGACGACCACTTTCGAGGCAACGAGTGAGGCGTACCCTAGAAGTGGCATGTGCATTGTGTGTTGTTTTCAGGTTAATATTTATCTTTGATCATGCAATTGTGAGCTACGAGTTGTTTTTAATTATCATACATTCTTTCATGCAATTTAGCAGTTAGGAGTGCGGAAAATAAAATACGGAAAGGTAAAAGCTACGCTATTACAAGGCGCGGGTCTATACATCGCCAAAAAACAAAGACCCGTTTTAATAAAGTGCGGAAAATAAAGAAAGCAATAAACCTAATTACTATTACCTTCCGGAAGCAGTTACATAATAATCCAAAATAAATAATAACGCGCGAAAGAATTAAATTGGACGTCCTTAGGGTTTTTGACCCTTTTGAGCAATTATGAGTTTTTTGTCCTTTGCTTTTAATTAAAATTAAACCTAATTATTTAATTAATTAAAGAAAGATGTTTTTTATGTTTTTTGTATTTAATGAAAATAAAGAAATTAAAAATCAAAAGAAAACCCTAGTTCTAAGTTTATTTTAATTATTAATAAAAATGTTAAAGTTAACCTAATTTAAACTAATTAACTAATTTACATTTGTATGTACAAAAAATAATAATTAATTATGATGATAATAAGAAAATGATTAAAAATGTCAAAACCTAATTCTATATAATTTTTATTTATTGAGAAAAAAGGTTAAAATTAAAACCTAAATTAAGCTAAGTTAATTATTAGTATTTATTTACAAAAAGAATAATAGTTAATGAATTTAATAAATATAAAATATATTTACAATTTTGATTTCTGATTTTATTAGGAAAAATTAATTTGTTGTGAATTAATAATAATAATTAAAACAATTAAAAGAATCAAAAGAAAAGAAAATAAAAATTACAAACCAAAGGGGGTAAGTTGGCCCATATGGAGGTTTTTGTGAGGAATTCTGGGCCATTAAGACAAAGCCATGTTTGACTTTCTGGCATCACGTGCTTGCTGGCTGACTAGGGCATAGAGTGTTCATCATTCGTTGGCCTTCAGATTGTGGATCAGGGCCACTTGGCATGTGGAGCGCTGAGGTTTATGGTGGACCATTGAACATGTGCTGCATTGGAATGTGTTAAGAAAAATATTAACAATAGTGTGGGGGACCTGGGAATCGAACCCAGGTCCCAGTACTCCTTGCCTTAGTGCCCTTGCCAACTGAACCATGGTGCGCGTTTGTAATATGAATGGATAATAAATATTATATAAAAAAACAAACGTTATGATAATAAAACAAAATAACGTACGTTGTATTCAAACCCTCCAACCACGTTGAGCCACGCAATCACCTTCTTCGTTTCACCTGTAAAATATCAAACAGATAGCGGGGGTTTTAAACCCCCACTAACTACAACGACAGAAAATAGAGATTAGAGTTAGGGATAACATAAATTGAGCGCGAGGGTTGGGTTGAATTCGTCTGGCCTTGACGAATTCAACCATTCTTGTCTCAAGGTCCAATTTTTCCTTATGTGAAAAGCCCTAAATTTCAAGCTTCGAAACCCTAGATATCTCCAATGGTGGATTTCGATTCAGAACACTATAACCAAATTGGTTTATACCAATAGCTTAAGAATGTCCCTATTAACATAAATCAATCAAGAAAAGGGATTAAAAACGCATGAATTATGATATGTAATTTTGGAAATATATTCAAACCGTGGGACTTGTATTCTTTGATTCTGATGGTGTTGGGACTTGTTCTTGATGGCAACAGGTTCCTGGAGACTCAGGCAAGGTGTTTTGATCAAGAGGAGGCTTTGAATTCGCCTGGAAGACTGATTTCAGTTTCACACTTTTCTTGAATTTTTTAGAATTTGATTATGGTGTTCTTGCAGCAATTTCACGTGTGCATGATTAGGTTTAGGTTTAGTACATATAGGAGAACTGAATTAGGGTAAATCCTGGCCCAATAATCCATTGTATTCAAGTTTGCATCTTTGATTTCCAATCAAATATTTTTTCAATCTTTTTGAATGAAAAACCTTGCCAAATTGGGAGATCTTGTCCCCTTGAGTGATGCACGAGATCTTCAGCATGTGTGGAGTGTATTTGCTTCATAAAAAGATTTGACAACCATGCTTTGATATTTTCCTACAATTAAATTAATTAAATGGATTAATAATCAATTAAAAATCCAAACAATTAATAAAAATAAGAAAATAATTCAAATTAATCTCAATGGGTCGTGCATAAGCCTTGGTTAAAGATTCAAGAAGGAATTTGAGGCCCATTAGTAAAAATGAAGTGTTTTAGGCAAAGTTGACTTTTGAAAGTTCCCAAAAATTTCCCAACTTCTCCAATGCATATCTTGCTCAATTTTGAAGCTATGAACATGTTCTTGGACATTTTGGAAAGGTCTTGAAGTCCTCTAACCAATGCCTTTGGTCCCATGTCATTTTGATTTACCAATATCAAATTATGGTCTTTGACTTAAAGTGCCTTTTTGTTGACTTTTGAAAATGACCTATAATGTTGAAATTGATAACTTTTTGTGAGAGCATTTCTTGGACTTGGAATGTGAAGATGAGTTGTAGGAAATGTCATCCCCTTAAAAATGAGCATTGGATGGGATTTTTCTGATGAACCATGAAAAAGTTATGCCTTGGTCAAGTTACAGTTGACTTTTTAGCTGTCCAAAAATAGCAACTTTTTGCATCCTGATGATTTTTGAGCCATGCTTGAGGAATCATGATCAAGACTTGATCAAATGTTGATTGTGGCTTCAAAATGAGATGTTGACCAAATTTTTTGACTTTTGACTGTCAAATGACCATTTTACCCCTGCAGTTGACTGTGAAGCAATTAGCGCTTTTGATTGTGCAACTTGATGTTGTGAGTCTTGAAACTTGACATATGGATGTTTGACAATGTATATAGGCATATGGGACTTGATTGGACCCTTGGAAACCTCAACTTCCTTGTAAGAACCAAAACCCTAATTTTGACTGTGTTAGGAGGGTGTTTGCACTGTGCAATCCTTAATCCATTTGAAGCTTGATCTTGCCAAATCTTGAAGAATATGGGAGGGAAAATTTTGGGGTACAACATGATGCATGCAATGTTTTCAAGGATTTAGAAGATATAGATTTGTCTAGACAAAAGGGAGCAAACATTAATTGTATTAATAAGTTCAAAATGATTACAACCATGCCCCTTGGGCTTACAATGGAGGAAATGAACACGAAATAAACTCCTAAGACAAAAAGGTCGAGCGCATCCTTTTTGGTGCAATGTAGGAGTTCAAACTCCGCTCTTCATGAAGTTGTCTCGTAAGCTCTGAAACCTTCTTTTAACTCGCGTAGAAATGGGCTTCAAAGGTTTCTCGCTCTTCTTTTAGCTGAATCCAAGCTTTTTGCAAATCTTCAAGTAGGCATGTTATGATAAAGGACAGTGTACGGAACATCTCCTTTGGTAACAGGCTCCATGATGATAGGCAGGATAGAGGGGTAAGGCACCATGATACTTTGAGCACGAGTTCATACCCACTTAAGATAAGGCTCCAAAGGAATGGAGTTCTTATGTCCCAATGTCTTGCTATCCACCTTGTTTACCATTCTCCAAGCTCATATGAACCTTTGACGATAGCCTTGGTCGTCGCCCTCATAATCGAATACCAATGCTTAGATGAGTGTATTGTAACACCCCATTTCTACCCAACGAGTTAAATAAAATCAGAGTTATAAAAATATCCAACAAATAATGGAATGCTACACTTTCAACTTAAAACTACGACATTCAATCAACTATAGTTGAGATACATAACACATGAATTTCGGATGAACCGATAACAACCTGCTTAGTCTTTAAAAATAAAAACAACTTTCATTACTACGTAGCGGATTCACATAATTCAACTGAAAACACTATAACATCTTATCCAACTCAAAACAACTTTAAGACAACAAGTATTTAATGGAAACAAGTTAAAAACTCAGCAACATAATAAAAATCAACAATAAATAAAACATGCTTTCATCCCCCCGAGTGCTACGTATCAGAGCGGAAACACAAACTCGAACTAACGAGGGTAACAGCTAAACTTCTTGATTACCTGCACGTTACCAACAGAGGGCAACATTCAAATAGAAGAGGTGAGATATCGAACCATATAATCGAATATACAATAAATAATATATTAGAACTAGATCATACAATTCACCACTTCACAACTTTTTATCAACATTCAACATAATTAATTCATCCACACGACAACTCAGAATGCAACAAGAAAAGCGACTCGTTTGTATGCACATGCATGTGGTACCAATGAAGCAGAACTCCCAACTTAGAAATCTACCAATAAATAGAGGCATCAGCAAGGCATAAGCCTTCAACTTTATATTTTCCAATTCAGGCCAACTTGACGAGCATCAGCTCCAACATGATATGCTATGTATGCATTAACGGCATGAACGTAATAACCACAACAACAACAAAAACAATAATTAAACTTAATTCAACATTGGCCATAAGCATGCAAATTAATATTTTTGCCATAAATAGAGGCAATGAAATCACCTGCAAATTCACAGTTTTCAACAAAAATGCCACCCAACAGATCAACCAAAATTACTACAATAAACCGCATAATTATTAGGACTATTTTGGCTAAAATCGGTTAATTAATTATCGGCCAAAAGTTCTATTATTTCTACTTTATAAATCCTACAAAATCATTTATTAAAGATTTTAAATCTTTATTATTAAATATTTTGTATCTGTAAGGCGGAACGTAGTAGCTACGGTATATCTATTATTTATTCTATACCAATTTATTATTTGTATCAGAGTACAGTATACAAAACAATTGCTTCTAATTGATACTTCATTCTTATGTCGCTACAGTATGCAAAACAAATGCCTTTCATTGCTACTATATGTAAGCCACTTGCCCTTAAATAATACTTCAATTCATTACTACAGTACGCAAGTCAATGCCTTTAAATGCTGCTTTCTAATATCACTACAGTAACAAAACAAGTACCTTAGATGCTACTTTAATCTTGTATTGCTACAATAACAAAACAATTTAATACTCCAACATACTACTTCATCTTACTAGCGCTACAGCATACAACCAATTATTATTGCTTTTCAATACCACTACATAATGTCGCTACTGTATGCAAAGCAAGTACTTTTAAATGCTTCTTCATAAATATTTCTACAGTGTTGCAAAACAAGTGCTTCTAAATACTACTCCACCTTAGCGCCACAGTAGCAAGCATTGCTTTTAGATACTACTTCCTAAATATATCGCTACAGTAACAAAACAAGTACATTAGATGCTACTTTAATCTTGTATCGCTACAGTAACAAAACAATTTAATACTCCAACATACTACTTCATCTTACTAGCGCTACAACATACAACCAGTTGCTATTTCTTTTCAATACCAATACATAATGTCGCTACTGTTTGCAAAGCAAGTACCTTTAAATGCTTCTTCATAAATATTGCTACAGTGTTGCAAAACAAGTGCTTCTAAATACTACTCCACCTCAGCGCCACAGTAACAAGCATTGCTTTTAAATACTACTTCCTAAATATATTGCTACAGTAGCAAGCTACTTCCCCCTAGTACATACTTCCTTCCTGGGCTACAACAAGTAAGCCATATGCCTATTAGATGTTATTTCCATATTGCGCTACAGTAGTAAGCCATATATCCCAAACACCACTTCATTCTTACGCCAATGTATTGTAAAAATTTCTCCTAAATTCTACTTCCTTATTATATTAATACAGTAACAAGCATTGAATTTTTCAAAGAAAATACTAAGGCACTTATTTATATGTATATCTAGTTATATTGGGTCCTAAATCATCTCTGAATTTCATCAATATACCAATTTCAAACACGATTAGAAATAATTTTCATAACCCAAATTCACATACTATTAATCATACACCCTATTATAGAGTCAGAACCCCACCCTTACCTTGGATTAAGAGCAGTTCTAAGAGACTTCAACCGAATTTTTGGGGAATTTGGCACTTGAAGAAATTTCCTCTTGTTCTTCTCCTCCTCTCCCAAACCCTATTTTCCTCTTTGTTATTTTCTTCCTTATATAATACTCTCTCCTATTCCTATAATTCTATTTATAATATAATAGTTATATTTTATTTGATCTTTAAAAAAACTCAAATGGCCTAAATGACATACCCCTCTATTACTACACAACACTACCAATTAAGCTCAATATCATATTTAAGCTTAATAATAAAATAACACTTTAACTTAATTCCACCAAATTAAATCCGATTAATTATTATTCCAAATTAATAAAATAATTTCGACTTCGACGATAAAAATTTGAATTAATAAAAAAATATTCAAAAATATTTTAATTAAATACCGGGGCGTTACAACTCTCCCCCACTTAGAATATTTCCGTCCTCGAAAATAAAAGTTTACCTGGTTCAAATAACTCGGGATAGGAGTCTCACATCTTGCTCTCCAAATCCCAGGTCATGCTCTCACCAGCAGCACCTAACCAGACAACCTTCACCAATGCAATCTCTTTTCCTCTTAGAATCTTCATCTCGCGATCTGTGATTCTCGCAGGCATCGTCTCCATCGTGAGATTATCTCGTACTTGCATATTATCCATCTGAGTCACATGAGATGGATCGGGAATATACTTCCGGAGTTGTGACACATGAAACACATCATGCAAATTCGAAAGATTAGGCGGTAAAGCCACTCTACAAGCAACATTTCCCACTCTTTCTGAAGTCTGATACGAACCAATAAAACGAGGAGTGAGCTTCTTAGACTTCAGAGCTTGCCCAACACCAGTCACAAGTGTGACTCTCAAAAACACATGATCAGCAGCTTTGAATTCCAAATCCTTCCTTCTCTTGTCATTATAACTCTTTTGTCTACTTTGTGAAGCTTTCATCTTTTCTCGAATCAACTTCACCTTCTCAGTAGTCTCCCGAACGAGTTCAGGTCCAAGTGCCATACTTTCACCAGATTCACGCAAACACAAAGGAGTCCTACACCTCTGACCATACAACTCCTCAAAATGTGCCATCCCAATACTAGAAAGGTAATTTTTATTATAAGTGAACTCAATCAACAGAAGATAAATATCCCACGAACCTCCCTTCTCAAGAACACATGCTCTCAACAGATCCTTCAATGACTGAATAGTCCTCTCGGTCTGACCATCCGTCTGAGGATGATACGCCAAACTCAACCTCAACTTAGATCCCAATGCCTCTTGCAAACTCTTCCAGAAATCCGAAGTAAACCTTGGATCCCTGTTCGACATAATACACAAAGAAACACCAAGCAACTTCACAATTACACTGGTGTAAATCTCTACCAACTTCAATATCGGATATGTGATGTTAATAGGTATAAAATGTGCCGACTTCGTAAGCCTATCAACAATCACCCAAATCGAATCATGTCCTCTCAAGGTACTAGGTAATCCTGTTACAAAATCCATTGAAATGCTATCCCATTTCCATTATGGAATCTCTAACGGTTGCATCAACCCTGCAGGCTTCTGATGTTCAACTTTCGACTTTTGACAAGTCAAACATGCATACAAAAACCGACCCACATCGCTCTTCATTCCAGGCCACCAAAACAAATTCTTCAAATCTTGATACATCTTTGTAGCTCCTGGATGAATACTCAACTTGTTTCTATGACTCTCTTCAAGAATTTCTTTCTTCATCTCCACATCATCAGGAATACAAATCCGATTACGAAATCTCAACACACCTTGCGCATCCAACTTAAAATCACTGTTCTCAGACTGATCGATCCCAACCATCGAATCTACCAACTTCACATCTAACTTCTGGGCTTCTCTGATACTATCCAGAAATTCATTATTAATCTTTAACATTCCCAACATAACACTTCGCGGTGTCACTTCACAAACCAAACTCAAATCTCGGAATTGCTCAATCAACTCCAACTCTTTAACCATCATTTCCGACACGTGCAATGTCTTTCGACTTAAAGCACCAGCCACAACATTATCTTTTCCTGGATGATAATTCAAACTGAAATCATAATCCTTCAACAATTCTAACCACCTTCGCTGCCTCATATTCAGCTCTTTCTAATCAAAAAGATACTTCAAACTCTTATGGTCACTAAACACTTCAAATCTAGAACCATAAAGATAATGCCTCCATATTTTCAACACAAAGACAACTGTAGCTAATTCTAAATCATGCGTAGGATAATTCTTTTCATGAGTCCTCAATTGCCTCGACACATAAGCAACCACCTTACTATTCTGCATGAGCACGCCACCTAACCCCATCAGACAAGCATCACAATACACAACAAAAGGCTCTCCTGGATTAGGCAAAGTCAAAACTGGAGCCGACATCAATCTCTTCTTCAACTCGGTAAAAATTTCTTCACATCGAGTATCCCACACAAAAGCCTTACCGTTAAAAGTCAACTTAGTCAATGGAAGTGCCAACCTAGAAAAACCTTCGATAAACTGTCTATAGTAACCGACTAATCCCAAGAAGCTTCTAATCTCGGTAACCGACTTCGGAGCTTCCCATTGCAACACAACATCGACTTTAGAAGGATCCACGACAATGCCACCACCAGAAATGACATGACCAAGGAAACTAACCTCTTGTAACCAAAATTCACACTTGGACAACTTCGCATACAACTTCTTCTCTTTCAAAACTTGTAATACAACTCTGAGGTGCTCTTCATGTTCTTCTTCTGATTTAGAGTAAATCAGAATGTCATCAATGAATACCACCACAAATCGATCCAAATAAGTATGAAAGATACGATTCATGTGCTCCATGAATACTCCTGGCGCATTGGTCACACCGAAAGGCATCACCGAATACTCGTAGTGTCCATACCGAGTTCTGAATACGGTCTTCTGAATATCATCTTCTTTCACTCTAATCTGGTGATATCTTGACCTCAAATTAATCTTAGAAAACACACTTGCACCCACCAATTGATCCATCAAGTTATCAATTCTAGGTAGCAGGTAATTGTTCTTAATCGTCAGTTTATTCAGCTGTCTATAATCAACACAAAGTCTCATACTTCCATATTTCTTCTTTACTAATAACACAGGCGCTCCCCACGACGATACACTTGGTATTACAAACTTTTTCTCAAGCAACTCTTCTTACTGCTTCTTCAATTCAGACAATTCAGATGCAGGCATCCTGTACGGTGCCATAGAAACAGGTCTGGTACCAGGTACAAGATCAATCGCAAGTTCAACTTCCCTCTCTGGCGGTACACCAGGAATTTCATCCAGAAACACTTCAGGAAATTCGTGCACCACCTGCAACTCATCAATTCTAACTTGGTTCTCCATTGATAACAACGCCATCAATGAGAACATCTATGCTTCGTCTTGAATCAGCTGCCGCGACTGTTTACCAGTCAACAAACCGACTCCTTCCTCTTCAGAAGTAGAAAATCTCATTGACTTGTCATGGCAATTGATATGAACATAGTTATACTCTAACCAGTTCATACCCAAGATCACATCCAATCCTCTTAATGGCAAACAAATCAAGTTAAATGAAAGTCTTTGTCGAAGATCGACAAAGGGAAATTCAAACACACACGAAAAGTAGTCACCGATCCCTTAGCCGGAATCTCTACGACCATTTCTCCATTCATGGAAGACAACATAAGACCCAATCTTTCAACACAATCAGCGACAATAAAATAATGAGTAGCACTAGTATCAATAATAGTAATTAAAGGCGTACTATTAATGAAACATGTACCTCTGATGAGTCTGTCCTCACTAGCTGACGGAGTCCTAGCCAAAACAAACACTTTTCCACTGGTTTGCGCCTTCTTTGGTTTCCGACACTGACTACCAATGTGTCCTTCTTCACCACAGTTGAAACAAATCATCCCTTTATGTTTGCATAGAGATACAACATGTCCAGTCTTACCACAACGGAAACACCTCTTTACCTCAGCAGTACACACATTACTCTTATGACCAGGTTTTCCACATTTGAAGCACACTACACTAGCAGGGGCATCTCCCCCACTAGTCCTTTGACTCTGAGCAACTTTCTGTTTACCTTTACCAACTGGGGCATCATAAGGCTTACCATGGTTTTGTTGGTGCTCACCCATCTTCTCATTGATAATCTTATAATGAGCATTATTATCCTCTTCATAAATCCTGCAACTATCAATCAAATTAGCAAAGACACGAATCTTCTGGTATCCAATTGCCTTCTTGATCTCTGGGCGCAACCCGTTCTCAAACTTAATGCACTTCGAAAACTCAGCATCTGCCTCACTATAGTGTGGATAAAACTTAGCCAAATCAGAAAACTTTGTAGCATACTCAACAATCGACATACTTCCTTGCTTCAGCTCAAGAAACTCGATTTCCTTCTTACCACGAACGTCATCAAGAAAATTCTTTCTCAGAAATTCCCTATGGAACATAGCCTAAGTGACATTCTCACCTGCAGCTTCCAATCTTTGACAAGTCTCTAACCATAAGTCATCAGCCTCATCCGCTAGCATATGAGTATCATAACGAACCTTTTATGTTGGAGTGCATTCCATCACACAGAAGATTCTCTCAATCTCTTTCAGCCAATCCAACGCTCCATCAGGATCATACTTACCCTTGAAGGTAGGTGGATTCTCCCTTTGGAAAGTCGCCAAACTGCGAGATCCAACATTCTCGTCAGTATTCGGTTGATTCTGCATAGCCTGAGCCATCGCTTGCAGAGCAGCAGCAAGTGCAGCATCATTCCTCCCAGCCATCTCAACTTATCTCTATAACATAAACAACAATTAGAATTCAGATTAACAATACTCAATTGTTAGACAAAACTACGACTCAACAACTTGACCAGACAGACCGACCTACTCTGATACCACTAATGTAACACCCCATTTCTACCCAACGAGTTAAATAAAATCAAAGTTATAAAAATTTCCAACAAATAATGGAATGCTACACTTTCAACTTAAAACTACGACATTCAATCAGCTATAGTTAAGATACATAACACATGAACTTCGGATGAACCGATAACAACCTGCTTAGTCTTTAAAAATAAAAACAACTTTCATTACTACACAGCGGATTCACAGAATTCAACTGAAAACACCATAACATCTTATCCAACTCAAAACAACTTTAAAACAACAAGTCTTTAATGGAAACAACTTAAAAATTCAGCAACATAATGAAAATCAACAATAAAGAAAACATGCGTTCATCCCCCCGAGTGCTATGTATCAGAGCGATAACACCGACTCGAACTAACAAGAGTAACAGCTAACCTTCTTGATTACCTGCACGTTACCAACAGAGGGCAACATTCAAACAGAAGGGGTGAGATATCGAACCATATAATCGGATATACAATAAATAATATATTAGAATTAGATCATACAATTCACCACTTCACAACTTTTTATCAACATTCAACATAATTAATTCATCCATACGACAACTCAGAATGCAACATGAAATGCGACTCGTTTTTATGCACATGCATGTGGTACCAATGGAGCAGAACTCCCAACTTAGAAATCTTCCAATAAATAGAGGCATCAGCAAGGCATAAGCCGTCAACTTTATATTTGCCAATCCAGGCCAACTTGACGAGCATCAACTCCAACATGATATGTTATGTATGCATTAACGGAATGAACGTAATAACAACAACAACAACAATAATTAAACTTAATTCAACATTGGCCATAAGCATGCAACTTAATATTTTTGCCATAAATAGAGGCAATGAAATCACCTGCAAATTCACAGTTTTCAACAAAAATGCCACCCAACAGATCAACCAAAATTACTACAATAAACCGCATAATTATTAGGACTATTTTGGCTAAAATCGGTTAATTAATTATCGGCCAAAAGTTCTATTATTTCTACTTTATAAATCCTACAAAATCATTTATTAAAGATATTAAATCTTTATTATTAAATATTTTGTATCTGTAAGGCGGAACGTAGTAGCTACGGTATATCTATTATTTATTCTATACCAATTTATTATTTGTATCAGAGTACAGTATACAAAACAATTGCTTCTAATTGATACTTCATTCTTATGTCGCTACAGTATGCAAAACAAATGCCTTTCATTGCTACTATATGTAAGCCACTTGCCCTTAAATAATACTTCAATTCATTACTACAGTACGCAAGTCAATGCCTTTAAATGCTGCTTTCTAATATCACTACAGTAACAAAACAAGTACCTTAGATGCTACTTTAATCTTGTATTGCTACAATAACAAAACAATTTAATACTCCAACATACTACTTCATCTTACTAGCGCTACAACATACAACCAATTGTTATTGCTTTTCAATACCACTACATAATTTCGCTACTGTATGCAAAGCAAGTACTTTTAAATGCTTCTTCATAAATATTGCTACAGTGTTGCAAAACAAGTGCTTCTAAATACTACTCCACCTTAGCGCCAAGTAGCAAGCATTGTTTTTAAATACTACTTCCTAAATATATCGCTACAGTAACAAAACAAGTACATTAGATGCTACTTTAATCTTGTATCGCTACAGTAACAAAACAATTTAATACTCCAACATACTACTTCATCTTACTAGCGCTACAACATACAACCAGTTGCTATTTCTTTTCAATACCAATACATAATGTCGCTACTGTTTGCAAAGCAAGTACCTTTAAATGCTTCTTCATAAATATTGCTACAGTGTTGCAAAACAAGTGCTTCTAAATACTACTCCACCTCAGCGCCACAGTAACAAGCATTGCTTTTAAATACTACTTCCTAAATATACTGCTACAGTAGCAAGCTACTTCCCCCTAGTACATACTTCCTTCCTGCGCTACAACAAGTAAGCCATATGCCTATTAGATGTTATTTCCATATTGCGCTACAGTAGTAAGCCATATATCCCAAACACCACTTCATTCTTACGCCAATGTATTGTAAACATTTCTCCTAAATTCTACTTCCTTATTATATTAATACAGTAACAAGCATTGAATTTTTCAAAGAAAATACTAAGGCACTTATTTATATGTATATCTAGTTATATTGGGTCCTAAATCATCTCTGAATTTCATCAATATACCAATTTCAAACACGATTAGAAATAATTTTCATAACCCAAATTCACATACTATTAATCATACACCCTATTATAGAGTCAGAACCCCACCCTTACCTTGGATTAAGAGCAGTTCTAAGAGACTTCAACCGAATTTTTGGGGAATTTGGCACTTGAAGAAATTTCCTCTTGTTCTTCTCCTCCTCTCCCAAACCCTATTTTCCTCTTTGTTATTTTCTTCCTTATATAATACTCTCTCCTATTCCTATAATTCTATTTATAATATAATAGTTATATTTTATTTGATCTTTAAAAAAACTCAAATGGCCTAAATGACATACCCCTCTATTACTACACAACACTACCAATTAAGACCAATATCATATTTAAGCTTAATAATAAAATAACACTTTAACTTAATTCCACCAAATTAAATCCGATTAATTATTATTCCAAATTAATAAAATAATTTCGACTTCGACGATAAAAATTTGAATTAATAAAAAAATATTCAAAAATATTTTAATTAAATACCGGGGCGTTACAACTCTCCCCCACTTAGAATATTTCCGTCCTCGAAAATAAAAGTTTACCTGGTTCAAATAACTCGGGATAGGAGTCTCACATCTTGCTCTCCAAATCCCAGGTCATGCTCTCACCAGCAGCACCTAACCAGACAACCTTCACCAATGCAATCTCTTTTCCTCTTAGAATCTTCATCTCGCGATCTGTGATTCTCGCAGGCATCGTCTCCATCGTGAGATTATCTCGTACTTGCATATTATCCATCTGAGTCACATGAGATGGATCGGGAATATACTTCCGGAGTTGTGACACATGAAACACATCATGCAAATTCGAAAGATTAGGCGGTAAAGCCACTCTACAAGCAACATTTCCCACTCTTTCTGAAGTCTGATACGAACCAATAAAACGAGGAGTGAGCTTCTTAGACTTCAGAGCTTGCCCAACACCAGTCACAAGTGTGACTCTCAAAAACACATGATCAGCAGCTTTGAATTCCAAATCCTTCCTTCTCTTGTCATTATAACTCTTTTGTCTACTTTGTGAAGCTTTCATCTTTTCTCGAATCAACTTCACCTTCTCAGTAGTCTCCCGAACGAGTTCAGGTCCAAGTGCCATACTTTCACCAGATTCACGCAAACACAAAGGAGTCCTACACCTCTGACCATACAACTCCTCAAAATGTGCCATCCCAATACTAGAAAGGTAATTTTTATTATAAGTGAACTCAATCAACGGAAGATAAATATCCCACGAACCTCCCTTCTCAAGAACACATGCTCTCAACAGATCCTTCAATGACTGAATAGTCCTCTCGGTCTGACCATCCGTCTGAGGATGATACGCCAAACTCAACCTCAACTTAGATTCCAATGCCTCTTGCAAACTCTTCCAGAAATCCGAAGTAAACCTTGGATCCCTGTTCGACATAATACACAAAGAAACACCAAGCAACTTCACAATTACACTGGTGTAAATCTCTACCAACTTCAATATCGGATATGTGATGTTAATAGGTATAAAATGTGCCGACTTCGTAAGCCTATCAACAATCACCCAAATCGAATCATGTCCTCTCAAGGTACTAGGTAATCCTGTTACAAAATCCATTGAAATGCTATCCCATTTCCATTATGGAATCTCTAACGGTTGCATCAACCCTGCAGGCTTCTGATGTTCAACTTTCGACTTTTGACAAGTCAAACATGCATACAAAAACCGAGCCACATCGCTCTTCATTCCAGGCCACCAAAACAAATTCTTCAAATCTTGATACATCTTTGTAGCTCCTGGATGAATACTCAACTTGTTTCTATGACTCTCTTCAAGAATTTCTTTCTTCATCTCTACATCATCAGGAATACAAATCCGATTACGAAATCTCAACACACCTTGCGCATCCAACTTAAAATCACTGTTCTCAGACTGATCGATCCCAACCATCGAATCTACCAACTTCACATCTAACTTCTGGGCTTCTCTGATACTATCCAGAAATTCATTATTAATCTTTAACATTCCCAACATAACACTTCGCGGTGTCACTTCACAAACCAAACTCAAATCTCGGAATTGCTCAATCAACTCCAACTCTTTAACCATCATTTCCGACACGTGCAATGTCTTTCGACTTAAAGCACCAGCCACAACATTATCTTTTCCTGGATGATAATTCAAACTGAAATCATAATCCTTCAACAATTCTAACCACCTTCGCTGCCTCATATTCAGCTCTTTCTAATCAAAAAGATACTTCAAACTCTTATGGTCACTAAACACTTCAAATCTAGAACCATAAAGATAATGCCTCCATATTTTCAACACAAAGACAACTGTAGCTAATTCTAAATCATGCGTAGGATAATTCTTTTCATGAGTCCTCAATTGCCTCGACACATAAGCAACCACCTTACTATTCTGCATGAGCACGCCACCTAACCCCATCAGACAAGCATCACAATACACAACAAAAGGCTCTCCTGGATTAGGCAAAGTCAAAACTGGAGCCGACATCAATCTCTTCTTCAACTCGGTAAAAATTTCTTCACATCGAGTATCCCACACAAAAGCCTTACCGTTAAAAGTCAACTTAGTCAATGGAAGTGCCAACCTAGAAAAACCTTCGATAAACTGTCTATAGTAACCGACTAATCCCAAGAAGCTTCTAATCTCGGTAACCGACTTCGGAGCTTCCCATTGCAACACAACATCGACTTTAGAAGGATCCACGACAATGCCACCACCAGAAATGACATGACCAAGGAAACTAACCTCTTGTAACCAAAATTCACACTTGGACAACTTCGCATACAACTTCTTCTCTTTCAAAACTTGTAATACAACTCTGAGGTGCTCTTCATGTTCTTCTTCTGATTTAGAGTAAATCAGAATGTCATCAATGAATACCACCACAAATCGATCCAAATAAGTATGAAAGATACGATTCATGTGCTCCATGAATACTCCTGGCGCATTGGTCACACCGAAAGGCATCACCGAATACTCGTAGTGTCCATACCGAGTTCTGAATACGGTCTTCTGAATATCATCTTCTTTCACTCTAATCTGGTGATATCCTGACCTCAAATTAATCTTAGAAAACACACTTGCACCCACCAATTGATCCATCAAGTTATCAATTCTAGGTAGCAGGTAATTGTTCTTAATCGTCAGTTTATTCAGCTGTCTATAATCAACACAAAGTCTCATACTTCCATATTTCTTCTTTACTAATAACACAGGCGCTCCCCACGATGATACACTTGGTCTTACAAACTTTTTCTCAAGCAACTCTTCTTACTGCTTCTTCAATTCAGACAATTCAGATGCAGGCATCCTGTACGGTGCCATAGAAACAGGTCTGGTACCAGGTACAAGATCAATCGCAAGTTCAACTTCCCTCTCTGGCGGTACACCAGGAATTTCATCCAGAAACACTTCAGGAAATTCGTGCACCACCTGCAACTCATCAATTCTAACTTGGTTCTCCATTGATAACAACGCCATCAATGAGAACATCTATGCTTCGTCTTGAATCAGCTGCCGCGACTGTTTACCAGTCAACAAACCGACTCCTTCCTCTTCAGAAGTAGAAAATCTCATTGACTTGTCATGGCAATTGATATGAACATAGTTATACTCTAACCAGTTCATACCCAAGATCACATCCAATCCTCTTAATGGCAAACAAATCAAGTTAAATGAAAGTCTTTGTCGAAGATCGACAAAGGGAAATTCAAACACACACGAAAAGTAGTCACCGATCCCTTAGCCGGAATCTCTACGACCATTTCTCCATTCATGGAAGACAACATAAGACCCAATCTTTCAACACAATCAGCGACAATAAAATAATGAGTAGCACTAGTATCAATAATAGTAATTAAAGGCGTACTATTAATGAAACATGTACCTCTGATGAGTCTGTCCTCACTAGCTGACGGAGTCCTAGCCAAAACAAACACTTTTCCACTGGTTTGCGCCTTCTTTGGTTTCCGACACTGACTACCAATGTGTCCTTCTTCACCACAGTTGAAACAAATCATCCCTTTATGTTTGCATAGAGATACAACATGTCCAGTCTTACCACAACGGAAACACCTCTTTACCTCAGCAGTACACACATTACTCTTATGACCAGGTTTTCCACATTTGAAGCACACTACACTAGCAGGGGCATCTCCCCCACTAGTCCTTTGACTCTGAGCAACTTTCTGTTTACCTTTACCAACTGGGGCATCATAAGGCTTACCATGGTTTTGTTGGTGCTCACCCATCTTCTCATTGATAATCTTATAATGAGCATTATTATCCTCTTCATAAATCCTGCAACTATCAATCAAATCAGCAAAGACACGAATCTTCTGGTATCCAATTGCCTTCTTGATCTCTGGGCGCAACCCGTTCTCAAACTTAATGCACTTCGAAAACTCAGCATCTGCCTCACTATAGTGTGGATAAAACTTAGCCAAATCAGAAAACTTTGTAGCATACTCAACAATCGACATACTTCCTTGCTTCAGCTCAAGAAACTCGATTTCCTTCTTACCACGAACGTCTTCAAGAAAATTCTTTCTCAGAAATTCCCTATGGAACATAGCCCAAGTGACATTCTCACCTACAGCTTCCAATCTTTGACAAGTCTCTAACCATAAGTCATCAGCCTCATCCGCTAGCATATGAGTATCATAACGAACCTTTTATGTTGGAGTGCATTCCATCACACAGAAGATTCTCTCAATCTCTTTCAGCCAATCCAACGCTCCATCAGGATCATACTTACCCTTGAAGGTAGGTGGATTCTCCCTTTGGAAAGTCGCCAAACTGCGAGATCCAACATTCTCGTCAGTATTCGGTTGATTCTGCATAGCCTGAGCCATCGCTTGCAGAGCAGCAGCAAGTGCAGCATCATTCCTCCCAGCCATCTCAACTTATCTCTATAACATAAACAACAATTAGAATTCAGATTAACAATACTCAATTGTTAGACAAAACTACGACTCAACAACTTGACCAGACAGACCGACCTACTCTGATACCACTAATGTAACACCCCATTTCTACCCAACGAGTTAAATAAAATCAAAGTTATAAAAATTTCCAACAAATAATGGAATGCTACACTTTCAACTTAAAACTACGACATTCAATCAGCTATAGTTAAGATACATAACACATGAACTTCGGATGAACCGATAACAACCTGCTTAGTCTTTAAAAATAAAAACAACTTTCATTACTACACAGCGGATTCACAGAATTCAACTGAAAACACCATAACATCTTATCCAACTCAAAACAACTTTAAAACAACAAGTCTTTAATGGAAACAACTTAAAAATTCAGCAACATAATGAAAATCAACAATAAAGAAAACATGCGTTCATCCCCCCGAGTGCTATGTATCAGAGCGATAACACCGACTCGAACTAACAAGAGTAACAGCTAACCTTCTTGATTACCTGCACGTTACCAACAGAGGGCAACATTCAAACAGAAGGGGTGAGATATCGAACCATATAATCGGATATACAATAAATAATATATTAGAATTAGATCATACAATTCACCACTTCACAACTTTTTATCAACATTCAACATAATTAATTCATCCATACGACAACTCAGAATGCAACATGAAATGCGACTCGTTTTTATGCACATGCATGTGGTACCAATGGAGCAGAACTCCCAACTTAGAAATCTTCCAATAAATAGAGGCATCAGCAAGGCATAAGCCGTCAACTTTATATTTGCCAATCCAGGCCAACTTGACGAGCATCAACTCCAACATGATATGTTATGTATGCATTAACGGAATGAACGTAATAACAACAACAACAACAATAATTAAACTTAATTCAACATTGGCCATAAGCATGCAACTTAATATTTTTGCCATAAATAGAGGCAATGAAATCACCTGCAAATTCACAGTTTTCAACAAAAATGCCACCCAACAGATCAACCAAAATTACTACAATAAACCGCATAATTATTAGGACTATTTTGGCTAAAATCGGTTAATTAATTATCGGCCAAAAGTTCTATTATTTCTACTTTATAAATCCTACAAAATCATTTATTAAAGATATTAAATCTTTATTATTAAATATTTTGTATCTGTAAGGCGGAACGTAGTAGCTACGGTATATCTATTATTTATTCTATACCAATTTATTATTTGTATCAGAGTACAGTATACAAAACAATTGCTTCTAATTGATACTTCATTCTTATGTCGCTACAGTATGCAAAACAAATGCCTTTCATTGCTACTATATGTAAGCCACTTGCCCTTAAATAATACTTCAATTCATTACTACAGTACGCAAGTCAATGCCTTTAAATGCTGCTTTCTAATATCACTACAGTAACAAAACAAGTACCTTAGATGCTACTTTAATCTTGTATTGCTACAATAACAAAACAATTTAATACTCCAACATACTACTTCATCTTACTAGCGCTACAACATACAACCAATTGTTATTGCTTTTCAATACCACTACATAATGTCGCTACTGTATGCAAAGCAAGTACTTTTAAATGCTTCTTCATAAATATTGCTACAGTGTTGCAAAACAAGTGCTTCTAAATACTACTCCACCTTAGCGCCAAGTAGCAAGCATTGCTTTTAGATACTACTTCCTAAATATATCGCTACAGTAACAAAACAAGTACATTAGATGCTACTTTAATCTTGTATCGCTACAGTAACAAAACAATTTAATACTCCAACATACTACTTCATCTTACTAGCGCTACAACATACAACCAGTTGCTATTTCTTTTCAATACCAATACATAATGTCGCTACTGTTTGCAAAGCAAGTACCTTTAAATGCTTCTTCATAAATATTGCTACAGTGTTGCAAAACAAGTGCTTCTAAATACTACTCCACCTCAGCGCCACAGTAACAAGCATTGCTTTTAAATACTACTTCCTAAATATATTGCTACAGTAGCAAGCTACTTCCCCCTAGTACATACTTCCTTCCTGGGCTACAACAAGTAAGCCATATGCCTATTAGATGTTATTTCCATATTGCGCTACAGTAGTAAGCCATATATCCCAAACACCACTTCATTCTTACGCCAATGTATTGTAAACATTTCTCCTAAATTCTACTTCCTTATTATATTAATACAGTAACAAGCATTGAATTTTTCAAAGAAAATACTAAGGCACTTATTTATATGTATATCTAGTTATATTGGGTCCTAAATCATCTCTGAATTTCATCAATATACCAATTTCAAACACGATTAGAAATAATTTTCATAACCCAAATTCACATACTATTAATCATACACCCTATTATAGAGTCAGAACCCCACCCTTACCTTGGATTAAGAGCAGTTCTAAGAGACTTCAACCGAATTTTTGGGGAATTTGGCACTTGAAGAAATTTCCTCTTGTTCTTCTCCTCCTCTCCCAAACCCTATTTTCCTCTTTGTTATTTTCTTCCTTATATAATACTCTCTCCTATTCCTATAATTCTATTTATAATATAATAGTTATATTTTATTTGATCTTTAAAAAAACTCAAATGGGCCTAAATGACATACCCCTCTATTACTACACAATACCACCAATTAAGCTCAATATCATATTTAAGCTTAATAATAAAATAACACTTTAACTTAATTCCACCAAATTAAATCCAATTAATTATTATTCCAACTTAATAAAATAATTCTGACTTCGACGATAAAAATTTGAATTAATAAAAAAAATATTCAAAAATATTTTAATTAAATACCAGGGTGTTACAGCTCAATTGGTAGTGGGAATGCATTGAGAATATACTTGAACCCCAGGGTACAGGGTTCGATTCCCACGAAAGGCAAAAACTCTACTAGTGAGGGGGGGGGGGGGGGGGGGGGGTAGAGAAGATCCTGAGGTAATAGTGCCGGGAACACTGAAGGCTCGGGCTGTTACATGTATCATGGGGACCATCTCTTCGTGCATACCCAAACTATCGTAAAGCCAAGCAAGGGTTGTAGGTAATACCTCTTCTAATGCCAAGCGGAGGGACATTATGGAATTCCCAACAACGGTCGATGATATTAATGTCCTCCAAGGATCGAGAACACCAATGAATATCAGAATGTGTGAGTGACATCATCCTTTAAGACCATGTCAAGCCTTGCTCATTCTTCAATGTTGATCGAGGTAGGTGCGAAATAAACAAACTAGAGAGTAAGGGGTGTGTAACACGGAGGGAGAACTAACTTGAGTGTTTTGCGTTTGATCGCAATTATTACAGATAGCAAGAGTCGCCACCAACATTTCTTTTATCCAATAAGGAAAGGCTGAAAAGAACAGGAAAGACCTTTCGAGATTATTTATTGAGTTCGGGGGGTAGATTATGAAAAGGGAAGGTGTTAGCACCCTTTTCATCCATAGTTATCTATGGGCTCTTAGTTGCTTTCTAGATCAATTGCTTTTGTTTGAAAGTGTGCTTTATGGTGTAGTTTTGAAAGTATTTTGAAAACGTGCCTTTGTAATAATTCTCGTCTCTATAAGAACGCATATAAAGTGTTTGTTTGGAAAATAGTTCAAAGAAATGTTTGTTTTTTAAAGTGATTTTGAAAAGGTGTCTTTGTAATGATTCTCGTCTCTATAAGAACGCATACAAAGTGTTGTCTTTTGAAAATGTTTCAAAAATGAAAGTGTTGGTGTATAAAATGTTTTTGTTGTGAGCAAGCGAGCAACTAGGAGCATTCTACTCAAAAGGTCTTAAATGTTCTTTTCCATCTCCTTTAGATGTTGCTATCTTACCATCGATTTAGTAAGAAGCCCCATCATTGGATGTTGTGATACGGTGGGAGAACTGACTTGAGGTTTTGCGTTTGTGTTCGCAAATGTTTCGGTTTAGCAAGAGTCTCCACCGACTTTTTATTTTATCCTAAGGAAAGGTCAAAAAGCACAGAAAAGACCTTTGAGATGTTTTCGTGGGTTCGGGGGGTAGATTATGAAAAGGGAAGGTGCAAGCACCCTTTTCATCCATGGTTTTCCATGGGCTCTTAGTTACTTGTTTTAGATCACTTGCTTTTGCTTTTCAATTGTTTGAAATGGTGCTTTGTGTGTGTGGTTTTTGAAAATGCTTTGAAAAAAAGAGGCCTTGTCTAGGTAACCTTTGTAATGATTCTTGTTTGAATATATACAAAGGTGTTTGTCTTTTTGAAAAGATATTTCAATGTTTTGAAAGTTGTTTTTGGAAAATGTTTTGAAGTTGTGTTGTGATGTGTGTTTGAAAGTAGCAAGGATGTTTTGTAAGTGTTGTACCCCAAAATTTTCCCTCCCATATTCTTCAAAATTGGCAAAGAGCATGCTTCAAAATTCCCCAAGGGTTGCACAGTTCAAGGGCCTCCTAACAGTCAAAAACTAGGGTTTTGGTTCTGGCAAAGAAGTTGAAGTTTCCAAGGGTCCAATCAAGTCCCACATGCCTATAAACATGGTCAAGCATCCTCATACCAAGTTTCAAGACTTACAGCATAAAATTGCACAGTCAAAAACCCTAATTGCATTACAGTCAACTGTAGGGGCAAAATGGTCATTTGACAGTCAAAAGTTCAAATTTTTGGTCAACATCTCATTTTGAAGCCACAAATATCATTTGATCAATGCTTGATCATGATTCTCAAAGCTTGGCTCAAAAAGTCTCAAGATGCAAAAGTTTCCATATTTGGACAGTTGAAAAAGTCAACTGTAACTTGACCAAGGCATAACTTCCACATGGTTTATCAGAAAAATTCCATCCAAAGCTAATTTTGAAGATAAAGACATTTCCTACAACTCCTCTTCACACTTCAAGTCCAAGAAATGCTCTCACAAAAAGTTATCAACTTCAACATTATAGGTCATTTTCAAAAGTCAACAAAAAGGGACTTTAAGTCAAAGGCCATAACTTGAGATTGATAAATCAAAATGACATGGGACCAAAGGCATTGGTTAGAGGACTTCAAGACCTTTCCAAGATGTCCAAGAACATGATCAAAGCCTAAAAATTGAGCAAGATATGCCTTGTGGAAGTTGGGAAATTTTTGGATATTTTGAAAAGTCAACTTTGCTTCAAATGCCTTAAAATTGCTAATGGGCCACATTTTCTTCCAAGAATCATCATCCAAAGCATGTGCACGACCATTTGGCCCAAAGGGAAGTTATTCATCATTTTTATTTATTTATTTGAATTTTTAAATTGCTATTAATTCATTTAATAAAATAAATATGTGAAAAATACCAAAGCAAACTTTTTAAATCTTTTTATGCATGAAATATCTCCAAGATTTCGTGCAAATCAGATAGGGAAAGAATCAATGTGATTTGGACATGATTGGTATCAAATATGCATGAAAAAGATTGAAAAATATATGCATAAAAATCAAATATTGATTCCATCATTGCAAGGATTCTTTGGACCAAAAACTCAACCCTAATCATTCCATACATAAGCCTAATGCAAACCCTAGTGCTGATGACCTCTAAGTTGCGCAGAAACACCATAAACAACTTTGCAATTTTATCAAAAAAAGTCCAAAACTGAAAGTGGCCTTGGAGGACGATTCAGAGAAAAAGATTGATCCCATTAGCTTGCCAAGACATTACTGAAGCTAACTGAACACCTTTCCACGTCCATAGCCTCAAGAATTGGTACCTAGCAATCAAACGGTTTCATCTTTTTTGCATAATCGTATCTGATCATTCATGCCATAATTTTGAGTTCTAATGATTGTTTTATGTTAGTCTTATCATGCTGAAGCTAACCCTATAGTTTGATTGAGTTTTTATGCATCGTACGCGATTTTACCATGGAAGCATGCTAGGGTTACAAAACTGAAAAATTGGGGGTTTCCTCGTCCAAAAAAATTAAACCCCAGGACTTGAACCATTGGAACGAGAAGCTTCATGTGAATCGAACACACATATCGCGCCTAATTTATGATGCAGGGATTTCTATTCGCTATTTTCATATGCACTATTTAGTGGGGGTTTAAAACCCCCGCTATCTAACTGTTTTTTTTTCAGGCCAAAAGCGAATGGATGGGGAAGACGATGACCTGTCTCCAAGTGATAGGGTAGTTTGAAATTTAGCGCGTTTTTTGATCCATAGCGTTAGTGCGTTGTTTTTTTTATATATTAATTGTCATCTATTATTATTACAAAGTTGCAATGCAGCATAGATGGTGGAAAGCAGCGCTGGCAACCCCTGGGACCTGGGTTCGAATCCCAGGTCCCCCTCCCTTTCTCATATTATTTTCCATTCTATCTTCCTATGCAACGCGTATTCAGGGGCTCACCATACACCCATAATCCACACATGCCACATGGCCACTGAGGGCAATCCAAGGGCTCAGATTTGATGAATGCCATACTCACCAGTCAACGCATACATACGCTCCCAGGAAAAGTCAAATAAGGCCTTAAACATTGGGCCAAAAAATGCTGGAGATACCTCCAATCTGGGACAGAACCCCCCAAGGGTTTGCAATTCTTCTCTTTTGTTTTATTTATTTTTCATTATTTGTATTAATTTAATTGTTTCTTTCTTAATTCTTTAAATTAATATTTTTCACAAAATATAAAAATTACAAAAAATCAGAAAAGACAAAAATCAAAATATATTTTATTTAACTAATATTTTTGTAAATAAATCTCATTAATTAATTTAGCTTTTTAAATTTAGGTTTAACTTTAACATTTTCTTAATAAATTTAAAATTTGTAGAACTAGGTTTTAATTACTTTTACCTTTTTCTTTTCTCTTATTAATTATTAATTATTAATTATTTATTCTTATAAATCAAATTGCATTAATTAATTAGGTTCAATTTTAGGTTTAATTTTCATATTTTCTTAATAAATTAAAAATAGCTAGAACTAGGTTTTAATTCATTTAATTCTCTTATTAAAAATTCATAAATACAAAAACTCAAAAATCTTTTCTTTTTACTTTAATTTAATTAATTTGTTAAATCGTAATTTAATTTCATTAAAAAGGGTCCAACGCCCTCGCTTTCAATTTTAATTCAATTCGCGCATTTATTTCCTTTCTTATAATTTTTTAATGTAATTCTCCCAAAGCCATGTAAATTAAGTATTTATATTTCTCGCATCTTTATTTTATGTCAAATCGGGTCCTGGATTAAATTTGGCGATGTGGACCCGCGCCTTTGTAATAGTTTAGGAACTTTATATTTCTCGCATCTTTTTAACTGTTAATAAATTTGCATGCAAGAATGAATGACCTAAAATAAAAACAAACGCATAGATCACCAATACATGACAAGACAAAATAAATGAATCTGACACACAAATCACACACCACCCCTAGGGTACGCCTCACTGTTGCCTTGCCTCGAAAGGTGATCGTCGAGTAGAGGATGTCTTGGTAAGTCCTCATGATCCGGGAACCTGGCATGAGGGTAGCTTCTAAGGTGTCTTCCCATTGCTCCGGTGATCATCATGTCCCGAACCTCGAATTGACCCGAACACCTCCAACGGTGGTGCTACCTACCTCTCAATGGTGGGATGGCGCTACTTTAAGGACATTTACACAGACGAATTCCTTAGGGTAGGTAGACGACTCTAGATACTTGCTCTAATTTCAAAACAAATCAAAAATACTTTTCACACCGACACCTTTTCAAAAAGCTTTCGAAAGCAACTTTTCAAACACTCTTGAGGACCGATACAAGAGTCAAACTGAAATTTTCAAAGAAACTTTTTAAAACCCACATTGAAAAGCAAACAAACCATTTTTGAAAACACAAGTGAGCAAGTATCTAAGAGCCCATGGATAACCATGGATAGAAAGGGTGCTAACACCTTCCCTTTCTATAACCTACCTCCCGAACCGAGAGCAATCTCTTTAAGGAATTTTTCTGTGCTTTTGTCCTTTCCATTTGGAGAAAATAAAAGACGGTGGCGACTCTTGCTTCCGCGACATTTCGCGAACCAGCGTTAAACAGTCAGTTCCAGATCCACCGATCACAGAACTGGCGACTCTGCTGGGGACTTTTAAAGTGAGGTGTACCTTAGGACTAAGATCACTTGTGTTTTCAATTGTCTGAATTGTTTGCTTTAAATTGTGGGCCTGTCTTGGGAGTTCTATAGATCCTAACCCGGATCTGGGGGATACCTTCTTAGAAAGTAGCAACAAGGCTGTGAGGGAACTGTGTGGGGTATACCGACATGGTTGAAGCAGTCTGCTACGTTGATGTGGCACTTTGGTGTGTACCGGTAACCCTTGAGTTCAGTCAAGGAGAGTACGGGGCCTCCGCGCGGTATCGTGAAGCATCAACTGACCTTAGGAACCTTAATTGAATCATCTTGGCCTCTTTAGGGTAGTGAGATAACTGACTTTGGTGCAGTCCGAGGTTGGTCGATACTCGATACTACACTCAATTGAGGGTTGCTTTTTTGGAATATTTCGGTCGCCAGTTCAGTGGCTAAATCGAAACGATGAACAATGAAAGCAATCCAGTGATATTGGGACCCTTAGAACCCGGTTACTTCTAATAGGACAGGTTGAGCCCACCAACTTCAAGAGGGTAATACCCAGACCCCATGCTGGCCTAAACTCTAAGGGCTGTGGTGTGACTTGTGTGCTTCCAACTTGATTATCTGCATGCTTGTTATCTGACACTTGAATTCCCTGCAGGTTTGGTTTATAGTCCTTAATTGGGACTCATAACAGGGTTTACTAAGTTTCTTGCAGGTTTTGTTTATAGTCCTTAACTGGGACTCATGGCAGGGTTACTTACATTACCCCATGCATACCATGACATCATACCATTGCATACATCCTAACCCATTTCAAGGATCTCAAGGGCTTGTGATGCAGGTCATGATGAACCAACTGTCTAGCAAGGGGCAAAGAGGATTTATTTTCCTCTAGCCAAAGTTGTCAGGGGCTATGACCCACTTGATATGGTGAGGTTTGACTCTTGAAGAAGGTTCCCCTAACCAAGGTTGTTTGGAAATCAAAACCAGACATGATGACTAAAGTCAGGGGCTATGACCCACTGGATATGGTGAGCCTTTAACCCTTTGAAGAAGGATTCTCAATAACATGAAGTTCCTTCAATTAAGCCACCGGATTCAAGCTCTAACAATTTTCTTGTTTACCCCGCGAGGCCCTTGAAAACATTACATGCATGTCATACATATCATTGCATTACAGGTATCCATTTTGCAGGTCACTTACCTTTGTCGCTGTTTATTTCAGCAATGACTTCCCAACAAGATAACCAGGGACCTCCTGCTCAAGAGACTCAGTTCAAAGAGATCTTCTTAAGCCTATCCAAGGGGCAGGAAGAGCTGAGAACACTCCTCACGGGGACTTTGGTCAGGAACAATGCTGAGGACGACCAGGACGAACGGCTGAAACGTCTACAAGCTGAGGTAAACACATTGAAAACCCAGATGCTGGGGCAAAGGGCTCTCATCCAAAGTTTAGCTCAGGAGCAAGGAGAGCTGAGGGCCATGATCAGTCAGCTTCATCAAGACATGAAGCGACTAGCCCAAGTCAGGAACCCAGTCATTAATAAACTTCCAAGAAGTCAAAGGTTTGGGCCTCTCCAAGCTGCTATTACTTCACAGGTCCAATAACGACCTCGCCAAGAACCACGGACTGATCAGAGCAAACCAGACAGGCCTAAAAGGCAGTTCACCAAGCTCAACGTGTCACCATCTCAAGCTTTACAACAATTGTTGAGGTTGAATCTGGTGACGTTAAGGGACCCTCCTAAGAATCTCAACACAGCCTCCCCAAAATACAAGTCTAAGGAAAGATGTGCATACCACTCTGGCAGTCCAGGCCATGACACCGACGACTGCTGGGCTCTGAAGAATAAGATCCAAGACCTGATTGAGGAAGGAGCTGTGGATTTCACCCAGATTGGCCAAGATGAATGCTCCTGCCATCCCTATCGGATGCACCAGTTGAAGTAACAAGCCCTGAGATGAAAAGACTTTTGTTCATTAGGATTTCCAAGTTGTAATTTTCTTTTGTTCAAACATTTATTCATGTTAAACGTTGTTATTTCATTAATGCATCGCATATGTCTGTCTTAAAGCAATATATTCGTATTCACTATATGCAAATTATTTTCATATTTTTTCTGATGATCAACGCTCGATTAATAATTCTAAGCCTCTTGAGGGAGGATGACGAAAACGATACCGCAAACTACAGTATGCTTTTGAACAGACCCCGATGATGAGGTACAGACATTGTTTCAATTCCTAAACACTGGAGTTATAAGGAAGATACTCCCTCGTCAACCCCTCTGAGCCAAAGAAGTAGGAGTTTTTATTTTCGAAATTTAAAACCCTTAATCATAACCTGGGGCAGGGTAGTCTCTCAGTTGATCCAAGCGCATAACGAATGGCACCAAAGAGGTCCTTACAAAAAAGGAAAGACAGTGATGGTTCCGAACAATCAATAAAGAAAGGCAGTCATTATCTTTCAAAATAAGAACCCATTAAGTCAAAACCTAGGAAGGAGACTTACAAAACTGGGGCATCCCGCTGACTGTAAATCCAAAAAAGGAAACAGTTCAGGCAAAAAACAGGGATAACAAAATCAAAAAAAAAGAAAGAGGTCCTACAAACCCTCGACAAAAAAAAGGGAAATGACTGCCTGTTCAAAATAAGTTATCAACATCCGAATCATCACCGGAAAATCAGAGCAAAGACTCAAACAAGGTCTAACGTATGATCAACTGAGTTTAGGTGTGGAGAACATCACGAAGAGAGGGTGGGTACAAATAATTTGAGCCTTTATCCTTTGTTTCTTAAACCATGAACCCGGCCACGTTATAACCCTTAAAAGTCCTAGCTGAAGCATGGGTTAGTTCGAAAGCATACTGTTACAAAAGGTATCCTGACTCCTTAAGGCTTACTATAAAGAAGGAGTTGACATCACGTTTTACAAACATTCATTTGTTTTATGAAAAAAGAATGCATTTTCAAAATCTTCAAGACAGACATAGGCTTTGCATTTTTAACATAACTTTGTTTGCATATGACTTTTTGTTTGAACAGCATAGAAATTCGCACGACGAATGCCTAATGAACTAAAGCACTTCCAATCAAGGGGCATGACATGATCATGGTCTATCATCTGGGGCAGTCCAATCAAGATTCGGAGAATCTCTCAAAGGCCAACCAGCCTGGGGCAACTCTCTGTCTGAGACACTTGGGGCATTAGACAGGAATTCCAACAATGAATCTGGCCTGATTGAACATCTTCTGGTGGCATGACAAAACACTTCTGACAGGGGCAACTCCCTACACTCTGAGAACGTGGACATAGTCGAAAAGAACACTACGCATAATCAAAGACCCGCTAGGTTGACACACCTAGGCAAAAATAAGGGCTTCCCGGCGAACCAATAGGGTTCGGGCAAAAATAAGGGATGAAAATGGAAAAATCTGTACACCCGGCAGGTCGAAAACCTGAAAAGGTGGCTTGGGCAAAAAGGGGTATCCCGGTGGATTGAAAACCCGAAAGGGCAGTCCAGGCAAACGTTAGGGATTAAAGCGTACGACTAGGTCCTGTCATCTCGTCACTTGACTACCAGAAGAAAATTTGTCAATTGGCAGTCATCAAACACCTTCACAGGTACCTTCCGCTCTCACCTCAGAAACAGGGGCAATAATGAGCCGTCCAGGCGATCCAGTTGCTCTGTCAACCAAGGAAAGGTTAATACAAAGATGATTACCATCTACCTTTACAAATTCCAGATCGTGGGTTAACATCCGAAACCAAACAGGACAATCATCCACTTGATCATCATTAGGCAACCCTACACTGGTTCCTTCTCAATTTTCAGACGAAGTCTTACACGGACTTATCCCAAGATGACCTTACCCCGGTTCACAAGAAGTCTTACACGGACTTATCCCAAGATAACCTTACCCCGGTTCATCAAGAAGTCTTACACGGACTTATTCAAAGATAACCTTACCCCGGTTCATCAAGAAGTCTTACACGGACTTATTCAAAGATAACCTTACCCCGGTTCATCAAGAAGTTTTACACTAACTTACCCTGCAGTAACCTGGCCCCGGTTCCTCCAGAAGTCTTACACGGACTTATCTCAAGGTAACCCTACACCGGTTCCTCCAGAAGTTTTACACGAACTTATCCCGAAGTAACCCTACACAGGTTATCTCTTTCAAAGATGAAGTTTTACATGGACTCGTCACCCAGAAACCCTACACAGGTTCTCTCTTTCCCAAGATGAAGTTTTACACGAGCTCATCATCAGGCAACCCTACATAGGTTCCCTCTTTCAGCTTACAAAAATTACAGTTCAAAAAAATTTCCCCAAAAGAGTCCAATCTAGTTCCCCAGGAAAGTAGGAATTCATCTCCCCAAGCAGTAAGCTTATCCCCAGTAGATTCTGGAAGCTTATCCCCGCAGAGCATGAACGCGTCCCCCGGCTTTATTCTAAGAGTTATTTCCCTACCGGGATATAACTGGGTTATCCTCAGCCAAAAGCCACGGAAAGATCGTCCTCGGCAAAGTCTTCTTATCCCCAGCGAAGTCTATTAACACTTCCAACACAACAAGGGTATCCCCAGCAACTTATTATCAACAACTCAGCAAAGTACCTCTCTCCCCACAGAGTATTGCTTCCCAGCAAGATCGCTAGAGTACTTTTCTCCCCAACGGAATTATCTTCCCCTACTGGTATTCTTGCAACTATCATCCCCAGCGGAAGCAAAAATCTATTCTTCAACATCAGCCCAGGATATGATTTCCCGGCACCCGCCAAGGATTTATTTTCCTAAGACGAAAACATACGTTCATAAACATCACATCTCCATACATTATAGCATGCATATACGCATCATATCTTACAAATCTCATTTATGTTGAGAACATCATTGCTTGATCCATATCATGCGTTGCATATGACTGACCTTTACCTTTCAGGCAAGATCCAGTTAAGTTCTCAGCTATATTTCAAGACCTAGACTGGTTCAGTTAAATCGCACCTAAGATTTTTCTGTTTCTTATCCAGTCAAAGGCCTTCTCTGGTTCAGTCAGATCGACCCTAAGATCTCCCTGTTTCTTATCCAGTTGAAGACATTTCAAGACCTAGACCGGTTCAGTTAAATCGACCTTAAGATTTTACTGTTTCTTATCCAGTCAAAGGCCTTCTCTGGTTCAGTCAGATCGACCCTAAGATCTCCCTGTTTCTTATCCAGTTGAAGATTTCAAGACCTAGACCGGTTCAGTTAAATCGACCCTAAGATTTTTCTGTTTCTTATCCAGTCAAAGGCCTTCTCTAGTCCAGCTAAATCGACCCCTAACAGATTTTCCTGATAAAGACTCAGTAGAAGATATCCAAGATTCTCTCAGCATTACTGTTGAGGTAGAAGTCGCCCAAGATTCTCTCAGCGTTACTGTTGAGGTAGAAGTCGCCCAAGATTCTCTCAGCGTTACTGTTGAGGTAGAAGTCGCCCAAGATTCTCTCAGCGTTACTGTTGAGGTTGAAGTCGCCCAAGATTCTCTCAGCGTTACTGTTGAGGTTGAAGTCGCCCAAGATTCTCTCAGCGTTACTGTTGAGGTTGAAGTCGCCTATGGTTCTCTCCCCGTTACTGCGGAGGTAGTAATCGTCCCAAGATTCTCTCAGCGTTACTGTTGAGGTTGAAGTCGCCCAAGATTCTCTCAGCGTTACTGTTGAGGTTGAAGTCGCCCAAGATTCTCTCAGCGTTACTGTTGAGGTTGAAGTCGCCTATGGTTCTCTCCCTGTTACTGCGGAGGTAGTAATCATCCCCAGATTCTCTCAGCATCCCTGTTGAGGTAGTAATCATCCAAGGTTCTCTCACCGTTCCTGTTGAGGTAGTAACCATCCCTGGTTCATTCATCACCTTTTTGAAGCTCCAGACCCAACTCCTATAACCATACAGGACACATCTATACAAAGAGTTTGAAGACCAGCTCCTGTAACATGCCAGGTAATCCTTTTTCTTTTGCAGGTACGCCAACTCTCGCTAAGGAATCTCTTACGCGATCGATACCCAGATGGCATCTATAAGCCCATCCACCATCCATCCTCTCAGCATGGCATCTATAAGCCCATCACCCTATTCATTAAATCTCCAAATGGCATCTATAAGCCCATTCCACCATCACACTGCTACTATGTGAGCGCAAATTTCTGGGCACTCTAGTGTTCAATCATCTTCTACCTTCGGATTACGAAAGGCACGTCAGCCAATCTGCATCCTCAGGTCTAAGAAGATTGAACAGGGGCAACTGTTGTACCCCAAAATTTGCCCTCCCATATTCTTCAAAATTGGCAAAGAGCATGCTTCAAAATTCCCCAAGGGTTGCACAGTTCAAGGGCCTCCTAACAGTAAAAAACTAGGGTTTTGGTTCTGGCAAAGAAGTTGAAGTTTCCAAGGGTCCAATCAAGTCCCACATGCCTATAAACATGGTCAAGCATCCTCATACCAAGTTTCAAGACTTACAGCACAAAATTGCACAGTCAAAAACCCTAATTGAACTACAGTCCACTGTAGGGGCAAAATGGTCATTTGACAGTCAAAAGTTCAAATTTTTGGTCAACATCTCATTTTGAAGCCACAAATATCATTTGATCAATGCTTGATCATGATTCTCAAAGCTTGGCTCAAAAAGTCTCAAGATGCAAAAGTTTCCATATTTGGACAGTTGAAAAAGTCAACTGTAACTTGACCAAGGCATAACTTCCACATGGTTTATCAGAAAAATTACATCCAAATCTCATTTTGAAGATAAAGACATTTCCTACAACTCCTCTTCACACTTCAAGTCCAAGAAATGCTCTCACAAAAAGTTATCAACTTCAACATTATAGGTCATTTTCAAAAGTCAACAAAAAGGGACTTTAAGTCAAAGGCCATAACTTGAGATTGATAAATCAAAATGACATGGGACCAAAGGCATTGGTTAGAGGACTTCAAGACCTTTCCAAGATGTCTAAGAACATGATCAAAGCTTAAAAATTGAGCAAGATATGCCTTGTGGAAGTTGGGAAATTTTTGGATATTTTGAAAAGTCAACTTTGCTTCAAATGCCTTAAAATTGCTAATGGGCCACATTTTCTTCCAAGAATCATCATCCAAAGCATGTGCACGACCATTTGGCCCAAAGGGAAGTTATTCATCATTTTTATTTATTTGAATTTTTAAATTGCTATTAATTCATTTAATAAAATAAATATGTGAAAAATACCAAAGCAAACTTTTTAAATCATTTTATGCATGAAATATCTCCAAGATTTCGTGCAAATCAGATAGGGAAAGAATCAATGTGATTTGGACATGATTGGTATCAAATATGCATGAAAAATATTGAAAAATATATGCATAAAAATCAAATATTGATTCCATCATTGCAAGGATTCTTTGGACCAAAAACTCAACCCTAATCATTCCATACATAAGCCTAATGCAAACCCTAGTGCTGATGACCTCTAAGCTGCGCAGAAACACCATAAACAACTTTGCAATTTTATCAAAAAAAGTCCAAAACTGAAAGTGGCCTTGGAGGACGATTCAGAGAAAAAGATTGATCCCATTAGCTTGCCAAGACATTACTGAAGCTAACTGAACACCTTTCCACGTCCATAGCCTCAAGAATTGGTACCTAGCAATCAAACGGTTTCATCTTTTTTGCATAATCGTATCTGATCATTCATGCCATAATTTTGAGTTCTAATGATTGTTTTATGTTAGTCTTATCATGCTGAAGCTAACCCTATAGTTTGATTGAGTTTTTATGCATCGTACGCGATTTTACCATGGAAGCATGCTAGGGTTACAAAACTGAAAAATTGAGGGTTTCCTCGTCCAGAAAAATTAAACCCCAGGACTTGAACCATTGGAACGAGAAGCTTCATGTGAATCGAACACACATATCGCGCCTAATTTATGATGCAGGGATTTCTATTCGCTATTTTCATATGCACTATTTAGTGGGGGTTTAAAACCCCCGCTATCTAACTGTTTTTTTTCAGGCCAAAAGCGAATGGATGGGGAAGACGATGACCTGTCTCCAAGTGATAGGGTAGTTTGAAATTTAGCGCGTTTTTTGATCCATAGCGTTAGTGCGTTGTTTTTTTTATATATTAATTGTCATCTATTATTATTACAAAGTTGCAATGCAGCATAAATGGTGGAAAGCAGCGCTGGCAACCCCTGAGACCTGGGTTCGAATCCCAGGTCCCCCTCCCTTTCTCATATTATTTTCCATTCTATCTTCCTATGCAGCGTGTATTCAGGGGCTCACCATACACCCATAATCCACACATGCCACATGGCCACTGAGGGCAATCCAAGGGCTCAGATTTGATGAACGCCATACTCACCAGTCAACGCATACATACGCTCCCAGGAAAAGTTAAATAAGGCCTTAAACATTGGGCCAAAAAATGCTGGAGATACCTCCAATCTGGGACAGAACCCCCCAAGGGTTTGCAATTCTTCTCTTTTGTTTTATTTATTTTTCATTATTTGTATTAATTTCATTGTTTCTTTCTTAATTCTTTAAATTAATATTTTTCACAAAATATAAAAATAACAAAAAATCAGAAAAGACAAAAATCAAAATATATTTTATTTAACTAATATTTTTGTAAATAAATCTCATTAATTAATTTAGCTTTTTAAATTTAGGTTTAACTTTAACATTTTCTTAATAAATTTAAAATTTGTAGAACTAGGTTTTAATTACTTTTACCTTTTTCTTTTCTCTTATTAATTATTGATTATTAATTATTTATTCTTATAAATCAAATTGCATTAATTAATTAGGTTCAATTTTAGGTTTAATTTTCATATTTTCTTAATAAATTAAAAATAGCTAGAACTAGGTTTTAATTCATTTAATTCTCTTATTAAAAATTCATAAATACAAAAACTCAAAAATCTTTTCTTTTTACTTTAATTTAATTAATTTGTTAAATCGTAATTTAATTTCATTAAAAAGGGTCCAACGCCCTCGCTTTCAATTTTAATTCAATTCGCGCATTTATTTCCTTTCTTATAATTTTTTAATGTAATTCTCCCAAAGCCATGTAAATTAAGTATTTATATTTCTCGCATCTTTATTTTATGTCAAATCGGGTCCTGGATTAAATTTGGCGATGTGGACCCGCGCCTTTGTAATAGTTTAGGAACTTTATATTTCTCGCATCTTTTTAACTGTTAATAAATTTGCATGCAAGAATGAATGACCTAAAATAAAAACAAACGCATAGATCACCAATACATGACAAGACAAAATAAATGAATCTGACACACAAATCACACACCACCCATAGGGTACGCCTCACTGTTGCCTTGCCTCGAAAGGTGATCGTCGAGTAGAGGATGTCTTGGTAAGTCCTCATGATCCGGGAACCTGGCATGAGGGTAGCTTCTAAGGTGTCTTCCCATTGCTCCGGTGATCATCATGTCCCGAACCTCGAATTGACCCGAACACCTCCAACGGTGGTGCTACCTACCTCTCAATAGTGGGATGGCGCTACTTTAAGGACATTTACACAGACGAATTCCTTAGGGTAGGTAGACGACTCTAGATACTTGCTCTAATTTCAAAACAAATCAAAAATACTTTTCACACCGACACCTTTTCAAAAAGCTTTCGAAAGCAACTTTTCAAACACTCTTGAGGACCGATACAAGAGTCGAACTGAAATTTTCAAAGAAACTTTTTAAAACCCACATTGAAAAGCAAACAAACCATTTTTGAAAACACAAGTGAGCAAGTATCTAAGAGCCCATGGATAACCATGGATAGAAAGGGTGCTAACATCTTCCCTTTCTATAACCTACCTCCCGAACCGAGAGCAATCTCTTTAAGGAATTTTTCTGTGCTTTTGTCCTTTCCATTTGGAGAAAATAAAAGACGGTGGCGACTCTTGCTTCCGCGACATTTCGCGAACCAGCGTTAAACAGTCAGTTCCAGATCCACCGATCACAATAAGCTTTTGATCAAGTAACTAAGAGTTGTCTACCCTATTTTACTCAAAAGATCTTTGTTATGTTTTTAACCCTTTTGACAGTGTTATTTCACCATTGCATTTGGTGAACAACCTTGTGTTAGGATGTTAAACGGGACACGCGCGGGTCATCGCATACAATCATTGAAAGCAACTTGTGAGACGCTCTAGCAATTTTGTAAGGGACGAGATCGTTTTATCGAAGGCAACATTGAGGGTCATCGAGGGACCACGATCTTTGTTTATCGAAGGGGAATTTTCTAGAGTGTCTCATATTCGAGGGACATGATTGCATTTTCCGAAGCAACAAGCGAGGTTACCCTAGAGGTGCAAGTGTGCATTGTGTTTGTCAATTTTCATTCTTTGCTTTTTGTCTTGTATTAGGTCATCTAGCGGTTGATTTTAGATTTTCGCATACAAACCCTAATCTCTAATTATGGCATATTTGAAAGTGTAAAGTGCGAGAATTAAATTCTAAGCTATTACAAAAGTATCTGAGGATGGGGGTACAATTATTTACAAATGGGGATGAATCTCACAAGGATAATAATGTCCAAATATTATGTGTTACAACCAAATCGAATCGTCGCAATTCAGATATAAAGTTATAACGAAACACAAAAATAAAGAGAATTAATAAATTATGAAATGCATGTATTTATTTACAAATAAAAATCTATTCTACAAGAAAGAAAGATTAAAAATCATATTATTATTTGCATTTTTATCAATTATGAAAAGAAAAAGTTTTAAAGAAAGAAAATTTACTTAAATTGATGTTTCTATTATTTTTATATTTTATTAATCAATAAAAAGGGTTAAAGAAAAACCAAAATTATTTAAATCAAACTAAATATTCTTTTTTTTTGTATTTTCATTATATTAAACAAGATTAATAATAAAAAAATAAAATTAACTTAAAAGAAAGTAAAACAAAATTTATTTGGTGTTTTTATTAACTAAAAGAAAGAAAACAAATTAGTTAAAATGATTTAATTAAAAAAAGTATTTTAAACAAAAGAAAATAAAATGGGGTGAGTTGATATATGGGCCTTAGGGTTTGGAATGTGTTTAAGGCCCAAAAAAAAGTCAGAAAGGAGGGGGGTGCTAGCAAAAATGCTGGGCTTGGCGCCTTTGTTTGGGGCAAAGGCCCAATGTCCGGTTTGCACAATTATTTTAGGGTTTGTTCATTTCTTAGGGTTTGTAAGTTATTGAGGTTACAACGGCGCTGCTTCGTTCTTCTTCTCCTCTCTTCATCTTTCTCAAGCGAAGGCTTCTGATACCCCATCCATGAGCCCTAGGTCGCTGGAGTGCCGTCCTCTCTCACTCTCTTCCTTCTCACAGTGGCCCACTGTTTTGGTTCTAACATGGTACGATTCATCATCTTTTTCTTTCGCGTTTTACAGTTTTGTTTGCTTGCATGTTCATGTTTTTCTTTACAGTTTAATCTTTTAACCTTGGGATGTTTACATGCTTGATATGTAGTAATGGTTTGAGAAGATCATACCTTGAGTTTTTGTTTCTGGAAAAGAGAGATGGAGGGTGAGCCGGTGGCGCTCCTTGGAGGCTAAGGACGGAGGAAAAACGTGATGGACGCATTTTTCTGGTATCTTTTGCCTTTTCTTTCTCAGATATTGATGTTGATGATGAACGAATTCTGAAACTGTTATTGTTCTTTTGTTGTTGATGACGAACTTGTTTCTGAAATTGTTGTTTGTTGATTGTTGATGATGAACTTGATTCTGAAACCCTATTTGCTTTGCTTTTGAATCTTTTCCTCTTTTTTGGCTTGTTAATGATGATTTTCTGAAACTGTTATTGTTCTTTTGTTGTTGATGATGAACTTGATTCTGAAACTGTTGTTTGTTGATTGTTGATGATGAACTTGATTTTGAAACCCTATTTGCTTTGCTTATGAATCTCTTCCTCTTTTTTGGCTTGTTAATGATGATTTTCTAAAATAGTTTCTTTGTTGATGTTGAGATTGGGTTGATGATGAAACTTGTTACAAGTTTCTGAAACCTCTTCCTCTTTTCTTTGATATTGAATATGGATGATGGATATGAAACTTGTTTTGAAACTTGTTGGTAGCTTCTGAACTATGTTTTGATTTGTGGATTTTTGCTAAAACTGAGCTTGGTGGTTGATGTTTCAATGGGTTTTTTGTGATTGGTTGAGTTTGCAGCTTTTGGTATTGTTACAATTTCGTGCAGGTTTTGTTTTGGGCAAGCTTACAGGTTGTTTTGGCAGCTTGGTAAGTTTGCAGTTTTGGTTAGCTTGGCATTTTTCTTGCTAGCAGGTTTTGCTGTGTTTGATTTGCAGTTTTGGACTGCAGGTTTTTGGTTTGGCCTGTTTGCAGGTTTTGGTATTGTTGCTAGCAGGTTGTTTTGGAAGCTAACAGTTTGGGTGGTTTTTGAACTGCTAACAGTTTTGCAGGGTTTGGGCTATGCAGGTTTGCTAGCTTGTTTGTATGATTTTGATAGCAGGTTTGCAAGTTTGCAAGTTATGCAGGCTTTGGCTACAGGTTGTTAGGCTTTGGAGAGCTTTTGTGTTTTCTGAGTTTTTTGTTTAGGCTTATGCAGGTTCTAATGTTCTCTCTTCCCCTGGACTGTTATGCAGTCCTTTGTTTTATACCTTTTTTTGTTTTTGTTCACTTATGCCAGTCTGCCTTAGCCAAACTGCAAACTTTTTCACCAAAGGTCCTCTCTTTCTCTCTCTCTCAAATAAGCACTTTTGCTTATTATTTTAAATTCTGAAAAGTTGCCTAGGCCTGGAACATGATGACAGCTATGACAGGATCTTGGCTTGTCAATTGGTTTTTCTTCTGCTGTATTTGCCTGCTTTATGTACTTTTTCCTTGACAGTTTGCATCTAGTTTGGCATGCTTGGAACCTTGTTGCATTTGGTTTGGTTACTGCAGTTGGTATTCAGTTTTGCTGCAACTTTGCTTTATATGCAGCCTTGTACCTTACTTTGTACAACATGGCCCATGTTTTTGTATTTGAACCAATTGTATGCCTGCATTTTTTTTTAATCTTTTACTTTTCTCTTTGTGAACCAAGAAGAGCAATCTTCTTGTGATTTGCAAAGAGAAAAATAAAAACATGATGAACAAATAGCATTCTGATTCCGGCCGACAAACTTTAATGATGACCTTCTCCTTTCTTTTTTTGCTTGAAAAATTAACTGTACTAATTTCTTTTTCTTCTTCTTTTTCAGGTGAAAGCAACTTGGACAATAGAGGAAACAGAGGAAGCAAGAGACCTTGGGCATGAGAGCACTGAAGCTTAGGAGATTTAAGCTTAGAAATAGATAGACTTTTTTTTTCATTTGTTGTAAACATTTATTTCTTTTTTAAAATACTATAAATTGTAAAAACTTACAATATTCAAAAATAATAAATTATCTTTTTGTAACAATATTTGAAAATGAATAAAAGAGCCTTTATCCAAAAGAAATATTTCTACTGTCAGATATCTTTCAATTTTTCCCTTTGCCTCTTCACTTTTTTATTTAAGATTCCTGATTAAAAATAACTGAAATTGCATTTCAGCATTTCCAATACAGATAACTTAAAATCCAAGTAATCCCTAAAAACTCTGCAATCTCATAACTTTGCATCAGTATTCCAATCACAATATGCATTGTATAATAAACAAGCAAGCATTCCATTAACCGGCAAACCTTTCACTCCACTAACAAGCAGATGCCTTAATGTTCCAAACAAAAGTCTCAGCTCTTATCCCAGATAATCAGGCTTTGAGAATAATCAGTAAATTTGAACAAGCATGAAAACATGTAATAGTTAACTGAATTTATGAGGATTCAATTTCTTCTGAGAGATGTGAGAGAAAACCCTATTCCTGGATTAACTGCTAAAGAAAAGTCTGTTTGATTGATTCTTGAGCCAATTCTTAAAAATCAGAGAAAAACCCCAGGGTCGTGATTTCTTGTGAAAAAAGGGAGGGCAAATTTTGGGGTACAACAGATGTGAAGGGACGGGCGTGGGTCATTGTATAGTCATGATAACAATGTTGTGAGATATCTTAACATTTCTCTTTAGGGACTAAGATCATTTGTAAGGCAACATTCGAAGTGTCATCGAGGGACTATGATCTTGTATTTTGATTGTTTTTGCTAAGACGTCTCGCATGCATAACATGACCATTTTTAGGCAACAAGTGAGATTACCCTAGAGGTGCATGTGTGCAAAGTGTGTTTGATCGCATGCCTTTTGTCTTTGATTTTTGGGTTGTCTACTTGTTGGTTTTATCTTGCCATACATGTCATATTTTATTAGAAAGCATACAAAAGAACTTAAAATGCAAAAAATAAATCCTACATTATTACAACCATATTAAATAGCAAGAAAATGTAAAGACAAAAACAAAATAAAGAAGTGAAAATAAGCCTTCCTGGCTTCTTTCGATCTGGCCTGGAAGGGGTGAAGGCGTGGCTTTCGACTGAGGCCTAGGGGTCAGCATGTTATGCCTTTCGATTGGGCCTGGAACCAGTGCAAGATGAAATCTGCATTTTTGCCTCCTTCGATTGGGGGTTGAAAGCAGTGAGGGAGTGCCTTTCAACTGGGCCTGGAAGTCAGCATGGTGTGCCTTCTGGTTGCCTCTTTCGTTTGACCTGGAGGTTAGTGTGGAAGCCTAAGGCTTCGTTTCATACTTCCTAGTTCCTGTTTCTTTCATTTAAACTCTTAAATAGCAACATGGCCTAAGGCCATGCTAGCATTGTCTTACAACCAGTTTAATACTTAATGCATGTTTAGGTCAACAAGAAGCAAAACGAAAGGATTAGCTCTGAAAACATATTAAAAGGGTGGAAAAGAAAATAAAAATGGTATGTACATGCTTGAAACGAAAGAAAAGCTTATTTACATGTTATACAAAAAAACGAAAAGCTCAAGGTTTGGAACAACTTACCTTGTTGGAAACTAGAGGGTGTGCTGGACCTTGAAGTGGTTCCTTGAATGCTGCTGGATTCGAAGGGAGAGACCAGAGGTTAGACCTTTGATGTTGGATTCTGTGATCGGTGGATCTGGAACTGACTGTTTAACGCTGGTTCGCGAAATGTCGCGGAAGCAAGAGTCGCCACCGTCTTTTATTTTCTCCAAATGGAAAGGACAAAAGCACAGAAAAATTCCTTATAGAGATTGCTCTCGGTTCGGGAGGTAGATTATAGAAAGGGAAGGTGTTAGCACCCTTTCTATCCATGGTTATCCATGGGCTCTTAGATACTTGCTCAATGTGTTTTCAAAATTGTTTTGCTTTTCAATTGTGGGTTTTAAAAAGTTTCTTTTGAAAAATTTCAGATCGACTCGTACGTCAGAGTGTTTGAAAAGTTTGTTTTGAAAGCTTATGAAAAGTGTCGGTGTGAAAAGTCTTTTTTGAATTTGTTTTGAGATTAGAGCAAGTATCCTTGAGAACCTACCTACCCTAAGGAATTCGTCTGTGTAAGAGTCCTTAAAAGTAGTGCCATCCCACCATTGAGAGGTAGGTAGCACCACTGTTGGAGGTGTTCGGGTCAATTCGAGTTTGTAGGGACATGGTGATCACCAGAGCAATGGGAAGACACCTTAGAAGCTACCCTCATGCCAGGTTCCCGGATCATGAGGACTTACTAAGACGTCCTCTACTCGACGATCACCTTTCGAAAGGCAACAGTGAGGCGTACCCTAGGGGTGGTGTGTGCGAATTGTGTGTCATGTTTCAGTTATTTGTCTTGTCATGTTTGTTGTGTTCTACGCTTGATTTTATTAAGACATTCATTCTTTCATGCTTGGTTAACGGTTAAATATTTTGCGAGGAAATAAAGCTAGACTATTACAAATGGCGCGGGTCCACATCGCCAAAATTAAACCGGACCCGATTTAGCGGAAAAATAAATAATGCGAAGAAATAAAGTGCGAAAAGTAAATTACATGGCTTAGGGACAATTACATAATTATAATTAAACGACATAAGATAAATGCGCAAATTAAATAATTAAAACGAAACTAGGGCGTTGGACCCTTTTTGCAAATATTAATGGTTAATGAGAATTATAAATTAAATGATTAAAATTAATAAGAAAAATGAAAAAAATTAAATGAAAATGATTTTTTTGTGTTTTTTAGATTTAATGAAAAAAAGGGAAGTTAATTGAAATTAAATTAAACGGCAAACCCTAATTCTAATATTTTTTATTTATTAAGAAAGAATTAAAATATGATCTAAATTAACCCTAATTTATTTATGCACAATTTTTAATTTATGAAAATAACTAAATAATATTATTATTCTAAAAAAGGGAAAAATATTAAAAGGAATAACAAAAATATTAATTAACCTAATTCTATTTTGTTGGATTTTTTGTTATGGAAAAATATAAATTAAACCTAATTTGAAATTAATTTATTTACATGCTAATAAAATAATTATAATAAAATAGATATTATTTTTTGGTCTTTTTCTGATTTTTATAATGTTTTTATATTTCATAGAAAAAATAAATTAATTAATTAAAGCAATAAAAATAATATAATACAATAATTAAAACAACAAAAAGAAAAGAAAATCAAACCAGGGTGGGGTGTTGCCCCAAGTAAGGAGGTATAAATTTGAGAGGCCTGGCCCAATAAGCTTGCAACGTGCTGACTTTCCTGGATCGTGTATGACACGTTGACTAAACGTAGGTGTTCCTTAGATTCTTGGCCGTTGATCTGGGTGAGATGGACGCGTGTGTGGCTTGAGAGGGTGAGCATATGGTACACCTGGACGTTAGTGCTGCATAGAATCAAGTATTGAAAAATAACATTAAGCATTTGCCAGACCTGGGACTTGAACCCAGGTCTTGAAGGTCACATGCATTAGTCCCTGCCAGCTGAGCTACGTGTGTTAATTAGTATATTATTATAAACGAATAATGAAAAAGTAAAACCAACGCCCACTAATTAATTCGCGCGCAGATTTGAATTGACCAATGGCTGATGGACACGCACTCGTCTTCTTCCCCACCCTGTAAAACAAAACGCTATGAGAACGGTTTTCTTAGCGTTGCAGAAAGGTGCCTATTGGAAAATAGCGATTAGCACCCTGTGTTTCATAAATTGTTCGCGAGGGTTCAGACATCTTCGTCTTAAGATGCTGAATCCATCCATGGCATCCATTGGTCCTAATTTTTCCTCTATAGAAAATCCCCAATTTCAAAAAAACCTGCAACCCTAGAAAACGCATATGGTGGAATCGTGTATATACCACAAAAACTCAATTGAATATAATGGTTAGTTCACAAACTTCATTGTAAGCAATAATCCACAAAGAAAAATGCAAAAAGATGCTTAGATTATGATATGCGATTTGGAAAAATTTGTGACAAAGTCTGAGTTCCTGGTACCGTTTCAAGGCGTTTGGCTTGTTGTTTTTGATTGAGAAACGTTTAGGGATGTCTCAGGATGCTAATGAAACAAAAATCAAAGCTTGAATCGACCTAAAACCTAGATTTCAGTGTTTGAGTTTTTAGGAGAATTTTCAATATTGTAATGCTTGTTTTGGGCGCAGCTTTTGTCTAAAAACATTAGGGTTGTGATGCTGATCATATATGGAGTGATTAGGTTAAGAAAAATTGGACAAAATCTTATGCATTCATGAATTTCAATATTTGATTTTGAAAAATCTTTTTCATATCTTTTTTCATGTTGTTTTTGTTCAATCATGATCCAATCTCATCCAAATTTGCCTAATTGGGATATGCACGAAATATTATGAATAAACATGCATGAAAAGATTTTTTTAGGTTAAGTTTGATATTTTTCATATATTAAAATCATTTAAATGAATATAAATTAGTATTAATTCAAATAAATAATTAAAAAATATGAGAATACTTCCCTTTGGGCCTAGTGGTCGTGCATAGGCTTGGCATGAAGAAACTTGGAAGAAAAATGGGCCCATTTGCATTTTTAGGCCTTTTGCATCAATGTTGACTTTTCAAAATTCCTAAAAATTTCCCAACTTCCACAAGGCATAACTTGGTCAATTTTTAAGCTTTTCACATGTTCTTGGACATTTTGGAAAGGTCTTTGAGTCCTTTAACCAATGCCTTTGGTCCCATGTCATTTTGATTTACCAATCTCAAGTTATGGCCTTTGACTTAAAGTCACTTTTTGTTGACTTTTGAAAATGACCTATAATGTTGAAATTGATAACTTTTTGTGAGAGCATTTCTTGGATTTGGAACATGAAGATGAGTTGTAGGAAATGTCTTTCTCTTCAAAATGAGCTTTGGATGGAATTTTTCTGATAATCCATGTGAAAGTTATGCCCTGGTCAATTTCAGTTGACTTTTTCAGCTGTCCAAATATAGCAACTTTTGCATCTTGATGATTTTCTGAGCCAAATTTTGAGAATCATGATCAAGCATTGATCAAATGATGTTTGTGGCTTCAAAATGATATATTGACCAAAAATTTGAACTTTTGACTGTCAAATGACCATTTTGCCCCTACAGTTGACTGTAGTGCAATTTAGGGTTTTGACTGTGCAATCTTGAGCTGAATGCCTTGAAACTTGACATGAGGATGCTTGACCACATTTGTAGGCATATGAGACTTGATTGGGCCATTGAAAAGTTCATTTGTTTGACCAGAACTCAAACCCTAGTTTTGACTGTATAGGAGACAGTTGAGCTGCACAACCCTTGGGGGAATTTTGTGACCTTGACTTTGATAAATCTTGGAGAAAATGGGAGGGCAAATTTTGGGGTACAACAGTTGCCCCTGTTCAATCTTCTTAGACCTGAGGATGCAGATTGGCTGTCGTGCCTTTCGTAATCCGAGGGTAGAAGATGATTGGACACTAGAGTGCCCAGAAATTTGCGCTCACATAGTAGCAATGATGGTGAGGGAATGGGCTTATAGATGCCATTTGGATGTTGCTTGGATAGGATGATGGGCTTATAGATGCCATCTGGATGTTGATCGCGTAGGAGATTCCTTAGCGAGAACCTGCATACCTGCAAAACAGAAAAATGAGTACCTGACACGTCGCAGGAGCTGATTTTAGATGCTTGGTATAGATGTGTCCTGACTGGTTACAGGAGCTGAATCTGGAGCTTCAAACGCTGATGAATGAACCAGGGATGGTTACTGCCTTAGCATGAATGGTAAGAGAATCCTGAATGATTTCAACCTCAACAACGCTCGTTGAGAAAATCTTGGTGAGAATTACCATCTTCGTAGTGTCAGGAAGAGAACCGAAGGGCATTATAATCTCAAAGGGAGTCACCTCGCTCACCGTTGGGGAGGGAACTATAGGAAATTATAATCTGAAAGGAAATATCACCTCACGCTCATGCCGGAGAGGGAAACATTTGAAGAAGGAATTACCACCTCACACGCCGTTGGAGAGGGGACCATAAGAGAATATCACCTCACGCTCATGCCGGAGAGGGAAACATCTGAAGAAGGAATTACCACCTCACACGCCGTTGGAGAGGGGACCATAAGAGAATATCACCTCACGCTCATGCCGGAGAGGGAAACATCTGAAGAAGGAATTACCACCTCACACGCCGTTGGAGAGGGGACCATAAGAGAATATCACCTCACGCTCATGCCGGAGAGGGAAACATCTGAAGAAGGAATTACCACCTCACACGCCGTTGGAGAGGGGACCATAAGAGAATATCACCTCACGCTCATGCCGGAGAGGGGAACATCTGAAGAAGGAATTACCACCTCACACGCCGTTGGAGAGGGGACCATAAGAGAATATCACCTCACGCTCATGCCGGAGAGGGAAACATCTGAAAAAGGAATTACCACCTCACACGCCGTTGGAGAGGGGACCATAAGAGAACTTCTACTGAGTCTTTATCAGAAAAATCTGTTTGGAGTCGATTTAACTGGACTGGAGAAGTCCTTGAAATATATTTGAGAATTTCAACTGCATCTTTCCTGAAAGGTAAAGGTCAGTTATATGCAATGCATGATATGGATCAAGCAATGATGTTCTCAACATGGATGCGATTTATATGATATGATGCGTACATGCATGCTATAATGATGTATGTGATGATTCATGTATGTTTTTGTCCAGGAAAATAAATCCTTGACGGGTGCCGGGAAGTCATATCCTGGGCTGATGTTGAGGAAGAGATTTGGCTTCCGCTGTGGATGATTGTTGCAAGAATACCGGTAGGAGAAGATAACTCCGTTGCGGAATAAACTTGGCAAATGAAATAATTCTGCGGGAGAAAAGATACTCTAGCGATCATGCTGGGGAGTGCTACTCTGTGGGGATAGCGATGCTTTGCTGAGTTGATGAAGATAACTCCGTTGGGGATATCCTTGTTGTCGGAAGTGTTGATAGACTTCGCTGGGGGTAGGAAGATACTTTGTCGAGGACGCTCTTTCCGTGGCTTTTGGCTGAGGATAACCCAGTTATATCCTGTTAAGGAAATAACTCTTTAAATCAAGCCGGGACGACGCGTTCGCGCTCTGCGAGGGATAAGCTTCCAGAATCTACTGGGGATAAGCTTACTGCTTGAGGGATATGACTTCCAACTTAGTTGGTGAAGCTGGATTGGACTCTTCTGGGGAGTTTGATATGCTGGGGAAGTGATTCCTTTGAATATTGAGATACCGCCGGGGAACAATCTTTAGACCAAGACTGCCGGGAATACTTGTTAAGAATATATGTATTGCTGCTGAGGAATGTTTGAGATCGGCTGGAGGATACTCAATTCCCTTGATATTTTGACAATTTTGCTTGGAGAGAGATGTATTGTTTTGTTGAACCACTCTCCGGGGAATTAAGATACATTTGGTCGTGTTCTTTAGCTGAACCTACCTTAGTACCTTGGGGGATAGAACCATTAGGTTGCTTAGACAACTCTTTATTGCCCCTGTTTCTGTGGGAGGAGGCCCCTGTGAAAATGTTTGATAGTTGTTGATGGACAAACTTTCTTCTGGTAGACAGGTGACAAGATGACAGGACATAGTCGTACGCTTTGATCCCTAACTTTTGCCTGGACCGCCCTTTCGGGTTTTCAGTCCACCGGGATACCCATTTTTGCCCAAGCCGCCTTTTCAGGTTTTCGACTTGCCGGGTGTACAGATTTTTCATTTTCATCCCTTATTTTTGCCCGAACCCTTTTGGTTCGTCGGGAAGCCCTTATTTTTGCCTAGGTATGTCAACCTAGCGGGTCTTTGATTATGCGTAGTATTTTTTCGACTATGTCTACGCTTTCAGAACGTAGGGTACTGCCCCTGTTAGAAGTGTTTTGTCCTGTCACCAGAAGATGTCTGACCAGGCAAGATTCGTTGCCGGGGTGCCCCAAGTGACTCAGATGGAGATTTGCCCCAGGCTATTTGACCTTTGAGAGATTCTCCGAATCTTGATTGGACTGCCCCAGATGATGGGCAATAGTCATGTCATGCCCCTTGATTGGAAGTGCTTTCGTTCACTAGGTATTCATCGTGCGAATTTCCCTGTTGTTCAAACAAAAAGTCATATGCAAACAAAGTTATGTTAAAAATGCAAAGCCTATGTCTGTCTTGAAGATTTTGAAAATGCATTCTTTTTTTCATAAAACAAATGAATGTTTGTAAAGCGTGATGTCAACTCCGTATTTACCGTAGGTCTTAAGGAGTCAGGATACCTTTTGTAACAGTATGCTTTCGAACTAACCCATGCTTCAGCTAGGACTTTTGAGGGTTATAACGTGGCCTGGTTCATGGTTTAAGAAACAAAGGATAAAGGCTCAAATTATTTGTGCCCACCCGCTCTTCGTGATATTCTCCAAACCTAAACTCAGTTGATCGTGCGTTAGACCTTGCTTGAGTCTTTGCTTTGATGTGCCAATAATGGTTCAGATGTTGGTAACTTGTTTTGAATAGGCAGTCATTTTTTGCTTTGGTTGAGGGTTTGTGAGACCTCTTTCTTTTTTGATTTCGTTATCCCTTTCTTTTTTTTGCCTGAACTGTTTCCTTTTTGGAATTACAGTCAGCGGGATGCCCCAGTTTCATAAGTCCCTTTTGTAGGTTTAGACTTTTTGGGCTTTTCATTTATGAATTTTGGTGATGACTGCCTGTCCTTTTGATTGTTCTGAACCATCACTGTCTTTGTTCATTTTGTAAAGATCTCTTCGGTGCCATTCGTTATGCACTTGGATCAACTGAGAGAACTACCCTGCCCCGGGTTATGATAAAGGGTTTCAATTTTCGAAAATAAAAAACTCCTACTTCTTTGGCTCAGATGGGTTGACGAGGGTTTATCATCCTTATAACTCCAGTGTTTAGGGATTGAAACAATGCCTGTACCTCATCAGCGGGGTCTGTTCAAAAGCATACTGTAATGATTGTGGTATCGTTTTCGTCATCCTCCCTCAAGAGGCTTAGGATTAAAGATCAAGAATTGTCATCAGAAAAAATATGAAAACAGTTTGCATATAGTGAATGCGAATATATTGATTCAAAACAGACATAAGCGATGCATTAATGAAATAACAACGTTTGACATGAATAAATGTTTAAACAATCAAAGAAAAATGCAACTTGAACATTCGAATGAACAAAAATTTTCTAGTTTGACTTAGTCCCTTCAGATGGGAGACTCTCAACAGAAGCATTTCATTTGGCCACCCGGCATGAACTCCAGCACCTTTCCGTCGATCAAGTCTTGGATCTTGTTCTTCAAGCTCCAACAGTCATTGGTGCCATGTCCAGGACTGTCAGAATGGTAGGCACATCCTTTATCAGGGTTATAAGTAGGAGCAGAGATGTCAGGATTCTGGGGAGGACCCTTTAAAGTAATCAGATTGACCTCCAACAAGTGTTCCAGCATTAGAGATGGTGGTATGCCAGTCTCAGTGAAGTGTCTTCCAGGCGTGTATCGCTTGCGTCGATTACCCCGTTGATACTGGGCTTGTGAAGTAGTAGCAATTTGGAGAGGTTCATTCTTCACCATACCAGACTTTGGTCCTCTTGGTGGCTGATTAACGACTCGGTCCCTGACTTGGGCTGGTTGCTTCATGTCTTGATGAAGCTGACTGATCATGGCTCTCAACTCTCCTTGCTCCTGAGCTAAACCTTGAATGAGGGCCCTTTGCCCCAGCATCTGAGTTTTTAATGTGTCTACCTCAGCTTGTAGACGGTTCAGCTGTTCGTCCTTGTCCTCTTCAGGACTTTTTCTGATCAGATTCCCCATGAGGAGTGCCCTCAACTCTTCCTGCCCCTTGGATAGACCTAAGAAGATTTCCTTGAACTGAGACTCTTGAGCGTGAAGGTCCTGGTTATCTTGTTGTGAGGCCATTGCTGAAATAAACAGCGAGAAAGGTAAGTGACCTGCAAAAGGGATACCTGTAATGCGATGATGTGTATGATATGCATGCAATGTTTTCAAGGACCTCGCAGGGTAAACAGAGAAACTTGTTAGAGTTGAGAACCAGTAACTTGATTGAAAGAACTTCCTGTTGTTGAGAGTCCTTCTTCAAGGGTCAAAGGCTCACCATATCTAGTGGGTCATAGCCCCTGACAACCTTGGCTAGAGGAAAATAAATCCTCTTTGCCCCTGGCTAGACAGTTGGTTCATCATGACCTGCATCACAAGCCCTTGAGATCCTTGAAATGGGTTAGGATGTATGCAATGGTATGCAAGGGTATGATGTCATGCTATGCATGGGGTGATGTAGGTAAACCCTGCTATGAGTCCCAATTAAGGACTATAAACAGAACCTGCAAGAGATCTAGTAAACCCTGTTATGAGTCCCAGTTAAGGACTATAAACAACACCTGCAAGAAATTTGGTAAACCCTGTCATGAGTCCTAGTTAAGGACTATAAACAAGACCTGCAAGAAAACTAAGTAAAACCTGTCATGAGTCCCAATCAAGGACTATAAACAGAACCTGCAAGTGGTTAGTACACCCTGTTATAAGTCCCAATTAAGGACTATGAACAAAACCTGCAAGACATCTGGTTCAGATAACAGACATGCAAGTAGTCAAGTACGAAGGCACGCACGTCACACAAAAGAGACCCTTAGGGTCTAGGCCAGCATGGGGTCTGGGTATTACCCTCTTGAAGTTGGTGGGTTCAACCTGTCCTAATCAAAGTAACCGGGTTCTAAGGTTCCCAATATCACGGGATTGCTTTCATTGTTCATCGTTTCGATTTAGCCACTGAACTGGCGACCGAAATATTCCAGGAAAGCAACCCTCAATTGAGTGTAGTATCGAGTATCAACCAACCTCGGACTGCACCAAAGTCAGTTATCTCACTACCCTAAAGAGGCCAAGATAGTTCAATTAAGGTTCCTAAGGTCTGTTGATGCTTCACGACACCACGCGGAGGCCCCGTACTCTCCTTGACTGAACTCAAGGGTTACCGGTACACACCAAAGTGCCACATCAACGTAGCAGACTGTTTCAACCATGTCGGTATACCCCGCACAGTTCCCTCACAGCCTTGTTGCTACTTTTTAAGAAGGTATCCCCAGATCCGGGTTAGGATCTATAGAACTCCCAAGACAGTCCCACAATTTAAAGCAAACAAGGAAAGCAATTGAAAACACAGTTATGAACTATCCCTAAGGTACACCTCACTTTATAAAGAGTCCCCAGCAGAGTCGCCAGTTCTGTGATCGGTGGATCTGGAACTGACTGTTTAACGCTGGTTCGCGAAATGTCGCGGAAGCAAGAGTCGCCACCGTCTTTTATTTTCTCCAAATGGAAAGGACAAAAGCACAGAAAAATTCCTTATAGAGATTGCTCTCGGTTCGGGAGGTAGATTATAGAAAGGGAAGGTGTTAGCACCCTTTCTATCCATGGTTATCCATGGGCTCTTAGATACTTGCTCAATGTGTTTTCAAAATTGTTTTGCTTTTCAATTGTGGGTTTTAAAAAGTTTCTTTTGAAAAATTTCAGATCGACTCGTACGTCAGAGTGTTTGAAAAGTTTGTTTTGAAAGCTTATGAAAAGTGTCGGTGTGAAAAGTCTTTTTTGAATTTGTTTTGAGATTAGAGCAAGTATCCTTGAGAACCTACCTACCCTAAGGAATTCGTCTGTGTAAGAGTCCTTAAAAGTAGTGCCATCCCACCATTGAGAGGTAGGTAGCACCACTGTTGGAGGTGTTCGGGTCAATTCGAGTTTGTAGGGACATGGTGATCACCAGAGCAATGGGAAGACACCTTAGAAGCTACCCTCATGCCAGGTTCCCGGATCATGAGGACTTACTAAGACGTCCTCTACTCGACGATCACCTTTCGAAAGGCAACAGTGAGGCGTACCCTAGGGGTGGTGTGTGCGAATTGTGTGTCATGTTTCAGTTATTTGTCTTGTCATGTTTGTTGTGTTCTACGCTTGATTTTATTAAGACATTCATTCTTTCATGCTTGGTTAACGGTTAAATATTTTGCGAGGAAATAAAGCTAGACTATTACAAATGGCGCGGGTCCACATCGCCAAAATTAAACCGGACCCGATTTAGCGGAAAAATAAATAATGCGAAGAAATAAAGTGCGAAAAGTAAATTACATGGCTTAGGGACAATTACATAATTATAATTAAACGACATAAGATAAATGCGCAAATTAAATAATTAAAACGAAACTAGGGCGTTGGACCCTTTTTGCAAATATTAATGGTTAATGAGAATTATAAATTAAATGATTAAAATTAATAAGAAAAATGAAAAAAATTAAATGAAAATGATTTTTTTGTGTTTTTTAGATTTAATGAAAAAAAGGGAAGTTAATTGAAATTAAATTAAACGGCAAACCCTAATTCTAATATTTTTTATTTATTAAGAAAGAATTAAAATATGATCTAAATTAACCCTAATTTATTTATGCACAATTTTTAATTTATGAAAATAACTAAATAATATTATTATTCTAAAAAAGGGAAAAATATTAAAAGGAATAACAAAAATATTAATTAACCTAATTCTATTTTGTTGGATTTTTTGTTATGGAAAAATATAAATTAAACCTAATTTGAAATTAATTTATTTACATGCTAATAAAATAATTATAATAAAATAGATATTATTTTTTGGTCTTTTTCTGATTTTTATAATGTTTTTATATTTCATAGAAAAAATAAATTAATTAATTAAAGCAATAAAAATAATATAATACAATAATTAAAACAACAAAAAGAAAAGAAAATCAAACCAGGGTGGGGTGTTGCCCCAAGTAAGGAGGTATAAATTTGAGAGGCCTGGCCCAATAAGCTTGCAACGTGCTGACTTTCCTGGATCGTGTATGACACGTTGACTAAACGTAGGTGTTCCTTAGATTATTGGCCGTTGATCTGGGTGAGATGGACGCGTGTGTGGCTTGAGAGGGTGAGCATATGGTACACCTGGACGTTAGTGCTGCATAGAATCAAGTATTGAAAAATAACATTAAGCATTTGCCAGACCTGGGACTTGAACCCAGGTCTTGAAGGTCACATGCATTAGTCCCTGCCAGCTGAGCTACGTGTGTTAATTAGTATATTATTATAAACGAATAATGAAAAAGTAAAACCAACGCCCACTAATTAATTCGCGCGCAGATTTGAATTGACCAATGGCTGATGGACACGCACTCGTCTTCTTCCCCACCCTGTAAAACAAAACGCTATGAGAACGGTTTTCTTAGCGTTGCAGAAAGGTGCCTATTGGAAAATAGCGATTAGCACCCTGTGTTTCATAAATTGTTCGCGAGGGTTCAGACATCTTCGTCTTAAGATGCTGAATCCATCCATGGCATCCATTGGTCCTAATTTTTCCTCTATAGAAAATCCCCAATTTCAAAAAAACCTGCAACCCTAGAAAACGCATATGGTGGAATCGTGTATATACCACAAAAACTCAATTGAATATAATGGTTAGTTCACAAACTTCATTGTAAGCAATAATCCACAAAGAAAAATGCAAAAAGATGCTTAGATTATGATATGCGATTTGGAAAAATTTGTGACAAAGTCTGAGTTCCTGGTACCGTTTCAAGGCGTTTGGCTTGTTGTTTTTGATTGAGAAACGTTTAGGGATGTCTCAGGATGCTAATGAAACAAAAATCAAAGCTTGAATCGACCTAAAACCTAGATTTCAGTGTTTGAGTTTTTAGGAGAATTTTCAATATTGTAATGCTTGTTTTGGGCGCAGCTTTTGTCTAAAAACATTAGGGTTGTGATGCTGATCATATATGGAGTGATTAGGTTAAGAAAAATTGGACAAAATCTTATGCATTCATGAATTTCAATATTTGATTTTGAAAAATCTTTTTCATATCTTTTTTCATGTTGTTTTTGTTCAATCATGATCCAATCTCATCCAAATTTGCCTAATTGGGATATGCACGAAATATTATGAATAAACATGCATGAAAAGATTTTTTTAGGTTAAGTTTGATATTTTTCATATATTAAAATCATTTAAATGAATATAAATTAGTATTAATTCAAATAAATAATTAAAAAATATGAGAATACTTCCCTTTGGGCCTAGTGGTCGTGCATAGGCTTGGCATGAAGAAACTTGGAAGAAAAATGGGCCCATTTGCATTTTTAGGCCTTTTGCATCAATGTTGACTTTTCAAAATTCCTAAAAATTTCCCAACTTCCACAAGGCATAACTTGGTCAATTTTTAAGCTTTTCACATGTTCTTGGACATTTTGGAAAGGTCTTTGAGTCCTTTAACCAATGCCTTTGGTCCCATGTCATTTTGATTTACCAATCTCAAGTTATGGCCTTTGACTTAAAGTCACTTTTTGTTGACTTTTGAAAATGACCTATAATGTTGAAATTGATAACTTTTTGTGAGAGCATTTCTTGGATTTGGAACATGAAGATGAGTTGTAGGAAATGTCTTTCTCTTCAAAATGAGCTTTGGATGGAATTTTTCTGATAATCCATGTGAAAGTTATGCCCTGGTCAATTTCAGTTGACTTTTTCAGCTGTCCAAATATAGCAACTTTTGCATCTTGATGATTTTCTGAGCCAAATTTTGAGAATCATGATCAAGCATTGATCAAATGATGTTTGTGGCTTCAAAATGATATATTGACCAAAAATTTGAACTTTTGACTGTCAAATGACCATTTTGCCCCTACAGTTGACTGTAGTGCAATTTAGGGTTTTGACTGTGCAATCTTGAGCTGAATGCCTTGAAACTTGACATGAGGATGCTTGACCACATTTGTAGGCATATGAGACTTGATTGGGCCATTGAAAAGTTCATTTGTTTGACCAGAACTCAAACCCTAGTTTTGACTGTATAGGAGACAGTTGAGCTGCACAACCCTTGGGGGAATTTTGTGACCTTGACTTTGATAAATCTTGGAGAAAATGGGAGGGCAAATTTTGGGGTACAACAGATTCTAAAGAGGAGAACAAGTGTGAGGTTCTTCCTGCTGGATTAGAAGGGGAACAAGGTACATGGACCTTTCAGATCTGAAGAGGACAAGTGTTTGGATTATGGGTTTGTGTTTGACAGGTGTTTAAGTGTTTGAGAGCTTTATTGTGTTTTAGAAAATTTTGGAGATTCGTTCCTCTGGCCAAAAAGTCCTCTTTTTCTTTGCAAATGTTCCTCTACTTACAGAGAAAATGTTGAAGGTGTTTTAAAGTAACCAGGTTTGTATGATGACAAACCATGGTTTGGTTAAGGGTGAAACAAGTCAGTCCCTTTTTGTTATTCCCACGTTTCCAGCACAAGTAGGGGCCTGCTGGAAGAAGATTGGACTTATGTTGTTGACATTGCTTGTGTTCAGACAAAAATCAGATTGGACGCTAACTTTGTGATTAAAGTACTTTTTATGAAAAAAAGGGTATGCAGCTTTTGTCATTTCATCCAAGAATGGTATTATTAAGTAGACAAAGCTTCGAATCTTTATGTAATGTATCACAAACTTGTGTAAACCTATGATTATGTTAATATTTGGAAGTAACATATCCTGACAAGTGAGATTTGGGAGATGAGGCTATGAGATTTGCTCAAAGTTCTTCAAACAAGCTTGTTTCGAATGGTCCAGAGTTGGGTTCGAAATATGCTGATTCAAAGGGAATCGAAACTTTGTATGTAGGTGGCTCTTATCCAATCTAAGGCTTTCCTACCAGAGGTTTTAAATTCCCAAATGAAGCTTGCAACAAAGGGGGGCCACATACCCAAACGAAAGAGGTATGCAGGAAGTAAAAAGGCCCAGATGAAAGAGGCATGCAGAAGGAAAATTATGTAATCGAAGGATGCCAAAAGGTGCAATCAAAGGATATCAGAGGAGGATTTTTGCCTTGGAATCGAAGGATGCTACAGGAGGCCATTACTTTATGACTTCAAGCAAACATGCAAGAGGCCTTTGCTAAAATGAAAACTTGCATGAAGAGCCAATGCCCCGTCGAAGCCTGCATGCAGGAGGTCACTGCTTTGTGACTCAAGGAAAACATGTAAGGGGTTAATGGTGCAATCAAAGGACACTTTTCAGAAGGTTATTGCCTTATGAATCGAAGGAAGCTTTCAGAAGATTATTGACTTTCTGAATCGAAGAAAACCAAAAGGAGGCCTTCACTTCCTGAATCGAAGGACGCTGTTTCAAAGGGAAACAAAACTCAGTTGAAGCTTGTATGAAGATCATTTCCTTCTGAATCGAAGGAAGCTTTAAGGAAGTCCTAGTCCAATCGAAGCAGTCTTGAAAGAGACTAAAGTATAAACAGAACAAGGGAAATTGAAGAAGGCCGGAAGGAGATCAAAGTCCAATCGAAACCTTGTGAATCGAAGTAGATTTATAGGAGACCAAAAATCCAATCGAAGCAAGGGAAATCGAAGAAAACTTATTTTTCTCCAATTTTATTGAAAAGATTATTTTTATTTGTTTTCCCCTTTTTAACAGTTTCCTCCAACTGTACTTGTGCAAGCTTGAACTTTGAGAATCCTTGTGAGAAATGCCTTGAGAAATGAGAGGGAAAATTTTGGGGTACAACGGCTTCCCCTGTTCAATATTCTTAAACCTGAAGAGTTAGACTGGCAAGCCTTCCATTCCTGACTTGAAGATAGAAGATGATTGAACACTAAAGTGCCCAGAAATTTACACTCGATGATATGTTAGTTGACTGTGTAGGGAATGGGCCTAAAGATTCCATTTGGAGAAATGATAGAAATTTGTTGGAGATGGGCTTATAGATGCCATCCAGAGTGACTGTGGAAGGTATCAGGATAAATCTTTTGGTTGATTTATACTCAAATAGTAGATGTCTTTTACCTATTTTTAATCTGGAAGAACTAAATCTAACCAGAAGAGGTCTTTGGCTGCCTATCTTTAACTGGAAGAACTAAATCTAACCAGAAGAGGTATTTGATTGTTTATTTGTGATGGGCCTGTGTATGGATGTTTTTAGGAGATATATGAAAGGGAAGACTGGGTAGGGTTACTTCAGGATGAATCTATGTGAAACTTCACCTAGAGTTTGAGAAAGGGATCCTGGGTAGGGAATGCTTCGGGATCAGTCCGTGTGAAACTGCATCTGGAAATGAGAAGGAACCTGGGTAGGGTTACTTCATGATGAGTCCGGGTAAAACTACATATGGAAATGAGAAGGAACCTGGGTAGGGTTACTTCATGATGAGAAGTAATCCATGTAAGATTGCTTCATGATGAGCCCGTGTAAAGCTGCAGCTGGTCACATAGATAGTTGCTCTGTCTTGCTTCGGAAACTAATCTTGGACCTGTTGAAAAATGTTAATGATAGCCATCTGTTGATTGACCTTTTCCTAAAAAGGTAAAACGTTAGATGCATACAATGTCATGATGTATGAAATGCATGGTGTCCTCCAAATAAATGAGATTATGCTGTATGCACTTATCATGTATGTACATAGGATGTATGAAATGTGAAATGTTATTGAAGTGTATCTTTGTCTGGGAAAATAAATCCTTGACAAATGTTGGGGAGCCTTGGGAAATGAAATCTCGGACCGCTGTTGTGGATGAAGAGTGTGCTCCTCTTCGGACCTTGTTTTAGGATGTTTCCGCTGGGGATTCCTGTTTTTTTTTATTAAGGAGAAACTTCGTTAGGGAATATTGGCTTGTTTAAGAAGGCTCTATGGAAAGTGTTGATCTCTGTTTGGGGAAAAGTGTTTAGGATTCTTAGCTACTCGTTGTTCTATTGGGGAGTTATTCTTGATTGGAGAGAATCAAAAGTTAGATGTTATCTGGTCAAAATCCAGGCTTGACAGCAAATTGTTAAGGATAAATAAAGTTGACTATTATCCAGTCGTATTCCATGCTTCGCAGCGACTTACTAGGGAAGATTAAATTAACTTTTATCTGTTCATATTCCATGCTTCACAGGAAATTACTTGGGAGAGTGGAGTTAGGTTGTTATCTGGTCAGATTCCAGGTTTCACAACAACTTACTGAAGTTAACTATTATTTGGTCGGTTTCCAGGCTTCATAACAACTTACTGAAGTTAACTATTATCTGGTCGGTTTCTAGGCTTTGCAATAACTTACTTGAAAGGATGAAGTTGAATTGATATATGGTCGGGTCTAGGCTTCACAATAACTTACTGAAGTTAACTATTATTTGGTCGGTTTCCAGACTTCACAGTAACTTAATGAATTTGATTGTTATCTGGTCGAATTCCAGGCTTCATAATAAATTCTTGAAAGGATGAAGTTGAACTGATATCTGGTCGGGTCCAGGCTTCACAACAACTTACTGAAGTTAACTGTTATCTGGTCGATTTCCAGTCTTCACAGTAACTTGTTGAATTTGATTATTATCTGGTCAGATTCTAGGCTTCATAACAAATTCTTGAAAGGATAAAGTTGAACTGATATCTGGTCGGGTCCAGGCTTCACAACGACTTACTGAAGTTAACTGTTATCTGGTCGGTTTCTAGGCTTCATAGTAACTTAGTGAATTTGATTGTTATCTGGTCGGATTCCAGGCTTCATAACAAATTCTTGAAAGGATGAAGTTGAACTGATATGTGGTCGGGTCCAGGATTCACAACAACTTACTAAAGTTAACTATTATTTGGTCGGTTTCCAGGCTTCACAGTAACTTACTGAATTTGATTGTTATTTGGTCGGATTCCAGGCTTCATAACAAATTCTTGAAAGGATAAAGTTGAACTGATATCTGGTCCGGTCCAGGCTTCACAACAACTTACTGAAGTTAACTGTTATTTGGTCGGTTTCCAGGCTTCACAGTAACTTACTAAATTTGATTGTTACCTGGTTGCATTCCAGGCTTCATAACAAATTCTTGAAAGGATGAAGTTAAACTGATATTTGGTCGGGTCCAGGCTTCACAACAACTTACTGAAGTTAACTGTTATTTGGTCGGTTTCTAGGCTTCATAACAAATTCCTGAAAGAATGAAGTCAATTGTTATCTGGTCAAATTCCAGGCTTAACAACAACTTACTGAAGTTAATTGCTATCTGGTCGGTTTCCAGGCTTCGCAGTAACTTGTTGGGGATTATAGAGCAGTCTACTGGGGAAGAGGAGTTATGGCCCCTTAATTTGTAGTAATCTAAGAGGCAAACTCAAGCTGGGGAATCTGTAGTTTGTTAAGGAAATTGTGATCGGTGGATCTGGAACTGACTGTTTAACGCTGGTTCGCGAAATGTCGCGGAAGCAAGAGTCGCCACCGTCTTTTATTTTCTCCAAATGGAAAGGACAAAAGCACAGAAAAATTCCTTAAAGAGATTGCTCTCGGTTCGGGAGGTAGATTATAGAAAGGGAAGGTGTTAGCACCCTTTCTATCCATGGTTATCCATGGGCTCTTAGATACTTGCTCACTTGTGTTTTCAAAAATGGTTTGTTTGCTTTTCAACTGTGGGTTTTAAAAAGTTTCTTTGAAAATTCCAGTTCGACTCTTGTATCAGTCCTCAAGAGTGTTTGAAAAATTGCTTTCGAAAGCTTTTTTGAAAATGTGTTGGTGTGAAAAGTATTTTTGATTTGTTTTGAAATTTAGAGCAAGTATCTACGAGTCGTCTACCTACCCTAAGGAATTCGTCTGTGTAAAGGTCCTTTAAAGTAGTGCCATCCCACCATTGAGAGGTAGGTAGCACCACCGCTGGAGGTGTTCGGGTCAATTCGAGGTTCGGGACATGGTGATCACCAGAGCAATGGGAAGACACCTTAGAAGCTACCCTCATGCCAGGTTCTCGGATCATGAGGACTTACTAAGACATCCTTTACTCGACGATCACCTTTCGAGGCAAGGCAACAGTGAGGCGTACCCTAGGGGTGGTGTGTGCGATTTGTGTGTCGTTTTCATTTGTATTTGTCTTGTCATGTTATCGGTGTTCTACGCTTGATTTTATTTGGACATTCATTCTTGCATGCTTTTGTTTAACAGTTAAAAATTGCGAGGAAAAGTAAATCTAAAGCTATTACAAAAGGCGCGGGTCCACATCGCCAAAATTAACCAGGACCCGATTTGACAGAAAGTAAAGAAATAAAATGCGGGAAGTAATTACACGGCTTCGGGAGAGGTACATAATTATTTAAATGACATAAAATAAATATGCGAATAAACAAGAGATTAAGAGCGACACGAGGGCGTTGGACCCTTTTGCAAAATATTAAAATTAATGAGGAATTAAAATTAAAATTAAAAGAAGGCAAGAATTTATTTTTGGTGTTTTTTAGCATTTTAAGATTTAATAGAAAAAGAAAGAATTAATTAAAATTAACTACTAACCCTAATTCTACTTTATTTTAATTAATTAAGAAGACGTTAGAATTTAAACCTAAATTAAACCCTAATTTTTGCATACAAATTTAATTATAAAGATAAATAAAATAAATAATATTATTGTGAAAAAAAGAAAAATTGAAAAGGAATAAAAACATTAATTAATCCTAATTCTATATTTTTTAGATTTTTTGTTATGAAAAAAATTAACATTAAAACCCTAATTTAAAACTAAATTTATTTACATGCATTTATTTACAAGAAATATTAAAATAAAAAATATTTATTATATTTTTTGCCTTTTTCTGATTTTTGTGATATTTTATATTTTTGTGAAAATGATTAATTAATTCAAAACAATAAAGAAAATAATATAATAATTGAAAATAAAATATAAGGAAAATATGGAAAATTGCAAACCAGGGGGTGGTAGTCCCAAATTAGGAGGTTTGGCCTTAGCAATTTGGCCCAGTTAAGCATGGCCCTTCTGACTTTTTGCATGACACGTACATATGCGTTGACTAGGGTTTTCTGTGTTCCTCAATCCTGAGCCTTTGATCTGATTCCATGGGACGCGTGGCTGGCTCGATGATGAGGGAATATGATGGTTTTCAATGTTGAGCCTGCACAGAATTACTGAACACAAAATAATATGAAGAAGGTCAAGACCTGGGGTTCGAACCCAGGTCACTAGCATCACCAATCAACACATGTGCCACTGAGCCACTTCAAACGCTTTTGCCATATAATAGTTAACAAATATTATAAAAAGAAAGAAACGTCTGTGGTTTGAAAACGCGCGAAATTTAAACCTCCCAATCAGCGCCGGCCAGCACATCATCTTCTTCATGTCCCTGAAATACAAACAATATAGGCAACGGTTTTCATAGCGTCTTCTTAGGCCAGTTTTCAGAAAATAGCGATTAGCTCTTAAGCATTCATAAATTGGGCGCAATGGGTGTTTCCTCTTCGTCTGAACGTGCTGGTTTGAATGGTGGTGGTTAGAGGTTTCAATTTTCCTCGTTTCAAAGTCCCCAATTTAGAACTCTGTAAACCCTAGAAAACAGTCATGGCGAAATCGTATATACAGCATAAAAACGCAATTAAATGCATTGGTTAGTTTCAGGACAAGATAATAATCATGAATCAATGATTAAATTTCACAAAGAATGCATGGAATAGGATATACGATTATGAAATTTATTTGACACAGTCTGCACTCGTGTTACCAATCCTTGAGGTTCTGATGAGTCTTCTTGATTGGGAATCGTTCAGGGGACCTTGAGGAAGCTATTGAAACAAGTTTCGTGCCTTGAATCCACCTCTAAAGATGATTTCAGAATTGACTTTTTAGACAAAAATTCCAAGTTTGGTTATGGCCTTCTTGAGCAGCTGAGCGTCCATTCTCATTAGGGTTGTGATCAGGCATTTGTATTAAGTCAATTAGGTCAAGAAAAACCAATCAAATCCATTGCATTCATTGATTTGGAAATTTGATTTTCTAAGGATCTTTTCATATCTTTTCCATGTGTTCTTGTGTCAATTATGATCAATTTGCTCCAAATCTTTCCCTATTTGGCTAGGCACGAATTATTGAGCCTAAAACATGTATAAAAAGATTGGTTTGGTTAAGTTAACTATTTTTCATATATTTAATTGATTTAAATGAATTAATATAAATAAAAATTCAAATAAATAAATAAAAATGAGAAAATACTTCCCTTTGGGCCAAGTGGTCGTGCACATGTCATGGGTGATGAATCATGGAAGAAAAATGGGCCCATTAGCAATTTTAGGTCATTTGGATCAATATTGACTTTTCAAAATATCCAAAAATTTCCCAACTTCCACAAGGCATAACTTGCTCAATTTTTAAGCTTTTCTCATGTTCTTGGACATTTTGGAAAGGTCTTTGAGTCCTCTAACCAATGCCTTTGGTCTCATGTCATTTTGAGTTACCAATCTCAAGTTATGGCCTTTGAATTAAAGTCCCTTTTTGTTGACTTTTGAAAATGACCTATAATGTTGAAATTGATAACTTTTTGTGAGAGCATTTCTTGGACTTGAAGTATGAAGATGAGTTGTAGGAAATGTCTTTCTCTTCAAAATGAGCTTTGGATGGAATTTTTCTGATAATCCATGTGAAAGTTATGCCCTGGTCAATTTCAGTTGACTTTTTCAGCTGTCCAAATAAGGAAACTTTTTGCATCTTGATGATTTCTAAGCCAAATTTTGAGAATCATGATCAAGCATTGATCAAATGATGTTTGTGGCTTCAAAATGATGTGTTGACCAAAAATTTGAACTTTTGACTGTCAAATGACCATTTTGCCCCTACAGTTGACTGTAGTGCAATTAGGGTTTTTGACTGTGCAATCTTGTGCTGAATGCCTTGAAACTTGATATGAGGATACTTGACCATATTTGTAAGCATGTGAGACTTGATTGGACCTTTGAAAACTTCATTTTCCTAATCAGCACACAAACCCTAGTTTTGACTGTATAGGAGACCTTTGACTGTGCAACCCTTTGGGGGAGATTTGAAGCTTGACTTGGTAATTTCTTGGAGAATATGGGAGGGCAAATTTTGGGGTACAACAGAAATAAACCTTGTTTCCATTCTGCTGGAGAGGTGTTTTCTTTTGGTAGAAATCCTCTAGGATTCTTGAGCTCAACTCAGTTGGGGAGAAGTTTTTAGAGATTAAAACCCTGGCTGAGGGCCATCATATGAACAGGATTTTGGGGGAGATTTTTCACTGCCCCTAGTAGCAAGTGTTGCCACACTGCCAGAAGATGTTTGTTTGATCGCACATGATTCGTTGTTGGAACTCATATCCAATTCCCCAAGTGATTCAGATGGAAACATGCCCCTAGTATATTCAACATTTCTTGAGAGATTTCTTGGAGTCTTAATTGGACTACCCCAGGTGTATTGGATAGCGACACGTCATTCCCACTTGCTTATAGGATATCTGTTATTGGAAGTGTCTTCCCACTTGAAGTGATTTTGTTCATTGAGAGGGTTTTTGTTCACTGGATATTCGTCGTGCGAATTTCTCTGCTGTAAAACAAATAGCCAAATGCAAACAACGATATTCAAATAATGAAAAGTTTATGCTTGTCTTGAAGTTTTGAAAATGCGTTTTAGCAGATAAAAGAATTTTTGTAAGAAAATTCAACTCAGGATTTAGAGTAAAACCTTACAGGAGTCAGGATACCTTTTGTAACAGTATGCTTTCGAACTAACCTATGCTTCAATTAGGACTTTTTAAGGGTTGTAGCATGGCTTGGTTCACAGTTTAAGAAACAAAGGATAAAGTCTCAAATTTTATTTGTACCCACCCGTTCTTCGTGATCTTCTTCAGTCCTAAATTCAGTTAGTTGTACATTCGAACTGACGTTTTGGTGATGGTTCAGACAAGTTTAGTTTATCGGAAGGCAGTCATTTTTTGCAACATTTTTCATGTTGTTGAGGATTTGCAGTGACCTCTCTTTTTTTATTATCCCTGATTTTTGCCTAACTGTTCCTGTTTTGAGATTACAGTCAGCGTGATGCCCCGTTTTTCTTAAGTCTCCTTTGTAGGTTTTGACTTAGTGGGCTTTTCTTTTTGAGAGATAATGACTGCCTATGTGATAGGGAACCATCCCCATATTTTGATTCTAGAGGAATGTTTTTGATGTCATTCGTTGTATACGAAGTGAAAGTTTGTGACTGAACGCGCATTTGAATTAACTGAGAGACTACCCTGCCCCAGGTTTTGATTAAAGGTTTCAATTTGTGTAAAAAGAAAACTCCTACTTCTTTAGCTCAAAGGGGTTGACTAGGGATTATCTTCCTTATAACTTCAGTGTTTAGGATTTGAAATAATGCATGTACATCGTCAGTAGGGTCTGTCCAAAAGCATACTGTATGAGATTAAGGCATTATTTTCGTCATCCTCCCTCTAAAGGCTTGCAACTTTTAAAACAAGAGTTGAATATCATAAAGGGAGTAAAAAACATAGTTTAAATATAACTAAAAGAATAGATTAATTCAAGATAAACATATGCAATGTGTTGTACCCCAAAATTTACCCTCTTGATTTAGGCTTATGTTTCATCATGAATATCATATTGCATTGCATTCATACATTGTGATGGGATCAAAATACTTTGGTTATCAAGTCTTCCTCAAGCTTTGAAGTTTGATTGCATTGACAAGTTTCTCAATTAGAACCTTATCATCTAAACCTCTGGATCTTTCAAGCTCAAAAGTTATTGCATATCTCAAGATATTTTATCCATCTCTTTGGATCATCAGAGGATTAAAGTTTGTGATTGATTATAAGAAGAATCACTCTTTTGATTCACCAGTCAAAATTAGGGTTTTGTTTGATCAAGGTTGTTTATCAATGTACAAATCTTGATTTGGAAGATACAACATCTCATTGGTATTTGAAAATTCTTTGTACAAGAAATTGGTCAAGATGCCCAGAGGATTTGAAATTTTGGAGATGATTCATCAGTCTCCTAAGGTGTTAACCAAAACTAGGGTTTGGGATTTTATCAAGATTTCTTGATAATATTGAAGTTAAACTTTGTACATGGCCTCTATATATGGGGAAGATCATATGTTTGAAGTCTTGATCATCAATTTTGAAGGGAAGTGGATCAATTGATTCAAAGGGGCAAAATGGTCATTTTGGTCAAAATCAGTCAAAGTCAAGGTTGACCAAGTGAACTTTTGGTCAACCATCAATTCAAGGGTGTAATTTTCATATTTCAAGTCCATTTTGATCATTGGATCAAAAATATTGAGGTTTGGGTTGAAACTTGTTCATGAAGAAACCCTAAAAGTTTCTAATTTTGGAAAATGAGGACTTAATTTCAAAAATTCATATTTTATTCACCTTTGATCAAAAAAATGAAAATGAAATATGCTTGGAAATAGAAGATGGTGATATTTTACCTCCTTTTGGTCTCATGTCCAAATTGGCAAAGAGTCAAGATTTATGGTCTTTGGAAATTCATGCCTCAAGTTTAAATTATAGGTCATTTTCCAAAATGAGTGGATTCATGTCAAATTTTGAGGACCTTAATTGATTCAATTGCAAAAACTCAAAAGTAAGGGATTGTATATCTCTTCAATACCTTTCCAAATTGTACTCATTTGTGTCCAAATTCAAAAGTATGGGCAAGTTATGGTCTTTTGAGTTTCATGCCATTTTATTGAACTTTAGCCATGCAAGCAAAATGCCAAAACTTGAGAACTTCATTTTCAGCCATTATCTTCACTTCTAATCAGGCCCATAACACATTTGTGACCTATGGAAGCCCTTGATGCCAGCCATTTCGTGCCCATGTGATGGTTGTACTTGCTTGAGGCCAAATTGACAAAACTTGCCCAAAATTGCAAAAACTCCAATACTTTCTGATCATGTAGAATCAAGGGCCAAGATTTTAAGAATGATTTTCTGAAGTAATTTGGCCCACAAAATGCATAAAAGGCTAAAGAATGCACGAGAAAATTACCTGATCCTATGCACACCTCATTTTTTGCATAAACTTCCAATCCTGCCCTCCAACGGTATTAAGCTTGCATTTCCACCCCTACTCTACTCTACTGACTCTAGACAAGGAGTAGCAAGGCTCATTTGACAAGGGGGAGGCCTCCATTGCAAGAAATCCGAATCTGAGTTCAACTTCCTTTCTCTGCATTTTTTCTTCGAATCCCTTAATTCATTGGTCGTTTCTTCAATTTCTTCATAGAGACACATTCAGTGGAGCAAGAGGATCAAGTTGGAACCATTGATTTGCTTCTGGAGTGAGGGAACCGTGCATTCAGATTTTGATTTGAGGTAAGCTCACTCAACTTTGATTCATGACATATAGTTGTTTATTGCTGAATTTGAGCATGGATACTTGTTTGTTGATGTTATGTGCGATTCTGAAACTGATTGAGGTTTTGGTTTGGCATATTATGCTTGTTTAAGATCTCTGCAACTCTAATTTTCAGTGAGTTTTTGGTGATTTCATGCTGCGATTTTTAGATCCATGGTTGTCTATTTGATGTGATTTGAATTGTGTTTGATTCCTTTCCATGTTAGCTTTGATTTGCACTTGATTTGATGAATTTTGGTGGAGAAATGAGATTGTATGATCGATCTGAATCTGAGGCATAAGCCTGAGTCGTGCGTGTTTTCTGGTTTGGCTGGAGGTTAGGGATGATGAGGTGTCATCATCTTAACGGTCCATTTGAATTTTTGAATATTAGTTTATTATTTGATTTCAATTAATTTTTCTGATTTTATTTTTGTGATCAAAACATCTTCAAAAATCATGAAAAAATCACCATAGGCTAATAACAATTTCTAGTATTTGTCTTTTTTTTTTGGAATTTTTAAAAAATGTTTTGATTAGTTTAAAAATTCATAAGTTTAAATAATTGTTTGGTCAATGATTATTTTTGTTTTAATAGTTCTTTTGATCCAAAAATTCCACAAAAATTATATTTGACTCATAAAATAATTTAGAAATTGATTATAATTTTGGTTTAGCATTTTTTCTATTTTTTATTAGAAATTTAATTTGAGAAGTTTATTTGAAATGTTTGCTTCATGATTTTTGTTTTAATATTTCCTTTAATTCAAAAATCCTCAAAAAAATCATATAAGTTTGTTTTTAATCATAGTGTCTGAATATAATTTTGTTTTGACCTTTTTATTACTTTTGGCTAGGGTTTGCATTTTTGTCATTAAATAATAGTTTAAATTGTTTAATTGTTTGTTTGATTTCATTTTAATATTTCCTTTAATTCAAAAAATCCACAAAAAACATGGATGCTGGTTTTTAATTCTAATATTTGAATATAATTTTGGTTGGATATTTTTCTGATTTTTTATTGGAATTTTATTTTGAGATGTGAATTTTTGTTTAATTGTTTAAAGGTTTGAATTTTGATTTTATTTTTGACTTTTCTTTAATTCTAAAAATTTCAAAAAAAATAAGTTCTCTGCTCTTTGGAGTTTTCTTTATTTTTGTATGATTTTAGTTTGATTTGTTTAGAATTGGAACTTGATTAATCAATAATTGAGTTCATTTTCTAAATAATTAGGGTTTTGCTAATTCCCTTGTTTGATTTGATTCCAAAAAGCAACTAGCCTTGAGTTTCAATTGAATTTGGTTCTTGTTTAAGGTTCATAGATGGATTGAGGTCCTTAAAAAGATTTTTCTTGAATTAATTGATAAGTTTTGGTATTTTCCACAAAATATTTTGAAAACTTGTCTAGTTTGGTGGTTTTTGCCAACTAGTTTTTGATATTTGAAGTTCGATTGATCCTTTCCTCATCCATCCATGAACTTAAAACATGCTTGCTGACTCTTATACATCTTAAGGATGCTAAGAAAATTTTTGTTTGAATTATGGAAGCCCTTTTCTTTTTTGATGTATTTTTGAAGTGAAGGTACTCAATTAATGTTGCATATCTTGTTGCAATTTGCTTGATGGCCAATGGAATTGAGTGAGGCCTATAATTGGGAACCTAATGATCATATTGGTTCTGTTTATCCACATAAACTCAAGTCTTTACACTTAATTCCCCATGTTTGAATGATTGAACCTTTTGGTGCATGTTTTATGGATTTTTGCTTTCTTGTTGTTTTTTACTTTGAAACTTGAGCTTTCAATTTGAGTTTGAGGTCATTAAATGTCCAATGATAACATGAAGGGAAATTATACTTCAATGATAGTCTCATGAGGAGTTGAGAGTAATTGATCCCTATTACTTAAGTTAGTTCTAATCATGAATGGAGTTTGGCTTCTTTCTTTTATCCTTGTTGAATTTTTGAGGCATTTTGAATGCACTTGTGCAGCATGTTTTAGAATCAACACTTTAACCTTTTGATCAGGTCCTAATCATGTTTTGGAAGCTTTACTTCAAATATTTGATTGTTACAAACTCTTTAATTTTGTACTTGTTTGACTTTCTTCCATGGTTAGCTTGAGATCTAAGTCTTTGATGCATTGTGTGGGATTCCTCTTCTATTATGCTTGTGAGTTGTGATGAAGTAATTGAGTATGATTGAATTGTGGTTGCTACTGAACTTCATGGTCTTTTCTTGTATTATTCTCAAGCTCCCATGATCCTTGATTGATATTCAATTGTCAATTCAATATGGTGATAGAAAGGAGCAACGTTCCTCTAACTTTTGACCAAATTGTGCATATGCATGTTTCTTTTTGTCCATCATAGCTAATGTTTTGATAGTTGCTATCATGTTTTATCACTTCATTATGGTGTCATTATCCATCTCTTATGTGAGTCATCATTCAATTTATGGGAATACTAACTTGGCTGTTGAATGTGCGGGGTACTTTGAGAAAAGTTTTCCATTTTTGACTTGAGGCTACTATGTTTCACTTTATTTGTGGAACATAATTTATTATATTGGTACTACTCTTGTGCTTGGCATATTTGATATTCTATGCAGGATATGTATATGTTATTATGAATGATATACATTGCCCATGGGATCTGTTCATATCTTAAAATCTCAATACTTACATCCTGATGGCGTAATTCCTGACTTGATTTGTCTGTTGATGCCAGCTTGCTTGAAGTTCTCTGGGTTTCTTTTATTCTTGTTCAGTTTCTACGGATAGTTATCCGTTTGGTATTGCACTATTTCCTTTCTTCTATTTTCATTTTGTATAATTCTATGTTGCATGATGGGACCTCTGGTGCTGATATATGTCAGGAGGCTCTCTGTTTTGTTTGATACATGTGTTGTGTTTGTGTTTGTTTCTTTAATTGTTGATCGATGAGTCACTCAATTTAGGAATTGAGATCACGACTTCGCTCTCAGTGCATGTTCCCTATAGGATATTTACTGTCTTTTTTTCTTTAACTATTGATCGATGAGTCACTCAATTTAGAAATTCAGATCACGACTTCGCTCTCAGTGCATTTTCCATATAGGATGTTTATTGTTTTTTTTCTTTAACTATTGATCGATGAGTCACTCAATTTAGAAATTGAGATCACGACTTCGCTCTCATTGCCTGTTCCCTATAGGATAGATTTGTTAAGCTTCCTTTGACATGTTGATTAAGGTAGGAATCCATGTATGCTAGCATAGGGTAGGAATTTCCTTTATCCTCAACCTTAGGGTCAATAATTGTATGATAACACTAGGGATAGTGCTAGGCTAGTTTCCCTTAGTTTTTTTTCTTCCTTTGCATTTTGCATCTTAAAACAAAAATTGTTTTCTTGGCAAATCATAAAACATCCCTAATAAACTCAAACCCTTCTTCAAGGTAAAAGATATAAATCAATCTTATTTGTTTGTGCGCCTCTTGGTTTTGTTTTTAAACATGTTTTATTGATGCTTCTCCATCGCATACTTGTTTGAAGCCGATGTTTCGCCATCGCACATGTTTGTTATCCTACTTTGATTCTCAATATCATTGTTAGGTGTGATATTTTGTCATCCATTTTATTGATGTTTCGCCGTCTTTGCCATGATACCTTGTTATTTTTTAGCCGATGTTTCGCCATCGCATACTTGTTTGAAGCCGATGTTTCGCCATCGCACACGTTTGTTATCCTACTTTGATTCTTAATATCATTGTTAGGTATGATGTTTTGTCATCCGTTTTATTGATGTTTCGCCGTCTTTTCCATGATACCTTGTTATCTTTTAGCCGATGTTTCTCCATCGTATACTTGTTTGAAGTCGATGTTTCGCCATCGCACATGTTTGTTATCCTACTTTGATTCTCAATATCATTGTTAGGTTTGATGTTTTGTCATCTGTTTTATTGATGTTTCGTCGTCTTTTCCATGATACCTTGTTATCTTTTAGCCGATGTTTCGCCATCGTACATTTGTTTGAAGCCGATGTTTCACCATCGCACATGTTCGTTATCCTACTTTGATGCTCAATGTATTGTTAGGTGTGATGTCTTATCATTTGGTGTTTCGCCATCTCTGACATGTTACTTTGTTATTATTTATCCGATGTTTCCGATGTTTTACCATCTCATTTGTTTGTTGTTTTATTTGATGTTTTTCCATCTTGACTGTTTTTGTTGTCTTAACTAAAAAACACAAACCAACCAGAATACTAAAGCCGAACTACGACTGCTCTGATTCCTTAAAAGGGATACGTAGGCATTGGGGTAGGGCCCAATCGAGCACAACTTTTATTTTCCCTACATTGTTTTCTTTTTTTCGCATGTATTCCCTTTTAGTTTTAAGCCATAGACATAGGTTTTGACCACACCCATTAGATTAGACAACAAGACTGGATACCGTAGAGTACTACGGGCGTGTGGGGTGCTAATACCTTCCCCTCGCATAACATACTCCCTTACCCGATCTCTCGGTCGAAAGACCGTGATTTCTCCCTCTTTAGGTTTTCTCGATGTTTACCTTTCCCTATTGGCGGGATAAAAGACGTTCGGTGGCGACTTCATTGATGTTTCATTATAAGATGACGGTTCGGCCAGGTCGTTTCAGCCGGCGACTTCACTAGGGAAAGATTGACCTCTTGCCGGTCCATCTCAAAGTCAATCCTAGCTCTTGTTTGTTTTCTTTTTGGGTGTTTATTTTACCGCTTTTCATATTTATATGTTTGCATTGCATCCTATGTGCGCTTTACTTTATGCATACTGGAGTTGGCTGGACTGTTTGGATTTTGGATTTCTTGGTGGGTGGGTTGTTCCATGAGGTAAAAGGCCTCATACCCAGGCTATGAGTGAATTCCATAGGAACTAGGAATAGAGTGGCCATGACAGCTATAAGGCAGATGCTTTGTAGACCTGACCATGAGACCCATGACTTCAGAGGTAGTTCGGATAGGTGTTATCGTATGATGATACCGACAGTCGAGCTCTTGTACTCTGATTTGGCTTTTAACCTTACCTTGACCTAGACTACACCCGTGAGAGGGGCGGGAAAACTTTTCTTACAGATACAGGTACTGTTGGTGACATTGTGTTGCGAAGGTGACTCAGGTTCCCATGATAGTTTTGAAGCTTTGGGATTTTATTTCGATCTTGAGTGGTGTTGTTCTGTAATGGTCCAGCCATTATCCAGTGTGAAACTTTGATCTTGTCATTGTGCATCATAGCATATTATTTCAAAAAAAAATGATGTACAAAAAATAACTAGCATGCGCATGTCATCTTCTAGGGACATTCGAGAGTCTTCTTTCCATCAGAAATGGCTGGCCTCCCGTCAGATAAGTTTGATTCAGTTCGTTTAAAGAGCCCACCAGGCATATATTCGCTTATCAGATTCCTACTATTGATGTGTCCGAATTGAAGAGGTTGATTTCTTATCTGAAGAGTGATGTTCTGAACAATTTCAACAAAAATTATGGCAATTTGTTACTAATCCTTAACACTCCAGTTGACCCAATGGCTTTGATCACCCTCTTCCAGTTCTATGACAAGGAATTACAGTGTTTTACTTCTCAAGACTATCAATTGGTTCCCACACTAGAAGAATATGCGTACCTACTTAATATCAAGTTGTCCGATGAAGTTCCTTTTGTCCAAGTGCAGGAGAAGCTGAAGTTCAAAGTTATTGCTGAAATTCTTCATTTGAGTTGGAAAGAGGCGAAAGACAATTGGAAATCAAGTGAGGATACTACAGGGTTTTATTTGGATTTTTTAGTGAAGAAAGCTGAAGACTGGGCAAAGAAAGGGAATTTGAGTGACTTCAGCCCTCTGTTTGCTCTCATGATATACGGGATCATCCTCTTCCCTCGCAAGAGAAATTTTATGGATTTGACAGTTATTTGTGTTTTTAGAAATAAGAACCCGGTACCGACACTCTTGGCAGATGCTCTTTACACCATTCATTTCAGGCATGGAAAAGGAGGTAATGTAAGTTTATGTCATTCGATGTTGTATCAATGGTTTAAGTTGCACCTACCGGTAAGTGGCCCTTTCGTGGATACCAGGCATTCTCTCCGATGGTCATCAAGACTTGTCAACCTTACTTCATTTGATATCCGGTGGAATTATGACATGGGGGAAGTATGAAGTATTATCACTAGCTGCAGAGATTTCCCTAATGTTCCCCTCATAGGAACTAAGGGGTGTATCAACTATAATCTTGTGCTTGCTTATCGTCAATTGGGATATGCAATGGATGGACCGCCAAAGGTTGAAGAGGTGTCTGAGTCAGTGTATTTTGTTAGAGGAAGTGATCTTGTGGTGTTGAAAAGAGTGACAAGTGCTTGGAAGGGAATTCACAAGAAGGATATAACTACTTTGGGCAAGAAGGTTCCTATTTCTAGAGTTCCTTACTTGGAATGGATTAGAGACAAGGTTAAGATTTTACGGTTACCATTTGCAAGGTCGGATTCTATATGTGAGCAACCTCCTACTGTTCTGAGTAACATGGTGCCTATCGAGGTGTTCACCCAGGTTCATGTTGAGAACATTCAACTTCGTGCAAAAGACCGTAAAGCAGGGATGAAACTTTATTGGGTAGATCAAGAAAGGGCCGACTTAGCTCTCAAACTCAAAGAAGCTCAAGGGGAAACTTCTGATGCAACCAGTTTTAGGAAGAGGTCTCATGCTGAAATGGAAGAAGAGTTGAGTAAGACCCAGCAAGAGTGCCAGAAGCTTCAAACATCTGAGAATAGCTACAGGAAGAAGATTCAAAACTTGGAGAAACAACTCAGAGACAAAGATGCTCAACTTAAAAAGGAAGTAGCCCAGAGGCGTGTCGCAGAGGATCAGTTTCAAGAAAGTAAAGTAGTCGCATCCCAACTGTTGAAGGAGAAAGCCAGGCTTGAAGAGTATTGTCAACACCTTGAAGCGTGTCTTGTTCCAGAGATTTAGTTTTTCTTACTTACCTTTGGTGTATTTGGTCACCCCCAGGATTGTTGGAAGGGACCGTTGTTTGTTTTTATTATTCAGTTTTTGATAAGTTTACTTTGAAACACGTATTTTATCGTTACACTCTTAAAATGTCCGAAGGCACTTGAACATCGTTTCTTTTGTTTGTAAATCACTGGAGTGTTTGTCTTATTATCCTTTTTCTTTCCTTTGATTGTATGCTTGATTATTTTTGGTTGCGCATCGTGATTGATGAATATAAGGACTCTTGAATACCGGAAAATGACAAACATATCATGCACATCATGCATTTCATAACATTACAGGTTATCTCAAGACGGTATTCTTATTCTTCTGCTTTTATTATTCAGAATTTAAGACGACTACTCGTCGATATTCCACCAGAAACAATTTGCCAAAACAGATGTAACAAGTTCAAGATGAACTCGCTGAAATAAGGGCCCAGATGGCTACTCAAATGACCCAGTTCATGGAGGTCATCACCAATGTTAATCGCCGACAGGAGGAACTGGCTGCCATTGTCAACAACCAGCGCCGCTATCCAGGGGATGGTGGAAATCAAGGGCTCTGTCAGGAAATTTCTGTAGGATTGGGGGATGCGCAAGATCAGCCTGTTGGAAATTTTCACGGGATGCCCATAAACCTTTTTGTGCGCAACGTAGGGCAGTTTCCCCCGTCTCCGGGACCTCGTCTTGTGGGGAACATAAGAGATAATCAGGGAAGTATAAGGGGCTATCGGGAGAAGGATTATGACTTTGACCAGGATGAAGATCAATTTTCTGTTCGGCGTTCAGAGCCGGAAGTTCAGGTTGAGGATAGGAAGTATCGGTTGTTGGAAGAACGTTTGAAGGCTGTGGAAGGGCAAGGAGCCCTTGGTATGGAGGCTAATGATCTCGGGTTGGTGTCTGGGGTGAAAGTTCCTCCAAAGTTCAAGCCTCCTATATTTGAAAAGTACAACGGAACGTCATGTCCTGTTACTCATGCAACTACTTATTTCCGAAAGATGTCGGTGCATACTGAGGATCAGGGGCTTTTGATTCACTTTTTCCAGGATAGCCTATCTAGGGCATCCCTAGAGTGTTACATGAAGTTGGAGAAAACCCATATTTGTTGCTAGAATGATCTTGCTCGAGCTTTTGTCAAACATTATCAGTACAATGTGGATATGGCGCCTAATCGCACTCAGTTACAGAATTTGTCATAGGGACCAAGAGAATCTTTCAAGGAATACGCTCAGAAGTGGCGTGAATTGGCTGCAAGGGTTCAACCTCCACTCATGGAGAGAGAACTCATTGATATGTTTATGAGTACCCTGCAAGGGCCATTCTATGAGCACATGATAGGAAGTACTTCAGTAGGACTTGCAGACTTGGTTATGGCTGGTGAAAGAATTGAGGTAGGTTTGAAATTGGGAAAAATTCAGATTGGAGGTTCTAGTGGCTCATCAGGGGGCAGTAAGAAACCATTCAACACTTACCCTAAGAAAAGGGAAGGCGATGCAAGTGCAGTTTACTCTCATAGAGGAAGAAGAGAGGATCGTCAGCACCAACAAATCAATGTTGTTTCTATTCCTGTTAATGCTCCTCTGCAACAGAGACCGAATATAGTGCCTCAACAACAAAGACAGCAAGATGCTCCCTATCAGTATAATAATCAACAGCAGAGACAGTTGAGAAAATTCAATCCCTTGCCAGTATCTCTTACTGAAGCACTCCACCATTTGCTCGATTTAAAGTTGATCGATTTGAGAAATATGCCACCACCCCCCGCAAGACTTCCTCCTAACTATGATGCTAACGCAAGATGTGAATTCCATTCAGGCAGAGATGGCCATTCTACTGACAATTGCTTTGCGTTGAAATGCAAAATACAAGAATTGTTGGATGCTAAGGCAATTGAGTTTACTCCAGTGACTGGCCCGAATGTTACTCAGAACCCAATGCCTAGGCATGGAGGGGGTGTTGTTAATATGATTGATGATAATGGTGAAGTATTGAATTTAATCATGAATGTGGAACAAGTAACTACTCTGTTGTGGTATGTTAAGAGGTATTTGCTTGACAATTCTATTTTCCCAGGTTGTACTTCAGAGTGTGCCAAGTGTAGAGAGCAACCGAAGGGCTGTGATGATTTAAAAGCCGGTATCCAGTTGATGATAAAGGAGGGTTCTGTTTTACCCCAAAAATTGCCCTCCTATTTTCCATAGAAAACACAACCCTAGGGTTTATTCAAATATTCAAGATTGGCTCAGGAATCGATCAGACAGATTTCCTCCTTTGGCAGTTGTGATCGGTGGAAATAGAACTGACTGTTTTGAAATGCTGGTTCGCGAAATTTCGCGGTAAGCAAGAGTCGCCACCGTCTTTTATTTTCTCCAACAAGGAAAGGACAAAAGCACAGCAAAATTCCTTTTCGAGATGTTTCTCGGTTCGGGAGGTAGATTTATAGAAAGGGAAGGTGTTGGCACCCTTTCTATCCGTGGTTATCCACAGGCTCTTAGGTACTTGCTCACTATGTTTTCAAAAATGTTTGCTTTTCTCGTGTTTGTGGGTTTTGAAAAAGTTCGTTTGAAAAACTTCTAGGTAACTCTTGTATCAGTCCTCAAGAGTGTATGAAGTATTTGTTTTGAAAACTTTTTGAAAGTGTAGGTGCGAAAATTTTGTTTTGTTGTTTTGAAAGAGCAAGTACCCAGGAGAAATCTACCTACTCAAAAGAAATTAAGCTGTGTAAATGTCCTTTAGACAGTACTATCCCACTATTGAGAAGTAGGTAGCATCATCGTTGGAGTTATTCGGGTCAATTCGATTATAGGGACATGTGTGGTCACCAAAGCAATAGTAGGACGCCTTAGCGTTAACCCTAATGTCCTAGATCCTTTTTTATCCGAGGCAACCATTTCGAGGCAACTTGGATCTTTAGACAGGAGGGCGACCTCTAAAATACCCTATACTCAATGACCACGTCGAGGCAACCAAGTGAGGCGTACCCTAGGAGTGGCATGTGCATGTGTGTCAGGATTCAGTTCATATTATCTTTGCACATGTATTATGGTGAGCTACGAGTTGGTTTTATTTTCAAGCAAGTCTTGCATGCATAGTTAACAGTTAATAATTACGGAAAATAAATTGCGGAAAGTGAATCTACCCTATTACAAGGCGTCGGGTATTTACATCGCCAAAAACATAACCCTTGAAAAATAAATGCGAGAAAATAAAGAAAGTGATAAAAGGCCCTAATTATCTATTACATTCTCGGAGCAGTTACATAAATATGATCAAAATAGGAATCAAGAATAAACATGTACGATAAAAATTGAATCGGGAAAAGTCTTAGGGTTTTGACCCTTTTTGAGAAAAGAAAGAAATTTGATCTTTTTTGCATTTAATTAACTATTAAACCTAAACTAATTAATTAATTAATTAAAAGAAAAAAGTATTTTTTAGTTTTTTAATGTTTTAATTAAAATAAAATGAAGAAAAAGTCACAAGTTAGTAAAAAAACCTAATTCTAATTTATTTTATTTATTGCAAAAAATTATTGAAATTAACCTAATTAAAAGACTAAATTAATTACATTTATTTACAAAAATAATAAATTAAAGGTGAAATTAATAATAATAAGAAAAATATTATATTTTAGGTTTCTGATTTTATTGTGAAAATAATTATTTGTGAGTTAATTAAATAATAATAATAATAGTTATAATAATAATTAAAAGAAAATATAAAAGAGAAAAATAAGAAAACAAAACCCAGGGGGTGTTGGACCCAGATGGAGGTGTTGATTGCAATTCTCCAGCCCAATAACACTCAAGCCTTGTTGACTTTCTGACTTGTCTACGCGTTTTTTGACTGAGCGTATGGTGAGGCTCATCTCATGGCCATCAGATTCAATGTTATGGCCACTTGACACGCTAGGATGTGAGGTACATGGCGTTTATCATTTGGAAGCCTGCATATGATCACGTTATGAAAAATGGAAACAAATATTGGGTGGACCTGGGAATCGAACCCAGGTCCCAATGATACACAGCCAACACACCATCCACTGAGCCATCTTGCACGCTTTGTTATTATGGTAAGAAACAAATATAATATTTAAAAACAATTCATATGCTGGAAAGAGAAAAAATAACGCGCGCGTTTTGAATAAACCAATGGCATGTCACCACCTGGTCATCTTCCTCGTTGAACCTGCATAAAACATGTTAGATAGCGGGGGTTTTTAACCCCCATAATTTAACATGAGGAATAATAGCGAATAGGTCCCTGATGCACATAAATATTTCGCGAGCATGGCGTTTGATTCGTCTTGATGCCACGGTTTCAATCATAGGTCTTAGAGGTCCCAATTTTGCCTGGTTACTGAATCCCCAAATTCAAGGTTTAGGAACCCTAGAATTCATCAATGGTGATTCTTGATTTTGTGCATCATAATCCAATTAACATGTTCCATTAGCTTCCTATGGACTCAAACAATGCAAAACAAACAATAAATCGTGTTAATGATGATGCATGAAATAGGCAATTCGATTTTGAAAATAATCAGCAAACCGTGAAGCTGTTCTTGGTGATTCCTTGAGATTAAACGCTTGGTTTTGGTTCCTACACCGTCCTGGGGACCCCTGTAATGTGTTAGAATTACTAAAAAGCTCTGAATTGGCCTGGAATATGGAAATCAGTTTCCAAGTTTCTTTGATTTTTTTCAATGTTGTTATGGCCTCTTCTGCAGCAAAATCTCGTTTAATGCATTAGGGTTGGCTTGTATACTTATAGAGGAAGAGAATTAGGTTAAATCCTTGGTCAAAGATCCATGAAATAATGGTTTGTATATTTGATTGAAATCCAAATATTTTCAATCTTTTTGATTGGAAAAACTTGCCAAACTTGGAGATTCTTGTCCCCTTGATGTGCACACGAACTTTCCAGCATATATTGAGCTTGTTTGCTTCACAAAAGATTAAAAAAACCATATCTTTGAATTTCCTACAATTTAAATTAATTAAATGAATTAAAATTGATTAAAAATCCAATTAATTAATAAAAATAAGAAAATAAATCAATTTAAGCTTGATGGATCGTGCATAGGTCATGGACAAAGTTTCAAGAAGAAATTTGAGGCCCATTAGCAAAAACAAGGTGTTTTGAGCAAAGTTGACTTTTGCAAATTCATGAAAATTTTCCAACTTCTCCAATGCATATCTTGCTCAATTTTGACCATATGAACATGTCCTTAGACATTTGGGAAAGGTCTTGAAGTCCTCTAACCAATGCCTTTGATCCCATGTCATTTGGATTTACCAATCTCAAGTTATGGTCTTTGACTTAAAGTGCATTTTTGTTGACTTTTGAAATTGACCTATAATGTAGAAATTGATAACTTTTTGTGAGAGCATTTCTTGGACTTGGAATGTGAAGATGAGTTGTAGGAAATGTCATCCCCTTCAAAATGAGCATTGGATGGGATTTTTCTGATGAACCATGAAAAATCTATGCCTTGGTCAAGATACAGTTGACTTTTCTGCTGTCCAAAAATAGTAACTTGATCAAATGATGATTGTGAACTCAAAATAAGATGTTGACCAAAAAATTCTGACTTTTGACTGCAAAATGACCATTTGCCCCTGCAGTTGACTGTGGATCAAATAGGGTTTTTGACTGTGCAAACTGGCATTGTGAGTCTTGAAACTTGGCATGTAGATGCTTGAGAATATATGTAGGCCTATGAGACTTGATTGAGCCATTGGAAACCTCAAGTTCATTAAAGGAACTAAAACCCAAATTTTGACTGGCTTAGGAGGCATTTGGACTGTGCAATCCTTGAACAATCTTGAACCATTTGAAGATGATTCTTGATAAATCTTGGAGAATATGGGAGGGCAAAATTTGGGGTACAACAGCAGTAGATCAAGAATTAGGGTTTTTCTCGCATTTCTCAGAAGAAACTGAATTCTCAGAAAGTCAATTGGCTGTCACATATTTTCATGCTCTCTCAAATTTACTGGAAAAAGGCAGTGTTTGTGTGATCCAGGTTAACCAGATAATTTGTGTATTTTAAAACATCTGTTTGTTTATAGAATAAACATTTGCCTGTTTATTGGAATACACAGTGTGTGTTTTGATTGGAGTACAGTTGCAAGGTTATAAGATTACAGAGTTATTGGATTACTTGGAGTTTAAGTTATCTGGATTGGAATTATTGGAATGCAGTTCAATTATTTTGATCATGGAATCTTAAAGAATTAGTGAAGATGAAAAGAGAGAATTACAAGTTACTAACAGTAATGGATATCAGATGATCTAATAAAGACTTTCTTCATTTATTTCAGATGTTGTTACAAAAAATAATTTATTATTCAAATGCTTTAGGTTTTACAACTTATCGTACTTGAAAAATAAATTAATACAACTGATTGAAAAATCTCTCTAAATTACAAAGAATTGAATCTAAGCCTAAGCTTCCATTGCTCCCATGCTCGCCACAAAGTTTCCTGCTTCCTCTGCTTTGTCACCATCCAACTTGCGCTCACATGAAAGAGAAATAAAAAAAGATTAGTACAGTTTAATTGAACATAAATAAAAATTTCAAAAAAAGAAAGAAAATGTTCATCATTAAAGTTTGTCGTTTGGAATCAGAGGGGCTATTTTAAATTCATTGCGTTTTTTATTTTTCTCTTTGAAAATCACAAGAAGATTACTCTTCTTGGTTCACGAAAAGAAAAAGAAAATGCAAGTTGTCCAAATTAAAGAATGCAAAGCAAGTTTATCCAAATGCAACACATATTCCAACTGCAGCATGTTGTCTAAACAATGAAACAAGGCAAACTAAACAAAGCCAAACTAAATTGGACAATGCAGCAAGACAGTAACTCAACAGGCGTGCAAATCACCCAAGGCAAACTGAACAAATCCAAATACAAACTGGATGCAAGCATTACAAAGTAAAAGGCAACTAAACAATGCAGCATACAAGGCAACTAAACAATGCAGCATACAAGCAAACTAGACAGCAGCAACAGCTAGGACAAGCATAGTAGCAGAAGAAAGTACAAATAGCAGGAAAAAGTACAAAGCAGTATGGTAAACCAAATAACAAGCAAAAGGGCTTGTTGCATATAGCATTTCATCATTTTCCAAGAATTTGGGCAAACTTTTAAGGAAAAGTGAAAAAAGCATTTCTGCTTTTATCATTGAGAGAGGAGAGAGAGAAAAGATATCACCTATTTTGTTGGGATTGTACAGTTTTGCTACTCTGTCACAAGTTACAAAACAAAAGCAACTAGATATAACACCATCAAACTGTAAGAAGAGAGAGGAGCATTTTTGTCAAAACAGAGAAAACAAAACTGTCAAAGGCATAAAAACTCCCAGGCCTGCAAACTGTTTACAAGAGAGCATTTTTTGTCAAACAGAAATCCCCAAAGCTTGCAGAACCAAATTGCAAGAACAACTCTCCAAAACCTGTTAACAGTTCTCAAAAACCTCCAAACCTGTGAACCAACAAACCGTAACAATACAAAAACCCTCAAAACATCTTCAAACATAAAAAAAAAACTGCACATTCAAACTGCAGAACAACAAACCTGTAACTCACTGTCAAACAAACAGCCAGCAACCCAAACCTATTAAACCAGTTTCAAACAAGCCACAACTGTAACAACAACCAACGACCTCCAAACCTGTTAGTAAACCAGAAAACAGCCAAACCATAAAAAACACTTAAACCTGCAAAAGCCAACAAGCTAGCCAAAATTCTCAAGCCTACCCACAACTGTAACAACAATTTCAAACAGCCAAACCACAAAAAACACTCAAACCTACAGAACTCAGTTCAAGAATACAACAAAACATGTAACTCAAAACCTGCATAACTCAGGAATACACCAATAACCTTCAGCAACTCAAACCATAAAAACCTGCCAAACTGTACCCAAAACCCAAAAACTTACAAAACCAAACTGCAAAAGATTCAAACTATCAAAACACGGTTCAAAACCAAAAAACTGGAACTCATTTCAAACAAGCCTGAAAACTATAAAACCAAGCAAATATTCAAACTAACCAACAATATCCAACAGTCAGAAGGGAAACACCATCATCATTCAAGTTCTAAGAGAGAGGAAAGAAATAACAAAGTTTCAGAAGCAATCATCATCATTAACCAACAACAAACAAACTCAGAAGCAATCATCATCATCAACCACTTACGAAACAAAGTTACAGAAGCATCATCATTCAGTCAAAGTTCAAGGGAAAGAAGAAAGTTACCAGAAAGAGATGCGTCATCATTTCTCCTCCCCGTTTCCGGCCGCCAAGGAGCACTGTCACTTCCCTCTCACTATCCAACCATCCCAAACAGGTATGTTTTCGCCATAGTATTCATCTTCCTGCATCTCATAGGATAACAAGTTTGATTAAAATAAAAGAAACTTGAACAACAACATTCAAAAACCAATGAACCATTAAGATAAAAGCAAACCATACCTTGCAAAAACGTGTAGCTAGCACTTGGTTAGGAAGTGAGAGAGGAGAGGCGTTCCGGTGACGGGAATGGGGGAGAGGAGATCAGAGTAAGCGTCAATGTCAAACCCTTAGGCATAAATCCCACTTCAGAACCTAGAAAAAAGCATTTTCTTCATGAATCAGAAGGGTTAGGGACGATCGAGTGAGAAAGAGATGAAAAAAAGAAATGAGAGAGACAACGACGCCGCTGTGAGGAACGAACCCACAAACCCTAATTTTTCACAAACCCTAATGAGAAAATTAGGCAAGCTTAAGTTGTACTGGTCCTGTTTAATTTCAAACAACCAAAAGCCCATACATTTGCTGGCTCGCACCCCCCTCCATTTTGGCCTTATTTCTTTTTTTTTTCATTTGGGCCTAGCACCTTACAATATCCTCTTAAGCCCATTTCTTTTTAATTTGTTTTCTTTTCTTTTAGTTAATAATATACTAATAATATGTTAAAACTGTATTTTGGTAATTTAATTTGATTTTCTTAATTAGTTTTATTTTAATCATTTTCTTTTTTTATTAATTAATCTCCTTACACTTAATAAAAACACCAAAAACATTTAAGTTAGTTTATTTTTTATTTTTTTTATTTACATGATTAATAAAATACATAGAAGAATAATAATAATATAATTTTTTTAAATTTTTTTAGAATAGATTTTTATTTATTCCTTTCCAAGTAAATACATACATCTCATGCTTTGTTGATTTTATTTTTTCATAGCTTTGTGTTAAATCACACAGCAATTCGATTTGATTGTAATATTTGGATATTGCTATTCTTATGTGATTCATCCCCATTTGTAACAATTGTACCCCCATTCCCGGATACTTTTGTAATAGCTTAGACTTTTAATTCCCGCAATTTATTGCTTTCTATATACTGTGTAGTTAACTAGGAGTGTATGGCAAGATTCAAAAATCAATCGCTAGATGACCTAATCCAAGGATAAATAACTTGAAATCAATACACTTCTCACACGAGCACCTCTAGGATAACCTCGCTTGTTGCCTCGGAAATGCAATCATGTCCCTCGAATATGAGACACTCTAGCAAACAACCCTTCGATAAACAAAGATCGTAGTCCCTCGATGACCCTCGATGTTGCCTTCAATAAAACGATCTCGTCCCGTACAAAATTGCTAGAGCGTCCCACAAGTTGCTTTCAATGATTGTAAATTTGACCCACGCCTGTCCCGTTTAACATCCAAACACAAGGTTGTTTACCAAATACAATGGTAAAACAACAATGTAAAAGGGTTAAAAATGTGTAGGAAAGATCTTTGAATGGGGTAAACAACTCCTAATTACTTGATCAAACTTGCAAACATCCTTTCTATTTTCAAACACTCAACACATTTCAAAACCATTTCCCAAATCAAAACTTTCAAAGATTGAAACATCTTTTCAAAAGACAAACACCTTTGTAAAACATTCAAACAAGAATTGTTACAAAGGTTGCCTAGACAAGGCCTCTTTTCAAAACATTTTCAAAACCACACACAAAGCACTATTTCAAACAATTGAAAAGCAAAATCAAGTGATCTAAACAAGTAACTAAGAGCCCATGGATAACCATGGATGAAAAGGGTGCTTGCACCTTCCCTTTTCATAATCTACCCCCCGAACCCAAGAAAACATCTCAAAGGTCTTTCCTGTGCTTTTTGACCTTTCCTTTAGATAAAATAAAAAGTCGGTGGTGACTCTTGCTAAACCGTACAAATGCGAACACAAACGCAAAACCTCTAGTCAGTTCTCCCACCACATCACAGAACGGGCGACTCTGCTGGGGACATATCTAAAAGTGGGGTTACCTTAGGGTTTAGATCACCTTTACATGATTATCTTGTTTGATTTGTATGCTTTACTTTTTGGTTCCTTGTTTGGGTTTGTTTTAAATCCTACACCCGGATTTGGGGACGCCTTTTAGGTAAGTAGTAATAAACTGTGAGGGAACTGTGCGGCGTATACCGACATGGTTGAAACAGTAGCTACGTTGATGTGGCACTTTGGATGGTACCGGTAACCCTTGAGTTGAATAAAGGAGAGTACGGGGCCGCCGCGTGGTGTCATGAAGCATCAACTTACCTTAGAACCTTACTTGACCAACTTGGCCTTTTAGGATGTAGTAAGATGACCGGCTTTGGTGTAGTCCAAAATTGGTTAATACTCGATACTACACTCATTGAGGGTTGTTTCCTTGGAATATTTCGGTCACCTGTAAGAGGCTAAATTGAAACAATGAACAAGGAAACCATCCAGTGATATTGATCTCCTTAGAACACGGTTACTTTTTCTAGGACAGGTTAAGCCAACTAGACTTCAAGAGGGTACTTACCTACAAACTCCGTGCAAGCCTAAACCTAAGGACTTATCTGCTTTGTGTGAATATGATTATTTGTATATAACTTGCTTACATCGCATATCTGTACATAACATCATAACATCATACCATAGCATTTTCAATAACCATTTCAAGGATCTCGAGGGTCTTTGATGCATGGTCACGTTGAACCAGACGTCTACCAAAGGGTAAGAGGATTCATTTTCCTCTAAACAAACTCCGTCAAAAATCAATTACAACAACTTGAGTCAAGGGTTATGACCCACTTGATATGGTGAGCTTGATTCTCGTGGAAAGACATCCACCGATACAAAGTTCTCCAATCAAAGATGTTCAATTTCTAACATTTTCTTGTGTTTACCCCGCGAGATCCTTGAAAACATGCATCCACATATCATCATGTCAGGTTTCCCCCTTTCAGGTCACCTTATCTTCCTACTGTTTATTTCAGTAGAGATGGCTCTAGAGAAGACTATCAAAGACATCCAGGCTCAAAACGCTCAACTTCAAGAAATGTTCTTGAACCTGTCCAAGGGGCAGGAAGAAGTGAAAGCTCTCCTCACAAGGGGCATGGTCACGGGGAATCCAGGGGGCATCAGGAATGGTCAGTTGGAAGGGCTACAGATTGAGATGGCAACAATGAAAATTCAGATGATGGGACAACTGGTGGGCCAGATGGCTCTCATCCAAAACTTGGCACAAGGACAAGAGGAGCTAAAGGTCCTCATCAACAAGCTTCATCTAAGTGAACATAACCAATTGGGGAAAACAACTAGGGTTGAGGATCAAGTCATCATTCAGTCTCCCTTGAGACAAGAAGTCAAGGGAAAGTCTCCCCAGTCTGCTTCAGGGTCACAAGCCCAACAACAACCTCACCAGCATCAACAGGGTAATCGACGTAAGCAAAATACATCTGGAAGGCGCTTCACTGAGATTAACATGCCATTATCTCAAGTACTGCAACGCTTGTTGGAGGTCAAGATGACTGTATTAAGGGATCCTCTTCGGAATCCCAATACCTCTGCTCCTAGCTATCATCCCAATGCATTATGTGCATACCACTCTAATAGTCCTGGGCATGATACAAATGACTGTTGGGATTTGTAGAATAAGACCCAAGACTTGATTGACAGAGGAGTGTTGGAGTTCACACAAGATGGCCAGATGAAGATCTTCCGCTGAAGGCTCTCGACCTAAAGTGACAAGTTCATACAAAGAGGATTTTGTTTCATTTGAATTTTCAAGTTGTAATTTCTTTTGTTATTCAAACAATTATCGATTAATGTCAAACTTTGTTTCATTAATGCATTGCATATGTTTGTCTTGAATTCATCCATTCGTTTTCACTATACTTAAACTATGCTTTCTAATTTATTTATGACATTTAACTCTTGCTAAAAGTTACAAACCTTTAGAGGGAGGATGACGAAAACAATGCCATAATCTCATACAGTATGCTTTTGGACAGACCTTACTGACGATGTACAGGCGTTTCTTTCAAAATCCTAAACACTGGAGTTATAAGGAAGATAATCCCTAGTCAACCCCTTCGAGCCAAAGAATTAGAAGTTTTCTGTTTTAACACAAATTGAAACCTTTAATCGAACCTGGGGCAGGGTAGTCTCTCATTTAATTCAAAATGTGTGTTTAGCCGCAAACTCTCATTTCGTAATACGACGAATGACATCAAAAAAAATTCCTTTGGAATCAAAAGACGGTGATGGTTACCCATTACCTAGGCAGTCATTATCTCGCGAAAAGAAAAGCCCACTGAGTCGAAACCTATAAAGGAGACTTAAAGAAAAAAATCGGGGCATCCCGCTGACTGTAATCTCAAAAACAGGAACAGTCAGGCAAAAATTAGGGACAATAAATCGAAAGAAAAAGGTCACTACAAATCCTCAACAAAAAATGTTGCAAAATTGACTGCCTTCCAACAAATTTAACTTGTTTGAATCATCGCCAAAATGTCATTTCAAACTCAATTGGAGTTCAACGCACAATTAACTGAGTTTAGGACTGATGAACATCACGAAGAGCGGGTGGGTACAAATATACTTTGAGCCTTTATCCTTTGTTTCTTAAAACCGTGAACCAAGCCACGTTACAACCCTTCAAAAGTCCTAATTGAAGCATGGGTTAGTTTGAAAGCATACTGTTACAAAAGGTATCTTGACTCCTGTAAGGCTTTGCTCTAAATCTTGAGTTGAATGTATCTTATAAAAGTTTTCTGCTAAAAAACGCATTTTTCAAAATTTCAAGACAAGCATAAACTTTGAATTATTTGAATATCGTTGTTTGCATATGGCTATTTGTTTGACAGCAAAGAAATTCACACAGTGAATATCCGATGAACGAAAGCTCTTTCAGTGAACAAAATCACTTCAAGTGGAATGACACTTCTGTTGCAAAAATCTCCTATCAACAAAAGGGCATGACATGTTGTTGTCCAGTATACCTGGGGCAGTCCAGTCAAGATTTCAAAAAAAAATCTCTCAAAGTGCAGAGTAACCGGGGGCAAGTCTCCGTCACCGTCACTTAGGGCATTGAACGTCAATCCCAACAAAGGGTTACATACAGTCAAACATTTCCTGGAAAAGCCATAAACACTCGCTACTTGGGGCAGTGACAAATCTCTCCAAAATCCTTCTCATAAGATGGCTCCCAGCCAGAGTTTCAATCTTTGATAACCTCTTCCCAGCTAAGTCGACCTCAAGAATTCCTGAGAATTTTTTTCCATTGAAGTCGCCAGATTTTTCATTATCGGAAACGAAGAATTCAACTCTTTTCTCCAGCACCAATTCGGGATTTATTTTCCTCGGCGAGAGAAACATTACACATCCGTACATCAGGACATCATACAACGCAATCTCATTTATTTTGAGAACATCTTTGTTTGATATATGTCATGCAACTAACCTTTACCTGTCAGGAAAGATGCAGTCAAATTCTCACAAAATTCAAGCTATGAAGCCGGGATTTTGACCAGATAACGGTAGAAAACACTGTGAAGCCAGGATTTTGACCAGATAACGGTACAAGACACTGTGAAGCTTAGATTTTGACCAAATAGCAGTTCTTACCTGGGCAATTACTAAGAAACCCAGAGTCGATCGGATATTAGTATGCCCTTTAAATTCAGTTTGAAACCCGGATGCGACCGGATAACCACTTGATTCCTTCTAAAGCCTGGACCATGACCAGATAGTAGTTCATTCAACTTTCCCCTTCAACAGCAGTCCAAGATTTATTTTCCCCGACATCAGTTGAAGATACCCCAAGACTTTCGTCTGGCTTAGTTAAATCAATTCTAATATTTTTCAGATTCTTATTCAGTCAAAGTAATTTAAGACCTTCTCTGGCTCAGTCAAATCGACACTAAGATCTCCCTGATTCTTATTCCAGTTGAAGATATTCCAGATTTTGTTGTTTCAGATAAATCTCTCAATGGTTTATTCTGATTCACTTCCAGATTTTGCTGTTTCAGATCCAGTTCAAACTTCTCGTCAACAATCACCTTTGGATGGCATCTTTGAGCCCATTTCCATACACAATCTCTATAGCACGTCATTAAGATCCCCGACGGAGATGAGACTACCAACTACCAATCCTCAGCAGAGCTGAAACTATCAACCCACAGCGGAAATCATCTGGTTTCTCCAATTCCTCAGCAAGTTATCTTAAAGCCTGGAAATCAACCAGATAACAGTTAACTTTTGTTTTATCCCCAACCAAGGATAATTCCTCAGTAGATTGGCATACACCCAAACTCCTGATACCCTTAACAGAATGAAGATTCTCGTTCTTGAAAACCTCAGTAGATTGGCATACACCCAAACTCCTGATACCCTTAACAGAATGAAGATACTCATTCTTGAAAACCTCAGTAGATTGGCATATACCCAAACTCCTGATACCCTTAACAGAATGAAGATTCTCATTCCTGAAAACCTCAGTAGATTGGCATACACCCAACCTCCTGACCCAAACGCCTGAATGAAGATTCTCATTCTTTCTCCCCATTAGATTGGCATACACCCAACCTCCTGACCCAAACGCCTGAATGAAGATTCTCATTCTTGCTTCCCCAGTAGATTGGAATACACCCAACCTCCTGACCCAAACGCCTGAATGAAGATTCTCATTCTTGCTTCCCAGTAGATTGGCATACACCCAACCTCCTGACCCAAACGCCTGAATGAAGATTCTAATTCTTGCTTCCCATTAGATTGGCATACACCTAACCTCCTGACCCAAACGCCTGAATGAAGATTCTCATTCTTGCTTCCCCAGTAGATTGGCATACACCCAACCTCCTGACCCAAACGCCTGAATGAAGATTCTCATTCTTGCTTTCTTAGAAGATTGGCACACACCCAAGCTCCTGACCCAAACGCGTGAATGAAGATTCTCATTCTTGAAACCCCAGAATATTGGCGTATACCCAAACTCCTAATATTCCCGATAGAATGAAGATTCTCATTCTTAAAGTGGCATACAACCTAGACTCCTGAACTTCTTCCAAACAGGAATAAGCTTTTCCCTAGAGTCTTGAGTTTACTCTCCAGCAGGATGGCTACTCCCCAACAATATAGTTATTCCCCACAGAGTTTTTATTCCCCAACAGAATGAAGATTCTCATCCTTGATTCTCCAGTGAAGTTGCCAGAGCCTTCTTTACTCTCAGCATGAATTTCTCAGAATTTTTTAATCCCCTGCAGATCGAAGATTCTCGTTCTTGACTCCTCATCACAAATTCCCCTAGCAGAATGAAGATTCTTATTCTCAATTCCCCATAGAAGTTGTCAAAGTTTTGATAATCCCTGCGAGTTGTCAAAAATCTTGAATCTCTAGCAGCAGTCATGGATTTATTTTCCCCGGCAGCAGTCGAAGATTTTATTATCTCCAGTTTTCAAGGATTTATTTTCCTCAGCAAGACAACTAATTAGCTTATATGGCCATACATTACATTCATATGTCATAAGCATTGATAAAACACATATATTGCATCATACATTTCATGCAACATAACTTTGTATTTTAGCTAATATTTTACCCTTTTCAGGATAAGATTAACAAGCTACCAATTCAAGGATCATGAAAACAGTTTACGGATGCTCCAGACATGGATGCTAATCTATTGCTTATTCTAATTCAAGGATCATGAAAACAGTTTACGGATGCTCCAGACATGGATGCTAATCTATCGCTTGTTCAGATTCAGCTCATGAAAACAGTTTAAGGATGCTCCAGACATGGATGCTAATCTATCGTTTGTTCAGATTCATCCTCAGAAAACAGCCTAGAGATGCTCCAGACACGGATGCTATTCTATTGCTTATTCAGATTCCCGGCTCAGAGATGCTCCAGACGCGGATATCATTCTGACGCTCACCTATAACTTACAATTCAACAAACATTCTTGGATGGCATCTTTAAGCCCATCTCCGACAAGATTCTATCACATCTCCAAATGGCATCTTTAAGCCCATTCCCTCAACTATACTTTGACGAGTGCAAATTTACGGGCACTCTAGTGTCCAATCATCTTTTACCTTCAAGTCGCGAACGAAAAACTCACCGATCTAACTCTTCAGGTTCAAGAAGATTGAACAGGGGCAGCTTTTGTACCCCAAAATTTGTCCTCATATTTTCCATAGAAAACACAACCCTAGGGTTTATTCAAATATTCAAGATTGGCTCAGGAATCGATCAGACAGATTTCCTCCTTTGGCAGTAGATCAAGAATTAGGGGTTTTCTCGCATTTCTCAGAAGAAACTGAATTCTCAGAAAGTCAATTGGCTGTCACATATTTTCATGCTCTCTCAAATTTACTAGAAAAAGGCAGTGTTTGTGTGATCCAGGTTAACCAGATAATTTGCATATTTTAAAACATCCGTTTGTTTATGGAATAAACATTTGCCTGTTTATTGGAATACACAGTGCGTGTTTTGATTGGAGTACAGTTGCAAGGTTATAAGATTACAGAGTTATTGGATTACTTGGAGTTTAAGTTATCTGGATTGGAATTATTGGAATGCAGTTCAATTATTTTGATCAGGGAATCTTAAAGAATTAGTGAAGATGCAAAGAGAGAATTACAAGTTACTAACAGTAATGAATATCAGATGATCTCATAAAGACTTTCTTCATTTATTTCAGATGTTGTTACAAAAAATAATTTATTATTGAAATGCTTTAGGTTTTACAACTTATCGTACTTGAAAAATAAATTAGTACAACTGATTGAAAAATCTCTCTAAATTACAAAGAATTGAATCTAAGCCTAAGCTTCCACTGCTCCCATGCTCGCCACAAAGTTTCCTGCTTCCTCTGCTTTGTCACCATCCAACTTGTGCTTACATGAAAGAGAAACAAAAAAAGATTAGTACAGTTTAATTGAACATAAATAAAAATTTCAAAAAAAGAAAGAAAAATGTTCATCATTAAAGTTTGCCGTTTGGAATCAGAGGGGCTATTTTCAATTCATCACGTTTTTTATTTTTCTCTTTGCAAATCACAAGAAGATTACTCTTCTTGGTTCACAAAAAGAAAAATAAAATGCAAGCTGTCCAAATTAAAGAATGCAAAGCAAGTTTATCCAAATGCAACACATATTCCAACTGCAGCATGCTGTCCAAACAATGCAACAAGGCAAACTAAACAAAGCCAAACTAAATTGGACAATGCAGCAAGACAGTAACTCAGCAGGCGTGCAAATCACCTAAGGCAAACTGAACAAAGCCAAATACAAACTGGATGCAAGCATTACAAAGTACAAGGCAACTAAACAATGCAGCATACAAGGCAACTAAATAATGCAGCATACAAGCAAACTAGACAGCAACAACAGCTAGGACAAGCATAGTAGCAAAAGAAAGTACAAATAGCAGGAAAAAAAGTACAAAGCAGTATGGTAAACCAAATAAAAAGCAAAAGGGCTTGTTGCATATAGCCTTTCATCATTTTCCAAGAATTTGGGAAAACTTTTCAGGAAAAGTGAAAAAAGCATTTCTGCTTTTATCATTGAGAGAGGAGAGAGAGAAAAGATATCACCTGTTTTGTTGGGATTGTACAGTTTTGCTACTCTGTCATAAGTTACAAAACAAAAGCAACTAGATATAACACCATCAAACTGTAAGAAGAGAGAGGAGCATTTTTGTCAAAATAGAGAAAACAAAATTGTCAAAGGCATAAAAACTCCCAGGCCTGCAAACTGTTTACAAGAGAGCATTTTTTGTCAAACAGAAATCCCCAAAGCTTGCAGAACCAAACTGCAAGAACAACTCTTCAAAACCTGTTAACAGTTCTCAAAAACCTCCAAACCTGTGAACCAACAAATAACAACAATACAAAAACCCTTAAAACATCTTCAAACTTCAAAAACTGCACATTCAAACTGCCGAACAGCAAAACTTGTAACTCACTGTCAAACAAACAGCCAGCAACCCAAACCTGTTAAACCAGTTTCAAACAAGCCACAACTGTAACAACAGCCAACAACCTCCAAACCTGTTATCAAACCAGAAAACAGCCAAACCACAAAAAACACTTAAACCTGCAAAAGCCAACAAGCTAGCCAAAATTCTCAAGCCTACCCACAACTGTAACAACAATTTCAAACAGCCAAACCATAAAAAACACTCAAACCTGCAGAACTCAGTTTAAGAATACAACAAAACATGTAACTCAAATCCTCAAACCTCAAAACCTGCATAACTCAGGAATACACCAACAACCTTCAGCAACTCAAACCATAAAAACCTGCCAAACTGTACCCAAAACCCAAAAACTTACAAAACCAAACTGAAAAAGATTCAAACTATCAAAACACGGTTCAAAACCAAAAAACTTGAACTCATTTCAAACAAGCCTGAAAACTGTAAAACCAAGCAAATCTTCAAACTAACCAACAATATCCAACAGTCAGAAGGGAAACACCATCATCATTCAAGTTCAAAGAGAGAGGAAAGAAATAACAAAGTTTCAGAAGCAATCATCATCATTAACCAACAACAAACAAAGTCAGAAGCAATGATCATCATCAACCACTTACAAAACAAAGTTACAGAAGCATCATCATTCAGTCAAAGTTCAAGGGAAAGAAGAAAGTTACCAGAAAGAGCTGCGTCATCATTTCTCCTCCCCGTTTTCGGCCGCCAAGGAGCACCGTCACTTCCCTCTCACTATCCAACCATCCCAAACAGGTATGTTTTCGCCATAGTATTCATCTTCCTACATCTCATAGGGTAACAAGTTTGATTAACATAAAAGAAACATGAACAACAACATTCAAAAACCAATGAACCGTTAAGATAAAAGAAAACCATACCTTGCAAAACGTGTAGCTAGCACTTGGTTAGGAAGTGAGAGAGGAGAGGCGTTCCGGTGACAGGAATGGGGGAGAGGAGATCAGAGTAAGCGTCAATGTCAAACCCTTAGGCATAAATCCCACTTCAGAACCTAGAAAAAAGCATTTTCTTCATGAATCAAAAGGGTTAGGGACGATCGAGTGAGAAAGAGATGAAGAAAAGAAACGAGAGAGACAACGGCGCCGCTGTGAGGAACGAACCCACAAACCCTAATTTTTCACAAACCCTAATGAGAAAATTAGGCAAGCTTAAGATGTAACGGGCCTGTTTAATTTCAAATAACCAAAAGCCCATACGTTTGCTGGCTCTCACCCCCTCCATTTTGGCCTTATTTCTTTTTTTTTTCATTTGGGCCTAGCACCTTACAATATCCTCTTAAGCCCATTTCTTTTTAATTTGTTTTCTTTTATTTTCTTTTAGTTAATAATTGTAAGTGTTTAGTTATTGGCATGTATTTTTGGTAAAACCAGGTGTGTGAATGTCATGACTGATGTCATAACATTCTGGATTATTAGGTACTTTATGCAGAAAAAGTATGGCATACAGTAGCTGCTGTTTATGAGTGTGTATCTGAGCATTTTGCAATGATCACATTTATTCTTTCTACCAAAATCAATAAACAGGAATTCTGATGTCATAACAAATGTTAAGACATCCTGTACTGATCTAACAGTTATGCAGTTTGGTTAATTCTGAGATTTTTCAGGAAGTTGGCTCTTTTCTTCCAGAACAGAATCTCACGTGGTCTTTAGGTTAACCTAGCTCAACCCTAATCTGGTTGATAAAGTCTTGTGACCAAGTCTTGAGGTTAACCCTAATTAACCCTAGCTTTTCGTGGAAGCCCTAACTGAAGAAACAGCTGCATATATATTCAACAGGAAAGCTGATTGGAAATTAACTTTTTGACTGAAGATCAATTAGGAGCTGTATAGTTTTAACTGCTGTAATCCAAGCAAGTATCATTGTGATAAGTGACTTGGAATAGGTTTTGATTGTAAGGGTTTTTGTATCACTCAAAGATTTGAAGCAAGAGTGTTTGTGTCTCTTGACTAAAGCTTTGAAGTAAAGTCAAGTTAGGTTTATGTATCACTCAAAGCTGTGAAGCACGAGTGTTTATGTTACTTGATTAAAAAGCTGTGAAGCATAATCAAGTGTATGTTCTGAAGAGTGTCTTCATTATTTCATTAGTAAATTGTTTAAGTATCACTGCTGTGATTGAGGGGGAGTGAGTAGGAACTCAGGTTTAAGTTGATCTTAGATTGAAGTTGCATTGGGTAGGTCTTAAGTGAAGGAGATAAACTGGTTGGTTTATTCCTGAATTAATATCTCTTATAGTGGATTTCCTCCCTGGCTTGGTAGCCCCCAGAGTAGGTGTTGTTTCACACTGAACTGGGTAAACAATTGACTGTGTTCTTTACTGTTTTTATTTACTGTCTTATAGAAAGTCAGATACGGTGTCATAACATTCACTGTGACATTGAGTATCTGCTGCCAGAATTTCAATTGGTATCAGAACGGGAACCCTGCCTGTATTACTGGGTGAGATCTAGGGATATCACTTTCTGGCACTATGGACAAAGAAGGAGTTTTTGGAAACAGACCACCCATTCTGGATGGATCAAATTATGACTACTAGAAACCTCGTATGATTGCCTTCTTAAAATCACTGGACAAAAAGGCTTGGAGTGCTGCTGACAAAGGATGGAACCATCCCACCATAATTGAGAAAGATGGGACAATCAGTCTGAAGCCTGAGGAAGAATGGAGCAAAGAAGAAGATGAGTTAGCCCTGGGTAATTCCAAAGCCTTAAATGCCTTGTTCAATGGAATTGATAGAAACATATTCAGACTAGTACATCAATGTGAACTGGCCAAGGAAGTGTGGGACACTCTCAAAACTACCCATGAGGGCACATCCAAAGTAAAAATGTCAAGGCTTCAGATGCTGACTACCAAGTTTGAGAACCTAAGGATGAAGGAAGATGAAACCATTCATGAGTTTCACATGAACATCTTGGAGATTGCCAACACCTCAGGAGCATTGGGAGAAAAGATGTCTGAAGAAAAACTGGTGAGAAAGATTCTCAGATCCCTTCCTAAAAGATTTGCAATGAAGGTAACTGCTATAGAGGAAGCCCAGGATATCAGCAAGTTAAAGGTGGATGAACTCATTAGGTCTCTTCAGACTTTTGAGATGGGGATCAGTGACAATGTTGACAAGAAAAACAAGAGCATAGCACTTGTATCCAACACTGAAGATGAAAACAAGGAGGATGAAGAAGAAAATATTTCAGAAGCTATAGCCATGCTTGGAAGATAATTCAACAAACTCGTCAAGAGAATGGATCCAAAGTCAAGGTCAAATGTTAAGAACATCCCCTCTGACATTAACAGATCTTATGACTCCAGCAGAAGACCAAAGTCTGAAGAGAAGGGAAATCAAGGCAGAGGAATTCAATGCCATGGTTGTGAAGGATATGGGCATATTCGAGCTGAATGTCCTACCTTTCTTAAGAAACAAAAGAAAGGAATGTCTGTTACCTGGTCTGACTGTGATTCAGAAAGTAATTCTGAAGAAGAATCTGCCAAACTAGTTACTGCACTAACTGGTGTTTGTACCTCTGAAAGTGACACTAGTGATGAGGAAGTGACATTTAAAGAACTGGCTGATACTTACAAGAAATTATGTATCAGAAGTGCTGAAGTCTGTATGCAAAATGAGAGACAAATAAAACTCATCATAAAGTTGGAGGCTGAAAAAAGGGCAGACATTGAAACTACAAGTCATCTAGAAGGGGAAGTTCAGATGCTGAATTCAAAACTGAACCAGATGACCAAATCTGTCAAGATGCTGACAAATGGAACTGACAAACTGGAAGAAATCCTTCAGGTTGGACAAAATGTGGGAAACAAGTCTGGTCTAGGATTTGTGGCAGCAAAGAAATCTGGTACAGACAAGAAGATCAGGCCTGATAAACAAATGTCAAAGCAGATGTCACAACATAATACTCAACATCGGGAACAGAGAAATATGAAGAAAAAGTACCAAAGATTGAGATGTCATCATTGTGGGAGGTTTGGTCACATAAAGCCATTCTGCTTCAGATTGTATGGATACCCTAATCAGAACCCAGGTGTCAAACCCAAGTCTAACAAGGTACCACATACTCCACAGTGGAAGAAAAAGGCTAATGCCCTGATATCCCACACTTCCCTTAGAGTCTCTGCAAAGGAAGACTGGTACTTTGACAGTGGGTGTTCTAAGTACATGACTGGAATCAAGAACCTTCTCAATAATGTTAAACCTCACACCACTAGTTATGTGACCTTTGGAGATGGTGCTAGAGGAGAAATCAAAGGAGTTGGTAATTTGGACTGCCCTGGAGTTCCAAATCTAAATGAAGTACTATTGGTAAAAGGCCTGACTGCTAATCTCATTAGTATCAGTCAATTATGTGATCTAGGATTCAAGGCCAACTTCTCAAAATCTGAATGTCTTGTAACTAATGAAAAACAAGAAGTTGTAATGAAAGGAGTCAGATCTAAAGACAACTGTTACTTGTGGGAGCCTGAGAACACTAATTACTCCACTGTGTGTTCTATTGCCAAAGAAGAAAAAGAGGTGAAATTGTGGCACCAAAAACTTGGCCATCTTCATCTAAGAGGAATGAAAAGGATTATCTCCATGGAGGCAGTCAGAGGGATTCCAAGACTGCAAATTGATGAAGGGAGAGTTTGTGGTGAATGTCAGGTTGGTAAGCAGACTAGGATGTCACATCCAAAGTCAAGACATCTGACCACCTCTAAGGTTCTAGAACTGCTACATATGGATCTGATGGGTCCAATGCAGGTGGAAAGTCTAGGTGGAAAAAGATATGCCTATGTTGTTGTGGATGATTTTTCCAGATTCATCTGGATTAACTTCATTAGGGAAAAATCTAATGTATTTGAAGTTTTTAAACAACTGTGCAAAAGAACTCAAAGAGAAAAAGAAGGGTGTATTGTCAGAATCAGAAGTGATCATGGCAAGGAATTTGAAAACAGTAAGTTTAATGAGTTCTGTTCCTCAGAAGGAATTAGTCATGAATTCTCTTCTCCTATAACTCCTCAACAAAATGGAGTTGTAGAAAGGAAAAATAGGACCATACAGGAATCTGCCAAAGCTATGATACATGCCAAAAGACTTCCTATTCATTTTTGGGCCGAAGCTATGAATACAGCCTGTTATGTCCATAACAGAGTCACTTTGAGAAAGGGAACCTCATCCACCATTTATGAACTCTGGAAAGGAAGAAAGCCAACTGTGAAGTACTTCCATGTATTTGGCAGCAAATGCTATATTCTGGCAGATCGTGAACAAAGGAGAAAGCTGGACCCTAAAAGTGAGGGTATATTTCTAGGATACTCCTCCAATAGCAGAGCTTATAGGGTATTCAATTCCAGGACCAAAGTCATGATGGAATCCATAAATGTCATAGTTGATGATTATCATGAAGAAACAGATGTCCCTTGTAATGTTGAAACATTCTTTGAGACTCCAACTCAACAGAATGACCTTCCTAACACCACTACAGCAGACTCTGAATCCAAGGAAGCTAGCAAAATCCCTTCCATCAGAATTCAGAAAGATCATCCTAAAGAACTCATCATAGGGGATCCTAATACTGGAGTCATTACAAGATCTAGAGAAATCATCTCAAACTCTTGCTTTGTGTCTAAAATTGAACCAAGAAATGTTAAGGAGGCTTTAACTGATGAATACTGGATTGGTGCAATGCAAGATGAATTGAACCAATTTAAGCAACATGAAGTTTGGGAGTTAGTTCCTAGACCAGAGGGAACAAACATCATTGGCACAAAATGGATATACAAGAACAAATCAGATGCTGAAGGAGTTGTCACTAGGAATAAGGCAAGACTTGTTGCCCAAGGATACACTCAAGTTGAAGGGTTTGATTTTGATGAGACCTTTGTCCCTGTAGCCAGACTGGAATCTATCAGACTCCTATTGGGAATTGCTTGTCTCCTGAAGTTCAAGCTATTTCAGATGGATGTAAAAAGTGCCTTTCTAAATGGGTACTTAAATGTGGAAGTTTATGTGGAACAGCCTAAAGGTTTTGTGGATCCAAACCACCCTGATCATGTCTACAAATTGAGGAAAGCTCTATATGGGCTGAAACAAGCTCCTAGAGCATGGTATGACATGTTAACAAAATTTCTCTCAGACAAAGGATACAGAAAAGGAGGCTTGGATAAAACCCTCTTTGTCAAAAATGAAGGAGGGAAGTTAATGGTAGCTCAAATATATGTTGATGACATAGTGTTTGGAGGAATGTCAGAACAAATGGTTAAACATTTTGCTGACCAGATGCAGGCTGAATTCGAAATGAGTCTCATGGGAAAACTGACTTATTTTCTTGGACTGCAAGTCTCACAGATGGAGGACTCAATCTTTCTATCTCAAAGCAAGTATGCAAAGAACATTGTCAAGAAGTTTGGTATGGAGAATGCCAGTCACAAAAGGACTCCTGCACCTACTCATTTAAAGCTATCCAAAGATTCAAGTGGGGTTAAGGTGGACCAAAGTCTGTACAGAAGCATGATAGGAAGTCTGTTGTACTTAATAGCCAGCAGACCTGACATTGCCTTTGTAGTTGGAGTTTGTGCAAGATACCAAGCTGATCCTAAATTCAGTCATATCAACCAAGTGAAGAGAATTTTGAAGTATGTAAGTGGAACTTACAACTATGGCTTGTTGTACTCTCATGGTTGTGAACCAACTCTGACTGGCTATTGTGATGCTGATTAGGCTGGAAGTGCTGATGATAAAAAAAGCACCTCTGGAGGATGTTTCTTCTTAGGAAATAATCTGGTCTCCTGGTTCAGCAAGAAACAGAACTGTGTGTCTCTCTCTACTGCTGAAGCTGAATACGTTGCAGCTGGTAGTAGCTGTTCTCAAATGATCTGGATGAAACAGATGCTCACTGAGTATAATGTCACACAAGATGTTATGACATTGTACTGTGACAATCTGAGTACAATCAACATTTCCAAGAACCCTATTCAGCATAGCAGGACCAAGCACATTGACATTAGACATCACTTTATCAGAGACCTTGTAGAGGAGAAGACGATTAAACTGGAACATGTTGCCACTGAGCTACAGTTGGCTGACATTTTTACCAAGGCACTTGATGCAAATCAATTTGAAAACTTGAGGGGCAAGTTGGGTATTTGCCAACATGAGGAATTGTAGCAATTAATTTTGCTTAAAACAAGGGTTGAAGGAGTTATTTTTGTTAAGTCTATTTTGATTGGGTTAATCATATGTTTTCCCATTTCTTTCAAAATTGTTAAGAAGTTGAATAGACACTCATTTGCCTCCTTCCTCTCTCGACTCTGCAACAAATCCCATTCTCTCAATCAAAGTTTTCTCTCTAGTTGTTACTGGTTTTCTAAGACTATAAAAATGTCTCAAACATCATCCTCATCCAAGACGACCGTTTCATCCTCATCCTCCGATCGAGATTCTCGGGCAATCACAACATGCATGGATTCTGAAGTCCTGGAGATTACTCCTCTTAGAGAAATGGCAACTAACCCCTCCAAGGTCAAAAAGCTGAGAACAAGGCATGCAGGAAGGTCTCAAGCTACTTCATCCGGTAATCCCTCTCAACCTTCATCTTCTGTACCAAATAGGGAAGGCTCAGCTTATGTTCATCAAGCAATAGCTAGGCTTGTTACAAGAATTTTGAGTGAGGACCACTCAGTTCCTGGGATTTCTGTTCCATTAAATCAAGAATCAGCAAGCCCAAATGTTGAAGTAAATCCATATGTCTCTGAGAATGTTGAGACTCCAAATGACAACATTCAGAAATCATCTGAAAACCTTGATGATATTCAGAACCCTTCAGAGAAGAATGTTGAACCACCTGTTATTGATGTGGATGAGGAATACTCAGACAATGACCTAATTGCAAATATCAACCCTAACATAGCTAGGAGAATGATGAACAGAAAGGGTAATCAGGATGCTACAAAATGTCTGACCAAAGAGAAACCTGCTGATAAGAAAACCAGGTCTGAAGGCAAAACTGGTGTGGAAACTGTGAAGACTGGACTATCCAAAGGGAAGGTGAAAGCCCGAGTACATGCTGGGAGTCTCTCAAAGCCTGTGAGACAACCAATAGCAAAGAAGAGGAAAGAACCTGAACCTTCTGATTCTGATGAGGAATCAGAATTTGAAATTGATGCTGAAGACATTCCTCTCATAAGGAAACTCCCTTCCAGCAAGATTGCTAGAGTTCCTGAAGTCCCCACTGACAACATTTCATTTCACCACCCTGAAAATGCCAACAGATGGAAGTATGTTTGCTTGAAGAGAATAGCCTTGGAAAGAGAACTAAACAATGGTGCCATGGATTGTAAGGAAATCATGGACCTAATCAAAGCTGCTGGACTAATGAAGACTGTTGAAAAGTTTACCAAATGCTATGAAAATCTTGTCAAGGAATTCATAGTGAATTTGTCTGATGATTGTGCTGATGGAAGATCAGCTGACTTTGAATGTGTCTATGTGAGAGGAAGAAAAGTTAATTTCTCTCCATCTGAAATTAACAAATTCCTTGGAAGATCAAATGAGGCTTGCCCTGAACTAGAAGTTACTGACAATGAAGTATGCCAAACCATCACAGCAAGACAAGTCAAGTGCTTGCCCTTAAAAGGCAAGCTGAATGCTAGCAAGCTAAGCATAAAATTTGCCATCTTGCACAAGATTGGTGCAGCCAACTGGGTCCCTACCAACCATAAATCAACCATCTCTACAGGATTGGGGAGATTCATTTATGCTGTTGGAACCAGGACTGAATTTGACTATGGCAAGTATATATTTGATCAAACTTTAAAACATGCTGGAAGCTATGCTGTTAAAGGCCCTATTGCCTTTCCCTCCCTCCTATGTGGAATTATCCTTGCTCAGTACCCTGACATCCTGGTGGAAAGAGATACTTCCTGCAAAAGAGCTCCTGCTCTTGGGTTACACTACAAGCTATTCCATGGATCTCATGTTCCTGACATTGTCATGACATCAGCTGAGACATCAACTGTAAAAACTCAGTCCAAGACATCTGATGTTATAGCTGTGCTGAAGGAAACATGCAAAGAGCTGGAGACAAGGAAAAAGACTCTTGAGAACCTAATTGCCAAATTAGAACAGGAGGAGACTGAAGGAAAAGGAAGGTAAGAGGATGCTGCTGAAAATCAGCTCAATGCTGAAGAAAGTGCCTCCTCTGAAGATGACAGTGCTTAAAGTTTGGTGGAGTTGACAAGCTTGATGCTGGTTCCTGTTGATGCAAGTGTTTTCATATTTTCTTGTTGTTTTTATTACTCATTTTGGATAACTGTATAACATATAAGTACTTGTATCTTTGGCCTATTTGTGGCTAAAGAGGGGGAGATATTTTGTGTGAATTACTTGGTAGACATTATATTTTTCTACAGACATATTCATTCTGCTACTCTCTATTCTCTGATTGCTTAGGGGTTTTAGCCAAAAATCTGCCAAAGGGGGAGTTTGTAAGTGTTTAGTTATTGGCATGTATTTTTGGTAAAACCAGGTGTGTGAATGTCATGACTGATGTCATAACATTCTGGACTATTAGGTACTTTATGCAGAAAAAGTATGGCATACAGTAGCTGCTGTTTATGAGTGTGTATCTGAGCATTTTGCAATGATCACATTTATTCTTTCTACCAAAATCAGTAAACAGGAATTCTGATGTCATAACAAATGTTAAGACATCCTGTACTGATCTAACAGTTATGCAGTTTGGTTAATTCTGAGATTTTTCAGGAAGTTGGCTCTTTTCTTCTAGAACAGAATCTCACGTGGTCTTTAGGTTAACCTAGCTCAACCCTAATCTGGTTGATAAAGTCTTGTGACCAAGTCTTGAGGTTAACCCTAATTAACCCTAGCTTTTCGTGGAAGCCCTAACTGAAGAAACAGCTGCATATATATTCAACAGGAAAGCTGATTGGAAATTAACTTTTTGACTGAAGATCAATTAGGAGCTGTATAGTTTTAACTGCTGTAATCCAAGCAAGTATCATTGTGATAAGTGACTTGGAATAGGTTTTGATTGTAAGTGTTTTTGTATCACTCAAAGCTTTGAAGCAAGAGTGTTTGTGTCTCTTGACTAAAGCTTTGAAGCAAAGTCAAGTTAGGTTTATGTATCACTCAAAGCTGTGAAGCACGAGTGTTTGTGTTACTTGATTAAAAAGCTGTGAAGCATAATCAAGTGTATGTTCTGAAGAGTGTCTTCATTATTTCATTAGTAAATTGTTTAAGTATCACTGCTGTGATTGAGGGGGAGTGAGTAGGAACTCAGGTTTAAGTTGATCTTAGATTGAAGTTGCATTGGGTAGGTCTTAAGTGAAGGAGATAAACTGGTTGGTTTATTCCTGAATTAATATCTCTTATAGTGGATTTCCTCCCTGGCTTGGTAGCCCCCAGAGTAGGTGTTGTTTCACACTGAACTGGGTAAACAATTGACTGTGTTCTTTATTGTTTTTATTTACTGTCTTATAGAAAGTCAGATACGGTGTCATAACATTCACTGTGACATTGAGTATCTGCTGCCAGAATTTCAATAATATACTAATAATATGTTAAAACTGTATTTTGGTAATTTAATTTGATTTTCTTAATTAGTTTTATTTTAATCATTTTCTTTTTTTATTAATTAATCTCCTTACACTTAATGAAAATACCAAAAACATTTAAGTTAGTTTATTTTTTATTTTTTTTTATTTACATGATTAATAAAATACATAGAAGAATAATAATAATTTAATTTTTTAATTTTTTTTTAGAATAGATTTTTATTTATTCCTTTCCAAGTAAATACATACATCTCATGCTTTGTTGATTTTATTTTGTCATAGCTTTGTGTTAAATCGCACAGCAATTCGATTTGGTTGTAATATTTGGACATTGTTATTCTTATGTGATTCATCCCCATTTGTAACAATTGTACCCCCATTCCCGGATACTTTTGTAATAGCTTAGAGTTTTAATTCCCGCAATTTATTGCTTTCTATATACTGTGTAGTTAACTAGGCGTGTATGGCAAGATTCAAAAATCAATCGCTAGATGACCTAATCCAAGAATAAATAACTTGGAATCAATACACTTCTCACACGAGCACCTCTAGGATAACCTCGCTTGTTGCCTCGGAAATGCAATCATGTCCCTCGAATATGAGACACTCTAGCAAACGACCCTTCGATAAATAAAGATCGTAGTCCCTCAATGACCCTCGGTGTTGCCTTCAATAAAACGATCTCGTCCCTTAAAAAATTGCTAGAGCGTCCCACAAGTTGCTTTCAATGATTGTAAATTTGACCCACGCCTGTCCCATTTAACATCCAAACACAAGGTTGTTTACCAAATACAATGGTAAAACAACAATGTAAAAGGGTTAAAAATGTGTAGGAAAGATATTTGAATGGGGTAGACAACTCCTAGTTACTTGATCAAACTTGCAAACATCCTTGCTATTTTCAAACACTCAACACATTTCAAAACCATTTCCCAAATCAAAACATCCAAACATTGAAACATCTTTTTAAAAGACAACCTTTGTAAAACATTCAAACAAGAATTGTTACAAAGGTTGCCTAGACAAGCCCTCTTTTCAAAACATTTTCAAAACCACACACAAAGCACCATTTCAAACAATTGAAAAGCAAAAGCAAGTGATCTAAACAAGTAACTGAGAGCCCATGGATAACCATGGATGAAAAGGGTGCTTGCACCTTCCTTTTTCATAATCTACCCCCCGAACCCAAGAAAACATCTCAAAGGTCTTTCTTGTGCTTTTTGACCTTTCCTTTGGATAAAATAAAAAGTCGGTGGCGACTCTTGCTAAACCGCACAAGTGCGAACACAAACGCAAAACCTCTAGTCAGTTCTCCCACCGCATCACAGAACTGGAGACTCTGCTGGGGAGATATCTAAAAGTGGGGTTACCTTAGGGTTTAGATCACCTTTACATGCTTATCTTGTTTTATTTGTATGCTTTACTTTTTTGGTTCCTTGTTTGGGTTTGTTTTAAATCCTACACACGGATTTGGGGACGCCTTTTAGGTAAGTAGCAATAAACTGTGAGGGAACTGTGCGGGGTATACCGACATGGTTGAAACAGTAGCTACGTTGATGTGGCACTTTGGTTGGTACCGGTAACCCTTGAGTTGAATCAAGGAGAGTACGGGGCCGCCGCGTGGTGTCATGAAGCATCAACTGACCTTATAACCTTACTTGACCAACTTGGCCTTTTAGGATGTAGTGAGATGACCGGCTTTGGTGTAGTCCGAAATTGGTTAATACTCGATAATACACTAATTGAGGGTTGTTTCCTTGGAATATTTCAGTCGCCTGTAAGAGTCTAAATTGAAACAATGAACAAGGAAACCATCCAGTGATATTGAGCTCCTTAGAACCCGGTTACTATTTCTAGGACAGGTTGAGCCAACTAGACTTCAAGAGGGTACTTACCTACAAACTCCGTGTAATCCTAAACCTAAGGACTTGTCTGGTTTGTGTGAATATGATTATTTGTATATAACTTGCTTACATCGCATATCTGCACATAACATCATAACATCATACAATAGCATTTTTAATAACCATTTCAAGGATCTCGAGGGTCTTTGATGTAGGGTCACGTTGAACCAGACGTCTACCAAAGGGCAAGAGGATTCATTTTCCTCTAAAAAAACACCCTCAAAAATCAAGTACAACAACTTAAGTCAAGGGTTATGACCCACTTGATATGGTGAGCTTGATTCTCGTGGAAAGACATCCACCGATACAAAGTTCTCCAATCAAAGATTTTCAATTTCTAAAATTTTCTTGTGTTTACCCCGTGAGATCCTTGAAAACATGCATCCACATATCATCATGTCAGGTTTCCCCCTTTCAGGTCTCCTTATCTTCCTACTGTTTATTTCAGTAGAGATGGCCCTAGAGAAGACTATCAAAGACATCTAGGCTCAAAAAGCTCAACTTCAAGAAATGTTCTTGAACCTGTCCAAGCGGTAGGAAGAAGTGAAAGCTCTCCTCCAAGGGGCATGGTCACGGGGAATCCAGGGGGCATCAGGAATGGTCAGTTGGAAGAGCTACTGATTGAGATGGCAACAATGAAAATTCAGATGATGGGACAACTGGTGGGCCAGATGGCTCTCATCCAAAACTTGGCACAAGGACAAGAGGAGCTAAAGGTACTCATCAACAAGCTTCATCTAAGTGAACATAACCAATTGAGGCAAATAACTAGGGTTGAGGATCAAGTCATCATTCAGTCTCCCTTGAGACAAGAAGTCAGGGGAAAGTCTCCCCAGTCTGCTTCAGGGTCACAAGCCCAACAACAACCTCACCAGCATCAACAGGGTAATCGGCGTAAGCAAAATACATCTGGAAGGCGCTTCACTGAGATTAGCATGCCATTATCTCAAGTACTGCAACGCTTGTTGGAGGTCAAGCTGACTGTATTAAGGGATCCTCTTTGGAATCCTAATACCTCTGCTCCTAGCTATTATCCTAATGCATTATGTACATACCACTCCAATAGTCCTGGGCATGATACAAATGAATGTTGGGCTTTGAAGAATAAGACCCAAGACTTGATTGAAAAAGGAGTGTTGGAGTTCACACAAGATGGCCAGATGAAGATCTTTCGCTGAAGGCTCTCGACCTAAAGTGACAAGTTCATACAAAGAGGCTTTTGTTTTGTTTGAATTTTCAAGTTGTAATTTATTTTTTTATTCAAACAATTATCTATTAATGTCAAACTTTGTTTCATTAATGCATTGCATATGTTTGTCTTGAATTCATCCATTCGTTTTCGCTATACTTAAACTATGCTTTCTACTTTCTTTATGACATTTAACTCTTGATAAAAGTTACAAACCTTTAGAGGGAGGATGACGAAAACAATGCCATAATCTCATACAGTATGCTTTTGGACAGACCTTGCTGACGATGTACAAGCGTTTCTTTCAAAATCCTAAACACTGGAATTATAAAGAAGATAATCCCTAAGCAACCCCTTCGAGCCAAATAAGTAGAAGTTTTCTGTTTTAACACAAATTGAAACCTTTAATCGAACCTGGGGCAGGGTAGTCTCTCAGTTAATTCAAAATGTGTGTTTAGCCGCAAACTCTCATTTCATAATACGACGAATGACATCAAAAAAAATTCCTTTGGAATCAAAAGACGGTGATGGTTCCCCATTACCTAGGCAGTCATTATCTCGCGAAAAGAAAATCCCACTGAGTCGAAACCTACAAAGGAGACTTAAAGAAAAAAACTGGGGCATCCCGCTGACTGTAATCTCAAAAACAGGAACAGTCAGGCAAAAATTAGGGACAATAAATCGAAAGAAAAAGGTCACTACAAATCCTCAACAAAAAATGTTGCAAAATTGACTGCCTTCCAACAAATTTAACTTGTTTGAATCATCGCCAAAATGTCATTTCAAACTCAATTGAAGTTCAACGCACAAATAACTGAGTTTAGGAATGAAGAACATCACGAAGAGAGGGTGGGTACAAATATACTTTTAGCCTTTATCCTTTGTTTCTTAAAACCGTGAACCAAGCCACGTTACAACCCTTCAAAAGTCCTAGTTGAAGCATGGGTTAGTTTAAAAGCATACTGTTACAAAAGGTATCCTGACTCCTGTAAGGCTTTGCTCTAAATCTTGAGTTGAATGTTTCTTATAAAAGTTTTCTGCTAAAAAACGCATTTTTCAAAATTTCAAGACAAGCATAAACTTTGCATTATTTGAATATCGTTGTTTGCATATGGCTATTTGTTTGACAACAAAGAAATTCACACAGTGAATATCCGATGAACGAAAGCTCTTTCAGTGAACAAAATCACTTCAAGTGGAATGACACTTCCGTTTTAAAAATCTCCTATCAACAAAAGGGCATGACATGTCATTGTCCAGTATACCTGGGGCAGTCCAGTCAAGATTTCAAAAAAAAATATCTCAAAGTGCAGAGTAACCGGGGGAAAGTCTCCGTCACCGTCACTTGGGGCATTGAAAGTCAATCCCAACAAAGGGTTACATACAGTCAAACATTTCCTGGAAAAGCCATAAACACTCGCTACTTGGGGAAGTGACAAATCTCTCCAAAATCCTTCTCATAAGATGGCTCCTAGCCAGAGTTTCGATCTTTGATAACCTCTTCTCAGCTAAGTCGACCTCAAGAATTCCTGGAAAAAAATTTCCATTGAAGTCGCCAGATTTTTCATTATCGGAAACAAAGAATTCAACTCTTTTCTCCAGCACCAATTCGGGATTTATTTTCCTCAGCGAGAGAAACATTACACATCCGTACATCAGGACATCATACAAAGCAATCTCATTTGTTTGAGAACATCTTTGAATGGGGTAGACAACTCCTAGTTACTTGATCAAACTTGCAAACATCCTTGCTATTTTCAAACACTCAACACATTTCAAAACCATTTCCCAAATCAAAACTTTCAAAAATTGAAACATCTTTTCAAAAGACAAACACCTTTGTAAAACATTCAAACAAGAATTGTTACAAAGGTTGCCTAGACAAGGTTTCTTTTCAAAACATTTTCAAAACCACACACAAAGCACCATTTCAAACAATTGAAAAGCAAAAGCAATTGATCTAAACAAGTAACTAAGAGCCCATGGATAACCATGGATGAAAAGGGTGCTTTCACCTTCCCTTTTCATAATCTACCCCCCGAACCCAAGAAAACATCTCAAAGGTCTTTCCTGTGCTTTTTGACCTTTCCTTTGGATAAAATAAAAAGTCGATGGCGACTCTTGCTAAACCGCACAAATGCAAACACAAACGCAAAACCTCTAGTCAGTTCTCCCACCGCATCACAGGTTCCCTACAGTTCGATAGAAAACGGAGCTACCGTAAGGTTACTGAAGAAGATGTTATTATGGTATCTATTCCTTACACCCCTGTGCGCATTCCAACCCCATCTAAGGCACCTCCTTTGATGATTACGGTACCTGGTCCCATGCCGTATACCAGTGAGAAGGCCATCCCATAGCATTATGGTGCTGATGTTTATTACCATGGGGTGATGCAGGAGGTAAGTACTCGTTTGTCTGAGGAAGAACGTGCTGAAGATAATGAAGGGGAAGTTCATAATTTTTCTGGTGTGGGTCAAATGACTAGAAGCGGGAGAGTATTTGGTCCTTCCAATGTGAAAGATGCGGAAGATGCTTCTGTAAGAGAAAAAGGAAAACAGCAGGCAATGATTGGTAATCCAAGGGTTACACCAGCCAATGTGACTCAACCAATTCCGATACCAAAAGCTTCTTCAGTTCCCGATGAGGTTGAAGAGTTGATGCGAATTATCAGAAAGAGTGATTATAACATAATTGATCATCTGAGCCATACTCCTTCTAAGATGTATATCTTGTCTCTGTTGATTTATTCAGAACCTCACAGAAATGCTTTGATGAAGTTATTGAAGAATGCATTCGTGCCACATGAGATAACAGTCAATCAATTTGAGAATGTTTATGCTAACATATCTGCCGAGAACGGTCTGGGCTTCACAAATTTTGATCTTCCTCCGGAGGGGCGAGACCATAACAAAGCATTGCATATTTCAATGGAGTGCAGGGGCACTACTTTATCCCGAGTTTTGGTGGACACAGGGTCGTATTTGAACGTATTGCCTAAGTCAGCATTGATGAAAATTGATTATTTTGGACTGGAGCTGCGCCCTAGTGATTTGATGGTGAAGGCGTTTGATGGGTCTCGAAGGTCATTGTTTGGGGAGGTGGAGTTACCAATCAAGGTTGGTCCTTGAACCTTCACGGCTACATTTTTTGTGATGGATATACAACCAGCGTATTGTTGTTTTTTGGGGCGGCCGTGGATTCATAAAGCAGGGGCAGTCACTTCTACTCTTCATCAAAAACTCAAGTATCCTGCAGAGGGAAATGTGATAATTATGTGCGGCGAGGAAGAGTACATCGTGAGTCATTTTACATCATTCCGCTATGTTGAAGTTGAGAGCGAGATACATGAGACTCCATTTCAGGCGTTTGAGACAGTTTATGCTGTCAATTTTCCTCCTCCAGAGCAGAAAAGGAAACCTGAAACTGTTATGTCTTCTCTCAAGGATGCGGGAGCTGTGGTGGAAAATGGTAAAACCCTGAAGGTTGGGGTCAGGTGCTGGACGTTACCCTAAAATTTAATAAATTTGGTCTTGGTTTTAGCCCGGGTCAGCAGAGTAAAACTCCCAGAGCATCTAGTTTATCTACTCCTGTGAAGTTTTCCCGTCCTTGTGCTACTCAAGAAGGACATGTCAATGTAGTTGGAAACGTTAGGATTGATGGCTACAATATCGAAGATTGGATTCGTTCGAGTATTCCAGGCTAGACACTCAACAATTGGACTTCTGTGGATGTTATCCAAGTTTCAAGCGATGAGGAGTAATTTTCTTATTTTCTTTTATTATCATATCATAATTCCTACGCTCTGCCCAAGGCGTGGTGGATCATTTGTGTAGGACCACCATGTTTATTTTCAAAAGTTTATCATGAAATAAAGGACGTTTTTTCATTCAAAATTTTGCTCCATTTCTTTTTTTATTTGAATGGCAATGTTTCTCTTTTCACACACTGTCACTAAAAAACGCCAAAATGTCGTTCATGCAGATGCACTTCCACCACCGATTATATTGATAACGACTCTGCTATGGCTCATTATGACTTTGATACTCCTATTTATCAAGCTGAAGAAGAAGCATATGAGGATTGTGATCTTCCTGAGGAATTAGCAAGATTGTTAAAACAAGAGGAGAAGGTTATCCAGCCGAATCAGGATGCGAGTGAGATGGTGAATATTGGCACAGAAGAGGTAAGAAGAGAAGTCAAGATAGGGGCAAATCTCGAAGAAAGTATAAAGGTCAGATTGATTGAGCTACTCCGTGAGTATTCTGATAACTTTGCTTGGTCTTATGAGGATATGCCTGGGTTGGATACAGACATAGCGGTGCATCGACTACTGCTCAAAGAAGGTTGTTCCCCTGTCAAGCAAAAGCTCCGAAGAACTTATCCTGAGATGTCCAAGAAGATCAAGGAGGAGGTCCAGAAGCAGTTGGACGCGAATTTCTTAAAGGTCATCAATTATCTGCCATGGATTGCAAATATTGTGTCTGTTCCCAAGAAGGATGGTAAGGTCAGGATGTGCGTGGATTATAGGGATTTGAACAGGGCCAGCCCTAAAGATGACTTCCCTCTTCCTCATATTGATGTGTTGGTCGATAATACTGCTCATTCCAAAGTGTTTTCGTTCATGGATGGTTTTTTGGGTTACAATCAAATTAAGATTGCTCTGGAGGATATGGAGAAGACAACATTTATCACGCCTTGGGGATATTTCTGTTATAAAGTGATGCCGTTTGGTTTGAAAAATGTCGGGGCAACATATCAGTGTGCCATGGTCACTCTCTTTCATGATTTGATTCACAAATAGATTGAGGTATATGTGGACGATATGATTGCTAAGCCTGACACGGAAGAGGAACATCTTGTTCATCTGGAAAAGTTGTTCGAGAGACTGAGGCAGTTCTTGCTGAGGTTGAATCCGAATAAGTGCACCTTTGGGGTGAGATCCAGCAAGCTGTTGGGTTTTATTGTAAGTGAAAAAGGTATCGAGGTGGACCCGGCCAAGGTAAAAGCAATACAGGAAATGCCTGAACCAAGGACAGAGAAGGAAGTACAAGGTTTCTTGGGAAGGTTAAACTACATTTCTAGATTTATTTCTCATCTCACAGCCACCTGTGAACCTTTGTTCAAGTTGTTGAAGAAAAGTCAGACAGTGAAATGGAATGAGGATTGTCAGAAGGCCTTTGACAAAATAAAGGAGTATTTGCAGGAACCTCTGATACTCATGCCGCCAGTGGACGGAAGGCCACTAATCATGTATCTAACTGTGTTAGAGAGCTCAATGGGTTGTGTCCTCAGTCAGCACGACGAGACAGGGAAGAAAGAGCAGGCTATTTACTACTTGAGTAAGAAGTTTACGAAATGCAAGTCGAGGTACTCATGTTGGAAAAGACTTGTTGTGCGCTGGCCTGGGCCGCCAAACGTTTGAGGAAATACATGTCAACTCACACCACCTAATATGATATCCAATACACTACTCAAAAAGCAATTAAGGGTAATGTACTGGCCGACCATCTTGCTTATCAGCCCATGAACGATTATGAACCGATGAAGTTTTATTTTCCAGATGAGGAAATTGTGTATATTTCAGGATTGTAATATGCCAGACCCAGACGAAGGACCCGAGCCGAGATCACGTTGGACGCTTATTTTTGATGGTGCCTCCAATGCCATGGGCAACGGCGTCGGAGCTATTATCACTTCCCTTGAGGGATACCACATTCCTTTCACGGCTCATATTTATTTCGATTGCACTAACAACATGGCCAAATATGAGGCTTGGATTTATGGCATTGAAGCGGTGATCGACCTGCGCATCAAATTTTTGAAAGTTTATGGGGATTCCAATCTTGTTATCAGCCAGATTAATGGAGATTGGGAGACTCGCCATCAGAACTTAATTCCCTATCGTGAGCATGTTATGAAGTTGATTCCGTACTTCGAAGAGATCATGTTTGAACACATTCCCAGAGAAGAAAACAATCTAGCTGATGCACTGGCAACTTTGTCCTCCATGTTCAAGGTCGAGTGGGCTAATGAGGCACCTTCCATTACCATCAGAAGTTTGAGTGAGCCAGCTTTCTGTTTTGAGGCTAGTTTGGAATCAGATGGTAATCCTTGGTTTTATGATGTTAAACGATATCTTGAAATGCAAGAGTACCCTGAAGAGGCATTCGTCACAGATCAGAAGTTCTTGAGAAGATTTTCAGCCAAGTTCTTTCTCAGTGGTGGTGTGTTGTATAGAAGGCATCATGAAGGTTTACTGCTCAGATGTGTTGACAAGAAAGAAGCAGTTAGAATCATTGAGGAGATACATGAAGGTGATTTTGGGACCCATTTCAACGGGCCTACCATGGCTAAAAAGATTTTGCGAGCAGGTTATTATTGGTCCACCATGGAGACTGACTATTACAATCATGCACGGGTTTGCCACAAATGTCAAGTATATGCTGATAGAGTGCATGTCCCGCCAGTACCTTTGAATGTCTTGACTTTCCCTTGGCCGTTTGCAATGTGGGTAATTGATACGATCGGCAAAATTGAACCAACTGCATCCAACGGACACCATTTCATTCTGGTTGCCATCGATTATTTTACAAAATGGGTCGAAGTTACATCATATGCCAATGTCACCAAGCAGGTGGTAACTCGGTTCATTAAGCACAATATTATTTGTCGCTACAGAGTGCCTGAAAAGATCATTACCGATAATGGGTCTAATTTGAACAACAAAATGATGAAGGAGCTTTGTGAGTCCTTCAAAATCAAGCATCATAACTCTTCCCCATACCGACCAAAAATGAACGGTGCTGTCGAAGCGACCAATAAGAATATTAAGAAGATCGTACAGAAGATGGTGGTAACCTATAAAGATTGGCACGAGATGCTGCCTTTCGCTTTGCATGGTTATTGCACCACTGTTCGTACTTCAACTGGGGCAACCCCATTTTCATTGGTTTATGGCATGGAAGCAATATTTCCGGTAGAAGTCGAGATTCCTTCTCTTAGGATCATGAGGGATGTTGAGCTGGATGAAAGTGAATGGGTACAGAATCGGCTAGATCAGTTGGAACTTATTGACAAGAAGAGGTTGACGGTTGTATGTCATGGTCAAGTATATCAGCAAAGGATGAGGAAAGCTTTTGATAAGAGGATGCGGCCTCAGTGTTACAAGCCAGGTGATCTTGTGCTAAAAAGGATAATTCTCCCCCAGGGAGATCCCAGGGGCAAGTGGGCTCCAACTTATGAAGGACCTTTCGTGGTCAGGAAAATTTTCTTTGGAGGAGCGATGATGCTCACAACTATGGATGGACAGTACTTCCCTCTCCCTGTGAATGCTGACATAGTTAAAAAATACTTTGCATAAAAAAATAATTAAAAAAAAACCCGCTAAACTGAAAACCTGAAAGGGCGATTTAGGCAAAAAGAGGGTGTCCTGGTGAATCGAAAACCCGAAAGGGCGATTCAGGAAAAAGTTAGGGACTTAAATCAAATGACTACGCTCAGCAAGAGATCCTTTGTTTCTTTCCTTCATTTCGTCACCTGGCATAAGCTCGAAGCTAATCCAAGAATGATCTGTCTGAAAGCAGGAAGATGAAGCGTAAGAGTCATAAGAGTCATAGCAGAGTCGGGACTTGATGGATATTCACATTCACATTGCCATTTGCAAACACTTGTTTTCTTTGATTTTGTAATTACTTTATTCCAAATGTAAATGCCTTTTTCACAGGTTGATTTCTCAAAATCAATAGAATATCTTCTTTCAAGTATACGTATATGTTTCTTTTCTCCCTTTTTACTATTTTGTTTGCAAAAACGTCCAATATTTTGATAAGCATGTGCATATAAAATTCGTGGGCCTTACAAGGAAATGGTAATCTAAGTCATGGTTGGTTGATCGCTTGAAATACGGATAACAAACACAATTACTACTGTGCAAGGGGCGTGTTTAGTTCTATGTTTGATAGGATTCTCATTCACTTTACTGGTGGATGCCTTGCCATTTTGTTTTACAGCTCCGTGGTGTTGGTAAAGGTCATGGGTCAGGGTAATATCAAGATTATGGCAGGTCAGCAAGATCGGCGAACCTAGTTGGAGATATTTCTTCCCCATAATGGCTTTTATTACGTTTCTTTGCCGCACTTTCATGTGTTATCTTGATTGATTGTTTTAGCATTGTCTGCATATAGGATTTTGTTTATGGCCGAATTGTCAGTCTTGATGCGTTGAATATTTTTGCCTTGAAGAAATTGTTTCATTTTACTTAATCCATCCAGTATCACTCTTTAATCGTTTTTTTCGGGCATTTTGATACTCACTATACCAACTCTTTTGCTTAGCCAAGAGTTTGGAGGAAGGAGTTTAGCTAAAAATGATGACTGTAGTGGTATGCTTTTGAGTAGAACCCCGTTGGCAATGTACATGCATTGTTTTAATCCCCCAAAAACCGGAGATATAAAGGAGTTAGACCCTCGTTAACCCCTCTGAGCCTTCGAAGTAGGAGTTTCTTTTCCGTTAAAAAAACCTTTTCTTAACCCGGGGCAGGGTAGATATTCAGTTAATTTGAACAAGCATTCAAATTTCATAAGGAATGTCCCATCTGAGGATCACCACATTTTATCTTTCGCATGATGAGATCAGGGAAAATGTCTAAACCACGATGTTCATTTCCTTAAAGTCCTAAGGTCGAGATTGAATCGATACAATAATGGCTATCCCTCGCTGACCAAGGAATGAGGCATTTGTTTTCTTCAAAAAAAAGAGAGAGAGAAAGAAAAATTTCAAAGACCTAAAGTCACATTGACTTGTTGGAAGTGGAAAGTATGAATAAGAAAGAAACAAAAAGCCCCGCTAAGTCGAAACTTGAAAACAAATCGCTTAGGCAAAAGTTAGGGCGTCCCGCTGGACTCCCAAAATTGAAATTCAAAAGATTTTGTCCAGGCAAAAGTTAGGGAAAAGAAGAGCCTAAAAGGCCGAAAAACATTATCCAATAAAATTTTCATCAAAAGAAGAGGAACAATAATATCAAAAACAAAAGCAGCAAAAGTTAAGTGACAATCATGTTGGAGAATTTGTCGTGATCACTCTACCATTATAAATCCTTTTGAAATATGAATGCTTATGATAATTCAACTGAACTTAGGACAGGAGAATAGCACGAAGGGGGTGGGCACCAAATAACTTGAGCCTTGAAAAAAACTTTTTTCTAAAAAAAAAACCTCGAACCAGGCCACGTTACAACCTCTAAAAGTCCTAACTGAAACAAAGGTTTAACTCGAAAGCATACTATAACAGGATAACGTTTCCTAAACTCCCAAATATGTGTTGCATATCCATGTTGGTATCTTATCACCCGCATCTTCACTCGTTTTTCTTTTTTAAAAAAAAGGGGGGGAAGAAAAGTTTTGAAATTTTTGCACTCTAGCCAGTGATTCATTCACAACAGAGATGCGACACTTTGTTAAGGTTTTCAACTTCAAGGCTTAAAAAAATTGTCGCATCAGATCTGTCATTCCCAAAATAAACATTTTTCTGCATGCAAAACATTTGTTTGACATCAAAAAAAGAGTTTACACGTTGAACACCTGTAAAGAGCTTAATGATTGTCAGGAAGGGAATATTTGGTTTTTCTTCTGTTAGACAGGGCCCATGTGTGAATAGGACTTTACCTATCCCCAGTGAAGTTTCGTTTTCGCAGCGAAGTTTTGTTGCCCCATGAATCTTCTTTTAAAAGCTTCATTCTGAGACTCCGGATTTGAGAATATCGCATATCCCCAACGGAGTTTCCAACAGAGATCCCTCGCCATGACATCTCATTTCCCAGCCGGTCTGTTGATTAGGGCATCCTTATGTTAAGATCTTTCTTTATCCCTAGTAAGGTCGATACTGTGTGACTATCTGCATGATCCTTCCAATGGTTGCATTCCAAGAAGAATCTCTCTCTAACAAAAATCTTCAACAGAGTTTTGTCTCCCCGGTGAAGTCTCGTTTCCTCAGCAGAGCTTTGTTCCCCCAGCAAAGGTTTTCACCCCTCACGTCATTTTTGTTGTCTTGGTGTCATCCTTAACACGGCCGCGCGCTGTCTTTTCCAGAGATTACAGTCTTGCCCTGATCTTCTCCCTCAATGTCTAACTTCAGATGACGCCCCTCTCTAGAAACTACAGTGTCGATCTGATCTTCTCTAGGAGTTTGCAGTTTATTTCTGCGGCTCCTCTCAATGTTTATGGCCGGTTTCTACTAGTTGCTCAGTTGTTATTCCTCGCGAAGCTTCATCTCTTCGAGGTTCCCTCTCTAGCGTTTCCCTCTATTTTTCTCCTCTCCTTTGGATTTTGCAATTTATTTTTGCAAGTCATGTCAGATTCTGACTTCTTGGTTATTGGCTTCTCAATTGGCCATTCCCCAGTGAAACTTTTAAACATGCATCATTACATTGCATCTACCAAAACGCGTAGCATTTCCATTATATGGAACATTGCGCTATATAGAAAGAATTCAAACATGCATCGGAACATAAGCCATTTTTGTTTCTGTTGTCCCTAGTGAATTTGCTAATACTTCGGATTAAATCCCCAGCGAGGTCTTCGTCCTCATTATCTCAGTTTCCCTCCCCATACCAATATCCTTTTGACGTTAATCATTTGTTTGTTTGAGTGTCTACTCTTGACTGTAGTTCAATTTCTCCCTGGCGCGGTCTTCTCGGGTTTAGTCTTCACTACCCTCTCTAGTTCATTCCAATGTCTATTGGTGCACCTTTCGAATACCAGTTTCGTCCTAATATTCGCTTTCAGCAGGTTTTTAGGTGTACGCCCTAATCTCCTTGCTTTGGGTTGAGCTCAGAGTTTCGTCTCCTCACCTTGCGCATGAAATCCAGTTTCGTCCTGGTACTCATCTAGTTTAGTTTCGCCTAACTAGTTATTGAGTCGATTTTCATCTCGTTTTGCTTTCATACCTTGGACCCTTTGAAGGTGTTCGTTTACCGAGTGCAGTGTTCGTACTGCATCCCTGGTTTAAAATCAGTCTCTTTTATTCCTTGGATTCTTCTATCAGTTTTTGTCATTGTTTATCCATTGATCTGAGACCAGCAGGTGCTCTGAGAAACATGCACTCTCATCACTTTGCTATGGGTCGAGTTTCGCCTCGTTACCCGTGCGTGAAATCCAGTTTCGTCCTGGTACTCATCTAGTTTAGTTTCGTCTAACTGGTTATTGAGTCGAGTTTCGTCTCGCTTTTGTTCCTCATTTCTGGGATTCCTTCAGTTCCTTCATACTTTCTATCTTAGTTTGAGATTAGCAAGTGCTCCTAGAATCACGCACTCTAGCCACTTTGCTTTGGGTCGAGCTAAGAGTTTCGTCTCCTCACCCGCGTACGTTTTCTTTTCCAAAGCTTAGTTTCGCCTATACTCTTTGATTTTTGAGTTTTATCTCACCTTTTTTTTAAGCCCAGTTTTTCCCTGGCACATTTGTCTGAAAGTTTAGTTGCGTCTACTCTTCTTTGTTTTTGTTCTGTGTCAACCTGCGTTACAGCTTCATTCTGACGCATGTCTTGGGGGTTTTCTGTTTCTTTTTCTTTCTTCTTCAAGAGTGTAAATTTTCGGGTTCTTTTGTATTCAATTATCTTCAACTCTGAACGCTCGAAAGTTGTCACTTTTCTCACTTATCATGTTGAAGATATTTGAATAGGGGCAGCTGTTGTACCCCAAAATTTACCCTCTTGATTTAGGCTTATGTTTCATCATGAATATCATATTGCATTGCATTCATACATTATGATGGGATCAAAATACTTTAGTTATCAAGTCTTCCTCAAGCTTTGAAGTTTGATTGCATTGACAAGTTGCTCAAGTAGAACCTTATCATCTAAACCTCTGGATTTTTCAAGCTCAAAAGTTATTGCATATCTCAAGATATTTTATCCATCTCTTTGGATCATTAGAGGATTGAATTTTGTGATTGATTATAAGAAGAATCACTCTTTTGATTCACCAGTCAAAATTAGGCTTTTGTTTGATCAAGGCTATTTATCAATGTAAAAACCTTGATTTGGAAGCTACAACATCTCAGTGGTATTTGAAAAGTCTTTGTACAAGAAATTGGTCAAGATGCCCAGAGGATTTGAAATTTTGGAGATGATTCATCAGTCTCCTAAGGTGTTAACCAAAACTAGGGTTTGGGATTTTATCAATATTTCTTGAGAATTTTTAAGTAAAACTTTGTACATGGCCTCTATATATGGGGAAGATCATATGTTAGAAGTCTTGATCATCTATTTTGAAGGGAAGTGGATCAATTGATTCAAAGGGGAAAAATGGTCATTTTGGTCAAAATCATTCAAAGTCAAGGTTGACCAAGTGAACTTTTGGTCAACCATCAATTCAAGGGTGTACTTTTCATATTTCAAGTCCATTTTGATCATTGGATCAAAAATATTGAGGTTTGGGTTGAAACTTGTTCATGAAGAAACCCTAAAAGTTTCTAATTTTGGAAAATGAGGACTTAACTTCAAAAATTCATATTTTATTCACCTTTGATCAAAAAAAATGCAAATGAAATATGCTTGGAAATATAAGAGGTTGATATTTCATATCCTTTTGGTCTCATGTCCAAATTGGCAAAGAGTCAAGATTTATGGTCTTTGGAAATTCATGTCTCAAGTTAAAATTATAGGTCATTTTCCAAAATTAGTGGATTTCATATTAAATTTTGAGGACCTTAATGGATTCAATTACAAAAACTCAAAACTAATGGATTGTAGATCTTTTCAACACCTTTCCAAATTATACTCATTTGTGTCCAAATTCAAAAGTATGGGAAAGTTATGGTATTTTGAATTTCATGCCATTTTATTGAACTTTAGCCATGCAAGCAAAATGCCAAAACTTGAGAACTTCATTTTCAACCATTCTCTTCACTTCTAATCAGGCCCATGACACATTTGTGACCTATGGAAGCCCTTGATGCCAGCCATTTCATGCCCATGTGATGGTTGTACTTGCTTGAGGCCAAATTGACAAAACTTGCCCAAAATTGCAAAAACTCCAATACTTTTTGATCATGTGGAATCAAGGGCCAAGATTTTAAGAATGACTTTCTGAAGTAATTTGGCCCACAAAATTCATAAAAGGCTAAATAATGCACGAGAAAATGACCTGATCCTATGCACACCTCATTTTCTGCACAAACTTCCAATCCTTCCCTCCAACGGTATTAAGCTTGCATTTCCACCCCTACTCTCCTCTACTGACTCTAGATAAGGAGTAGCAAGGCTCATTTGACAAGAGGGAGGCCTCCATTGCAAGAAATCCGAATCTGAGTTCAACTTCCTTTCTCTGCATTTTTTCTTTGAATCCCTTAATTCCTTGGTCGTTTCTTCAATTTCTTCATAGAGACACATTCAGTGGAGCAAGAGGATCAAGTTGGAACTATTGATTTTCTTCTGGAGTGAGGGAACCATGCATTCAGATTTTGATTTGAGGTAAGCTCACTCAACTTTGATTCATGACATATAACTGTTTATTGCTGAATTTGAGCATGGATACTTGTTTGTTGATGTTATGTGAACGATTCTGAAACTGATTGAGGTTTTGGTTTGGCATATTATGCTTGTTTAATATCTCTGCAACTCTAATTTTCAGTGAGTTTTTGGTGATTTCATGCTGAGATTTCTAGATCCATGGCTGTCTATTTGATGTGATTTGAATTGTGTTTGATTCCTTGCCATGTTAGCTTTAATTTGCACTTGATTTGATGAATTTTGGTGGATAAATGAGATTGTATGATCGATCTGAATCTGAGGCATAAGCCTGAGTCGTGCGCGTTTTCTGGCTTGGCTGGAGGTTAGGGATGATGAGGTGTCATCATCTGAACGGTCCATTTGAATTTTTGAATATTAGTTTATTATTTGATTTCAATTGATTTTTCTGATTTTTTTTGTGATCAAAACATCTTCAAAAATCATGAAAAAATTACCATAGGCTAATAATAATTTCTAGTATTTGTCATATTTTTTTATGGAATTTTTATAAAATGTTTTGATTGGTTTAAAAATTCATAAATTTAAATAATTGTTTGTTCAATGATTATTTTTGTTTTAATAGTTCTTTTGATCTAAAAATTCCACAAAAATTATCTTTGGCTCATAAAATAATTTAGAAATTGATTCTGATTTTGGTTTAGCATTTTTTCTATTTTTGATTAGAAATTTAATTTGAGAAGTTTATTTGAAATGTTTGCTTCATAATTTTTGTTTTAATATTTCCTTTAATTCAAAAATCCTCAAAAAAATCATATAAGTTTGTTTTTAATCATAGTGTCTGAATATAATTTTGTTTTGACCTTTTTATGACTTTTGGCTAGGGTTTGCATTTTTGTCATTAAATAATAGTTTAAATTGTTTAATTGTTTGTTTGATTTTATTTTAATATTTCCTTTAATTAAAAAAATCCACAAAAAATCATGGATGCTAGTTTTTAATTCTAATATTTGAACATTATTTTGGTTGGATATTTTTCTGATTTTTGATTAGAATTTTATTTTGAGATGTGAATTTTTGTTTAATTGTTTAAAGGTTTGAATTTTGATTTTATTTTTGACTTTTCTTTAATTCTAAAAATTTCAAAAAAAAATAATTTCTCTGATATTTGGAGTTTTCTTTATTTTTGTATGATTTTAGTTTGATTTGTGTAGAATTGGAACTTGATTAATCAATAATTGAGTTCATTTTCTAAATAATTAGGGTTTTGCTAATTCCCTTGTTTGATTTGATTCCAAAAAGCAACTAGCCTTGAGTTTCAATTGAATTTGGTTCTTGTTTAGGGTTCATAAATGGATTGAGGTCCTTAAAAAGATTTTTCTTGAATTAATTGATAAGGTTTGGTATTTTCCACAAAATATTTTGAAAACTTGTCTAGTTTGGTGGTTTTTGCCAACTAGTTTTTGATATTTGAAGTTTGATTGATCTTTTCCTCATCCATCCATGAACTTAAAACATGCTTGCTGACTCTTATACATCTGAAGGATGCTAAGAAATTTTTTTTTTGAATTATGGAAGCCCTTTTCTTTTTTTGATGTATTTTTGAAGTGAAGGTACCCAATTAATGTTGCATATCTTGTTGCAATTTGCTTGATGGCCAATGGAATTGAGTGAGGCATGTAATTGGGCATCTAATGATCATATTGGTTCTGTTTATCCACATAAACTCAAGTCTTTACACTTAATTCCCCATGTTTGAATGATTGAACCTTTTGATGCACGTTTTATGGCTTTTTGCTTTCTTGTTGTTTTTTACTTTGAAACTTGAGCTTTCAATTTGAGTTTGAGGTCATTAAATGGCCAATGATAACATGAAGGGAAATGATACTTCAATTATAGTCTCATGAGGACTTGAGAGTAATTGATCCCTATTACTTAAGTTAGTTCTAATCATGAATGGAGTTTGGCTTCTTTCTTTTATCCTTGTTGAATTTTTGAGGCATTTTGAATGCACTTGTGCAACATGTTTTAGAATCAACACTTTAACCTTTTAATCATGTCCTAATAATGTTTTGGAAGCTTTACTTCAAATATTTGATTGTTACAAACTCTTTAATTTTGTACTTGTTTGACTTTCTTCCATGGTTAGCTTGAGATCTAAGTCTTTGATGCATTGTGTGGGATTCCTCTTCTATTATGCTTGTGAGTTGTGATGAAGTAATTGAGTATAATTGAATTGTGGTTGCTACTGACCTTCATGGTCTTTGATTGTATTCTTCTCAAGCTCCAATGATCCTTGATTGATATTCAATTGTCAATTCAATATGGTGATAGAAAGAAGCAACATTCCTCTAACTTTTGACCAAATTGTGCATATGCCTGTTTCTTTTTGTCCATCATAGCTAATGTTTTGATAGTTGCTATCATGTTTTCTCACTTCATTATGGTGTCATTATCCATCCCTTATGTGAGTCATCATTCAATTTACGGGAATACTAACTTGGTTGTTGAATGTGCGAGATACTTTGAGAAAAGTTTTCCATTTTTGACTTGAGGCTACTGTGTTTCACTTTATTTGTGGAACACAATTTATTATATTGGTACTACTCTCGTGCTTGGCATATTTGATAGTCTATGCAGGATATGTATATGTGATTATGAATTCTATACATTGCCCATGGGATCTGTTCATATCTGAAAATCTTAATACTTACATCCTGATGGCGTAATTTATGACTTGATTTGTCTGCTGATGCCAGCTTGCTTGAAGTTCTCTGGGTTTCTTTTATTCTTGTTCAGTTGCTACGGATAGTTATCCGTTTGGTATTGCACTATTTCCTTTCTTCTATTTTCATTTTGTATAATTCTATGTTGCATGATGGGACCTCTATTGCTGATATATGTCAGAAGGCCCTCTGTTTTGTTTGATACATGTGTTGTGTTTGTGTTTGTTTCTTTAATTGTTGATCGATGAGTTACTCAATTTAGGAATTGAGATCACGACTTTGCTCTCAGTGCATGTTCCCTATAGTATGTTTATTGTCTTTTTTTTCTTTAACTATTGATCGATGAGTCACTCAATTTAGTAATTGAGATCACGACTTCGCTCTCAGTGCATGTTCCCTATAGGATGTTTATTGTTTTTTTTCTTTAACTATTGATTGATGAGTCACTCAATTTAGAAATTGAGATCACGACTTCGCTCTCATTGTTTGTTCCCTATAGGATAGATTTGTTAAGCTTCCTTTTACATGTTGATTAAGGTAGGAATCCATGTATGCTAGCATAGGGTAGGAATTTCCTTTATCCTCAACCTTAGGGTCAATCATTGTATGATAACACTAGGGATAGTACTAGGCTAGTTTCCCTTAGTTGTTTTTTTTTCTTCCTTTGCATTTTGCATCTTAAAACAAAAATTGTTTTCTTGGCAAATCATAAAACATCCCTAATAAACTTAAACCCTTCTTCAAGGTAAAAGATATAAATCAATCTTATTTGTTTGTGCACCTCTTGGTTTTGTTTTTAAACCTGTTTTATTGATGTTTCTCCATCACATACTTGTTTGAAGCCGATGTTTCACCATCGCACATGTTTGTTATACTACTTTGATTCTCAATATCATTGTTAGGTGTGATGTTTTGTCATTCGTTTTATTGATGTTTCGCCGTCTTTGCCATGATACCTTGTTATCTTTTAGCTGATGTTTCGCCAACGCATACTTGTTTGAAGCTGATGTTTCGCCATCGCACATGTTTGTTATCCTACTTTGATTCTCAATATCATTGTTAGGTGTGATGTTTTGTCATCCGTTTTATTGATGTTTCGACGTCTTTGCCATGATACCTTGTTATCTTTTAGCCGATGTTTCGCCATTGCATACTTGTTTGAAGTCGATGTTTCGCCATCGCACATGTTTGTTATCCTACTTTTATTCTCAATATCATTGTTAGGTGTGATGTTTTGTCATCCATTTTATTGATGTTTCACTGTCTTTGCCATGATACATTGTTATCTTTTAGCCGATGTTTCGCCATCGTACATTTGTTTGAAGCCGATGTTTCGCCATCGCACATGTTTGTTATCCTACTTTGATGCTCAATGTCATTGTTAGGTGTGATGTCTTATCATTTGATATTTCTCCATCTCTGACATGTTATGAAGATGTGAAAAACACAAGAAGGGGGTTGAATCGTTAAAACTTGAAATCAAATGCAGACAACACGTTATTTTTATCCTGGTTCGTTTAATCTCAAACTACTCCAGTCCACCCGTCAAGGTGATTTCGCCTCTCTCCAACGAGGTCTTAATCCACTATATTCAAATGAATACAAAACTGCTTTAACAACTGCTAAAGCCTTCTTGAGTCTAAACCACAGACCGGTTTCTCAAGGAAATTCTTTCACAGATAAATGAACAAATGTGTGTTTGATGTTTCTAGAAAAACTATATATCACAACTGTGATAATACATAAAATGAAGCTTATATGAAACTAGATTGCTAGAACTATAGAGTAAGTGGTTGAGAGCTTTTAGAAAACTGATTGAGTGAGGACGAAGATGATTATTGGCTTTAGGTGTGTATATGCGTGTAGAGTATTGTAGAGCATTAGCCATTTCTTTTCTCACTGATTTGTTTAAATATCCTTGGAATAGATACGTTGCAGTCCATAAATTCCATTTCAATGCTCATAACGTTCTTTCCATTTTAAGAAGATCTTTGTCTTGGAATAAAGCCGTTGGTAATTAATCTGCCTTGAATGCAGTAACGTTGATACTTCAGAATGTTCTGCTAATGCTGATCAGAGTGTTCTTGGCTTTAGCTTATTCTGGCATTTCTGAGTGCTGATGACATGGTTATGATCTTGATCAGAGTCAGAGTATATTGAGCGCAGATTCTGTTCATCAGGCTTCAGCGTAGCACATGATTGATCTTCTGATGCTAATGTTGATACTGATGTTCTGATGCTGATTTCATCAGAGTTTCCTGTAAATACACAACATAATTTTAAGTAGCATTTATGTCTTATATAAAACTCATAATTCATTTAACCTTGTATTTTGTTATCATCAAAACTCTAACTGAGGGTTGTAGAATCAAGCTATGTTCTAACAATCTCCCCCTTTTTGATGATGACAAAAACTAGATTTTTTCAATTAAAATAAAATGATGAAGTTATCAGAGTTTAAGAATAGAGAGGAAACGGTATCAGAGATAATCAGATAATGAGTAAAAGTATCAGAGCTAAGAGATTAAGGAATAAAAAGTATCAGAGTAATGAAGAGAAAAACTCCCCCTGAGTTGATTATTTCCCTTTGATTCCTTGAGACCTTGAGCATCAAAACTTTACTTGAACTTTCTTTGAGCATCAGAGTGTTGCTTCATCAGATTCTTGCACCTGTAAGCTTTTCAGAACATCAAGTATATAATGATGTTAGAATGTTTGAGAATTTTGTCTCAGTAAACCGTTATTGAAAAATATCATTCTTTCTCCCCCTTTTTGTCAATTATCAAAAAGCATAAATAATCAGAGTGTAAAATGATCAGAGTAAAAACACGTTTGTATTAAAACAGAAGCAATGATAGTTTAGAACAAGTAGAAATATTACAGACAAACATGTAAAGAAAACAAGGAAAACATAAGAAAAATCTAAGAAGAAGGAGGAAGTCGTGTGAACAGAGCTTCCAACATGCTCTTGATTTGCTCGCTGGTTTCCTGTTGCTTAGATACCATGTTTGCTATAGAATCAATCTTGATATCCTGCTTGTCCATACTTTCGTTCATCAGCATATCTGATCTCTTCAAATCCTCCAGAGCCTGCCTGTCAAGAGAGGAAGCTTGAGGATCTTCAGATACAGACTGCTTCTCAGAGCTTTCTGTAGCTTCTTCTGCTTGACCCAAGTCTTCAGCTTGAATAACCTGTTCTTCTGCAGGTTGAACTGTAGATGCTGGACGCTTTTCAGACCAAGGCTCAATGTCCAGAGGGAGAGCTTCTTCCTTCAGCAGCTTGCTCAGAACTGGGCCTTCCATTTCCTTCAGCAGATTGCTGAAGTTCTGTTGAGCCTGCCCATAACTCTGGTCTTGCAGCTTGAAGGTTTCAGCACAAACCCATCTTCTGAATTGTGTCCAGAGAAAGTCTGATACAGCAGGATCAACCACTTCCAGATTTGCTTGTTTCAAAGAAGTTATCCACTTCTGCATATCTGTTTCAAAATTCAAAATGCTGGAACCAACAACTGGTTGTTTTGGTTTGGGGATAGTAGTTTTCTGGTTTATTGCAGCAAGTCGTTCAAAGACTGTTAGATCAATGACTGTCTTGCTGTGGTTTTCTGAATTTTTCTTAGGTGAGGGAGTAGGAGAATCAGAAATAACGATTGGACTGGATGGGGTATTAGGTGGAGTTGTTTCTGGTGAAGATAGTAGTTGAGACATGTTAACAGTGGTGCCACATGGAAATTGAATGGCCAAGGGTTGTGGTTCAGGGGACTCAGAGGTTTGAGCCTCAGAGTTTTGAGTCTCAGGTTGTGGAGATTATGCATGTTGAGGAGATGGTGGATTAATATCTGGTTGAGGAGAGGATGGTTATGGAATTTCTAGTTCTGGTGTTGGAGAGAGTGGAGTTTCAGGAATTGGAGTTTCTGGTATTGGTGAGAGTGGAATGTCAGGTTGTGGAGAAATGGGAATTTCTGGTTGTGGATTTGGATTTTCTGTTTGGGGAGCGGAAGTATATTGGTCTATATCAGACAAAACTTGTGCAAGTTCTGGTTCTGGTATGGTTGCAGAGTTTGGATTTTGTGGTTTGGAGCGGGATCTTCTGAGGGTTAATGACTCAGAAGGGTCAAACTCAGTGTCAAAATCTTCAAAGGTTTAGGGTGTTGGGATATTAGCTGGAGTTGGAATGGGAGTAGGAGTAGATGAGGAAACAACACTTGAACTTAAAACAGTAACAGAAACAGGATTACCTCTTTTCTTTGGAGTCTCTGGTGATGGTCCTTCTGGAGCAGCTTTTCTCTTCTTCGTCTTCTTCAGAACAACCTCTGGTGCCTTCTACTGAAGATCTTGAATGTTTAGATTGGGTGATGTACCATCAGCTTTACAAGCATCCAAATATCTCAGAATGATCTGAGGCTTAGAGTCGATCTCTGAGAACATAGGAAAGTCGTCCAGAGGGACTCTTCTGTTGGAGATTTCATCAAAAGGAGTAGCACTGGGCTCTTTCTTAATGTTCTCTATCAACTTCATCTTCTTTAGATTCTTGGCATTCATCTGCTTGCCAACAGTAGGTTCCAAGGTGCTGATCTCTTTTGCCTCTATCAAGTGTTCAATCAGCCTATTCTCAGTCAGAATATCTGATATCAATCTACCCAAGGGTATCCAATCCCTTTTAGTGCATTCATCTTCTCTGGTTTCCTTGACGCTGGTTCTCAGATGGTTGAACTGAAGATGAGCTAGATTAATCTTTACCTTCTGATTGATAAAATAGATCAGAAACTGCTAATCTATGTTTATGTAATCAGGAGAGCTTGTAGGCTTCCTGTGATTGAAACAACCCAGAATAATCTTTGCCCAAATTCTGTGCTTATCTTTCAGATCCCTTATCTTGCTGGAGGGAAGCCCCAGCGTGAAAGTTTCCCTTGCTATAACAGCAACATATGAACATCTTTCTTCCATGTCTATACAGTGAATGCCACCACCATTGTACCCAATCAATCTTGCAATTAGGTCTTCAGTAATCACAATTTTCTTCCCCATTATGTAAGAAGTGACTTGGTGATTTGAGGAAGAAGTGTGAATCCAAAATTCCTTAACCAAAATAGGAAAAGTTGGACCCACCAGCCTGTCAAAGTATTTCTCCCATGCTTGAGCTTGAATCTCTTCTGATAAATCAAACCTATTTTCCTTTAAACTGTTGAAATCCACTATAATCTCTGACAGAACTTCAAGGTTCTTGACTGGAGTGAGTAGCGTTCTGAGAGGAACTTCATATTGCTCAGCTGATGCATCTTTCTGGGAACCTGAGGATAGATTGCTGGAAGACGCCATGTTCACACGAGTTTTTGAGAAAAAATTGAAAGGGTTTTCTTGATAAGGAAGAACACAAACACAGAATTCAGAAATATTGCTTGAAACGAAAGTAAAGGTAAAACGGTGTGAATGGTGTTTAAATAGATTTTGAAAAAGTTTTTGAAAACATAAACGCTTAAGAGAGAGAAATAAATCATGATTAATTGCATTTAATGTTAGCTGATTTTGGGGGATTTCAGAAAGATACTTAAACAGTTACCAGTGACATGTGTCTCAATGCATCCAATCAGCGCTTTGCCTTTTCAGAAGCATGAACGCGTGTTCAGCCTCAGGAAACAGCTGATGACTGGATGACACTTGTTTGCTTTGAGTGAACAGCACATCTATCCTTGAACTGAAGCGCTAAGATCTTCATGGATAGATTCTGATACAATCTGCATTTCTAAAACTCTGAAAGAGGATTGATCAGAGGTTCACAGAGAAATAAAAATAATTCTGAAGGTTAATATATAAAATTAAAACAGTTTTATTCTGGACAGAGCTTCATGCTGAGATGTTTCAGAATGAAGTTGAACCTATCTTCAGAAAGTGGTTTTGTAAAGATTTCATCCCATTGATGGTCTGTATCAATAAATTTTAAGTTTAAGATTCCTTTCTGAATATAGTCCCTAATAAAATGATGTTTTATTTCTATATGCTTAGCCCTAGAATGCAAAATTGGATTTTTACTTAAGAAAATAGCAGAGGTGTTATCACAGAGGATAGGAATGTTACTCTCATATATCTGGAAGTCCTCAAGTTGACTTTTCATCCAGAGCATTTGTGTGCTGCATCCAGCTGCTGCTATATATTCAGCTTCTGATGTTGATAGAGCAATTGTGGATTGTCTTTTGCTGGACCACGAGATCAGATTTTCTCCCAGAAACTGGCAGCTTCCAGAAGTACTTTTACGTTCAACTCTGTCTCCAGCAAAGTCAGCATCACATTAACCTACTAAGCTGTAATCACTAGATTTTCTATAAAACAAACCCAGATTAGTAGTACCTTTCAGATACTTGAAAATTCGCTTAACAGTTGTTAAGTGAGATTCTCTAGGATCTGATTGAAATCTTGCACAAATGCATACACTGAATAAAATATCAGGCCTTGAGGCTGTCAGATAAAGAAGAGAACCAATCATACCTCTGTAGACCTTCTGTTCTACCTTTTTGCTTACCTCTTCTCTTTCCAGAATGCACGTGGGATGCATTGGAATCTTTGATGCCTTACATTCTGAGAGATCAAATTTCTTCAGAAGTTCTCTGACATATTTGCTCTGATGAATGTAAGTTCCTTCTGGGGTTTGGTTGATCTGAATGCCCAGAAAGAATTTCAGTTCCCCCATTAGGCTCATCTCAAATTCTTCCTGCATACACTTAGCAAATTCTCTTCCCAGAGAAGGTTTAGTAGATCCAAATATAATATCATCAACATAAATCTGGAAGACTAGAATGTCATTCTTAACTGTCTTACAGAATAAGGTTGTGTCCACTTTCCCTCTGGTGAATTCCTTTTCTAACAGGAAGTTACTCAGTTTTCATACCAAACTCTGGGAGCTTGTTTCAGACCATACAGTGACTTCTTTAGTTTGAAAACATATTCTGGATTTTTTGAACTTTCAAAACCAGGGGGTTGGTGCACATATACCTCTTCTTCTATATAGCCATTTAAGAATGCACTCTTAACATCCATCTGATACAGAGTGATGCCTTTATTAACAGCAAAAGAAATTAAAAGTCTGATAGATTCTAACCTGGCGACTGGAGCAAAGGTTTATGTATAGTCTATCCCCTCTTGCTGACTATAACCTTGTGCTACCAATCGTGCCTTGTTTCTGATGACTTCACCTTGTTCATTCAGCTTGTTTCTGAACACCCATTTTGTTCCAATGACGTTGAATCCGTTTGGCTTAGGAACTAGATCCCACACGTCATTCCTTGTGAATTGATTCAGCTCCTCTTGCATTGCTAGAATCCAGTCATTGTCCAGAAGTGCTTCATCAATTGAGGATGGTTCAATCAGAGAGACAAGTCCCATGAGGGATTCTTCAGAGTTTCTGAAGCTGGCTCTTGTTCTGATTGGATCTTCCTTTCTTCCTAAGATAGTTTCTTCAGGGTGATCCATGCTGCTTCTGGATGGTCTTTTCTGAGGTTGATCAACAGAAGATGCTGGATTGCTTGCAGTGCCTCTTTCTGATGTTGAGGGAGTGTCTCTGTTAAGAGCTTCTGATGACTTGTCTTCAGTACCTGTGAATTCAACTTCCATACCTGCAAGTAATTCATTCTGCTTTTACTTTTGAGAGTCAAGCTTATCATTAAAGCGAACACTGATTGATTCTTCCATAATCTGTGTTTCTGTATTGTATACTCTATACCCTCTTGAGCGTTCAGAGTATCCTAACATAATACACTTCTGTGCTTTAGAGTCAAACTTGTTCACATAATTTTTAGTATTCAAAATAAAGCAAGTACATCCAAATGGATGAAAATATGAAATGTTGGGCTTTCTGTTCTTCCACAATTCATATGGAGTCTTTTCCAGAATAGGTCTTATGGAGATTCTATTCTGAATGTAGCACGTTTTGTTTATTGCCTCTGCCCAGAAGATCTTAGCAACGTTAGTCTCGTTGATCATGGTTCTGGCCATTTCTTGCAATGTTCTGTTCTTTCGTTCTACAACTCCATTTTGGTAGGGAGTTCTAGGACAAGAGAAATCATGCAGAATGCCTTTGTCATTAAAAAATGATTCGAAATCTTTGTTTTCAAACTCTCCACCATGATCACTTCTGACTTTGACGATTCTAAGATCCTTTTCATTCTGAACTTGGTTACAGAAGGTAACAAACACAGAGTGTGACTCGTCCTTGTGTCTTAAGAACTTTACCCATGTCCATCTGCTATAGTCATCTACGATTACTAACCCATACTTCTTGCCACTGACTGAAGCAGTTTTAACTGGTCCAAATAAGTCAATGTGCAGAAGTTCTAATGGCTTAGAGGTGGAAACAACGTTTTTAGATTTGAAAGCAGGTTTTGCAAACTTGCCTTTCTGACATGCTTCACACAGAGCATCTGAATTGAACTTCAGGTTAGGAAGTCCTCTGACCAGATTGAGTTTGTTAATCTTAGATATTCTTCTCATACTAACATGCCCCAATCTTCTGTGCCAGATCCATTGCTCGTTGTTAACAGACAGAAGGCACTTTACATTCTTAATTTTCAGTTCATAAAGTTTGATTTTGTAAATGTTGTTTCTCCTCTTTCCATTGAATAGGATAGTCCCATCTTTCTGACTAACAGCTTTACATGAATTTTGATTAAAGATTATATCATAACCGTTATCACTTAATTGACTTATGGATAACAGGTTATGCATTAATCCATCTACTAATAAAACATTACTTATAGAGGGAAGATTTCTGTTACCTACTGTTCCAGAGCCAATGATCTTTCCCCTCTGATTGCCTCCAAAGCCTACATGGCCTCCAGGCTTAAGTTCCAGGCTTTGGAACATATGCCTTCTTCCCGTCATGTGTCGTGAGCAGCCAGAGTCCAGGTACCATGACTGGTGTTTCTGCTTTGCTGCTAAAGATATCTGCAACATGTATTATTTTATCCTTAGGTACCCATATTTTCTTGGGTCCTGATTTGTTAGTTTTACCAAAACTCTGGTTGAATTTTGGTTTGACAGAATAATTACTACTGGTATATTTAATGTCGTGTGTGTGTCCATATACAAAGTGTGAATTAAGAGGAGTTCGTTTAATAACTAAATCCATGGCATTCTTTGGTGTAGGTACCTTACCTTGGTATCCTATTCCCTTTCTGCCATTTCTGCTAACTCCATAGATCATTGAAGCCATCTTGCTTCTATCTATGCTTTTAGCTAGAAACTTCTGAAAGCTATGATCATACTCCTTGATGATCTCATCAGCACTACTGGGAGTTTCAGGAATTGTTTCCTTCTGAGAGTTTTGTAATAGATTTTCTAATTTTGAAAGTTTATTTTTCAACTTAGAATTCTCCAATTTGAGACTCTCAGTTTTATCAGAGTCATAAGCAAGATCCCTTTTCAGGTTTCTGAATTTGACTCTGATTTGCTGATATTGTTCCAGAATCTCATTGAGGCTTTCAACTAGTTCAGCCTTAGTAAAATTAATAGCAAATTCAGGAAATACCTTTTCTGTGTCTGATAGAGAGTCTGATTCAGAAGCTTCACTGTCTTCTGTTATGTTTGCCATGAGAGCTATGTTTGCTCTCTCATCATCTGATTCTGAGTCAGCTTCAGATGTGTCAGAGTCATCCCATGTAGCCATGAGACTTTTCTTCTTTTCCTTGCCAAACTTTCTTCTGGGCTTTTCCTTCTGAAGCTTTGGGCAATCACTCTTGTAGTGTCCTTGCTAATTATATTCATAGCAGATGATGTCTTTGTTGTTTGGCTTTCTGCTTCCTGAATAGCCTTCAGATCTTCTGTGTCCAGAGGAGGATTCTGACCTTCTGTATCTGGAGGAGGATTCATTCTGGTTCTCAGATCTTCTGGGATTCCTGAACTTTCTTTGCCTCTGCTTCCACAGTTGGTTCACCCTTCTGGAGAGGAGAGACAGTTCATCTTCTTCTGATGAGGACCCATCAGAGGTTTCTTCAATGGCCTGCAAAACCTTGGAGTCATATTTTCTATTAGATTTTAAAGCTAATGGCTTACCTTGCTTTTGAGGTTCATCAGCTTCTAGCTCTATCTCGTGACTTCTGAGGGAGCTGACAAGTTTCTCCAAAGAGATTTTGTTGAGATCCTTAGCTAGCTTCAGCGCTGTGACCATTGGCCTCCACTGTTTTGGCAAGCTTCTGATGATCTTCTTAACATGATCAGCAGTAGAATACCCTTTGTCCAGAACTTTGAGACCAGCTACCAAAATCTGAAATCTTGAGAACATTGTTTCAATAGATTCACTTTCTTCCATATTGAATGCCTCATACTTCTGAATGAGCGCAAGAGCCTTAGTTTCTTTCACTTGAAGGTTGCCTTCATGCGTCATTCTGAGAGAGTCAAACATGTTCTTGGCAGTGTCTCTGTTTGATATCTTTTCATATTCAGAGTAAGAGATAGCACTGAGAAGAATTTCTATGGCCTTGTGATGGTTTTTGAAATCACGCTTTTGTTGATCAGACATTGATTTCCTGTCAATCTTCTGACCACTTGCGTTCACAGGGTGCGTGTATCCATCAGTCACCATATCCCACAGATCAACATCATGGGCTAGAAAGAAGCTTTCAATTCTGTCTTTCCAGTAATCAAAGTTCTCTCCATCAAAGACTGGAGGTTTGCCACTGAATCTGTCTCTTTCTTCATTGTTGCCATTGCTGATGTTTTGATGTGGTCCTGCCATTGTGTTTTTCTAACGCTGGATCTTGTACTGACACGGTTAAGTGTTATGAACTCAGAACCAGGCGCTCTGGTGCCAATTGAAGATGTGAAAAACACAAGAAGGGGGGTTGAATTGTTAAAACTTGAAATCAAATGCAGACAACACGTTATTTTTATCCTGGTTCGTTTGATCTCAAACTACTCCAGTCCACCCGTCAAGGTGATTTCACCTCTCTCCAATGAGGTCTTAATCCACTATATTCAACTGAATACAAAACTGCTTTAACAACTGCTAAAGCCTTCTTCAGTCTAAACCACAGACTGGTTTCTCAAGGAAATTCTTTCACAGATAAATGAACAAATGTGTGTTTGATGTTTCTAGAAAAACTATATATCACAACTTTGATAATACACAAAATGAAGCTTATATGAAACTAGATTGCTAGAACTATAGAGTAAGCGGTTGAGAGCTTTTAGCAAACTGATTGAGTGAGGACGAAGATGATTATTGGCTTTAGGCGTGTATATGCGTGTAGAGTATTGTAGAGCATTAGCCATTTCTTTTCTCACTGATTTGTTTAAATCTCCTTGGAATAGATACGTTGCAGTCCATAATTCCATTTCAATTCTCATAACGTTCTTTCCATTTTGAGAAGATCTTTGTCTTGGAATAAAGTCGTTGGTAATTAATCTGCCTTGAATGCAGTAACGTTGACACTTCAAAATGTTCTGCTAATGCTGATCAGAGTGTTCTTGGCTTTAGCTTATTCTAGCGTTTCTGAGTGCTGATGACATGGTTATGATCTTGATCAGAGTCAGAGTATATTGAGCGCAGATTCTGTTCATCAGGCTTCAGCGTAGCACATGATTGATCTTCTGATGCTAATGTTGATATTGATGTTCTGATGCTGATTTCATCAGAGTTTCCTGTAAATACACAACATAATTTTAAGTAGCATTTGTGTCTTATATAAAACTCATAATTCATTTAACCTTGTATTTTGTTATCATCAAAACTCTAACTGAGGGTTGTAGAATCAAACTATGTTCTAACATGTTACTTTGTTATTATTTAGCCGATGTTTCTGATGTTTTACCATCTCATTTATTTGTTGTTTTATTTGATGTTTTGCCATCTTGACTGTTTTTGTTGTCTTAACTAAAAAACACAAACCAACCAGAATACTAAAGTCGAACTACGGCTACTCTGATTCCTTAAAAGGGATACGTAGGCATTGGGGTAGGGCCCAATCGAGCACAACTTTTATTTTCCCTACATTGTTTTCTTTTTTTCACATGCATTCCCTTTTTAGTTTTAAGCCATAGACATAGGTTTTGACCACACCCATTAGATTAGACAACAAGAGTGGATACCGTAGAGTACTACGGGCGTGTGGGATGCTAATACCTTCCCCTTGCGTAACAGACTCCCTTACCCGATCTCTCGGTCGAAAGATCGTGATTTCTCCCTCTTCAGGTTTTCTCGATGTTTACCTTTCCCTCTTGGCGGGATAAAAGACGTTCAGTGGCGAATTCATTGATGTTTCATTACAAGATGACGGTTCGGCCAGGTCGTTTCAGCTGGCGACTTCACTGGGGAAAGATTGACCTATTGTTGGTCCATCTCAGAGTCGAACTTAGCTCTTGTTTGTTTTCTTTTTGGGTGTTTATTTTACCGCTTTGCATATTCATCTGTTTGCATTGCATCCTATGTGCGCTTTACTTTTTGCATACTGGATTTGGCTGGACTGTTTGGATTCTGGATTTCTTGGTGGGTGGGTTGTTCCATGAGGTAAAAGGCCTCATACCCAAGCTATGAGTGAATTCCATAGGAACTAGGAATAGAGTGGCCATGGCAGCTATAAGGAAGATGCTTTGTAGACCTGACCATGAGACCCATGACTTCAGAGGTAGTTCAGATAGGTGTTATCATATGATGATACCGACAATCGAGCTCTTGTACTCTGATTTGGCTTTTAACCTTACCTTGACCTAGACTACACCCGTGAGAGGGGCGGGAAAACTTTTCTTACAGGTACAGGTATTGTTGGTGACTTTGTGTTGCGAAGGTGACTCAGGTTCCCATGATAGTTTTGAAGCTTTGGGATTTTCTTTCGATCTTGAGTGGTGTTGTTCTGTAATGGTCCAGCCATTATCCAGTGTGAAACTTTGATCCTGTCATTGTGCATCATAGCATATTTATTTCAAAAAAAATGATGTATAAAAAATAACTAGCATGCGCATGTCATCTTCCAGGGACATTCGAGAGTCTTCTTTCCATCAGAAATGGTTGGCCTCCCGTCATATAAGTTTGATTCAGTTCATGTTAAAGAGCCCACCAGGCATACATTCGCTTATCAGATTCCTACTATTGATGTGTCCGAATTGAAGAGGTTGAGTTCTTATCTGAAGAGTGATGTTCTGAATAATTTCAACAAAAATTATGGCAATTTGTTACTAATCCTTAACACTCCAGTTGACCCAATGGCTTTGATCACCCTCTTCCAGTTCTATGACAAGGAATTACGGTGTTTTACTTTTCAAGATTATCAACTGGTTCCCACACTAGAAGAATACGCGTACCTACTTAATATCAAGTTGTCCAATGAAGTTCCTTTTGTCCAAGTGCCGGAGAAGCTGAAGTTCGAAGTTATTGCTGAAATTCTTCATTTGAGTTGGAAAGAGGTGAAAGACAATTGGAAATCAAGTGAGGATACTACAAGGTTTTATTTGGATTTTTTAGTGAAGAAAGCTGAAGACTGGGCAAAGAAAGGGAATTGGAGTGACTTCAGCCCTCTGTTTGCTCTCATGATATACGGGATCATCCTCTTCCCTCGTAAGAGAAATTTTATGGATTTGACGGCTATTTGTGTTTTTAGAAATAAGAACCCGGTACTGACACTCTTGGCAGATACTCTTTACACCATTCATTTCAGGCATGGAAAAGGAGGTAATGTAAGTTTATGTCATTCGATGTTGTATCAATGGTTTAAGTTGCACCTACCGGTAAGTGGCCCTTTCGTGGATACCAGGAATTCTCTCCGATAGTCATCAAGACTTGTCAACCTTACTTCATTTGATATCCGGTGGAATTATGACATGGGGGAAGTACGAAGTATTATCACTAGCTGCAGAGATTTCCCTAATGTTCCCCTCATAGGAACTAAGGGGTGTATCAACTATAATCCTGTGCTTGCTTATCATGAATTGGGATATGCAATGGATGGACCGCCAAAGTTTGAAGAGGTGTCTAAGTCAGTGTATTTTGTTAGAGGAAGTGATCTTGTGATGTTGAAAAGAGTGACAAGTGCTTGAATGGGAATTCACAAGAAGGATAGAACTACTTTGGGCAAGAAGGTTCCTGTTGCTAGAGTTCCTTACTTGGAATGGATTAGAGACAGGGTTAAGATTTTACGATTACCATTTGCAAGGTCGGCTCCTATATGTGAGCAACCTCCTACTGTTCTGAGTAACACGGTGCCTACCAAGGTGTTCACCCAGGTTCATGTTGAGAACATTCAACTTCGTGCAAAAGACCGTAAGGCAGGGATGAAACTTTATTGGGTAGATCAAGAAAGGTCCGACTTAGCTCGCAAACTCAAAGAAGCTCAAGGGGAAACTTCTGATGCAACCATTTTTAGGAAGAGGTCTCATGCTGAAATGGAAGAAGAGTTGAGTAAGACCCAGCAAGAGTGCCAGAAACTTCAGGCATCTGAGAATAGCTACAGGAAGAAGATTCAATACTTGGAGAAATAGCTCAAAGACAAAGATGCTCAGCTTAAAAAGGAAGTAGCCCAGAGGCGTGTCGCAGAGGATCAGTTTCGAGAAAGTAAAGTAGTCGCATCCCAACTTTTGAAGGAGAAAGCCAGGCTTGAAGAGTATTATCAACACCTTGAAGCGTGTCTTGTTTCGGAGATTTAGTTTTTGTTACTTACCTTTGGTGTATTTAGTCACCCCCAGGATTGTTGGAAGGGACCGTTGTTTGTTTTTATTATTCAGTTTTTGATAAGTTTACTTTGAAACACGTATTTTATCGTTACACTCTTAAAATGTCCGAAGGCACTTGAACATCGTTTCTTTTGTTTGTAAAGCATTGGAGTGTTTGTCTTATTGTCCTTTTTCTTTCCTTTTGATTGTATGCTTGATTATTTTTGGTTGCGCGCCGTGATTTATGAATAGAAGGACTCTTGAATACCGGGAAATGACAGACATATCATGCACATCATGCATTTCATAACATTACAGGTTATCTCAAGACGGTATTCTTATTCTTCTTCTTTTCTTATTCAGAATTCAAGACGACTACTCATCAGTATTCCACCAGAAACAATTTGCCAAGACAGATGGAACAAGTTCAAGCTGAACTCGCTGAAATAAGGGCCCAGATGGCTACTCAAATGACCCAGTTCATAGAGGTCATCACCAATGTGAATCACCGACAAGAGGAACTGGATGCCATTGTCAACAACCAACGCCGCTATCCAGGGGATGGTGGAAATCAAGGGCTCTATCAGGACATTTCTGTAGGATTAGGGGATGCGTAAGATCATCCTGTTGGAAAATTTCATGGGATGCCTGGAAACCCTTTTGTGCGCAACGTAGGGCAGTTTCCCCCGTCTCCGGGACCTCGTCTTATGGGGAACAGAAGAGATAATTAGGGCGATATAAGGGGCTATCAGGAGCAGGATTATGACTTTGACCAGGATGAAGATCAGTTTTATTTTCGGTGTTCAGAGCCGAAAGTTCAGGTTGAGGATAGGAAGTATCGGTTGATGGAAGAACGTTTGAAGGTTATGGAAGTTCAATGAGCCCTTGGTATGGATGCTAATGATCTCGGGTTGGTGTCTGGGGTGAAATTTCCTCCAAAGTTCAAGCCTCCTATATTTGAAAAGTACAACGGAACATCATGTCCTGTTACTCATGCAACTGCTTATTTCCGAAAGATGTCGGTGCATACTGAGGATCAGGGGCTTTTGATTCACTTTTTCCAGGATAGCCTATCTGGGGCATCCCTGGAGTGGTACATGAAGTTGGAGAAAACCCATATTCGTTGCTGGAATGATCTTGCTTGAGCTTTTGTCAAACATTATCAGTACAATATGGATATGGCGCCTAATCGCACTCAGTTACAGAATTTGTCACAGGGACCAAGAGAATCTTTCAAGGAATACGCTCAGAAGTGGCGTGAATTGGCTGCGAGGGTTCAACCTCCACTCATGGATAGATAACTCATTGATATGTTTATGAGTACCCTGCAAGGGCCATTCTATGAGCACATGATAGGAAGTACTTCGGCAGGATTTGCAGACTTGGTTATGGCTAGTGAAAGAATTGAGGTAGGTTTGAAATTGGGGAAAATTCAGATTGGAGGTTCTAGTGGCTCATCAGGGGGCAGAAAGAACCCATTCAACACTTACCCTAAGAAAAGGGAAGGTGACGCAAGTGCGGTTTACTCTCATAGAGGAAGAAGAGAGGATTGTCAGCACCAACAAATCAATGTTGTTTCTATTCCTGTTAATGCTCCTCCGCAGCAGAGACCGAATATAATGCCTCAACAACAAAGACAACAAGATGCTCCCTGTCATTATAATAATCAACAACATAGACAGTTGAGAAAATTCGATCCCTTGCCAGTATCTCTTACTGAAGCACTCCACCATTTGCTCAATTTGAAGTTGATCGGTTTGAGAAATATGCCACCACCCCCCGCAAGACTTCCTCCTAACTATGATGCTAACGCAAGATGTGAATTCCATTCAGGAAGAGTTGGCCATTCTACTGACAATTGCTTTGCGTTGAAGTGCAAAATACAAGACTTGTTGGATGCTAAGGCAATTGAGTTTACTCCAGTGACTGGCCCAAATGTTACTCAGAACCAAATGCCTAGGCATGGAGGGGTGTTGTTAATATGATTGATGATAATGGTGAAGTATTGAATTTAATCATGAATATGGAACAAGTAACTACTCCGTTATGGTGTGTTAAGAGGTATTTGCTTGACAAATCTATTTTCCCAGGTTGTACTTCAGAGTGTTCCAAGTGTAGAGAGCAACCAAAGGGCTGTGATGATTTAAAAGCCGGTATCTAGTTGATGATAAATGAGGGTTCCCTGCAGTTTGATAGAAAACCGAGCTACCGTAAGGTTACCGAAGAAGATGTTGTTGTGGTATCTATTCCTTACACCCATGTACGCAATCCAAACCCATCTAGGGCACTTCATTTGATGATTACGGTACCTGGTCCCATGCTGTATACCAGTGAGAAGGCCATCCCATGGCATTATGGTGCTGATGTTTATTACCATGGGGTGAAGCAGGAGGTAAGTACTCGTTTTTATGAGGAAGAACGTGCTGAAGATAATGAAGGGGAAGTTCATAATTTTTCTGGTGTGGGTCGAATGACTAGAAGCGGGAGAGTATTTGGTCCTTCCAATGTGGAAGATGCGGTAGATGCTTCTGCAAGAGAAAAAGGAAAACAGCAGGCGATGATTGGTAATCCAAGGGTTACGCCAGCCAATGTGACTCGACCAATTCCAATACCAGAAGCTTCTTCAGTTACCGATGAGGTTGAAGAGTTGATGCAAATTATCAGAAAGAGTGATTATAGCATAATTGATCATCTGAGCCATACTCCTTCTAAGATGTCTATCTTGTCTCTGTTGATTTATTCAGAACCTCACAGAAATACTTTGATGAAGTTGTTGAAGAATGCATTCGTGCCACATGAGATAATAGTCAATCAGTTTGAGAATGTTTATGCTAACATATCTGTCGGGAACGGTCTGGGCTTCACAGATTTTGATCTTCCTCTGGAGGGGCGAGACCATAACAAAGCATTTCATATTTCAATGGAGTGCAGGGGCACTACTTTATCCCGGGTTTTGGTGGACACAAGGTCGTCTTTGAACGTATTGCCTAAGTCAGCATTGATGAAAATTGATTATTCTGGACTGGAGCTGCGCCCTAGTGATTTAATGGTGAAGGCGTTTGATGGGTCTCGAAGGTCAGTGTTTGGGGAGGTGGAGTTACCAATCAAGGTTGGTCCTCGCACCTTCACGGCTACATTTTTTGTGATGGATATACAACCAATGTATTGTTGTTTGTTGGGGCGGCCGTGGATTCATAAAGCAGGGGCAGTCACTTCTACTCTTAATCAGAAACTCAAGTATCCTGCAGAGGGAAAGGTGATAACTGTGTGCGGCGAGGAAGAGTACATCGTGAGTCATTTGACATCATTCCGCTATGTTGAAGTTCAAGGCGAGATACATGAGACTCCATTTCAGGCGTTTGAGACAGTTTATGCTGTCAATTTTCCTCCTCCAGAGCAGAAAAGGAAACCTGAAACTGTTATGTCTTCTCTCAAGGATGCGGGAGCTATGGTGGAAAATGGTAACCCTGAAGGTTGGGGTCAGGTGCTGGACGTTACCCCAAAATTTAATAAATTTGGTCTTGGTTTTAGCCCGGGTCAGCAGAGTACAACTCCCAGAGCATCTAGTTTATCTACTCCTGTGAAGTTTTCCCGTCCTTGTGCTACTCAAGAAGGACACGTCAATGCAGTTGGCGACGTTAGGATTGATGGCTACACTATCAAAGATTGGATTCGTCCGAGTATTCCAGGCCAGACACTCAACAATTGGACTTCTGTGGAAGTTATCCAAGTTTCAAGCGCTGAGGAGTAATTTTCTTGTTTTCTTTTGTTATCATATCATAATTCCTACGCTCTGCCCAAGGCGTGGTGGATCATTTGTGTAGGGCCACCATGTTTATTTTCAAAAGTTTATCATGAAATAAAGGACGTTTTTGCATTCAAAATTTTGCTCCATTTCTTTTTTTATTTGAATGGCAATGTTTCTCTTTTCATACACTGTCACTAAAAAACGCCAAAATGTCGTTCATGCAGAGGCACTTCCACCACCGATTATATTGATAACGACTCTGCTATGGCTCATTATGACTTTGATACTCCTATTTATCAAGCTGAAGAAGAAGCATATGAGGATTGTGATCTTCCTGAGGAATTAGCAAGATTGTTAAAACAAGAGGAGAAGGTTATCCAGCCGAATCAGGATTCGATTAAGGTGGTGAATATTGGCACAGAAGAGGTAAGAAGAGAAGTCAAGATAGGGCCAGATCTCGAAGAAAGTATAAAGGTCAGATTGATTGAGCTACTCCGTGAGTATTCTGATATCTTCGCTTGGTCTTATGAGGATATGTCTGGGTTGGATACAGACATAGTGGTGCATCGACTACCGCTCAAAGAAGGTTGTTCCCCTGTCAAGAAAAAGCTCCGAAGAACTCATCCTGAGATGTCCAAGAAGATCAAGGAGGAGGTCCGGAAGCAGTTGGACGCGAATTTCTTAAAGGTCATCAATTATCCGCCATGGATTGCAAATATTGTGCATGTGCCCAAGAAGGATGGTAAGGTCAGGATGTGCGTGGATTATAGGGATTTGAACAGGGCCAGCCCTAAAGATGACTTCCCTCTTCCGCATATTGATGTGTTGGTCGATAATACTGCTCATTTCAAAGTGTTTTCGTTCATGGATGGTTTTTCGGGTTACAATCAAATTAAGATGGCTCTGGAGGATATGGATAAGACAACATTTATCACGCCTTGGGGAACTTTCTGTTATAAAGTGATATCGTTTGGTTTGAAAAATGCCAGGGCAACATATCAGCGCGCCATGGTCACTCTCTTTCATGATTTGATTCACAAAGAGATTGAGGTATATGTGGACGATATGATTGCTAAGTCTGACACGGAAGAGGAACATCTTATTCATCTGGAAAATTTGTTCGAGAGACTGAGGCAGTTCTTGTTGAGGTTGAATCCGAATAAGTGCACCTTCGGGGTGAGATCCGCAAGCTGTTGGGTTTTATTGTAAGTGAAAAAGGTATCGAGGACAGAGAAGGAAGTACGTGGTTTCTTGGGAAGGTTAAACTACATTTCTAGATTTATTTCTCATCTCACAGCCACCTGTGAACCTTTGTTCAAGTTGTTGAAGAAAAGTCAGACAATGAAATGGAATGGGGATTGTCATAAGGCCTTTGACAAAATAAAGGATTATTTGCAGGAACCTCCGATACTCATGCCGCCAGTGGAAGGAAGGCAACTAATCATGTATCTAACTGTGTTAGAGAGCTCAATGGGTTGTGTCCTCGGTTAGAACGACGAGACAGGGAAGAAAGAGCAGGCTATTTACTACTTGAGTAAGAAGTTTACGGAATACGAGTCGAGGTACTCATTGCTGGAAAAGACTTGTTGTGCGCTTTCCTGGGCCTCCAAATGTTTGAGGCAATACATGTTAACTCACACCACCTACTTGATATTCAAAATGGATCCAATCAAGTACATTTTTGAGAAGCCAGCTCTTACAGGCAGGGTAGCCGGTTGGCAGATGATACTTACCGAATATGATATCCAATACACTACTCAAAAAGCAATTAAGGGTAGTGTATTGGCCGACCATCTTACTCATCAGCCCATGAACGATTATGAACCGATGAAGTTTTATTTTCCAGATGAGGAAATTGTGTATATTTCAGGATTGTAATATGCCAGACCCAGACGAAGGACCCGAGCCGAGATCACGTTGGACGCTTGTTTTTGATGGTGCCTCCAATGCCATGGGCAACGGCGTCGAAGCTATTATCACTTCCCTTGAGGGATACCACATTCCTTTCACGGCTCATATTTATTTCGATTGCACTAACAACATGGCCGAATATGAGGCTTGGATTTATGGCATTGAAGCGGTGATCGACCTGCGCATCAAATTTTTGAAAGTTTATGGGGATTCCAATCTTGTTATCGGCCAGATTAATGGAGATTGGGAGACTCGCCATCAGAACTTAATTCCCTATCGTGAGCATGTTATGAAGTTGATTCCGTACTTCAAAGAGATCATGTTTGAACACATTCCCAGAGAAGAAAACAATCTAGCTGATGCACTGGCATCTTTGTCCTCCATGTTCAAGGTCAAGTGGGCTAATGAGGCACCTTCCATTACCATCAGAAGTTTGAGTGAGCCAGCTTTCTGTTTTGAGGCTAGTTTGGAATCAGATGGTAATCCTTGGTTTTATGATGTTAAACGATATATTGAAACGCAAGAGTACCCTGAAGAGGCATCCGTCACAGATAAGAAGTTCTTGAGAAGATTTTCAGGCAAGTTCTTTCTCAGTGGTGGTGTGTTGTATAGAAGGCATCATGACGGTTTACTGTTCAGATGTATTGACAAGAAAGAAGCAGTTAGAATCATTAAGGAGATACATGAAGGTGATTTCGGGACCCATTCAAACGGGCCTACCATGGCTAAAAAGATTTTGTGAGCAGGTTATTATTGGTCCACCATGGAGACTGACTGTTACAATCATGCACAGGTTTGCCACAAATGTCAAGTCTATGCTGATAAAGTGCATGTGCCGCCAGTACCTTTGAATGTCTTGACTTCCCCTTGGCCGTTTGCAATGTGGGGAATTGATACGATCGGCAAAATTGAACCGACTGCATCCAACGGACACCGTTTCATTCTGGTTGCCATCGATTATTTTACAAAATGGGTCGAAGTTGCATCCTATGCCAATGTCACCAAGCAGGTGGTAACTTGGTTCATTAAGCACAATATTATCTATTGCTACGGAGTGCCTGAAAAGATCATTATCGATAATGGGTCTAATTTGAACAACAAAATGATGAAGGAGCTTTGTGAGTCCTTCAAAATCAAGCATCATAACTCTTCCCCATACCGACCAAAAATGAACGGTGTTGTCGAAGCGGTCAATAAGAATATTAAGAAGATCATACAAAAGATGGTGGTAACCTATAAAGATTGGCACGAGATGCTGCCTTTCACTTTGCATGGTTATCGCACCACTGTGCATACTTCGGCTGGGGCAACCCAATTTTCATTGGTTTATGGCATGGAAGCAGTATTGCCGGTAGAAGTCGAGATTCCTTCTCTTAGGATCATGAGGGGTGTTGAGTTGGATGAAAGTGAATGGGTACAGAATCAGTTGGATCAGTTGGAACTTATTGACGAGAAGAGGTTGGCGGCTGTATGTCATGGTCAGGTATATCAGCAAAGGATGAGGAAAGCTTTTGATAAGAGGGTACGGCCTCAGTGTTACAAGCCAGGTGACCTTGTGCTAAAAAGGATAATTCTCCCCCAGGGAGATCCCAGGGACAAGTGGGCTCCAACTTATGAAGGGCCTTTCGTGGTCAGAAAATTTTTCTCTGGAGGAGCGATGATGCTCACAACTATGGATGGAGAGTACTTCCCTCTCCCTGTGAATGCTGACGTAGTTAAAGAATACTTTGCATAAAAAATAATAAAAAAACCCGCTAAAATGAAAACTTAAAAGGGCGGTTTAGGCAAAAAGAGGGTGTCCTGGTGAATCGAAAACCCGAAAGGGCGATTCAGGCAAAAGTTAGGGACTTAAAGCAAATGACTACGCTCAGCAAGAGATCCTTTTGTTTCTTTCCTTCGTTTCGTCACCTGGCATAAGCTCGGAGCTAATCCAAGAATGATCTGTCTGAAAGCAGGAAGATGAAGCGTAAGAGTCATAAGAGACATAGCAGAGTCGGGACTTGATGGATATTCACATTCACATTGCCATTTGTAAACACTTATTTGCTTTGATTTTGTAATTACTTACTTCCAAATGTAAATGCATTTTTCATAGGTTGATTTCTCAAAATCAATAGAATATCTTCTTTCAAGTATACGTATACGTTTCTTTTCTCCCTTTTTACTATTTTGTTTGCAAAAACGTCCAATATTTTGATAAGCATGTGCATATAAACTTCGTGGGCCTTACACGGAAATGGTAATCTAAGTCATGGTTGGTTGATCGCTTGAAATACGGATATCAAACACAACTACTACTGTGCAAGGGGCGTTTTTAGTTATATGTTTGATAGTGTTGTACCCCAAAATTTGCTCTCTCATTTATCAAGATTTTTCTCACAAGACTTCTTGGACTCAAGACAAGATTAGGGTTTGGTCAGCTCAAGACATCTCATCTTGCACTGATAACCCAAAATTAGGGTTTGAGTTTGCTCAAGGATTTTTGGACCATCAATGCTTCATGTGACTTTCATACATCATCTTGGACCCCTAAGTTTGCTCATGTTAAGTTTCAAGCCTTGAACCACATTTTTGATCAGTCAGTTGGACAGTTGACCTAAAAATCAACTGTATTGGGGGAAAGGTCAACCATGGAAAATTTACAGTCAAACTTCATAATTTTTTATCCACATCAACATTTTAGACTCATATGTATCATTTGATCAAGTTTGGATCACAACTCCTCAAGAAATTTGATCAAATCATCAAAAGGGCAAAATGGTCAAAATTAGGGTTTTTGATTGAGAAAGGGCAATTTCTGATTTTTAACCTAGCCAATGACCAATTGAGTTCAAACATGATTTCAAGGGTTCAATGGAATCATCTTGACCTAATTACATGGTTCAAAATATCTCATGTTCATTGGATTGACAGATGAATTTTGCAGTCAACTGATCAAAAGTCAACTGTGCACTGAAAAGTCAAACTTTGAATTGTTGGTCAAAATCAAGTGCCAAGGATCATAATTCATAAAGATATGTCAAAATATGAAACTTGTTCACCAAGAAACTCAAAATTGAAAATTAGGGTTTTAATTTCAAAATTTTCATAACTTAGAATTTTTCTAAGTATAAAATTTTTCTTTTTTTTTCCCAACTTTTCACCACTTTTTCACCATGATGAATTTTGATTCAAAGAAAACTTCCAACATGAAAGTTGTAGTCCTCCATGAAATCTACAACTTTTATTCACAAAATTTCCCCAAAAGATGCTTGGATCTCAAGTTATGAATTTGTGAATATAGGTCCATGAACTTCTTAACTTAGTGAAATTTTGCCCTAATTTAGGCAGGTTTTGAACCCAACTTCATGGACATTTTTCACCTAGTTCCAAGAGGTATCTCAGATTTAATTTCAAATATGGATTATAGAGCACATTGCAAGCTTTCCAAAATATCCAAGAACTCTCCAAGATCATTATTGAGTAGGGAGAATCGAAGAAAGGAATTTGGCATTTTCTCACTTTTGTTCAAGCCATTTTCACATAGCATCAAGTTGCAAATCAAATCTATGCTGGTTGTATCTTGCTTTACAGGTCCTAAGCTTGCTATACAATCCATAATTAAATGCAAACTCAGTTGACAAAGGCTTTATCTTTGCTTTTGAAGCTTTACACAAGATGTATTTCCATTTTGGGAAAAAAGTTCACAATGCCATTTTCATAAAGAGGAACTTTTGCAACTTTGTCAATCTTGAGCATTGAACCTGTCCCCTTGATACAAGCAATTTACACAGCTCTCAAGAAATTGGTACAAGCTCATTTCATCCCTCAAGCAAGCAAGTACAAGCATGGCAAGTATAGTCACTTCACTTTACTTCAAATGCAAGAAAAGTTGCAAAAAGGTCCAAAGCTTACACAGCTAGTAAGGGCTGACTTTGGATCACTTCTATACAAATATACAAACTTGTTACAAGGCATAACACGATTTGCTTGCACCTAAAACTCTCTCAAACTCAGAAACACAAAATTTCTTCCTAAATACTTCAAGCATCTCATACACTTGCTACCTAGCCAATCCAAGGCATCACACTGGTTTTGTAACCCCTGTTTCAGCATTTGCCATTTTCACTTTGGAAGCTTGCAGTTGGACTTGGTCAGAGAGTTCCATCCATCCTCAGAGCCAGATAAGCATTGGAATAGGTTCAGGGAAGTTCAAGGAAGCTTAAACAATCATCAGGCCTCCATTAAAGTCCCTACATTGTTCTGCACACCCCCTGACTTGCTACTGCACCCCCCTGGCTGATTTTTATATTTTTCATATTTTTTTCATATTTCTATATTTATTGCTTTTGATTATTTTTTATGAATAATAAAAAATCCTAAAAATAATTTATTTATTTTTACAATTTTATTTTATTATTTTTTATTATTTTTTACATAAAAATTAATATATTTGAATAGGATAGAACTTATTTTCTTAAATAGTTTGTAAATACAATAAAAAATACTTAATATTTTTATTATACTATTTTTACTCATAAATACTTATTTTTTATACATATCTAATTTTTAATATTTAAACATAATATTATTTATTATTTTTTTTATACAAAAATGTACAAAATAATAAACATGAAGCATTATTTTCTTTTAATTTGAAAACTAGGGTTTACCCCCTTTCAAAAAGAATAAATATATTTTTTCCTTATATTTTTAGGTTTAAACTAAATATATTTCTTACAAAAAAACAAGACATAAAACATTTTTTAACATGAACACATTGTATTGCATTTTAAATATTTGTATTGTATTTATTTAAATTCGCGCATATTCGATTTGGTTGTAATAATATATTTAGCTTTATATTTGTGCAAATCCCCATTCAAACTTGTATTCCCCCCTCCCATAAAAATTGTTGTAATAGCTTAGTTTATTTTACTCAATTTATCTCTTTTATACCATGATTAGTAAATTAGGGTTTGCATGACAAGAACAAAAACAAAGCAAAATAGAAAACCCTAAATGCAAGACAAAAGCATGAAAATGATACACTTTGCACACAAGCACCCCTAGGGTTTCTCCCACTTGGTTGCCTAAATAAAATGGCCATGTTACGCATGCGAAGTATCTTGGCAAAACAAAACAAATATAAGATCATAGTCCCTCGATGACGCTATTCAAAGGTTGCCTAAAACAAAATGATCTTGGTCCCTCAAAAATTGCTAATATACTTGGCAACATTGTTATCATGGTTATACGATGACCCACGCTCGTCCCGTTTACATCCAAAGATAGGGTTGTTTACCAAATCAATCGTAAGTCAACAATGTCAAAGGAATAAAAATGCACAAGAAAGACATTTGAGTAGGTAGATAGCTTCTAAGTTACTTGCTCCATTTCAAAACAATCCTTGCTATTTTAAAAAACAAACACACACATTTCAAAACATCTTGCAAAACATCGAAAACATTTTCAAAAAGACAAACATCTTTGTATACATTCTTACGAACGAGAATCATTACAAAGATTGCCTAAAAGAATGGCCTCTTTTACAGAATACTTTCAAAACCACATCAAACACCATTTCAAACAAAACAAAGCAAGTGATCTAAACAAGTAACTAAGAGCCCATGGAAAACCATGGATGAAAAGAGTGCTAGCATCTTCCCTTTTCATAATCTACCCCCCGAACTCAAGAAAACATCTCAAAGGTCTTTCCTATGCTTTTTTACCTTTCCTTTTGGATAAAATAAAATTCGGTGGTGACTCTTGCTAACCGCAACATTTGCGAACACGAAACGCAAAACCTCAAGTCAGTTCTCCCACCGCATCACAGAACTGGCGACTCTGCTAGGGAAAATTATAAAATTGGGTTTACCTTAGGGTTTAGATCACCTTTATTTGCTTGCAATTGTTTGACATGTTTGCTTTACATTATGGTTCTTTGTTTGGGTTTAAATCCTCCGCCTGGATTTGGGAAACATTATAGGTAAATAGCAATACGTTGTGGAAACTGTGTGGGGTATACCGACATGGTCTAAGAAATAGCTATATTAGTGTGACATGTTTTTGGGTACCGGTAGCCTTTGAGTCAATCAAAGAGAATATAGGGCCGTTTAGTGATGTCATGAAGCACTAATGAACTTCTAGAACCTTTACTTGACCAACTTGGCCTTTTAGGATGTAGTGAGATGACTGGTGTGATGCGGTAGGAGAATTGACTTGAGGTTTTGCATTTGTGTTTGCAAATGTTGCGGTTTAGCAAGAGTCGTCACCGACTTTTATTTTATCCAAAAGGAAAGGTAAAAAAGCATAGGAAAGACCTTTGAGATTGTTTTTGGGTTTGGGGGGTAGATTATGAAAAGGGAAGGTGCTAGCACCCTTTTCATCCATGGTTTTCCATGGGCTCTTAGTTACTTGTTTTAGATCACTTGCTTTTGCTTTTTCAATTGTTTGAAATGGTGCTTTGTATGGTTTTGAAAGTATTTTGAAAAGAGGCCATCGTTTAGGCAATCTTTATAATGATTCTCGTTCTTAAGAATGTATACAAAGATGTTTGTCTTTTGAAAAATGTTTCAATGTTTTGAAAGTTGTTTGGAAAATGTTTTGAAATGTGTGTGTTTGTTTGAAAATAGCAAGGATTGTTTTTGAAATGATCAAGTAACTAGAAGCATTCTACCTACTCAAAAGTCTTTCCTATACATTTTTATTCCTTTTATATTGTTGATTTACCATTGAATTGGTAAATAACCCTATCTTTGGATGTTAAATGGGACGGGTGTGGGCCATCGTATGACCATGATAACAATATTTCCAAGTATCTTAGCAAGTTTTGAGGGACCAAGATCATCTTTGTTTAGGCAACTTTTTGATGGCGTCATCGAGGGACTATGATCTTTTGTTTGTATTGTTTTGCCAAGATACCTAGCATGCATACCATGACCATGTTTTAAGGCAACCAAGTGGGTGAAACCCTAGAGGTGTTTGTGTGAGATGTGTTGTCATTTTTCATGCATTTTGTTTGTCTTAAATTAGGTCATGCTATTTGTTTGATTTTGTCTTATCATACAAACCCTAGTTTTTACTAAACATGCATATAATGCGCTAAATTGCATAAAGTAAATTTAAGCTATTACAACAATATTATGGGAGGGGGATACAAATTTTTGAATAGGGATATTTGCACAAAATAAAACCCTAATTCACTATTACAACCCAATTGAATTTATTATACAATAAATAAATAAACAATTATTTAAATATGCAATAAAATGTAAATATGCAAAAAAAATGTTTTGTAATTGTTTTATGTATGAGAAAATAACATTATCTAATTCCTAAAAATAAGAAAAAGTAATATTATTATTTTTGAAAGGGGAAACCCTAATTTTGTTTTAAAAGAAAATATTGTTTTCTAATATTTATTTATTCATTTTTGTTCAATAAAAATAATAATAATATTATGTACCAATATTAAAAATTAAATATGCATGACAAATAAATATTTAATATGTATAAAATAATAAAATAAAAATATTTAAGTATTTTTTATTATTTACAAGTTTCTTTAAGAAAATAAAGTATATTAACCTAATAACTTATTTTTATGCCAAAAAAATAATAAAAATAATAAAATAAAATGCAAAAAAAATTTAAGAAAATATTTTTGGGATTTTTAATGTTCAGAAAAAAAATAATAAAGTCAATAATCACAAAAGAAATAAAAAATATGCAAAATATAAAAAATGGGCCAAGGGGATGCAAATAGGAAACAAGGGGGTGTAAAAAGTAGGACAAACAGGCCCAAGGCGCGCCAGGCCCAGGACCTGTCGTCCCTATCCTCCAGCCAAACAAACACGCGCGCTTCTGTGTTCAAATCCTATTCTTGCTCATGCTTGCATAAAATCAAAAACTCATAACATAAAAAGTGTAGCTTGTTAAATCACGATTCCAATGATATAAAATTCATGACCTAACTCTCAAAGATCAGGGAGAATTTTAATGGCCCTAAATTCTGACCTAGTTTTTTCAGCATGTTCAACAACCAAATACTCTTAGCTCAGTTAATATAAATGGAAAGTATGCATATGTACAGCTCAAGCATGTTAAGGACTACATCTTTGCTTCACAAATAGTGACCTAAGGATGCCTAAATAGAGAGATAGAAACTTGAAAAATACCTTGTTCAGTTGAATTTGGATATGGCAATGTGGGAACTTTGAGTGAGGCCTGAAGATCGTGTGAGCTTCCTTGAAGTTCCCACAAGCTTTTCTAATGCTCAGCTTGCCTTGTAGATGCTTGAATCTCCCTGTAGAAGTCAACATGTAAACCTCAAAAATGAAAATGGTGAAGCTTGAAACAGGGCACACAGTTGCAAGATAAAGGCTTGGATAGCTTAGATGTGATGTAGGGAAGATGTTTCAAGGGTTGAAAGGAAAAACGCACGAGCAAGTTTCAAGTTGGCAAGAAATTTGCAGAGGCTGCCCTGTTTGGGCAGAAAATGGTGTTTTTATTTGTGTTTTAGGGTGTTTTGGAAGTTATGCACTCGTGTATTGGCTTGTTACAAAGTTCTGAAGTTGTTTGAAATGATGCCCTCCCTTGCCTTTATCAGATGGATGAGTTATATTGACTTTTGCAAGTTTCTTGCTTTTGAAGAAAAGTTTGAGGTGACAATACCAAAGCTTGTACTTGTTAGCTCATGGACTGCATAGAGTTGGTACAAGTTACCTGATGTTTGTGGATCTTGTTTGCAACAAAAGATCAGGTCCATGGCTCAAGAAATGTAAAGTTGGAAAAAGCAAGCTTTATCAAAATGGTATTATGAACTTTATGCCATAAATGGATTAATTCATTGTGCAATGCTTCAAAGATCAGAATAAAGCCAATATCTAATGTGTTAGAATTCAATTATGGAGTATAGAAAGTATTAGGACCTGTAATACCAAGTACAAACATGTTTGAAACTGATTTGCAACTTGTAACATTGTGAAAATGCCTTGAACAAAAGTGATAAATTGCCATTTTCATTTCTTCGATTCTCCATAACGATAAATGATCTTGGAGAGTTCTTGGACATTTTGGAAAGCTTGTAACATCCTATACAATCCATATTTGAAATTCATTTTGAGATTCCTCTTGGAACTAGGTGAAAAATGTCCATGAAGTTAGGTCAAAATCTTGCCTAAACTAGGGCAAAATTTCACCAAGTTAAAAAAGTTTATGGAGCCCTATTCACAAAATCATAACTTGAGATACATTCATCTTTTGGGAAAACTTTGTGAATCAAAGTTGTAGATTTCATGGAGGACTACAACTTTCATGTTGGAATTTTTCTTCGAATCTAATTGCATCATGGTGAAAAAGTTGGGGAAAATTGGGGGGAAATAAAAAATTTCCATACTTAGAAATTTTCTAAGTTATGAAAAATTTTCAAATTAAACCCTAATTTGCAATTTTAGGTTTCTTGATCAACAAGTTTCACATTTTGACATATCTTGATGAATTATGACCTTTGGCACATGATTTTGACCAAAAAGTCAAAGTTTGACTTTTCAGTGTACAGTTGATTTTTGATCAGTTGACTGGAAAATTCATCTGTCAATCCAATGCATTTGAGATCTTTTGAACTATGTGATTATTTCAAGATGATTCCATTGACTCCTTGAAATCATTCTTGAACCCAATTGGTCATTGGCTAGGTTAAAAATCAGAAATTGCCCTTTCTCAATCAAAACCCTAATTTTGACCATTTTGCCCTTTTGATGATTTGATCAAATTTCTTGAGGAGTTGTGATCCAAACTTGATCAAATGGTTAATAGGAGCCTAAGATATTGTTGTGGATCAAAAATTATGAGGTTTGACTATAAATTGGCCATGGTTTACTTTTTCCCCAATACAGCTGATTTTTAGGTCAACTCTCCAATTGACTGGGCAAAAATGTGATTCAAGGCTTGAAACTTGGTATGAACAATCTTAGGGGTCCAAGATGGTGTATGAAAGTCACATTAAGCATTGATGGTCCAAAAATCCTTGTGCAAACTCAAACCCTAATTTCAGGCTATCAGTGCAAGGTGAGGTCTTGAGTTGAGCAAACCCTAATCTTGTCTGGAGTCTAAGAGGTCTTGTGAGAAAAAAAAATTGATAATATGAGAGGGAAAATTTTGGGGTACAACAGTTTCCCTTGTTCAATCTTCTTGAACCTGAAGAGTTAGATTGGTGAGTTTGTCGTTCGTGACTCGAAGGTAAAAGATGATTGGACACTAGAGTGCCCGTAAATTTGCACTCGTCAAAATGTAGTTAAGGAAATGGGCTTAAAGATGCCATTTGAGATGTGATAGAATCTTGTTGGAGATGGGATTGTAGATGCCATCCAAGAATGTTTGTTGAATTGTATGTTGTAAGTCGGGGGAATAAGTATCAGAATGGTATCCGTGTCTAGAACGTATCTGAACTGTATCTGGGGACTGAATTTGAATGAGAAATGGAATAGCATCCGTGTCTGGGGCGTCTCTGAGATGTATATGAAAGTTGAATCTGAATAAGCAATAGAATAGCATCCTTGTCTAGAGCGTCTCTGAGCTGGAAAAATCAGAATAGGTGACAGAATGGCAACCGTGTCTGGAGCGTATCCGTACTGTATCTGAAGTTTTGGATCTGAATGAGTAATAGAATAGCATCCACATCTGGAGCGTATCTAAAACGGTATCTGAATCGTAAAACTGAATAAGGGCCAGAATGGCATCCGCGTCTGGAGCGTATCTGAACTAGAATCTGAATAAGTGACAGAATGACTTCCGTGTCTGGAGTGTATCTAAACTTGAAATTGATAGTTGAATCTGAATGAGAAATAAAATAGCTTCCGTGTTTGGAGCGTATCTAACCTGCATCTGATAGTTGAAATCTGAATAAGAAATAGAATGGCTTCCATGTTTGGAGCGTATCTAACTTGTATCTGATAGTTGAAATCTGAATAAGTATCAGAATGGCATCCGTATCTGGAGTGTATCTGAACTGTATCTGAAATCTGAATCTGAATGAGCAACAGAATGACTTTCGTGTCTGGAGTGTATTTGTAATGTATCATGATTGTATACTGTTAATGGTAGCTTGTTAATCTTATCCTGAAAAGGGTAAAATGTTAGTTGAAACAAAAAGTTATGTTGCATGAAATGTATGATGCAATAAATGTGTTTTATGATATATGGATGTAATGTATGCGCATGTAAGCTGATTTGTTGTATTGTGGAGGAAAATAAATCCTTGATAGCTGGGGATAAAAACTCTTGACTGTTGCCGGGGAAAATAAATCCTTGACCACTGCTGGAGATTAAAAATCTTTGATTGTTGAGGATGAGAAATCCTTGGAGACTGTTGGAGATTAAAAATCCTTAACAACTTCTGTGGGGATGTGAGGATCCTTCATGTCTTGAAGTTGGAGTATTGACAAAAAAATTTGTTGTGAGAGTAATGCCTAACTGTTTGAGAAATTTGCTTGGAGATTCCAGAGAATTTGATGACTTCTACTGGGGGTTACACAATGGGAATCCTTACTCGGCTGGGGAATAGGGGAAACCTTGATGATTTCTGCGGGGAACTAAGAATGAGAATCTTCATTCCGTTGAGGAGCAATGAAAACCTTGACAACTTCACTGGGGAAATAAGAATGAGAATTTTCATTCTGTTGGGGAGCCATGAAAATTTTGGTGACTTCATGCTGGGGAGTCAAGAATGAGAATCTTCATTCTGTTGGGGAGTAAAAACTTTGTGGGGAAGAAGGCCTATTGCTGGAGAGTAAGTTCAGGAGTTCTCGGTCGTCTGCCACTCTACTGGGAAGTTATCCTAGGTTGGGGAGAGACAAAAGTTAACTGTTATCTGGTTGATTTCCAGGATTCAAGATAACTTGCTGGGAAATTGGATGGTTTCCGCAGGGGATTAGAAGTCTTGACTTTACTGGGGATGAAGGTTTCAGCTCCGCTGGGGATCTGTAACTCAAAGTTTTGGCTCCGCTAGGGAATGGGAGTTTGAAGGTTTATCTCTGATGGGAATTAAGGGTTTTGAAATTATAACTCCGCTGGGGATATGTATTTCAAGGTTTTAGCTCCGCTGGGGATCTAGATGATATACTGTAGGGATTGCTCCTGGAATAGCCTAAAGACGTTTTCCTATCCTTTCAGTCTGTCAGTAATTGTTCTTTTCCATCCTGTTTATTTGTAAACAGTAATTATGTTCAAATGCATATGTTCATCAATGAATCATTGGACGTTTTTGCAAAAAAAACACAAGTGTAAAAGAAAAAAGGCAAATAGTTTTTGTACTTTGAAAGAGGTATCTTTGTATTAACTTTGAGTAAGTGTTTTGTACAAAGGAGACAGACATCCTAGTAAGAGGATGATGTCATAAAAGTAAGAAAAATGTATACAAAGAAAGATAGCTATGTGTGTAAAAATGCCATGGGGTTTCCATTCTGCTATAGCCTTCGTATCTCTGAATATCTTGTCCATCCGCTGCTTCGTCCGAAGATGATTGGATTGATCCGAAGCTCAGAGTTTGTCGGTGAAGAGATTATCCTTAAAGTGATCCGACGAGACATAGTCATACGCTTTAATTCCCTAACTTTTGCCTAGACCGCCCTTTCGGGTTTTCAGTCCACCGGGAAACCCTTTTTTGCCCAAGTCGCCCTTTCGGGTTTTCAACTTGCCGGGTGTACAGATTTTTTTGTTTATCCCTAATTTTTGCCTGAACCGCCCTTTCGGGTTTTCGATTCACCGGGATGCCCTTTTTTTTCCTAGGTGTGTCAACCTAGCGGGTCATTTATGCGTAGTATCTTTTGACTATGTCTGCGTTCGCAGGGTGCGGCAGGTCTTCGCCGTCCATGGTGCTTAAGATCATTTCCCCACCAAAAAATATGTTCTTGATTACAAATGGTCCTTCGTAGGTAGGAGTCCATTTGCCCCTGGGATCACTTTGTGGCAAGATGATCCGCTTGATTACCAGATCCTCGACTTGATATGTCTGGCGTCTGACTTTCTTGTTGAAAGCCTTGACCATCCGCTTTTGATACGTCTGACCATGGCAAACATCAGTAAGTCGTTTTTCATCAATTAAGTTAAGTTGATCAAGCCAGGTCTGAATCTAATCGTCTTCACTCAAACCAGCATCTTTCATGACTCTCAAAGAGGGAATTTGAACCTCGATAGGTAAGACAGCCTCCATGCCATATACCAAGGAATAGGGTGTTGCCCCAGTTGATGTGCGTGTCGTGGTACGGTACCCGTGAAGAGCAAACGGTAGCATTTCATGCCATTCCTTGTAGGTGACTGTCATCTTTTGTATGATCTTCTTGATATTTTTGTTAGCAGCTCCAACTACACCATTCATCTTTGGCCGATAGGGAGATGGATTGTGATGTTGAATCTTGAACTGCTCGCACAAAGCGGTGATCATAGTATTGTTAAGGTTTGTACCATTGTCAGTGATAATCCTTTCGGGGATACCGTACTGGCAAATAAGGTTCTATTTGATGAAGCGGGCAACCACATTCTTAGTAACGGATGCAAAGGAAGCCGCTTCGACCCACTTGGTGAAGTAGTCAATGACCACCAGAATGAAACGATGTCCATTGGATGTTGTAGGCTTGATCTCTCCAATCATGTCAATTCCCCATATAGCAAATGGCCAAGGATCTGTTAAGACATTTAGAGGAACTGGAGGCACGTGTACCTTATCTGCATAGATTTGACATTTATGGCAGGTACGGGAGTGTTGATAACAGTCAGCTTCCACGGTATACCAGTAGTAGCCTGCCCGTAGAATCTTCTTAGACATCGTATGCCCGCTAGAGTGAGTGCCAAAGGTGCCTTCATGCAATTCAACCATGATCCTTTCAGCTTCAGCTTTGTCCACATAACGGAGCAGAATAAATCGTGATTGCGCTTGTACAAGATGCCATTGCTCAAGAAGAACTTTGCCGAGAATCTCCTTAAGAACTTTTTGTCGTTGACTGAAGCTCCTTCAGGGTATTCCTGAGCCTCGAGATACCTTTTGACTTCATGAAACCACGGCTGGTCCACTACTTCATCGGTATTAATCTCGTGACAATGTGCATGTTTGTCCATCCGTTCAATGGTGATTTGGGGAGCCTCATTATCCCAGTTAAGTTTAAACATGGATGACATTGTAGCTAGAGCATCTGCTAACTGATTTTCTTCTCGCGGGAAGTGCTCGAAGGTAATCTACTCAAAATGTGGTAACAATGTCAAGACATGTTCTTTGTAAGGGATGAGGTTTGGATGTTTAGTATCCCAATCTCCTTTGATCTGACTGATGACCAAAGCTGAGTCCCCAAACAGGATCAAAGATTTTATTCCCAAGTCAATAGCAGCCTTGAGTCCAAAGATGCAAGCTTCATACTCTGCCATGTTGTTCGTACAGTTGAAGCAAAGCCGGGCTGTGAAAGGTGTATGGCAACCTTCTAGGGAGATGAGTATCGCGCTGATACCGTTGCCAAGTGCGTTGGAAGCACCATCAAAGTACAGGGTCCATCAGGATCCTTGTTCAGGTCTGTCATATGGTCTGAAATCTTTAATGTTGTCCAATGTCATGATATCCTTGTCAGGGAAGTCAAACCTCATGGATTGGTAATCTTCGACAGCTTGATGAGCCAGATGGTCAGCTAGCACAGTCCCCTTTATAGCTTTTTGGGTTGTGTATTGTATATCGTATTCCGTCAGGATCATCTGCCATCTAGCAATCCTTCCAGATAGAGCAGGCTTTTCAAAGATGTACTTAATCGGATCCATCTTAGATATCAGCAAAGTGGTATGAGTCAACATATACTGCCTTAGCCGGCGAGCAGCCCATACCAAAGCGCAGCAAGTTTTCTCGAGCAGTGAGTATCGGGTCTCACAGTCGGTAAACTTTTTGCTAAGGTAATAAATGGCATGCTCTTTTCGGCCAGACTCGTCATGCTGGCCCAATACGCACCCCATTGAATTTTCTAAGACAGTCAGATACATGATTAGCGGTCTTCCTTTAACGGGTGGCATCAAGATAGGAGGTTCTAGCAAATACTCCTTGATTTTATCGAAAAAAAATTGGCAGTCATCATTCCATTTAACTACCTGATCTTTCTTCAACATCTCGAAGATTGGTTCACACGTAGACGTTAGGTGAGAAATGAACCTTGCAATGTAGTTTAGGCGTCCTAAGAAACCTCTGACCTCCTTCTCAGTGCGAGGAGCATACATTTCTTGTATAGCTTTGACTTTGGCAGGATCAACCTCGATGCCTTTTTTGCTGACAATGAAACCTAAGAGCTTACCGGACCTGACTCTGAATGTACACTTGTTTGGGTTCAATCTGAGCTTGTACTCCTTCAACCTGACAAACAGCTTTTGCAAGTGATCAAGGTGTTCTTCTTCAGTTTGTGATCGGGCTATCATGTCATCTACGTAGACCTCTATCTCATGATGTATCATATCATGAAACAAAGCTACCATGGCGCGTTGATAGGTTGCCCTGACATTCTTCAGTCCGAATGGCATCACTTTGTAACAGAACGTACCCCACTGTGTAACAAAAGTAGTTTTCTCCATGTCCTCAGGTGCCATTTTGATCTGGTTATAGCCTGAGCATACGTCCATGAAAGAAAATACTTTGTGCTGAGCTGTGTTGTCGACCAGGATGTCGATGTGCGGAAGTGGAAAGTCATCTTTAGGGCTGGCCCTGTTTAAGTCTCTATAATCCACGCACATTCTGACTTTGTCGTCCTTCTTAGGCACGGGCACAATGTTAGCAACCCATTGAGGATAGGAAGTAACAGCCAGAAATCCAGCATTGAACTGCTTCATAACTTCTGCTTTGATCTTCTCGGACATGTCAGGTCTCATGCGGCGGACCTTTTGTTTCACCGGTGGACAGTTTTCTCTTGTGGGGAGACGGTGTACCACAATGTCTGTATCGAGTCCCGACATGTCTTCGTATGATCAGGAGAAGATCTCAACATAATCATGCAGTAGCTGAATTAGGCGTTCTTTGACACTCGGCTCTAGATTGGCACCTATCTTGATTTCCTTTTTGTCTTCCTCAGTTCCCAAGTTGATTGTATCCAACTGCTCTTCATGAGGTTGAATTGCTCTTTCCTCTTGCTGTAAAAGTTTGGCCAATTCCCCTGACACCTCACAATCTTCCTCATCTTCGTATTCGGCTTAGTTGATCAGATCTTCAGAGTCACTGAAGGCTATAGCAGTATTGTTACCCATGGGTTCCGGAATTTGTGAGTGTGGGTGTGTGTAAGGGCATAGCCATCTTAAAACAACAAAATGTAAAAGAAAGACAATGAGCACAAAAGTTTTAAATATGAAAAGCGTCCATGATTCATTAAAATGACATATGAAAATGAAATAAGAACCCTTACAAATGGACCTATGTGCCTCGGGTAAGACACAGGGTTGAAAAAGTACGAATTGTTTATGAATTATTACAGTCCAACATAAATGGAAAAGATAAATTACTGATTTATGAAAGTAATCGGAACAAAGTCTTTTGCTTCCCAGTTGCACAGTCCTCCACCAACAGTAGGGAAAATCTAGTCTTCCAAGTCGCCCTCTTCTTCATTGTCTTCTAGTGCATTAACATCATGCCTCGGCATTGTGATGGAGATAACGTTCTGCTTTTCAGGAGCTTCAAATTCAACTTCCTTTGCGTCAATCAGATCTTGAATCTTGTTCTTCAAGGCCCAACAATTGTTGGTGTCGTGCCCTGGACTTTCTGAGTGGTACGCGCATCTGGCGTTGGGATGGTAATATGGAGAAGTAGTGTTAGGATTTTTAAGGGCCTCTTTTAGCATGGCCGGGTTCAACTTCAAGAGATGTGGTAAGACTTTATAAGAGTCATGTTTATCTTGGTTAATTACCTTACAGGCCTTTCCACCCTTTGCTGGTTATTCCTCGGCTGATCATTTCTTGGCAGATTGTTTCTCGGTTGGTCTGATGCAGATTTTTGAATCATCACGGCCCCCACAGTTGGTCGTCTTTCAACTCTTCCCTGATTTCTCTGGATATAGACAGCAGACACCTCCTTCTTTCAAGTGAAGGGCTTTTTTGTTGCAGCAGAGGTAGATGCATCTTTCTGGATTTTCCCGCTTCTAATACCGGCTTCCACCCTTTCGCCAGTTAAAATCAACTCAGTGAAACCTGCAGAGGAGCTTCCAATCAGGTGATTAAAGAAAGGACCTGGAAGAGTTCCCAAGAACATGTCCACAAGCTCTCTTTCAGATAAAGGTGGTTGCACCCTTCCGGCCAAATCCCTCCATTTTTGGGCGTAGTCTTTGAAACCCTCGTTGGTAGCCATGGCCATACTCTGTAGCTGAGTACGGGTTGGTGCCAAGTCGGCGTTATATTGATACTGTTTATAGAAGGCGGTTGTCAAATATTCCCAATTATGCACATTAGACCTCTCTAACTGGTAGAACCAATCCAGCTGTGTCCCCGATAAGCTGTCTTGGAAAAAGTGAACCCATAAGTCTTTGTTAGAAGAATGTGGTTGAATTTTCCTGACATAAGATCGTAGGTGCATCTTTGGGCAAGACAACCCATCATACTTAGAAAACAGAGGCACTTTAAATTTGGGAGGGATTACAATTCCAGAAACCAACCCTGACTCCTCAAAGTCCAGCCCAGGCACTCTCTATATCTCCATAGCAGCTAGACGTTCTTCCAAGTTCTTGTATTTGTCATCGGCCGGAGGATACTGCTGTTCAGAATAGTCCTCATCTTCTTCTTCTTCTGTCTCAGAATCAGATGGCACTGTAGTTCCTTTACCCTTTCCTTCCCCCTCTTCAGATGTTGATGGGAATTCCAAAGTCGGTCTGGCTTGTCCTTCAAACCTTCTGCCTAAGATAGCCACACCAGCTCTCTTCTTCTTCTTTTTCTCTTTTTCCTTCTCTAGTAGAGTCTTAAGCTCCTCCTTCCCCTTGGCTAGGGTCAAGAGTAGCTGTTGAAATTGTGAATTCTGAGCTTGTAAGTCTTTGACCATTTGTTCAATATCCATCTTGCTGAAATAAACAACAGAGAGATGAGGAAACTTGGTGTGAAGACCTGCTTATGCATATGATGAATGATATGTATTCATGTAATGCATTAAAGGATTCAAAAATTCAAATTTGTTTTAAACAAAAAAGAAACACACGTCATATTAATAAGATAGAATTTATTTGTACATCAATGCCCCATGAGCAAAACAATACAAAATTCTAAGGTAAAAAGACGTTGCGCATCCTCTTTGGTGCAATGTAGGTGTTGAGAGTCTGCTCTTCGTGAAGTTGACGAGTGAGTTCCAAAACCTTCTACTCGCTTGCGTAGAATTGGGCTTCAAAAGTGTCGCGCTCTCCCTTGAGTTGTATCCAACTCCTTTGCAGATCTTCTAGTGATGTTGGCATGTCAGGATGTAGAAGGGTGTATGGAACCTCTCCTTCCATAACAGGCTCTATAATCACAGGGAGAATGTAGGGGTAAGGCATCATAAGACTTTGGGCGCGGGTTCGTACCCACTTGAGGTAAGACTCAAGAGGGATGGAATTCTTATGTCCCAAGGTCTTACTGTCCACCTTGTTGGGCATTCTCCAAGCTCGGATGAACCTTTGTCAGAGTCCTTGATTGTCGTTGTCGAAGTCGAAAACCAAACCTTGAACTAGCATGTCATGTGGGCCATCCCTTCAGGCATACCCAAACTGTCTCAGAGCCAAGCAAGGGTTGTAGGTGATGCCTCCCCTAATTCCAAGTAAAGGGACATTAGGGAATTCTCCACAACGGTCAATGATGATGACATTCTCTTTTGATCGAGAACACCAATGAATATCTGAATGGGTAAGAGTCATCAATCGTTGTGACCACCTCAAACCTTGCTCATTCTTCAAGACTGGTTGGGGAAGATGAGAAATAAACCATCTTTCCAGTAGAGGAGTGCAACACATGAGAACACCTTTTTTCCTCATTGTACGAGTGTGAAAAGAGTAGAGGATATCCCCAAGCAATGTAGGCACCGGGTTACGAGTCATGAAGATTTTGACAGCACTCACATCTATGAGTTGGTCAGGGTTAGGGAACAAGACCATCCCATAGATGAGAAGAGCTACAATCTCCTCAAAGGCTTGCAAGTATAGAGAATTCCAACAGCTTTGGGCCTTCTCAAACAGAAACTTTGACAAGAAGCCTTTGACACCACTTCTAGTTTCCCAATGTGTTGTGACATCAGAGGAGTGCAAGTGTAAGGCTTGAGAAATCTCTTCTGGATTTGGATCTCTTTCTGTACCTTTGAAGGGTAGTTAATTGAGAATAGGAATCCTTAAGAGTTGAGAAAATTCCTCCAAAGTGGGCACAAGTTGGTAGTCAGGAAATGTGAAGCAATGATGCAAAGGGTCAAAGAACTAGAAGAGAACTTTTAGCATATCCTCCTCAGTGTTGGTGTTGACCAAGTTGAGTAGACGACCATGCCTCTCGGTTAATGGAGAATTCTCAGGAATCCTTGAAGCTAGCTCCTTGAGTTGAGGAGGAATTCTTAAAAGGTTGATTTGGACAGTTTTCCTGCGGAGTGAATCTATAACCTACAAAACAGGAACAAAGATGAAAATCCAAATCCTTGAAATGGTTAGTTGATGCATATGATGCTTCATGATGTCCATGATGTTATCCGCAAGTATATATGTACAAATAAATCACACAAGTTCCTAGTCTAGGCTTGCGTGGGATTTCATAGGTAAGTACCCTCTTGAAGTTTAGTTGGCTCAACCTGTCCTAGAAATAGTAACCGGGTTCTAAGGAGCTCAATATCACTGGATTGTTTCCTTGTTCATTGTTTCAATTCAGCCTCTTTACCGGCGACCGAAATATTCCAAGAAACCAACCCTCAATGAGTGTAGTATCGAGTATCTACCAACTTCGGACTGCACCAAAGCCGGTCATGTCACTACATCCTAAAAGGCCAAGTTGGTCAAGTAAAGGTTCTAAAAGTCCATTAGTGCTTTATGACATCACTCAGCGGCCCTGTATTCTCTTTGATTGACTCAAAGGCTACCGGTACCCACAAATATGTCGCACTAATATAGCTATTGCTTAGACCATGTCGGTATACCCCGCACAGTTTCCACAACGTATTGCTATTTACCTATGAATTTTTCCTAAATTCGGGTAGAGGATTCAAACCCAAACAATAGAACCAAAGTGTAAAGCAAACAAGTCAAGCAAGATAAGCATGTAAAGGTGATCTAAAAACCCTAAGGTGACCCCACTTTTTATTTGATCCCCAGCAGAGTCTCCAGTTCTGTGATGCGGTGGGAGAACTGACTTGAGGTTTTGCATTTGTGTTTGCAAATGTTGCGGTTTAGCAAGAGTCGCCACCGACTTTTATTTTATCCAAAAGGAAAGGTAAAAAAGAACAGGAAAGACCTTTGAGATTGTTTTTGGGTTCGGGGGGTAGATTATGAAAAGGGAAGGTGCTAGCACCCTTTTCATCCATGGCTTTCCATGGTCTCTTAGTTACTTGTTTTATATCACTTGCTTTTGCTTTTCCAATTGTTTGAAATGGTGCTTTGTATAGTTTTGAAAGTATTTTTTAAAAGAGGCCATCGTTTAGGCAATCTTTGTAATGATTCTCGTTCGTAAGAATGTATACAAAGATGTTTGTCTTTTGAAAAATGTTTCAATGTTTTGAAAGTTGTTTGGAAAATGTTTTGAAATGTGTGTGTTTGTTTGAAAATAGCAAGGATTGTTTTTGAAATGATCAAGTAACTAGAAGCATTCTACCTACTCAAAAGTCTTTCCTATACATTTTTATTCCTTTGATATTGTTGATTTACCATTGACTTGGTAAACAACCCTATCTTTGGATGTTAAACGGGACGGGCGTGGGTCATCGTATGACCATGATAACAATATTTCCAAGTATCTTAGCAAGTTTTGAGGGACCAAGATCATCTTTGTTTAGGCAACCTTTTGATAGCGTCATCGATGGACTATGATCTTTTGTTTGTATTGTTTTGCCAAGATACCTAGCATGCATACCATGGCCATGTTTTAAGGCAACCAAGTGGGTGAAACCCTAGAGTTGTTTGTGTGAGATGTGTTGTCATTTTCCTTGCTTTTTGTTTGTCTTGAATTAGGTCATGCTATTTGTTTGATTTTGTCTTATCATACAAACCCTAGTTTTTACTAAACATGTATATAATGTGATAAATTGCGTAAAGTAAATCTAAGCTATTACAATAATATTATGGGAGGGGGATACAAGTTTTTGAATAGGGATATTTGCACAAAATAAAATCCTAATTCACTATTACAACCCAATTGAATTTATTGTATAATAAGTAAATAAACAATTATTTAAATATGCAATAAAATGTAAATATGCAAAAAAAATGTTTTTTAATTGTTTTATGTATGAGAAAATAACATTATCTAATTCCTAAAAATAAGAAAAAATAATATTATTATTTTTGAAAGGGGAAACCCTAATTTTGTTTTAAAAGAAAATATTGTTTTCTAATATTTATTTATTCATTTTTGTTCAAGAAAAATAATAATTATATTATGTACCAATATTAAAAATTAAATATGCATGAAAAATAAATATTTAATATGTATAAAATAATAAAATAAAAATATTTAAGTATTTTTTATTATTTACAAGTTTCTTTAAGAAAATAAAGTATATTAACCTAATAACTTATTTTTATGCCAAAAAAATAATAAAAATAATAAAATAAAATGCAAAAAAAATTAAGAAAATATTTTTGGGATTTTTAATGTTCAGAAAAAAATAATAAAGTCAATAATCACAAAAGAAATAAAAAATATGCAAAATATAAAAAATGGGCCAATGGGGTGCAAATAGGAAACAGTGGGGTGTGATAAGTAGGACAAACAGGCCCAAGGTGCGCCAGGGCCAGGACCTGTCGTCCCTGTCCTCCAGCCAAACAAACGCACGCGCTTCTGTGTTCAAATCCTGTTCTTGCTCATGCTTGCATAAAATCAAAAACTCATAACATAAAAAGTGTAGCTTGTTAACTCACGATTCCAATGATATAAAATTCATGACCTAACTCTCAAAGATCAGGGAGAATTTTAATGGCCCTAAATTCTGACCTAGTTTTTTCAGCATGTTCAACAACCAAATACTCTTAGCTCAGTTAATATAAATGGAAAGTATGCATATGTACAGCTCAAGCATGTTAAGGACTACATCTTTGCTTCACAAATAGTGACCTAAGGATGCCTAAATAGAGAGATAGAAACTTGAAAAATACCTTGTTCAGTTGAATTTGGATATGGCAATGTGGGAACTTTGAGTGAGGCCTGAAGATCGTGTGAGCTTCCTTGAAGTTCCCACAAGCTTTTCTAATGCTCAGCTTGCCTTGTAGATGCTTGAATCTCCCTGTAGAAGTCAACATGTAAACCTCAAAAATGAAAATGGTGAAGCTTGAAACAGGGCACACAGTTGCAAGATAAAGGCTTGGATAGCTTAGATGTGATGTAGGGAAGATGTTTCAAGGGTTGAAAGGAAAAACGCACGAGCAAGTTTCAAGTTGGCAAGAAATTTGCAGAGGCTGCCCTGTTTGGGCAGAAAATGGTGTTTTTATTTGTGTTTTAGGGTGTTTTGGAAGTTATGCACTCGTGTATTGGCTTGTTACAAAGTTCTGAAGTTGTTTGAAATGATGCCCTCCCTTGCCTTTATCAGATGGATGAGTTATATTGACTTTTGCAAGTTTCTTGCTTTTGAAGAAAAGTTTGAGGTGACAATACCAAAGCTTGTACTTGTTAGCTCATGGACTGCATAGAGTTGGTACAAGTTACCTGATGTTTGTGGATCTTGTTTGCAACAAAAGATCAGGTCCATGGCTCAAGAAATGTAAAGTTGGAAAAAGCAAGCTTTATCAAAATGGTATTATGAACTTTATGCCATAAATGGATTAATTCATTGTGCAATGCTTCAAAGATCAGAATAAAGCCAATATCTAATGTGTTAGAATTCAATTATGGATTGTAGAAAGGATTAGGACCTGTAATACCAAGTACAAACATGTTTGAAACTGATTTGCAACTTGTAACATTGTGAAAATGCCTTGAACAAAAGTGGTAAATTGCCATTTTCATTTCTTCGATTCTCCCTAACCATAAATGATCTTGGAGAGTTCTTTGACATTTTGGAAAGCTTGTAACATCATATATAATCCACCTTTGAAATTCATTTTGATATTCCTCTTGGAACTAGGTGAAAAATGTCCATGAAGTTAGGTCAAAATCTTGCCTAAACTAGGGCAAAATTTCACTAAGTTAAAAAAGTTTATGGACCCCTATTCATAAATTCATAACTTGAGATCCAAGCATCTTTTGGGAAAACTTTGTGAATCAAAGTTGTAGATTTCATGGAGTACTACAACTTTCATGTTGGAATTTTTCTTTGAATCCAATTTCATCATGGTGAAAAAGTTGGGAAAAGTTGGGGAAAAATATGAAAATTTCCATACTTAGAAATTTTCTAAGTTATGAAAAATTTTCAAATTAAACCCTAATTTGCAATTTTAGGTTTCTTGATCAACAAGTTTCACATTTTGACATATCTTGATGAATTATGACCTTTGGCACTTGATTTTGACCAAAAAGTCAAAGTTTGACTTTTCAGTGTACAGTTGATTTTTGATCAGTTGACTGGAAAATTCATCTGTCAATCCAATGCATTTGAGATCTTTTGAACTATGTGATTAGTTCAAGATGATTCCATTGATTCCTTGAAATCATGCTTGAACCCAATTGGTCATTGGCTAGGTTAAAAATCAGAAATTGTCCTTTCTCAATCAAAACCCTAATTTTGACCATTTTGCCCTTTTGATGATCTGATCAAATTTCTTGAGGAGTTGTGATCCAAACTTGATCAAATGGTCCATAGGAGCCTAAGATGTTGTTGTGGATAAAAAATTATGAGGTTTGACTGTAAATTGGCCATGGTTGACTTTTTCCCCAATACAGCTAATTTTTAGGTCAATTGTCCAATTGACTGGGCAAAAATGTGATTCAAGGCTTGAAACTTGGTATGAACAATCTTAGGGGTCCAAGATGGTGTATGAAAGTCACATGATTCATTGATGGTCCAAAAATCCTTGTGCAAACTCAAACCCTAATTTCAGGCTATCAGTGCAAGGTGAGGTCTTGAGTTGAGCAAACCCTAAACTTGTCTGGAATCCAAGAGGTCTTGTGAGAAAAAAATCTTGATAATATGAGAGGGAAAATTTTGGGGTACAACAGTTGACCCTGTTCAATCTTCTTGAACCTGAAGAGTTAGATTGGCGAGTTTTTCGTTCGTGACTCGAAGGTAAAAGATGATTGGACACTAGAGTGCCCATAAATTTGCACTCATCAGTTGAGGAAATGGGCTTAAAGATGCCATTTGAAGATGTGATAGAATCTTGTTGGAGATGGGCTTGTAGATGCCATCCAAGAATGTTTGTTGAATTGTATGTTGTAAGTCGGGGGAATAAGTATCAGAATGGTATCCGTGTTTGGAACGTATCTGAACTGTATCTGGGGACTGAATTTGAATGAGCAATGGAATAGCATCCGTGTCTGGAGCGTCTCTGAGTTGTATCTGAAAGTTGAATCTGAATAAGCAATAGAATAGCATCCGTGTCTGGAGCGTCTCTGATCTAGAAAAATCAGAATAGGTGACAGAATGGCAACTCTGTCTGGAGCGTATATGTACTATATTTGAAGTTTTGGATCTGAATGAGTAATAGAATAGCATCCGCGTCTGGAGCGTATCTAAAACGGTATCTGAATCGGAAAACTGAATAAGGGCCAGAATGGCATCCGCGTCTGGAGCGTATCTAAACTAGAATCTGAATAAGTGACAGAATAACTTCCGTGTTTGGAGTGTATCTGAACTTGAAATTGATAGTTGAATCTGAATTCGAAATAGAATGGCTTCCTTGTTTGGAGCGTATCTAATCTATATCTGATAGTTGAAGTTGGTAGATACTTGATACTACACTCATTGAGGGTTGGTTTCTTGGGATATTTCGGTCGCCAGTAAAGAGGCTTGAACTGAAACAATGAACAAGGAAACAATCCAGTGATATTGAGCTCCTTAGAACTTGCTTGATTTGTTTGTATATGCATGCTTGTACATAAACATCATGAACATCATGAACATCATATGCATTCACTAACCATTTCAATGATTTTGGAGATTCATCTTTGTTCTTGTTTTGTAGGTTATGGATTCACTTCGCAGGAAAACTATCCAAATCAACCTTGTAAGAATTCCTCCACAACTCAAGGAGATAGCTTCAAGGAACCCTAAGAATTCTCCATGCACCGAGAGACATGGACGTCTACTCAACTTGGTCACTTCCAACACAGAGGAGGATATGATGAAGGTTCTTTTCCAGTTCTTTGACCCTTTGCATCATTGCTTCACATTTCCTGACTATCAACTTGTACCCACTTTGGAAGAATTCTCTCAACTTCTGAGGATTCCTATTCTCAATCAACTACCCTTCAGCGGTACGGAAAGAGATCCAAAGCCAGAAGAGATTGCTCAAGCCCTACACTTGCATTCATCTGATGTCACAACTTATTGGGAAACTAGGAGTGGTGTCAAAGGCTTCTTGTCAAAGTTTCTGTTTGAGAAGGCCCAAAGCTGTTGGAATTCCCTAGACTTGCAAGCTTTTAAGGATATTGTAGCTCTTCTCGTCTATGGGATGGTCTTGTTCCCTAATCCTGACCAACTCATAGATGTAAGCGCTGTCAAAATCTTCATGTCTCGCAACCTGGTGCCTACATTGCTTGGGGATATCCTACACTCTTTTCACACTCGTACAATGAGGAAAAGAGGTGTTCTTATGTGTTGCACTCCTCTCCTGGCAAGATGGTTTATTTCTCATCTTCCCCAATCAGTCTTGAAGAATGAGCAAGGTTTGAGGTGGTCACAAAGGTTAATGACACTTAAACATTCAGATATTCATTGGTGTTCTCGATCCAAAGAGAATGTTATTATTGTTGACCGTTGTGGGGAATTCCTTAATGTCCCTTTACTTGGCATTAGGGGAGGCATCACCTACAACCCATGCTTGGCTCTAAGACAGTTTGGTTATGCCCGAAGGGATGGCCCACATGATATGCTGATTCAAGGATTGGTTTTTGACTACGACAACGGCGATCAAGGACTTCGCCAGAGATTCATCCAAGCTTGGAAGATGCCAAACAAGGTGGATATCAAGACTTTGGGACACAAGAATTCCATCCCTCTTGAGCCTTACCTCAAGTGGGTATGAACCCGCGCTCAAAGTCTTATGATGCCTTATCCCTCCATTCTCCCAGTGATTATAGAGCCTGTTAAGGAAGGAGAAGTTCCATACATTATCCTACATCCTGACATGCCGACATCACTCGAAGATCTACAAAGGGATTGGATACAGCTCAAAGGAGAGCGCGATACTTTCGAAGCCCAATTCTACGCAAGCGAGAAGAAGGTTTTGGAACTCACTCGGCTACTTCATGGGGAGCATACTCTCAATACCTACATTGCACCAAAGAGGATGCGCAATGTCTTTTTACCTTAGAATTTTCTATTATTTTTCCCAAGGGGAATTGATGTACTCAAATTCTATCTTATTAATATGACGTGTGTTTCTTTTTTGTTTAAAACAAATTTGAATTTCTAAATCCTTGAAAGCATTGCATGAATACATATCATTCATCATAAACATAAACAGGTATTTGCAACAAGTTTCCTCATCTCTCTACTGTTTATTTCAGTATGATGGATCTCGAACAAACGGTCAAAGATCTGCAAGCTCAGAATACGCAATTTCAACAGTTGCTCATGACCTTAGCCAAGGGGCAAGAGGAGCTGAAGACTCTGCTAGAAAAAGAAAAAAGAGAAAAAGAAGAAGAAGTCAGCTGGTGTGGTAATCATGGGCAGAAGGTTTCAGGGACAAGCCAGAAGGACCTTAGATTTTCCAACAACATCTGATGAAGGGGAAAGAAAAGGAAAAGGAATGGAAGTACCATCAGATTCTAAAGAATAAGAAGAGGAAGAGGAGGACTACTCTTAACAACAATACCCTCCGGCTGATGACAAGTACAAACACCTTGAAGAGCGACTAAGCGTTATGGAAATCCAGAGAGTACCAGGGCTAGATTTTGAAGAGTTGGGGCTGGTGTCATGAATTGTAATCCCGCCAAAGTTTAAAGTGTCATTATTTTCCAAGTATGATGGGGTGTCTTTCCCTAAAATGCATCTCAGATCATATGTCAGGAAGATTCAACCACACTCTGTCGGCAAAGACTTGTGGGTCCACTTTTCCAAGACAGTTTATCAAGAACGCAACTTGATTGGTTCTACCAGTTGGATAGGGCTGACGTCCACAATTGGGAAGACCTAGCAGCAGCTTTCTATAAAAAATATCAATACAACACTGACTTGGCGCCTACCCGTACTCAGCTTCAGAGTATGTCTATGGTTTCCAATGAGGGCTTCAAAGATTACGCCCAAAAGTGGAGGGATCTAGCCGGAAGGGTGCAACCCCCTCTATCTGAGAGGGAGTTGGTGGACATGTTCTTGGGAACTCTATCACGCCCTTTCTTCAATCATCTGATTGGGAGTTCTTCTGCAGGGTTTACCGAATTGATTTTAACCGGCGAAAGGGTGGAGGCTGGTATAAGAAGTGGGAAAATTCAGAAGTACGCGTCTGCCTCTACAGCTGTGAAAAAGCCCTTCGCTGGAAGAAAGGAAGTATATGTTGTCTATTCACAGAAGAATCAGGGAAGAACTGAGCGTCGACCGACGGTGGGGGCCGTTATGATTCCGAAGCCTGCATCAGACCAGCCAAGAACTAACCAGCAAAGGGTGGAAAGGCCAGTTCGGCAATTTACCAAGATTAACATGACTCCAGCCCAAGTTCTACCACATCTTCTGAAGTTGAATCTGGCCACTCTAAAAGAGGCCCCAAAAAATCCCAATACTGCGTCTCCATATTACCATCCGAATTCCAGATGCGCGTACCATTCTGAAAGTCCAGGGCACGACACCAACAACTGTTGGGCTCTGAAGAATAAAATTCAATATCTGATAGATGCGAAGGAAGCTGAGTTTGAAGCGCCTGAGAAACCAAATGTTATTTCAGCTCCAATTCCTAGGCATGGTCACAATGCCAATGCTATTGAAGAAGATTTGTTTGTTGCTACCGTGGATGAACTTTTGACTCCGCTCCCGATCATCAAGTTGAATTTGTTGAAAGATGGTATTTTCCCATGTTATGACCAAGACTGCCATGTTTGGCTATCTTCATCATTTGACTGCCCTCTGTTGAAAAAAGGTATCCAACGATTGATGGATAACCAAGAAATTTTGTTCGAGAATGCTCCTATTTCACCTGTTCTAGTTAAAGAAGTTTCAATTATAACCATCTATGCCAATCCTTCCAGGGACCTAAAAGACCTGTTAGGATTACACCTGCTCCAAAGACTACTCCACTTAAGATTACAATGCCCGGGCCGGCCCCATACAAATCAGATAAAACAGTACCATGGAATTATGGTGAAGAAATCTACTACCATGGTATTAAACAGGATGAACTGACTGCCGAAGAAGAAAGCTCCGAAGAGGAAAATTCCGACATTAGCAATATTGCCGGAACAAGCAAGATTACCCGCAGTGGTAGAATCTTCTCTCCAGAGATTGCTCCTCCAAGGGCAGTCTTTGGACCCATGGCCGTTCCGAAGATTACCTCTGCACCAGTGATTATACCTGCAAGTATACTTACCGACAAAGACAATACAATCCTTATCCCTATTTCCACTACTGAGAATAAAGGAAAGAACGTTCAAGAGGAGCTTGTCCAGACGAAGGCTCAATCACTAGCTATTCCTGAAACATCCAAGAAGGAGATGGAAGAAATCATGAGGATAATAAAAAAAGTGATTATGATGTGTTAGAACAGTTGGGGAAAACCCCTTCCAAGATCTCTATGCTAGCTCTGCTGTTATGCTCTGAAGCACACGCCAAAGCTCTGGTAAAATTTCTGAAGACAGCTCATGTGCCGCAAGAAACGTCTGTTGACCAGTTCCAAGACTGTGTGGCCAGTTTGACAGCTGATAATGGCTTGGGCTTCTCCGATGCTGACTTGACACCCAGAGGGAGAAAACACAACGAGGCATTACATGTCTCAGTGGAGTGCAGAGGAACAACCCTAGCTCATGTCTTGGTTGATACTGGATTATCTTTAAACGTCTTACAAAAGAAAGCCCTTGATAGATTGGATTGCGAGGGGCTGACTTTAAAACCCAGTAACATAGTGGTGAGAGCTTTTGATGGTTCGAAGAGGATGATCCACGGGGAGGTGGACATCCCAATAAAGGTGGGAACTCAGGTTTTCAACTCAACCTTCTATGTGATGGACATCCATCCTTCTTATTCCTGTCTATTGGGACGCCCCTGGATCCACGATGTCGGTGCTGTCACCTCCACCTTGCATCAGATGCTAAAATACCCGGTACAAGGAAAGATCATAAATGTCCATGGGGAGGAGGAGTACATGATTAGTCATCTGAATTCTTTCCGATATGTAGAGTTAGATGGCGATTTCATTGAAACCCCTTTCCAACATTTCGAAGAAGTCTCTCCAAAAGTACCGGCGAACAAGGCGGTATCCTCGATTCCTAAGATCACAAGACCTCCGCTTCGGATGTCATCTCTAAAGGATGCAAAGGCAGTAGTGGAAGAAGGGGGATGCACCATCTGGGGGCAGCTTCCATACATTCCGTACAAATCAGACAAGTTCGGCTTGGGGTTTACTTCGACTGCTCAGAAGGTTGTGCGCCGTGCCCGTGCTGGGGGGCCACCTGTAAAGATTAGTAACCAAAGCGTCAATTCAGTAGAAGACAATGAAGAGAATGGAAGCCTGGAAGATTGGATATTTCCTACTGTCAGTGGAGGACTTCGCAACTGGGAAGCCGGAGACTTCATCCCAATAACTTTCATATCTCAGTAATTTATCTTTTACATTTATGTTGGACTTGTAATATTAACGAACAATTCGCACTTTAAAAACCTTGTGTCTTACCCGGGGCACAATGGTCCATTTGTAAGGGTTTTTATTTCATCTTCATATGACATTCAATGAATCATGGACGCTTTTTCACATATAAACCTTTTGTGCTCATTGTCTTTTCTTTTACATTTTATTGTTTTAAGATGGCTATACCCTTACACACACCCACACTCACAAATGCAGGTACCCTTCCATTCCGGATCTCATGGGTAATGATATTGCTATAGCCTTCAGTGACTCTAAAGATCTGATCTACCAAGCCGAATACGAAGGTGGGGAAGATTGTGAGGTTCCAGGGGAATTGGACAGACTACTACAGCAAGAGGAAAGAGCTATTCAGCCTCATGAGAAGCTGTTGGATACAATCAACTTGGGTACCGAGGAGGATAAAAATGAAATCAAAGTGGGTGCCAATCTAGAGTCGAGTGTCAAGGAGCGCCTAATTCAGCTACTACATGATTATGTTGAGATCTTTTCCTGGTCATACGAAGACATGTCGGGACTCGATACAGACATCATGGTACATCGTCTACCCACAAGAGAAGATTGTCCACCAGTGAAGCAAAAAGTCTGCCGCATGAGACCTGACATGTCAGAGAAGATCAAAGCGGAGGTTATGAAATAGTTCAATGTTGGATTTCTGGCTGTTACTTCTTATCCTCAATGGGTGGCCAACATTGTTCCCGTGCCTAAAAAGGACGGCAAAGTGAGAATGTGCGTGGATTATAGAGATTTAAACAGGGTCAGCCCTAAAGATGATTTTCCACTTCCACACATCGACATTTTGGTTGACAATACAGCCCAACACAAAGTATTTTCTTTCATGGACAGATTCTCAGGCTATAACCAGATCAAAATGGCGCCTAAGGACATGGAGAAGACTACATTTGTCACACAGTGGGGTACGTTCTGCTACAAAGTGATGCCATTCGGACTAAAGAATGTCGGGGCAACCTATCAACGCGCCATGGTAGCTTTGTTTCATGATATGATACATCATGAGATAGAGGTCTATGTAGATTACATGATAGCCCGATCACAAACTGAAGAAGAATACCTTGATCACTTGCAAAATCTATTTGTCAGATTGAAGGAGTACAAGTTAAGGTTGAACCCGAACAAGTGCACATTCGGAGTCCGGTCCGGTAAACTCTTAGGTTTCATTGTCAGCAACAAAGGCATCGAGGTTGATCCTGCCAAGGTTAAAGCGATACAAGAAATGCCTGCTCCTCGCACTGAGAAGGAAGTCAGAGGTTTTTTGGGACGCCTAAACTATATTTCCAGATTCATTTCTCACCTAACGTCTACTTGTGAGCCAATCTTCAAACTGTTGAAGAAAGATCAAGTAGTCAGATGGAATGATGAATGTCATATTGCTTTCGATAAAATCAAGGAGTATTTACTAGAGCCTCCTGTCTTGATGCCACCAGTTGAAGGAAGACCGCTAATCATGTATCTGACCGTCTTAGAGAATTCAATGGGGGTGTGTACTGGGGCAGCATGACGAGTCTGGCCGAAAAGAGCACGCCATTTATTACCTGAGCAAAAATTTTACCGACTGTGAAACCAGATATTCACTGCTCGAGAAAACTTGCTGCCCTCTGGTATGGGCTACTCGCCGGCTAAGACAGTATATATTGACTCATACCACTTTTCTGATATATAAGATGGATCCGATAAAGTACATCTTTGAGAAGCCTGCTCTGTCTGGGAGGATAGCTAGATGGCAGATGATCCTAACAGAATATGACATACAGTACACGACCCAAAAAGCTATAAAGGGCAGCATACTAGCTGATCATCTGGCTCATCAAGCTGTAGAAGATTACCAGTCCATGAAGTTTGACTTCCCTGACGAAGACATCATTACAGTAGACAACTGCGAAGAGATCAGACCATATAACGGACCTAAACAAGGATCCCGATGGACCCTGTACTTTGATGGGGCATCCAATGCACTTGGTAACGGTATCGGCGTTATGCTCATATCTCCGGAAGGATGCCATACTCCTTTTACTGCCAGACTTTGCTTCAACTGTACGAACAACGTGGCAGAATACGAAGCATGCATCTTTGGTCTCAAGGCTGCCATAGACTTGGAAATCAAATCTTTAGATGTGTTTGGAGATTCAGCTTTGGTCATCAGTCAGATCAAAGGAGAGTGGGACACTAAGCATCCAAACCTTATCCCTTACAAAGAACATGTCTTGACATTGCTACCACATTTCGAGCAGATTACCTTCCAGCATTTCCCGCGAGAAGAAAATCAGCTAGCAGATGCTCTAGCCACAATTTCATTTATGTTTAAACTTAATTGGGATAACGAGGCTCCCCATATCACCATTGAATGAATGGATGAACCAGCACACTGTCACGAGATTAATACCGAAGAAGTAGTGGACCAGCCTTGGTTTCATGAAGTCAAAAGGTATCTCGAGACTCAAGAATATCCCGAAGGAGCTTCAGTCAATGACAAAAAGTTCTTAAGGAGATTCTCTGCTAAGTTCTTCCTAAGTAATGGCATCTTGTACAAACATAATCATGATTCTATTCTGCTCCATTGTGTGGACAAGATTGAAGCTGAAAAGATCATGGCTGAATTGCATGAAGGTACCTTTGGCACTCACTCTAGCGGGCACACGATGGCGAAGAAAATTTTACGGGCAGGCTATTATTGGTCTACCATGGAAGCAGACTGCTATCAACACTCCCGGACATGTCATAAGTGTTAAATCTATGCAGACAAGGTGCACGTGCCTCTGATTCCTCTAAATGTCTTAACAGCTCCTTGGCCTTTCGCTATGTGGGGAATCGACATGATTGGGGAGATCAAGCCTACGGCCTCCAAGAGACATCGCTTCATTCTGGTGGCCATTGACTATTTCACCAAGTGGTTCGAAGCAGCTTCCTTCGCATCTGCTACTAAGAATGTTGTTGCCCACTTCATCAAGTAGAATCTTATTTGTCGGTACGGTATCCCAGAAAGGATCATCACTGATAACGGTACAAACCTTAACAATACTATGATCACCGCCTTGTGCGAGCAGTTCAAGATTCAACATCACAATTCATCCCCCTATCGGCCAAAGATGAATGGTGCAGTCGAAGCTGCTAATAAAAATATTAAAAAGATCATACAAAAGATGACAGTCACCTACAAGGACTGGCATGAGATGCTACCGTTTGCTCTCCACGGGTACCGTACCACGGCTCGCACGTCAACTGGGGAAACACCATATTCTTTGGTTTATGGAATGGAGGTTGTCTTGCCTATCGAGGTTCAAATCCCCTCTTTGAGAATCATGAAGGATGCAGGTTTGAGTGAAGACGATTGGATCCAGACCCGGCTTGATCAATTGAACTTAATTGATGAAAAGAGGCTTACTGCTGTTTGCCACGGTCAGACGTATCAAAAACGGATGATCAAGGCTTTCAACAAGAAAGTCAGGCGCCAGATATATCAAGTTGGAGATCTAGTGATCAAGCGCATTATCTTTCCACAAAGTGATCCCAGGGGCAAATGGACTCCTACCTATGAAGGACCATTTGTAATCAAGAACATCTTTTCTGGTGGGGCAATGATCTTAACCACCATGGACGGTGACGACCTGCCATACCCTATAAACACAGACATAGTCAAAAGATACTACGCATAAGAGACCCGCTAGGTTGACACACCTAGGAAAAACAAGGGCATCCCGGCGAACCAAAAGGTTCGGGCAAAAATTATGGATAAAATGAAAAAATTTGTACACCCGGCAAGTTGAAAACCTGAAAGGGTGACTTGGGCAAAAAAGGGTTTCCCGGTGGACTGAAAACCCGAAAGGGAGGTCCAGGAAAAAGTTGGGGAATTAAAGCGTATGACTATGTCTCATCGGATCACTTTAAGGACAATCTCTTCACTGACAAACCCGAATCTTCTGATCAATTCAATCATATTCGGACAAAGCAACGGATGGACCAGATATTCAGAGATACGGAAGCTATAGCAGAATGGGAACCCCATGGGATTATCACACATAGCTATCTTTCTTTGTATAAATTTTTTTACTTTTATGACACCATCCTCTTACTAGGATGTCTGTCTCTTTTGTACAAAATACTTATTCAAAGTAAATACAAAGATGTCTTTTCAAAGTACAGAAAACTATTTTCCTTTTTCTTTACACTTGTGTTTTTATTTGCAAAAACGTCCAATGATTCATTAATGAACATATGCATTTGAACATAATTACTGCTTACAAATAAACAAAATGGAAAAGAACAATTACTGACAGGTTGAAAGAATAGGAAAACGTCTTTAGGCTATTCCACGAGCCATCCCTACAGTACATCATTAAGATCCCCAGTGGAGTTTAAACTTCCAACTATCAATCCCCAGCAAAAACCATCCAGTTTCTCCAGGTTCCCCAGCAAGTTGTCTTGAAATCTGAAAATCAACCAGATAATAGTTAACTTTTGTTTCTCCCCAACCTAGGATAATTCCCCAGTAGAGTGGCAGACGACCGAAACTCCTGAACTTTTTCCAAACAGGAATAAGTTTTCTTCCCCACAGAGTTCTTGTTAATTCCCAGCAGAAGTCGTCAAAATTCTATGGATTCCCCAAGTAGATTACTCAAGCAGTAAATGGCATCGCTCGCAACAGAAGTTTTGTCAAAACTCCAACTTCAAGAAATGAAGAATCCACATATCCTCAGCAATCAAGGATTTATTTTCCTCAATAGTCAAGGATTTATTTTCCTCAGCAATACAGCGAATCAGCTTACATGCGCATACATTACATCCATATATCATAAACATTAGTAAAGTACATATATTTCATCATACATTTCATGCAACATAACTTTGTGTTTCAGCTAACATTTTACCCTTTTCAGGATAAGATTAACAGCTACCGTTTAACAATATGCAATCATGATACAGTTCAGATACACTCCAGACACGGAAGTCATTCTGTTACTCATTCAGATTCATCTTTCAGATACAGTTCAGATACACTCCAGACACGAAAGTCATTCTATTACTCATTCAGATTCAGCTTTCATATACAGTACAGATACGCTTCAGGCACGGAAGCCTTTCTGATACTCATTCAGTTTTCAAATTCATATACATTTTAGATACGCTCCAGACGCGAATACTATTCTATTACTCATTCAGACCTCAACTTCAAGATACGGTCCAGATATGCTCTAGACACGGTTGCCATTATGTCACTTATTCGGATTCATCTTTCAGATACAGTTCAGATACGCTCCAGACACGGATGTCATCCTGATACTCATTCATATTTCAAGTTCAGATATGCTCCAGACACGGATGCCATCCTGATACTCATTCAGATTTCAAGTTCAGATACGCTCCAGACATGGATGCCATCCTGATACTCACTCAGATTTCAAGTTCAGATACGCTCCAGACACGGGTGCCATTCTGGCCCTTATTCAGATTTCAAGTTCAGATACAGTTCAGATACACTCCAGACACGGATGTTATTCTATTTCTCATTCAGATTTCAAGTCTCTAGATACAGCTCAGATACGTTCCAGACGTGGACACCATTCTGATACTTATTCTTCTGACTTACAACTTATAATTCAACAAACATTCTTGGATGGCATCTACAATCCCATCTCCAACAAGATTTTATCACCTCTCCAAATGGCATCTTTAAGCCCATTCCCTCAACTACACTTTATCGAGTGCAAATTTATGGGCACTCTAGTGTCCAATCATCTTTTACCTTCGAGTCACGAACGGCAAAGCTCTCCAATCTAACTCTTAAGGTTCAAGAAGATTGAACAGGGGCAGCTGTTGTACCCCAAAATTTACCCTCTCATTTATCAAGATTTTTCTCACAAGACTTCTTGGACTCAAGACAAGATTAGGGTTTGGTCAGCTCAAGACATCTCATCTTGCACTAATAACCCAAAATTAGGGTTTGAGTTTTCTCAAGGATTTTTGGACCACCAATGCTTCATGTGACTTTCATACATCATCTTGGACCCCTAAGTTTGCTCATGTTAAGTTTCAAGCCTTGAACCACATTTTTGATCAGTCAGTTGGACAGTTGACCTAAAAATCAGTTGTATTGGGGAAAAAGTCAACCATGGCCAATTTACAGTCAAAATTCATAATTTTTATCCACATCAACATTTTAGACTCATATGTATCATTTTATCAAGTTTGGATCACAACTCCTCAAGAAATTTGATCAAATCATCAAAAGGGCAAAATGGTCAAAATTAGGGTTTTTGACTGAGAAAGGGCAATTTCTGATTTTTAACCTAGCCAGTGACCAATTGAGTTCAAACATGATTTCAAGGGTTCAATGGCATCATATTGACCTAATTACATGGTTCAAAAGATCTCAAGTTCATTGGATTGACAGATGAATTTTGCAGTCAACTGATCAAAAGTCAATTGTGCACTGAAAAGTCAAACTTTGACTTTTTGGTCAAAATCAAGTGCCAAGGGTCATAATTCATCAAGATATGTCAATATATGAAAATTGTTCACCAAGAAACTCAAAATTGAAAATTAGGGTTTTAATTTGAAATTTTTCATAACTTCGAATTTTTCTAAGTATAAAACATTTCTTATTTTTTCCCAACTTTTCACCACTTTTTCACCATGATGCATTTTGATTCAAAGAAAACTTCCAACATGAAAGTTGAAGTCCTCCATTAAATCTACAACTTTTCTTCACAAACTTTTCCCAAAAGATGCTTGGATATCAAGTTATGAATTTGTGAATATAGGTCCATGAACTTCTTAACTTAGTGAAATTTTGCCCTAATTTAGGCAGGTTTTGAACCCAACTTCATGGACATTTTTCACCTAGTTCCAAGAGGTATCTCAAATTTCATTTCAAAGATGGCTTACAGATCACATTGCAAGCTTTCCAAAATGTCCAAGAACGCTCCAAGATCATTTTTTAGTAGGGAGAATCGAAGAAAGAAAATTGGCATTTTCTCACTTTTATTCAAGTCATTTTCACATAGCATCAAGTTGCAAATCAAATCTATGCTGGTTGTATCTTGCTTTACAGGTCCTAAGCTTGCTATACATTCCATAATTAAATTCAAACTCATATGACAAAGGCTTTATCTTTGATTTTGAAGCTTTACACAAGATGTATTTCCATTTTGGGCAAAAAGTTCACAATGTCATTTTCATAAAGAGGAACTTTTGCAACTTTGTCAATCTTGAGCATTGAACTTGTCCCCTTGATACAAGCAATTTACACAGCTCTCAAGCAATTGGTACAAGCTCATTTCAGCCCTCAAGCAAGCAAGTACAAGCATGGCAAGTATAGTCACTTCACTTTACTTCAATGCAAGAAAAGTTGCAAAAAGGTCCAAAGCTTGCACAACTAGTAAGGGATGACTTTGGATCACTTCTATACAAATATACAAACTTGTTACAAGGCATAACACGATTTGCTTGCACCTAAAACTCTCTCAAACTCAGAAACACAAAGTTTCTGCCTAAATACAGAGCTTCTGCAAAAGCACAGCCAACTCTCATTTGGCTCGTGCGTTTTGTGTTTAAACACTTCAAGCATCTCATACACTTGCTACCTAGCCAATCCAAGCCATCACCCTGGTTCTGTAACCCCTGTTTCAGCATTTGACATTTTCACTTTGGAAGCTTGCAGTTGGACTTGGTCAGAGAGTTCCAACCATCCTCAGAGCCAGATAAGCATTGGAATAGGTTCAGGGAAGTTAGAGGAAGCTTAAACAATCACCAGGCCTCCATTAAAGTCCCTACATTGTTCTGCACGATTCCAACTGAAGGAGGTATTTTTTCAAACTCTATCTCTCTGAATAGGCAACCTCAAGCCACGATTTGTGAAGAAAAAATGTAGCTCTCATCATAACGAAGTTGTACATATCATTACTTTTCATTTATATTACTTGTACTAAGAGAATTTGAAGATTGAAAACTCTGAAAAAGTTAGGTCACGAATTAGGGATTCAAAAATTCTCTCTGATCTTTAAGAGTTAGGTTAGATAATTTATATTGTTGGAATCGTGAGCTCAAATGCGTCATGTTTCATGTTATGAGTTTTTGTTTTTATGCAAGCATAAGCAAGATACATTTTGAATATGGAAGTGCGCGCAGGAAGTTGACCAAGGATAGGGATGAAGCGCCTCTGGGCTTTTTGTGCTTTGGGCCTTTTTGTTTTTACTAATCACACCCCATGACTTGCTACTGCACCCCCTGGCTGATTTTTATATTTTTCATATTTTTTTCATATTTCTATATTTATTGCTTTTGATTATTTTTTCTGAATAATAAAAAATCCTAAAAATAATTTCTTTATTTTTACAATTTTATTTTTTTATTTTTTTATAACTTTTTACATAAAAATTAATATATTTGAATAGGATAGAACTTATTTTCTTAAATAGTTTGTAAATACAATAAAAAATACTTAATATTTTTATTATACTATTTATACTCATAAATACTTATTTTTTATACATATCTAATTTTTAATATTTAAACATAATATTATTTATTTATTTTTTTATACAAAAATGTACAAAATAATAAACATGAAGCATTATTTTCTTTTAATTTGAAAACTAGGGTTTACCCCCTTTCAAAAAGAATAAATATATTTTTTCCTTATATTTTTAGGTTTAAACTAAATATATTTCTTACAAAAAAACAAGAAATAAAACATTTTTTAACATGAACACATTGTATTGCATTTTAAATATTTGTATTGCATTTATTTAAATTTGCGCATATTCGATTTGGTTGTAATAATATATTTAGCTTTATATTTGTGCAAATCCCCATTCAAACTTGTATTCCCCCCTCCCATAAAAATTGTTGTAATAGCTTAGTTTATTTTACGCAATTTATCGCTTTTATACCATGATTAGTAAATTAGGGTTTGCATGACAAGAACAAAAACAAAGCAAAATAGAAAACCCTAAATGCAAAACAAAAGCATGAAAATGATACACTTTGCACACAAGCACCCCTAGGGTTTCTCCCACTTGGTTGCCTAAATAAAATGGCCATGTTACGCATGTGAAGTATCTTGGCAAAACAAAACAAATATAAGATCATAGTCCCTCGATGACGCTATTGAAAGGTTTCCTAAAACAAAATGATCTTGGTCCCTCAAAAATTGCTAAGATACTTGGCAACATTGCTATCATGGTTATACGATGACCCACGATCGTCCCGTTTACATCCAAAGATAGGGTTGTTTACCAAATCAATGGTAAGTCAACAATGTCAAAGGAATAAAAATGCACAAGAAAGACATTTGAGTAGGTAGATGGCTTCTAAGTTACTTGCTCCATTTCAAAACAATCCTTGCTATTTTCAAAAACAAACACACACACATTTCAAAACATCTTGCAAAACATTGAAAACATTTTTAAAAAGACAAACATCTTTGTATACATTCTTACGAACGAGAATCATTACAAAGATTGCCTAAACGAATGGCCTCTTTTACAAAATACTTTTAAAACCACATCAAACACCATTTCAAACAAAACAAAGCAAGTGATCTAAACAAGTAACTAAGAGCCCATGGAAAACCATGGATGAAAAGGGTGCTAGCACCTTCCCTTTTCATAATCTACCCCCCAAACTCAAGAAAATATCTCAAAGGTCTTTCCTGTGCTTTTTTACCTTTCCTTTTGGAAAAAAGAAAAGTCGGTGGCGGCTCTTGCTAACTGCAACATTTGCAAACACAAAATGCAAAACCTCAAGTCAGTTCTCCCACCGCATCACAGATAGGATTCTCATTCACTTTACTGGTGGATGCCTTTCCATTTTGTTTCACAGCTCCATGCTGTTGGTAAAGGTCATGGGTCAGGGTAATATCAAGATTACGGCAGGTCGGCGAACCTAGTTGGAGATATTTCTTCCCCGTAATGGCTTTTATTACGTTTCTTTGCCGCACTTTCATGTGTTATCTTGATTGATTGTTTTAGCATTGTCTGCATATAGGATTTTGTTTATGGCCGAATTGTCAGTCTTGATGCGTTGAATATTTTTTCCTTGAAGAAATTGTTTCATTTTACTTAATCCATCCAGTATCACTCTTTAATCGTTTTTTTCGGGAATTTTGATACCTATTGTGCCAACTCTTTTGCTTAGCCAAGAGTTTGGAGGAAGGAGTTTAGCTAAAAATGATGAGTGTAGTGGTATGCTTTTGAGTAGAACCTCGTTGACGATGTACAGACATTGTTTCAATCCCCCAAACACTGGAGATATAAGGGAGTTAGACCCTCGTTAACCCCTCTGAACCTTCGAAGTAGGAGTTTCTTTTTCGTTCAAAAAAAAACCTTTTTTTAACCCGGGGCATGGTAGATATTCAGTTAATTTGACCAAGCATTCAAATTTCAGAAGGAATGTCCCATCTGAGGATCACCATATTTTATCTTTCGCATCATGAGATCAGGGAAAATGTCTAAACCACGATGTTCATTTCCTCAAAGTCCTAAGGTCGAGATCGAATCGATACAATAATGGCTATCCCTCGCTAACCAAGGAATGAGGCATTTGTTTTCTTCAAAAAAAAAGAGAGAAAGAAAGAAAGAAAAATTTCAAAGACCTAAAGTCACATTGACTTGTTCGAAGTGGAAAGTATGAATAAGAAAGAAACAAAAAGCCCCGCTAAGTCGAAACTTGAAAACAAGTCGCTTAGGCAAAAGTTAGGGCGTCCCGCTGGACTCCCAAAATTGAAATTCAAAAGATTTTGTCCAGGAAAAAGTTAGGGAAAAGAAGAGCCTAAAAGGCCGAAAAAGATTATCCAATAAAATTTTCATCAAAAGAAGAGGAACAATAATATCAAAAACAAAAGCAGAAAAAGTTAAGTGACAATCATGTTGGAGAATTTGTCGTGATCACTCTACCATTATAAATCCTTTTGAAAGATGAATGCTTGTGATAAGTCAACTGAACTTAGGACAGGAGAATATCACGAAGGGGGTGGGCACCAAATAACTTGAGCCTTGAAAAAAACTTTTTTCTAAAAATAAAACCTTGAACCAGGCCACGTTACAACCTCTAAAAGTCCTAACTGAAACAAAGGTTTAACTCGAAAGCATACTATAATAGGATAACGTTTCCTAAACTCCCAAATATATGTTGCATATCCATGTTGGTATCTTATCACCCGCATATTGACTCGTTTTTATTTATAAATAAAAAAAAAGGGGGGGGGGGGGGGGGGGGGAAGAAAAGTTTTGAAATTTTTGCACTCTAGCCAGTGATTCATTCACAACAGAGATGCAACACTTTGTTAAGGTTTTCAACTTCAAGGCTTAAAAAAATCGTCGCATCAGATCTGTCATTCCCAAAATAAACATTTTTCTGCATGCAAAACATTTGTTTGACATCAAAAAAAGAGTTTACACGTTTAACACCTGTAAAGAGCTTAATGATTGTCAGGAAGGGAATATTTGGTTTTTCTTATGTTAGACAGGGCCCATGTGTGAATAGGACTTTACCTATCCCTAGTGAAATTTCGTTTCCGCAACGAAGTTTTGTTGCCCCAGGAATCTTCTTTTAAAAGCTTCATTCTGAGACTCCAGATTTGAGAATATCGCATATCCCCAATGGAGTTGCCAACAGAGATCCCTCACCATGACTTCTCATTTCCCAGCCGGTCTATTGATTGGGGCATCCTTCTGTTAATATCTTTCTTTATCCCCGGTAAGGTCAATACTGTGTGACTATCTGCATGATCCATCCAATGGTTGCATTCCAAGAAGAATCTCTCTCCAACAAAAATCTTCAACAGAGTTATGTCTCCCCGGTGAAGTCCCGTTTCCTTAAAAGAGCTTTGTTCCCCCAGCAAAGGTTTTCGCCCCTCATGTCGGTTTTGTTGTCTTGGTGTCATCCTCAACACGGTCGCGCGTTGTATTTTCCAGAGATTACAGTCTTGCCCTGATCTTCTCCCTCAATGTCTAACTTCAGATGACGTCCCTCTCCAGAAGCTACAGTGTTGATATGATCTTCTCTAGGAGTTTGCAGTTTATTTCTGCGGCTCCTCTCAATGTTTGTGGTCCGTTTCTACTAGTTGATCAATTGTTATTCCTTGCGAAGCTTTATCTCTTCGAGGTTCCCTCTCTAGCGGTTCCCCGTATTTTTCTCATCTCCATTGGATTTTGCAATTTATTTTTGCAAGTCATGTCAGATTCTGACTTCTTGGTTATTGGCTTCTCAATTGGCCATTCCCCAGTGAAACTTTTAAACATGCATCATTACATTGCATCTACCAAAACGTGTAGCATTTCCATTATATGGAACATTGCGCTATATAGAAAGAATTCAAACATGTGTCGGAACATAAGCCATTTTTGTTTCTGTTGTCCCCAGTGAATTTGCTAATGCTTCGAATTAAATCCCCAGTGAGGTCTTCGTCCTCATTATCTCAGTTTCCCTCCCCATACCAATATCCTTTTGACGTTAATCATTTGTTTGTTTGAGTGTCGACTCTTGACTGTAGTTCAGTTTCGCACTGGCGCGGTCTTCTTGGGTTTAGTCTTCACTACCCTCTCTGGTTCATTCCAATGTCTATTGATGCACCTTTCGAATACCAGTTTCGTCCTGATATTCGCTTTCAGCAGGTTTTTAGGTGTACGCCCTAATCTCCTTGCTTTAGGTTGAGCTCAGAGTTTCGTCTCCTCACCTTGCTCATGAAATCCAGTTTCGTCCTGGTACTCATCTAGTTTAGTTTTTCCTAACTAGTTATTGAGTCGAGTTTCGTCTCGTTTTGCTTTCATACCTTGGACCCTTTGACGGTGTTCGTTTACCGAGTGCAGTGTTCGTACTGCGTCCCTGGTTTGAAATCAGTCTCTTTTGTTCCTTGGATTCTTCTATCAGTTTTCGTCACTGTTTATCCATTGATCTGAGACCAGCAGGTGCTCTGAGAAACATGCACTCTCATCACTTTGCTATGGGTTGAGTTTCGCCTCGTTACCCATGCGTGAAATCTAGTTTTGTCCTGGTACTCATCTAGTTTAGTTTCGTCTAACTGGTTATTGAGTCGAGTTTCGTCTCGCTTTTGTTCCTCGTTTCTGGGATTCTTTCAGTTCCTTCATACTGTCTATCTTAGTTTGAGATTAGCAAGTGCTCCTAGAATCACGCACTCTAGCCACTTTGCTTTGGGTCGAGCTCAAAGTTTCATCTCCTCACCCGCGTACGTTTTCTTTTCCAGAGCATAGTTTCGCCTATACTCTTTGATTTGAGTTTTATCTCACCTTTTTTTTTGAAGCCCAGTTTTGCCCTGGCACATTTGTCTGAAAGTTTAGTTGCGTCTACTCTTCTTTGTTTGTTCTGTGTCAACCTGCGTTACAGCTTCATTCTGACGAATGTCTTGGGGGTTTCCTTTTTCTTTTTCTTTCTTCTTCAAGAGTGTAAATTTTCGAGTTCTTTGGTATTCAATTATCTTCAACTCTGAACACTCGAAAGTTGTCACTTTTCTCACTTATCATGTTAAAGATATTTGAATAGGGGCAGTTGTTGTACCCCAAAATTTACCCTCTTGATTTAGGCTTATGTTTCATCATGAATATCATATTGCATTGCATTCATACATTGTGATGGGATCAAAATACTTTGGTTATCAAGTCTTCCTCAAGCTTTAAAGTTTGATTGCATTGACAAGTTGCTCAAGTAGAACCTTATCATCTAAACCTCTGGATCTTTCAAGCTCAAAAGTTATTGCATATCTCAAGATATTTTATCCATCTCTTTGGATCATCAGAGGATTGAAGTTTGTGATTGATTATAAGAAGAATCACTCTTTTGATTCACCAGTCAAAATTAGGGTTTTGTTTGATCAAGGCTATTGATCAATGTAAAAATCTTGATTTGGAAGCTACAACATCTCAGTGGTATTTGAAAAGTCTTTGTACAAGAAATTGGTCAAGATGCCCAGAGGATTTGAAATTTTGGAGATGATTCATCAGTCTCCTAAGGTGTTAACCAAAACTAGGGTTTGGGATTTTATCAATATTTCTTGAGAATTTTGAATTGAAACTTTGTACATGGCCTCTATATATGGGGAATATCATATGTTTGAAGTCTTGATCATCAATTTTGAAGGGAAGTGGATCAATTGATTCAAAGGGGCAAAATGGTCATTTTGGTCAAAATCAGTCAAAGTCAAGGTTGACCAAGTTAACTTTTGGTCAACCATCAATTCAAGGGTGTACTTTTCATATTTCAAGTCCATTTTGATCATTGGATCAAAAAGATTGAGGTTTGGGTTGAAACTTGTTCATGAAGAAACCCTAAAAGTTTCTAATTTTGGGAAATGAGGACTTAACTTCAAAAATTCATATTTTATTCACCTTTGATCAAAAAAATGAAAATGAAATATGATTGGAAATATAAGAGGGTGATATTTCGTCTCCTTTTGGTCTCATGTCCAAATTGGCAAAGAGTCAAGATTTATGGTCTTTGGAAATTCATGCCTCAAGTTAAAATTATAGGTCATTTTCCAAAATTAGTGGATTTCATGTCAAATTTTGAGGACCTTAATGGATTCAATTGCAAAAACTCAAAACTACGGGATTTTAGATCTTTTCAATACCTTTCCAAATTGTACTCATTTGTGTCCAAATTCAAAAGTATGGGCAAGTTATGGTCTTTTGAATTTCATGCCATTTTATTGAACTTTAGCCATGCAAGCAAAATGCCAAAACTTGAGAACTTCATTTTCAGCCATTCTCTTCACTTCTAATCAGGCCCATGACACATTTGTGACCTATGGAAGCCCTTGATGCCAGCCATTTCGTGCCCATGTGATGGTTGTACTTGCTTGAGGCCAAATTGACAAAACTTGCCCAAAATTGCAAAAACTCCAATATTTTCTGATCATGTGGAATCAAGGGCCAAGATTTTAAGAATGATTTTCTGAAGTAATTTGGCCCACAAAATGCATAAAAGGCTAAAGAATGCACGAGCAAATGACCTAATCCTATGCACACCTCATTTTCTGCACAAACTTCTAATCCTGCCCTCCAACGGTATTAAGCTTGCATTTCCACCCCTACTCTCCTCTACTGACTCTAGATAAGGAGTAGCAAGGCTCATTTGACAAGGGGAGGCCTCCATTGCAAGAAATCTGAATCTGAATTCAACTTCCTTTCTCTGCATTTTTTCTTCGAATCCCTTAATTCCTTGGTCGTTTCTTCAATTTCTTCGCAGAGACACATTCAGTGGAGCAAGAGGATCAAGTTTGAACCATTGATTTGCTTCTGGAGTGAGGGAACCGTGCATTCAGATTTTGATTTGAGGTTAGCTCACTCAACTTTAATTCATGACATATAGTTGTTTATTGCTGAATTTGAGCATGGATACTTGTTTGTTGATGTTATTTGAACGATTCTGAAACTGATTGAGGTTTTGGTTTGGCATATTATGCTTGTTTAAGATCTCTGCAACTCTAATTTTCAGTGAGTTTTTGGTGATTTCATGCTGAGATTTCTAGATCCGTGGCTGTCTATTTGATGTGATTTGAATTGTGTTTGATTCCTTGCCATGTTAGCTTTGATTTGCACTTGATTTGATGAATTTTGGTGGAGAAATGAGATTGTATGATTGATCTGAATCTGAGGCATAAGCCTGAGTCGCGCGTGTTTTCTGGTTTGGCTGGAGGTTAGGGATGATGAGGTGTCATCATCTGAACGGTCCATTTGAATTTTTGAATATTAGTTTATTATTTGATTTCAATTGATTTTTCTGATTTTATTTTTGTGATCAAAACATCTTCAAAAATCATGAAAAAATTACCATAGGCTAATAATAATTTCAAGTATTTGTCATATTTATTTTTGGAATTTTTAAAAAATGTTTTGATTGGTTTAAAAATTCATAAGTTTAAATAATTGTTTGTTCAATGATTATTTTTGTTTTAATAGTTCTTTTGATCTAAAAATTCCACAAAAATTATCTTTGACTCATAAAATAATTTATAAATTGATTCTGATTTTGGTTTAGCATTTTTTCTATTTTTGATTAGAAATTTAATTTGAGAAGTTTATTTGAAATGTTTGCTTCATAATTTTTGTTTTAATATTTCCTTTAATTCAAAAATCCTCAAAAAAATCATATAAGTTTGTTTTTAATCATAGTGTCTGAATATAATTTTGTTTTGACCTTTTTATGACTTTTGGCTAGGGTTTGCATTTTTGTCATTAAATAATAGTTTAAATTGTTTAATTTTTTGTTTGATTTTATTTTAATATTTCCTTTAATTCAAAAAATCCACAAAAAATCATGGATGCTGGTTTTTAATTCTAATATTTGAATATAATTTTGGTTGGATATTTTTTTGATTTTTTATTGGAATTTTATTTTGAGATGTGAATTTTTGTTTAATTGTTTAAAGGTTTGAATTTTGATTTTATTTTTGACTTTTCTTTAATTCTAAAAATTTCAAAAAAAAAAATAAGTTCTCTGATCTTTGGAGTTTTCTTTATTTTTGTATGATTTTAGTTTGATTTGTTTAGAATTGGAACTTGATTAATCAATAATTGAGTTCATTTTCTAAATAATTAGGGTTTTGTTAATTCCCTTGTTTGATTTGATTCCAAAAATCAACTAACTTTGAGTTTCAATTGAATTTGGTTCTTGTTTAGGATTCATAGATGGATTGAGGTCCTTAAAAATATTTTTCTTGAATTAATTGATAAGGTTTGGTATTTTCCACAAAATATTTTGAAAACCTGTCTAGTTTGGTGGTTTTTGCCAACTAGTTTTTGATATTTGAAGTTTGATTGATCCTTTCCTCATCCATCCATGAACTTAAAACATGCTTGCTGACTCTTATACATCTCAAGGATGCTAAGAAAATTTTTGTTTGAATTATGGAAGCCCTTTTCTTTTTTTGATGTATTTTTGAAGTGAAGGTACCCAATTAATGTTGCATATCTTGTTGCAATTTGCTTAATGGCCAATGGAATTGAGTGAGGCCTATAATTGGGTACCTAATGATCATATTGGTTATGTTTATACACATAAACTCAAGTCTTTACACTTAATTCCCCATGTTTGAATGATTGAACCTTTTGATGCATGTTTTATGGCTTTTTGCTTTCTTGTTGTTTTTTACTTTGAAACTTGAGCTTTCAATTTGAGTTTGAGGTCATTAAATGGCCAATGATAACATGAAGGTAAATGATACTTCAATTATAGTCTCATGAGTACTTGAGAGTAATTGATCCCTATTACTTAAGTTAGTTCTAATCATGAATGGAGTTTGGCTTCTTTCTTTTATCCTTGTTGAATTTTTGAGGCATTTTAAATGCACTTGTGCAGCATGTTTTAGAATCAACACTTTAACCTTTTGATCATGTCCTAATCATGTTTTGGAAGCTTTACTTCAAATATTTGATTGTTACAAACTCTTTAATTTTGTACTTGTTTGACTTTCTTCCATGGTTAGCTTGAGATCTAAGTCTTTGATGCATTGTGTGGGATTCCTCTTCTATTATGCTTGTGAGCTGTGATGAAGTAATTGAGTATGATTGAATTGTGGTTGCAACTGACCTTCATGGTCTTTGATTGTATTCTTCTCAAGCTCCCATGATCCTTGATTGATATTCAATTGTCAATTCAATATGGTGATAGAAAGGAGCAACATTCCTCTAACTTTTGACCAAATTGTGCATATGCCTGTTTCTTTTTGTCCATCATAGATACTGTTTTTATAGTTGCTATCATGTTTTCTCACTTCATTATGGTGTCATTATCCATCCCTTATGTGAGTCATCATTCAATTTATGGGAATACTAACTTGGCTGTTGAATGTGCAAGGTACTTTGAGAAAAGTTTTCCATTTTTGACTTGAGGCTACTATGTTTCACTTTATTTGTGGAACACAATTTATTATATTGGCACTACTCTTGTGCTTGGCATATTTGATAGTCTATGCAGGATATCTATATGTGATTATGAATGTTATACATTGCCCATGGGATCTGTTCATATCTGAAAATCTCAATACTTACATCCTGATGGCGTAATTTCTGACTTGATTTGTCTGCTGATGCCAGCTTGCTTGAAGTTCTTTGGGTTTCTTTTATTCTTGTTCAATTGATACTGATAGTTATCCGTTTGGTATTGCACTATTTCCTTTCTTTTATTTTCATTTTGTATAATTATATGTTGCATGATGGGACCTCTGTTGCTGATATATGTCAGGAGGCCCTCTGTTTTGTTTGATACATGTGTTATGTTTGTGTTTGTTTCTTTAATTATTGATTGATGAGTCATTCAATTTAGGAATTGAGATCACGACTTCGCTCTCAGTGCATGTTCCCTATAGGATGTTTATTGTCTTTTTTTTCTTTAACTATTGATCGATGAGTCACTCAATTTAGAAATTGAGATCACGACTTCGCTCTTAGTGCATGTTCCCTATAGGATGTTTATTATTTTTTTCTTTAACTATTGATCGATTAGTCACTCAATTTAGAAATTGAGATCACGACTTCACTCTCATTGCATATTCCCTATAGGATAGATTTTTTAAGCTTCCTTTGACGTGTTGATTAAGGTAGGAATCGATGTATGCTAGCATAGGGTAGGAATTTCCTTTATCCTCAACCTTAGGGTCAATCATTGTATGATAACACTAGGGATAGTGCTAGGCTAGTTTCCCTTAGTTGTTTTTTTTCTTCCTTTTCATTTTGCATCTTAAAACAAAAATTGTTTTCTTGGCAAATCATAAAACATCCCTAATAAACTCAAACCCTTCTTCAAGGTAAAAGATATAAATCAATATTATTTGTTTGTGCTCCTCTTGGTTTTGTTTTTAAACCTGTTTTATTGATGTTTCGCCATCGCATACTTGTTTGAAGATGATGTTTCGCCATCGCACATGTTTGTTATCCTACTTTGATTCTCAATATCATTGTTAGGTGTGATATTTTGTCATCCGTTCTATTGATGTTTCGCCGTCTTTGCCATGATACCTTATTATCTTTTAGTCGATGTTTCGCCATCTCATACTTGTTTGAAGTCGATGTTTCGCCATCGCACATGTTTGTTATCCTACTTTGATTCTCAATATCATTTTTAGGTGTGATGTTTTGTCATCCATTTTGTTGATGTTTCGCCGTCTTTGCCATGATACCTTGTTATCTTTTAGCCAATGTTTCGCCATCGCATACTTATTTGAAGCCGATGTTTCGCCATCGCACATGTTTGTTATTCTACTTTGATTCTCAATATCATTGTTAGGTATGATGTTTTGTCATCCGTTTTATTGATGTTTCGCCGTCTTTGCCATGATACCTTGTTATCTTTTAGTCGATGTTTCGCCATCGTACATTTGTTTGAAGTCGATGTTTCGCCATCACATATGTTTGTTATCCTACTTTGATGCTCAATGTCATTGTTAGGTGTGATGTCTTATCATTTGGTGTTTCGCCATCTCTGACATGTTACTTTGTTATTATTTAGCCGATGTTTCCGATGTTTTACCATCTCATTTGTTTGTCGCTTTATTTGATGTTTTGCCATCTTGACTGTTTTTATTGTCTTAACTAAAAATCACAAACCAACCAGAATACTAAAGTCGAACTACGGCTGCTCTGATTCCTTAAAAGGGATACGTAGGCATTGGGGTAGGGCCCAATCAAGCACAACTTTTATTTTCCCTACATTCTTTTCTTTTTTTCGCATGCATTCCCTTTTTTAGTTTTAAGCCATATACATAGGTTTTTACCACACCCATTAGATTATACAACAAGAGTGGGTACCATAGAGTACTACGGGCGTGTGGGGTGCTAATACCTTCCCCTCGCGTAACAGACTCCCTTACCCGATCTCTCGGTCGAAAGACCGTGATTTCTACCTCTTCAGGTTTTCTAGATGTTTACCTTTCCCTCTTGGCGGGATAAAAGACGTTCGGTGGCAACTTCATTAATGTTTCATTACAAGATGACGGTTCAGCCAGGTCGTTTCACAATGCATTAATGAAACAGAGTTTGACATTAATGGATAAGTGTTTGAACAACAAAAAGATTACAATTGAAAATTCAAAATAAATAGTACGCTCTCAATGATTCGGCATAGGATCAGTGATCATGTTCAGAGCCCCTGTAGGGTCGAACTTAATCTCGTTCGCATTAATCATGTCTTGGATCTTGTTCTTCAGAGCCCAACAGTTGTTCGTGTCGTGTCCAGGACTACCAGAATGGTATACAGACATTGCATCAGGATGATAGCTAGGAGTGGAGGTATTGGGATTCCGAGGAGGATCCCTCAACGTAATCAACTCCATCTTCAACATGTGTTACAATAATTGAGCCAAAGACATGTTGATGTTAGTAAACTGTCTCTCGGGCTTATTTTGCCTTTGTTGATTTTCTCGTTGATGTTGACGAGGTCGTTGTTGGGCTCGTGACATAGCAGTAGTTTGGAAAGGTCTGTTCTCCCTCTGACTGGCTTCTTGTCTCATGGGGGGCTGAGTATTGACTTGATCCCTAATCTCAACCGTTTGTTTCATACGGTTACAACCGTCTAGATGAAGTTTGTGGACGAGGACTCTCAGCTCTTCTTGTCCTCGAGCTAAGTTTTGGATGAGAGCCATTTGTCCCAACATCTGGATTCTCATCGTTGCTACCTCCGCTTGTAATCGTCTTATCTAACTTTCCTTATCGCCTTCAGGATCGTCATTGGTCACGTTCTCATTAAATAATGTTTTCAACTCTTCTTGCCCCTTGGACAGGTTCAAGAGCATCTCTTGTAGTTGAGCATTTTGAATCTGAACGTCCTTGATAGTCTGCTCTAGGGCCATCTCTATAAAATAAACAGTAAGCAGATGAGAGACCTGTGTGTGGCAAAACCTGTTATGATGATATGTGGATGAAATTTTTCAAGAATCTCGCGGGTTAAACACAAGAAGATGTTAGAAGTTGAATGTTGATTAACAGCTTTGATTGGGGAACTTCGTATCGGTGGATGTCCTTTCATGAGAATCAAGCTCACCATGTCAAGTTGGTCATAGCCCTTGACTCAAGTTACCGCGCTTTGGTCTTGACGAAGTTTGATTAGAGAATGAATCTTTTTGCCCCTTGATAGGCTCTGGTTCAACATGACCCTGCATCATAGGCCCTTAAGATCCTTGAAATGGTTAATAAAAATGATATGTGTTGTACCCCAAAATTTTCCCTCTCATTTTACTCAATACATGTCCATTGAGATCCTCAATTTGCTCAAGGTTGCCCAAGAGTTGACCAGACAAGCTCTCTCCTAAGGCAGTATACCCCAAATTGGGGTTTCTATTTTCATCAAGATGGGTGGACTAAAAAGGTCTCATATGCTCTCCATGGTCTTAATATGTTCTCAAGACCCTACATGTCAAGTTTCATCCCTTGCATAAGAAGTTTGCTCAGTCAACTGCCCAGATGCTTGAGAATCGACTGTATTAGGTCAAAAGTCAACTGTGACCCACAGACAGTCAAACTTCAAGATTTTTGGCCAAAATTAGAATTTTTAAGTAACTTTCATCATTTGATCAAGTTTTGATCATGATTCCCCAAGGAATGCTCCAAATTCATCAAAACCCAAAAGTTGCTAAATTAGGGTTTTGCAGGAAAAGTCAACCCAACTTTGACCAAGCATAACTTCTTCATACTTTATCAGAAATTTTCCATCCAGAGCTAATTTTGAAGAGGATGCACTTCCCTACAATACATTTTCAGCCCTCAAGTTCAAAATATGCACTCATTAAAAGATATGAATTTTTACATTATAGGTCCTTTTGAAAAGTCAACAAAAACACCTTTTGAGTCAAAGTTTCATACATGAACATGGAAGACTCAATTGAGATGAGACATAAAGGGTTGCTTAGGGGAAATCCTAAGCTTTCTAAAAAGTTCAAGAACATCTCCCTAGAGTCAAAATTGAGAGAGATATGCATTGTCAAAGTTGGAAATTTTTGGAAAATTGTCAAAAGTCAATATTGATCAAATTGGCATTTTTTTTCCAAAGGGGCCCATGTTTTTTTGCTTGAAAAATGTTTCTAATAGGACCCACGACCCCTGAGATCATTCACCGTTTATTTTATTATTTTTATCATTTATTTTGATTTTTTATTCATTTAAATTAAAATAAATCAAATTAAATGGTAAAATAATGAAAACAAATCAAATCTTGGGATTTTTGTGCACATTTTGAGTCTATATACAGCTAGCATGATGGCCAGTTCATGCAAGATTCATTTGGATTAGAAAATATTGGATTGAAGTTTATTTTGGGAAGATATCATACAAAGAGAAAATCAAATCAAATCTCCATTATTTCTGAAGATTCGTGCCAATTTTATTAACCTAATTCAATCTACTACATATACACAATAATTCTAGACCATAAGCATAAGGATTGGAGGCGTGAAACAGCAAGAAAGAAACCAAAATTTTGCAAGAAAAGTGTGATACATGTCTTTGTCTACAGGTCAATTCAAGCCAGTCCAACATTTCCAATCGATTCCTAGACATCCCAGGAAGCTAACAGCATCATTTGCAAGCCTCAAAGCATCCAGAAATCGTCCCCAAAAGCATCACGGTTTTCCCTAAAACTCAAAATCGATTTCAATGTTTTACGCATCCTAAACGCATGTTAATCATATACTTGTAATCCTCATCATGTTTGCAAACTAACTGTATTATTTAATTGCGTTTTTGAATCCTATACACGATGTTGCCATTGTTAGGGTTTATGTTTGCAATTTAGGGCTTTCTTACACAGGTGAAATCAGCCAAAAAAGAGGATACCAAGGTGTTCACGAGATCACCACGAATGGAGCTATGTCTTTAGATATCATTTATTGTGCGTTTTGTGCATTTTTGAAATTTGCAGGGGTTATAGCTACAGACTTGTGTCTGTAGGTAAAAGTTCTTCACCTAATATGACGGTTGCAGCGAAGAGGATAGTATGTGGCAGTCCACCATTGGCTCATTTGAAATTTGCATGCTTTTCTGAATTTACTGCATTATTTTATTTATTATATTTTGTTCTCCTTGTACAAAAAAGTTAACAACGCAGCTCAGTTGGTAACGCATCGTTGGTAGGGAGTACAAGGACATGGGTTCGATCCCAAGTCCCAACAATTGCTTTGTATTATTTTTTTCTCATGTAATCAGATTCAACGCTTCCAGCCATGAATGTCCATGGTACACGTACGAGTCAACGCTACGCCGGATCCAAAGGTTGACTGGGCTTGGAGCTTAATGGGCCTTGGAATTTCATATTCGTACCCCCCTTTCAGCCAGCACAAGCCCATTTGGTTATCTTTTATTATTTTCTTTAATTTCTTTTCTTTATTTCTTTTCCTTTTTTAATTAATACAAAAATTATTTTTATTAAATTAACAAATCAAAAATCACAAAAAGAGTTTATTTTTTCTTAATAAATTTTTTTTTGAATTAATTAGTTTAATTAATTTAGGGCAATTTAATTTTCTTCTTATAATGAAAAACAATTAGAATTAGGGTTTGAGATTGTACATAATTTAATTAATTTTCTTTAAAAAATACCTCAAAAATCATTTTTTCTCATAAATATTTATTCCTTTAATTAATTAATTTAGTTAGAAAATTAGGTTAATTTAATTTCTTTCATAATTTAAAAATAATTAGAAATTAGGTTTAATTAATTTGCAATTAAACATTTTCTCAAATAAAATCCAAAAAAAATATTGTTCTCTTAAATTAGGGTTTTAGATTATTTTAATCGTCCTCGCATTTAATTAGTCGCGCGCTTGTTAATTATATGTCCATTATTTTGTAACTGTTCAGGGTTTGTAATAGTTAATCTAGGGTTTTTATTTACTGTTTAAATCCCCGATTTTTGGTTATGTAATTAATCCCCCTCCCTGAAGCCTTTTAATAGTTAGTTTTTATTTTTTCTCATTTTAAATTCCCGCAACCTTTAACTGTCTAGATGCATGGATAATAGGATTGTATGGCAAGAATGTCTGGAAAATTAAAACGGTAGATCACCTAATGTGCAAAGACTAAATAACTGAAACAAATCATATGCACATATTCACTCCTAGGGTTTACCTCACTTCGGTTGCCTTCGGTAAACAATCATTAGGCATAGGAGATTTTAGTGGTTGCCCTTCAGTCTAAAAAGATCAAAATGTCCCATTCAAATGTTGCCTCAGAAATGTTGCCTCAGAAATGTTACCTCGGAAAGATCTTAAGACTTTAGGGTTACTACTAAAGTTTTCTAACTATTGCTTTAGTGATTGTACTTGTTCCTTTCGAATGTCCCTTACAACTCCAACGACGGTGCTACCTACTCCTTAATAGTAGGATAGCACTGTCTAAAGGAAACGAGACAACCTTTTTTCGAGTAGGTAGAATCTTAGGTACTTGCTCAATGAAAACTTTTCACTCAAACACCTTTCGAAAGAAATTTTAAAAACAAACTTCATCACATCCTTGAGGACTGATACAAGGATTATCACGAAGTAAAATATTTTCAAGACAAACATACACAAGCAATTTCAAAATGAGCAAGTACCTAAGAGCCCGTGGAAAACACTGATAGAAAGGGTGCTAACACCTTCCCTTTCTATAATCTACCCCCGTACTCAGAATATTCTTGAAAAAAGGTTTTTTCTGTTCTTTTTCCTTTTCCTGATTGGATAAAATAAAAGGCGGTGGTGACTCTTGCTTACCGCGACATTTTGCAAACAAAAATGCAAAACGCAAACCAGTATTAAACAGTCGGTTCTGCCACCGTATCACAGAACTGGAGACTCTGCTGGGGATCTTAAATAAGTGGGGTATACCTTAGGATTTAGATCATTTTAAAATTGCTTCTCTTGATTGTCTTGATTACTTTACTTTTGAGGGTTTTGTTTGGGGTTACTATAGATCCTACACCCGGATCTGGGGGCACTCATTAGGTAAACAGAAATAGATCATGGAGACTGTACGGCGTAGGCCGATATGGTTTAAGCGATGGTTGTGTTAGTGTGGCACTTTGGTTGGTACCGGTATCCTTCGTGGGGAAACGAGGAGAATATGGGGCCGTCGCATGGTGTCGTGAAGCACTAACGGACCTTAGAACCTTAGTTGAACAAACTTGGCCATTAGAAAGTAGTGAGATAGCAGGCCTCGGTGTAGAGTTGAGAACTGGTTGATACTCGATGTTACACTCATTAAGACCAGACTTTCAGTATATTTTGGCTGCAAGAAAAGATTGAGAGCTGAAACAATGCCCGATAAAGGATGGTCAGTGATATTGAGATCCTCTAGAACCCAGTTACTTTTTAGGACAGGTTTGAACCAACTAAACTTCAAGAGGGTACTACCTTTAACCTCATGCAAGCCTTAAACATAAGGATTTGGTGTGACTTGACTGTGCTTGCTATACCTGTGTTTGATATACCTGTGGTTTATCATGACATCATGCATCATAACATGGCATCCATGCTTTTGCACTAACCATTTCAGAGACCAAGGGAATTTATCTTTGTTCTGTTTTGTAGATCATGGCTTCCGTTCGTAGAAACACTATCTGAATCATCTTTGTGAAGATACCTTCCCAACTCAAAGAGCTAGCATCAAGGGTTTCTGAAACTTCTACGTTCACTAAGAGACATGGTCAACTTCTCAACCTAGTTACTTCAAACTTTGATGAAAAGATGATGAGTGTACTCTTTCAGTTCTTTGATCCCAAGCACCACTGCTTCACCTTTTCAGACTATCAGTTGGTGCCTACCTTGGAGGAATTCTCTCAGTTATTGGATATACCTATTCTTGAACAGGTACCCTTCACAGGTCTAGAAGAAGTTCTTAAGCCAGAAGTCATTACCTCAACTTTGCATCTGAAACGGGCCGACGTGGTATCCAATTGGGAAACAAGAAGCGGAGTCAAGGGTTTTCTAGCCAAGTTTTTGATAGACAAGGCCCAGCTGTTTTGGGATGATATGGATTTTCAGGATTTTGAGGAGGTATTGGCTCTTCTTATTTATGGTTTAGTTCTCTTTCCTAATCTGGACTCATTCATAGATGTGAATGCTATCAAGATCTTTCTCTCTTGCAACTCGGTGCCTACTTTGCTCAGAGATATTTTACACTCTCCATACTCGTACCATGAGGAGAAAAGGGATTCTTGTGTGTTGCATGCCATTGCTGTCGAGGTGGTTTATTTCTCACCTCCCTAAGTCCATACTGAAGAATGAAGAAGGTCTGTTTTGGTCACAAAGGATAATGTCACTCGCTCATACAGATATTCTTTGGTGTGCTCGATCTATGGAAAACATTGCTATCATTGACCGCTGCGGGGAGTACCCTAATGTCCCACTGCTTGGTATCAGAGGGGGTATAACCTATAATCCTTGTTTAGCTCTGTGACAATTTGGTCGCGCTCAAAGGGATGGTCCCGATGAGTTACTTATCAAGGGTATTATATTCAACTACGAGGATGATATTCAAGAGTATCGCCGGAGGTTCATACGAGCCTGGGGCATGGTAAACAGATCAAGTGTCGGGGCTTTAGGGCCAAAGACTTCCATTCTAATGGAACCTTATCTACAATGGGTACGAGCTCATGCTCAGCAGCTTATGATGCCCTTTGTGGCTGTTTTGCCAGTGATTGTGGAACCTACTACTGAAGAAGGCATTCCTTACACGGTTCTCTATCCTTACATGCCCACTGATCTTAGGGAATTACAGAGGTCTTGAATTCAGTTGATGAAAGAGCGAGATACTTACAGGGATCAGTTCCATGCTCAGGAGAGGAAGGTTTTAGAGCTTACAAAGCAACTCCATGAGGAAAAAGGACTGAATGATTATCTCGGCGCAAAGAGGAATCATCCATGGGACTTTTGATTTTTCTTTCTAGTTTTAGATTTATTTTTAATTGTAATGCCTAAAAGGCATTTGAACTTCAAATTCAGCTAATAAAGTTTTGTTTATTTTGGTTTGCAAATTTAAATTTCCCGAAGTCTTTGAAATCATTGCATACGCATACCATTATCATACACATCATTACAGGTACCATTACAGGTTTCTCATCTTCTTCACTGTTTATTTTAGCAGAAATGTCTTCCTAACAAAGCATTAAAGACCTGCAGGCACATAACACCTAATTCCAACAAATGTTCATCAGTCTGGCAAAGGGGCAGGAGGATCTGAAAGCCCTTATCCTGAAAGAAAAAAAGAAAAAGAAGAAGGCTGCTGGTATTCTGAACATGGGCCGAAGGCTTGGAGAGCGGTTGAAGCGACAAGTCGACCTGACCTCTTTATCTAAGGAAGGGGAGAACCAAGAAGAAGAGAAGGACCCCAGTCCTGTAGTGTCTGACAATGATACTAATTACAATGATGAAAAATATCCTCCTGCTGAGGATAGATACAAACAGTTGGAAGATCGTCTGAGTGCCATGGAAGTTCAAAGGATACCTGGATTGGATTTTGAAGAATTGGGTTTGGTGTCGGGAGTGGTCATCCCGCAAAAGTTCAAAGTTCCAGTTTTTGCCAAGTATGATGGGGTGTCCTGCCCAAAGCTCTATCTCCGCTCTTATGTCCGAAAGATCCAACCCCACACCGCTGATAGAAATTTGTGGGTGCATTTCTTTCAAGATAGTCTGTCAGGGACTCAGCTTGAATGGTTCTACCAGCTGGAGGGAGCCAATGTCCGAAACTGGGAAGATCTGGCTGTTGCTTTCTATAAGAAGTATCAGTACAATGCCGACCTTGCTCCCACTCATACTCAACTCCAGAGTATGTCCACGGGTGCAAGTGAAGGATTTAAAGATTATGCAAAAAAATGGAGAGACTTGGCTGGGAGAGTTCAACCCCCGTTGTCTGATAGGGAGTTGGTTGATATGTTTCTAGGGACGCTATCTGGTCCATTTTTCAATCATTTGATTGGCATCTCGTCAGCTGGTTTCACCGAGCTGATTCTAACTGGGGAAAGAGTAGAAGATGGGATTCAAAGCGGTAAAATACAGAAGGATGCCTTGTCAAGTTCAGTAAAGAAGCCTTTTGCTGGTAAGAAGGAAGCCAGTGCCATCTACAGCCCGAGGGGTCAGAGCAGGGCTGAACAACGTTAGACAGTAAGTGTCGTGATGATACCTAGACCTGCAGTTGCTCCACAAAGAAACAATCAACAAAGGGTGGAAAGACTACAACGACAGTTTACCCGCATCAATATGACATTGGCTGAAGTTCTACTTCATCTGCTGAGATCTAACTTGGCAACCTTAAGAGAGGCTCCCAAGAATCCAAATACTACATCTCCCCGATATAATCCAAATGCCCGGTGTGCCTATCATTCTGAGAGTCCTGGCCACGATACAAATGATTGTTGGGCTCTGAGAAACAAAGTACAAGACTTGATTGAAGTTAAGGAGATAGATTTTGATGCTTCGAAGAAGCCCAACGTCATAACTGCTCCCATGCCTAAACACGGTCGTGGAGTTAATGTTGTTGACACTGATTTTTTTGTTACCCCTGTTGATGAAGTGTCTACTCCTCTCATGACTGTCAAGAAAAATTTGTTGTTGGCCGGTTTATTTCCGGGTTGTGGTGAAGTTTGCCACATGTGTTCGTTTCTACCTTCTGGTTGCCGTTTGCTGAAGTTAGGTGTTCAGCGCCTAATAGATAGCAAAGAAGTGTTGTTCGAGAAGACTATGATTCCTATTGTTCCAATTGAAGACGTTGCCATTATAACCATTTCCGCCAACCCTTCCAAGGTTTCCTCGAGAAGACATGTTAGGATTACATCTGCTCCAAGAATTGCTCCGCTGATAATCACTGTTCCTGGTCCTGTCCCGTATGTCTCCGATAAAGCTATCCCATGGCATTATGGTGTCGATGTGTACTATCATGGCATCAAACAAGATCTGAAAGATGAAGAAGATGATCCTGATGTTGGTAACATTGTCGGGACCAGCAAAATCACCCAGAGCGGAAGGGTCTTCTCTCCCGAGATTTCCCCTAAGATTGTTAACAAGCCTATTGTCATTCCATCTGCCGTTCCTGCTAGTACATCCACTACAGTTCCTGTTCTTACTCCAATTATTACCCCTGTCGGCGAATCATCGGATACCCGCGGCAAGGAAATTTTAGGTGAGCCTGCCTGGTCGGAGGCGCCTAAGAAAATTATTGTGGAAGCCTCTAAGCAAGAAATGGAGGAAATACTGAAAATCTTTAAGAAGAGCGACTATAACATGGTTAAGCAGCTGGGGCAGACTCCATCGAAGATATCCATGTTGTCTCTGTTGTTCTGTTCTGAAGCCCATGCCAAGGCTTTAATTGCATTTCTCAAAACTGCGCATGTGCCGTAGGAGACTTCAGTTGATCAGTTCAAAGATTGTGTGGCCAGCCTGACCGCTGATAATGGGTTGGGTTTTTCAGATGCGAATTTGACACCAAAGGGAAGGAAGCATAATGATGCTCTGCATGTCTCGATTGAATGCATGGGCACCATTATGGCTCATGTGCTGGTAGATACTGGGTCTTCACTGAATGTTCTGCCGAAAAAGGCGTTGGATCGATTAGATTGGGAGGATCTAACTCTAAAGCCTAGTAACATTGTGGTAAGGGATTTTGACGGATCGAAGAGAATGGTGCACGGGGAGATGGACATCCCTGTCAAAATAGGTTCTCAGACTTTTGGGTCCACCTTCTATGTGATGGATATCAGGCCTTCGTATTCTTGTTTGCTGGGTCGTCCTTGGATCCACGAGGCTGGGGTAGTCACCTCCACACTCCACCAAATGCTAAAGTACCCAGTGAAAGGAAAGATCGTCGCAGTGTGGGGTGAAGAAGAATATATGGTGAGGCACCTCAACTCCTTCCGCTACATAGAGATGGACGGGGAATTCATCGAAACTCCTTGTCAGAATTTTGAAGAGGTCCCTCAGATCTTGGCATCGACTGAAACTGCTAGCAACAAACCTCCTTTGAAGATGGCTTCTCTCAAGGATGCCAAGGTCGTGGTTGAAGACGGTGGGTGTGCCAATTGGGGTCAGCTCCCCGATTTCACTCATAAAACTGATAGATTTGGTTTGGGCTTTACTACAGGGGCTCAAAGGACTATTAGACGCGCTCGGGCTGGAGGACCTCCCCTATGCATCAGCAATCGGGGAATTAATGCCATTGAAGATAGTGATGAGGGCTCAGACATCGACATCTGGATCTATCCAACAACCAATGGTGGACTGAGTAACTGGACGGCTAGGGACTTCATACCTATTTCTTTTATTCCGCAGTAATTAACCTATTTGTTTTAAGATTTGTAATGAACAATTTGAAACTTTACGGCCTGGTGCCTTGCCTGAGGCACCTTGGCTTTGCTTGTGAGGGCTATTATTTGTCATTTCGTAATCATTAATAAAGCATTGGACGTTTCTTGCATACAAATTTTGTGCTCTATGTTTTTCTTTCCTGCTTTCACTTTATCAAAACAACTATTCTCTTACACACACTCATGTATCATAATGCAGATCCATATCCACTATGGATCCCATTGATAACAGTTCTGCTATTGCCAGTTATGACTTCGAAAATCCGATCAACCAAGCCGAGGACGAAGGTGAGGATGATTGTGAGGTGCCTGGAGAACTTGCTAGACTATTTCAGCAGGAAGAGAGGGCCATACAGCCTCATGAAGAGCCGGTTGAGACAGTGAATTTGGGTACAGAGGAAGACAGAAAGGAGGTTAAAATAGGTGAAAATCTGGAGCTTAGTGTCAAACAGAGGTTGATACAGATGTTGCACGACTATGTTGAGATCTTCGCCTAGTCCTATGAAGACATTCCTGGTTTAGACACTGATATTGTGGTACATCGCCTGCTGACTAAAGAGGATTGTCCTCCGGTTAAACAGAAGGTTCGCCGTATGTGCCCTGAAATGTCAGAGAAAATCAAGGCAGAGGTCATGAAACAGTTCGATGCAAGATTCTTAGTTGTCACTTCGTATCCACAGTGGGTTGCCAATGTCGTCCCGGTACCTAAGAAGAACGGTAAGGTACGGATGTGTGTTGATTACAGATATCTGAACAGAGCAAGCCCCAAGGATGACTTCCCACTTCCTCACATTGATGTTCTGGTCGACAACACCGCGCAGCACAAAATCTTCTCCTTCATGGATGGTTTCTCTGGCTACAACCAGATCAAGATAGCTCCTGAAGACAAGGAGAAACAACCTTTGTTACACAATGGGGCACCTTCTGCTACAAGGTGATGCCTTTTGGGCTAAAGAACGCTGGGGAAACTTATCAGCGCGCTATGGTCACTTTGTTCCATGATAGGATTCACCACGAGATTAAGGTCTATGTTGATGACATGATAGCTAGGTCTCAGACTAAGGAAGAGCACCTTGATCATCTCTAGAAATTGTTTGACAGGTTGAAGACATATAAGCTGAGGTTGAATCTGAACAAGTGTACCTTCGGGGTAAGATCTAGTAAGCTTCTGGGTTTTATCGTCAGTGACAAGGGTATTCAGGTAGACCCTATGAAGGTAAAGGCCATACAAGAGATGTCGGTTCCCCGTACAGAGAAAGAGGTTAGAGGTTTCTTGGGACGCCTGAATTATATCGCCAGGTTCATTTCACATCTGACTGCTACTTGTGAGCCAATCTTCAAGCTGATGAAGAAAGATCAAGTGATAAAGTGGAATGATGAATGCCAGACCGCTTTCTAAATAATCAAGGAATACCTTCAAGAGCCGCCAATTATGATGCCTCCAGTTGAAGGAAGACCTTTGATATTATACTTGACAGTGCTAGACAATTCAATAGGGTGTGTGTTGGGGAAGCATGACGAGTCTGGCCGAAAAGAGCATGCCATTTACTACCATAGCAAAAAGTTTACCGACTATGAGACCCAATACTCATTGCTCAAGAAAACTTGCTGCGCTTTGGCATGGGCTGCTCACCGGCTGAGACAGTAATGCTGACTCACACTACCTTGTTGATATTAAAGATGGATCTGATCAAGTATATTTTCGAGAAGCCCGCTCTCTCTAGAAGGATAGGAAGGTGGAAAATGATCTTAACTGAGTATGACATACAATATACAACCCAAAAAGCAATAAAGGGGAGCGTATTGGCTGATCATTTGGCTCATCAGGCCATGGATGACTCCAGTCCATAAATTTTTAGTTCCCGGATGAGAATATCATGTTAGTGACTGACTACGAAGAACCTAGATCGGATGAAGGACCTGAAGAGGGATCCCGATGGTCTATGTATTTTGATGGAGCCTCAAACTCACTATGTAACGGCATTGGCGCTGTAATCATATCTACCGAAGGTTGTCATACTTCGTTCACCACCTAATTATGTTTCAACTTCACCAACAACATGGCGGAGTATGAAGCATGTATTATGGGTCTTCGAGCTGCTATTGACCTGAGGATTAAGTTCTTAAGTGTATTCAGAGATTCCGCTCTAGTGATAATTCAGATCAAAGGCGAGTGGGATACGACGCACCCGAATCTCATTCCTTACAAAGAGTATGTATTGACATTGTTCCCACACTTTGAGGAGGTAACCTTTGAACATTTCCCATGAAAAGAGAACCAGTTGGCGAACGCGCTAGCTACCATGTCTTCTATGTTTAAGGTTAGGTGGGACAATGAGGCTCCCCAGATTACCATTGAGAGGTTGGATGAACCAGTACACTGCTGCGAGATTGATACCTAAGAAGTGGCAGACAAACCCTGGTTTCACGAAGTCAAAAGGTACCTCGAGGCGCAAGAGTATCCCGAAGGGGAATCTGTCAATGATAAGAAGTTTTTGAAAAGGTTCGCTGCAAAGTTCTTCCTCAGTAATGGAATCCTCTATAAACGCAACCATGACTCCACACTACTACGGTGTGTAGACAAGAGCAAAGTAGAGAGGATCATGACAGATCTGCATGAAGACACCTTCGGAACCCATTCTAGTGGACATACCATGGCAAAAAAGATCCTACGAGCAGGATATTATTGGTCCACCATGGAAGCCGATTGTTATCAGCACTCTCGAACTTGTCATAAGTGCCAAATATACACTGATAAGATGCATATACCTCCGGTTCCTCTGAATATCTTGACGGCTCCTTGGCCCTTTGCGATGTGGGGCATCGACATGATTGGAGAAATCAGGCCAACCGCTTCCAATGGACATCGCTTCATCTTAGTGGCCATTGATTATTTCACGAAGTGGGTTGAGGCAGCCTCTTTTTCTACAGTGACCAAGAACGTTGTGGCACGGTTTATCCGACACAAACTGATCTATCGATATGGTGTACCAGAAAGGATTATTACTGACAATGGTACAAATCTCAATAACACAATGATCACAGAGCTCTGCAAATAGTTCAAGATACAGCACCATAATTCGTCTCCTTACCGGCCGAAGATGAATGGCGTTGTTGAAGCAGCTAACAAGAACATCAAGAAGATTGTACAGAAGATGACAGTGACATACAAAGACTGGCATGAGATGTTACCATTTGCTCTTCATGGGTACCGTACCTCAGCACGGACATCGACAGGGGAAACACCCTACTCTCTGGTATATGGCATGGAGGCAGTCCTACCCATAGAAGTCCAGATACCTTCTCTCAGGATTATGAAGGATTAGGGCTTGAACGAAGATGACTGGATCCAAACCCGGCTTGATCAGTTAAACTTAATCAATGAGAAGAGACTTACTACTATTTGCCATGGTCAGACATATCAAAAGCAAATGATCAAGGCTTTTAACAAGAAAGTCAGACGCCAAGAATATCAAGTCGGGGATCTAGTAATCAAGCGCATCATACTTCCGCAAGGTGATCCCATGGGCAAATAGACCCCCACGTACAAAGGGCCATTTGTGGTTAAGAACATTTTCTCAGGAGGAGCTATGATTCTAACCAACATGGATAGTGATGACCTTCCTTACCCTGTCAATGCAGACATAGTGAAAAGATAATACGCATGATCAAAGACCCGCTACGTTGACTGGCCTAGGCAAAAATAAGGGCTTCCCGGCGAACCAAATGGGTTCGGAAAAAAATAAGGGATGAAAATGAAAAAATATATACACCCGACAAGTCGAGAACCCGAAAGGGAGGCTAGGGCAAAAAAGGGTATCCTGGTGGATTGAAAACCCGAAAGGGCAATCCAGGCAAAAGTTAGGGACTGAAGTGTATCACTATGTCTCATTGGAACATCTTGCGACCAGACTTCAGTATCGACTATCAAGCTCAGACGGCGCCAATCAATCTGATCAACCTTCAGCCAAGTAGCAAAGTGATGAGACGCTTGAAGATATAAAGTCAATAGCAGAGTTGGAACCCAATGGGGTTGTTTCATATAACTGTTTTTTTTTCTTTTACACAAATTGTAATTTCTTTCGGCGGCGTTCTCTTACTAGAACATCAGGCTTTTTGTACAAAAACGCCTATTACAGGCCAATTTCAAAATCAATACAAGTCATGTTTACAAAACTTCAATTTGTTTCTTTTTCTTTTTCTATTTTGTTTTTCAAGAACGTCCAATGATTTATTTTTTATATATGCATTTGAAAATGATTGATGCTCATAATTATTTACATAAGAAACAAAGGCAGTTACTCGTAATTCCAGAAATAGGGGAAAATAAGAAGTACCAAACTCGACGGTTCCTCCGCCCAGCGGGTATCGGGATAGAGTCATGCTCGGAAACGCGATTATCAGTACATACACTCCCCATAGAGTAAAGGTATCAAATGGCATTGATGTCAGCTTCCCCGAAACAGGACATAACTATCCCCAGCCGAGGTTCGTAATCGCAGGCAAGTCAGTAAATTTCATCCCTCGAGCAGAGTTTATTTCTGCAATAGAGCTCATCATCTCTGAGAACAAAATTTCATCCCCAGCTAAATTTGTTCCTCCAGATCGGCAGGTCTACCAACAGAGTATCTCTTCCCCCAAAGTCTGGTCCCCGAGAGTTATTCTCCAGCATCTCTTCCCGATAGAATATTCGCAAATCTCCAGCAACCGTCAGGGATTTATTTTCCCAGATACGAGCATACCCCGACAGCATTTCATGAACATACGTCATGACAGACGCATACATATCATATACAACATAATCTCATTTATTTTGAGAACATCATCTCGCCCTGCATTTCATGCATCGCATATAACTAACCCTGATATTTTTTCAGGAAAAGACGATTAGTTTCAACAAATCCAGTAGTTATACAGATCACATCTATAGACAACTAATGGAAACTTAGTTCCCGAAATCAAACGGGTCAACTAATCTACATTATCATACCAAAGTAACCTTACCCCGGTTCTTTCTGAATTTTTACACGAACTTATCTCGAGGTAATCTTACCCCGGTTCCTCCTGAAGTTTTACACGAACTTATCCCAAAGTAACCTTACCCCGGTTCATCCTGAAGTTTTACACAAAATTATAACCTTACCCCGGTTCATCCTGAAGTTTTACACAAAATTATAACCTTACCCCGGTTCATCCTGAAGTTTTACACAAACTTATAACCTTACCCCAGTTCATCCTGAAGTTTTACACAAACTTATAACCTTACCCCGGTTCATCCTGAAGTTTTACACAAACTTATAACCTTACCCCGGTTCATCCTAAAGTTTTACACAAACTTATAACCTTACCCCGGTTCATTCTAAAGTTTTACACAAACTTATCTCAAAGTAACCTTACCCAGGTTCTCACTGCAGTTTTACCCAAACTCCTCACGAAACAACCTTACCCAGGCTGTCATATCAAAGTAACCTTACCCAAGTTCCTTTTGAAGTTTTACACGAACTTATCACAAAGTAACCTCACCCAGGTTCCTTTTGAAGTTCTACACGAACTTACCACGAAGCAACCCTACTATACAGCCTTTTCATATCAAAGTAACCCTACTATCCAGGTTCCTTCTCACAGCCCTACTATCCAGGCTTTCATATCGAATTAACCCTACTATCCAGGTTCCTTCTCACAGCCCTACTATCCAGGCTTTCATATCTAAGTGACCCTACTACCCAGGTCCCTTCTCACAGCCCTACTATCCAGGATTTCATATCAAAGTAACCTTACTATCCAAGTTCCTTCTCCCTTATCTCCAGACAGCAGTCCACAACACTGTAAGACTGGGACCTAATCAAACACGATTGGTTTCACATTTCCCCAGTAGAGTAACGGACAACTAAATCTCCTAAAACTCTATTTCTCGAGACATATACCAATATTCCTCAGTAGATTCAATAGCAACAGGGACTCTCGTCGAAGGAATGTCTCAGGAAATCCACATTCTCTAGATGGCTTCTTAAAGCCCATCTCCGACAATTCTCCGTCACATCCAGGATGGAATCTTTAAGCCCATTCTCGGTATCACAAATCAGGTGCCACTTCATGCGAGATTTGTGCCACTTCATGCGAGTGCAAATTTCTGGGCACTCTAGTGTTCAATCATCTTCCACCTTCAGATCACGAAAGGCAGACGAGCCAATCTACATCCTCAGGTTTAAGAAGATTGAACAGGGGAAGTTGTTGTACCCCAAAATTTTCCCTCTCATTTTACTCAATACATGTCCATTGAGATCCTCAATTTGCTCAAGGTTGCCCAAGAGTTGACCAGACAATCTCTCTCCTAAGGTAGTATACCCCAAATTAGGGTTTCTATTTTCATAAAGATGGGTGGACTACAAAGGTCTCATATGATCTCCATGGTATTAATATGTTCTCAAGACCCTACATATCAAGTTTCATGCCTTGCATAAGAAGTTTGCTCAGTCAACTGCCCAGATGCTTGAGAATCGACTATATTAGGTCAAAAGTCAACTGTGACCCACAGACAGTCAAACTTCAAGATTTTTGGCCAACATTAGCATTTTGAAGTAACTTTCATCATTTTATCAAGGTTTGATCATGATTCCCCAAGGAATGCTCCAAATTCATCAAAACCCAAAAGTTGTTAAATTAGGGTTTTGTAGGAAAAGTCAACCCAACTTTGACCAAGCATAACTTCTTCATACTTTATTAGAAATTTTCCATCCAGGGCTCATTTTGAATAGGATGCACTTACCTACAATTCATCTTCAGCCCTCAAGTTCAAAATATGCACTCATCAAAAGATATGAATTTTTACATTATAGGTCCTTTTGAAAAGTCAACAAAACACCTTTTGGGTCAAAGCTTCATACATGAACATGGAAGACTCAATTGAGATGATACCGAAAGGGTTGCTTAGGGGACATCCTAATATTTATAAAAAGTCCAAGAACATCTCCCTAGGGTCAAAATTGAGAGAGATATGCATTGTCAAAGTTGGCAATTTTTGGAAAATTGTCAAAAGTCAATATTGATCAAATTGGAATTTTTTCCAAAGGGGCCCATGTTTTCTTGCTTGAAACATGTTTCTAATAGGACCCACAACCCCTGAGCTCATTCACCTCTTATTTTATTATTTTTATCATTTATTTTGATTTTTTTTATTCATTTAAATCAAAATAAATCAAATTAAATGGTAAAATAATGAAAACAAATCAAATCTTGGGATTTTTGTGCACATTTTGAGTCTATATATAGCTAGCATGATGGCCAGTTCGTGCAAGATTCATTTGTATTGGAAAAGATTGGATTGAAGATTATTTTGGGAAGATATCATACAAAGAGCAAATCAAATCAAATCTCCATTATTTCTGAAGATTCATGCCAATTTTATTAACCTAATTCAGTCTACTATATATACACAATAATTCCAAACCATAAGCATAAGGATTTGAGGCGTGAAAAAGCAAGAAAGAAACCAAAATTTTGCAAGAAAAGTGTGAGACCTATCTTTGTCTACAGGCCAATTCAAGCCAGTCCAACGTTTCCAATCGATTCCTGGACATCCCAGGAAGCTAGCAACATCATTTGCAAGCCTCCAAGCATCCAGAAATCGTCCCCAAAAGCATCACGGTTTTCCCTAAAACTCAAACTCGATTTTAATGTTTTACGCATCCTAAACGCATGCTAATCATATATTTGTAATCCTCATCATGTTTGCAAGCTAACTGTATTATTCAATTGTGTTTTTGAATCCTATACACGATGTTGCCATTGTTAGGGTTTATGTTTGCTATTTAGGGCTTTCTTACACAGGTGAAATCAACCAAAAAAGAGGATACCAAGGTGTTCACGAGATCACCACGAATGGAGCTATGTCTTTAGATATCATTTATTGTGCGTTTTGTGCATTTTTGAAATTTGCAGGGGTTATAGCTACATACTTGTGTCTGTAGGTAAAAGTTCTTCACCTAATACGACGGTTGCAGCGAAGAGGATAGTATGTGGCAGTCCACCATTGGCTCATTTGAAATTTGCGCGCTTTTCTGAATTTACTGCATTATTTTATTTATTATATTTTGTTCTCCTTGTACAAACAAGTTAACAACTCAGCTCAGTTGGCAACGCATCATTGGTAGGGAGTACAAGGACCTGGGTTCGATCCCAGGTCCCAACAATTGCTTTGTATTATTTTTTTCTCATGTAATCAGATCCAACGCTTCCAGCCATGAATGTCCATGCTACACGTACGAGTCAACGCTACGCCGGATCCAAAGGTTGACTGGGCTTGGAGCTTAATGGGCCTTGGAATTTCAGATTCATACCCCCCTCTCAGCCAGCAGAAGCCCATTTGGTTATCTTTTATTATTTTCTTTAATTTCTTTTCTTTATTTCTTTTCCTTTTTAATTATTACAAAAATTATTTTTATTAAATTAACAAATCAAAAATCACAAAAAGAGTTTATTTTTTCTTAATAAATATTTTTTTGAATTAATTAGTTTAATTAATTTAGGGCAATTTAATTTTCTCTTTATAATGAAAAACAATTAGAATTAGGGTTTGAGATTGTACATAATTTAATTAATTTTCTTTAAAAAATACCTCAAAAATCATTTTTTTTTCTCATAAATATTTATTCCTTTAATTAATTTAGTTAGTTAGGAAATTAGGTTAATTTAATTTCTTTCATAATTTAAAAACAATTAGAAATTAGGTTTAATTAATTTGCAATTAAACATTTTCTCAAATAAAATCCAAATAAAATATTTTTCTCTCAAATTAGGGTTTTAGATTATTTCAATCGTCCTCGCACTTTATTTGCCACGCGCTTGTTAATTATTTGTCCATTATTTTGTAACTGTTCAGGGTTTGTAATAGTTAATCGAGGGTTTTTATTTACTGTTTAAATCCCCGATTTTTGGTTATGTAATTAATCCCCCTCCCCGAAGCCTTGTAATAGTTAGTTTTTATTTTTTCGCATTTTAAATTCCCGCAACCTTTAATTGTCTAGATGCATGGCTAATAGGATTGTATGGCAAGAATGTCTGGAAAATTAAAACGGTAGATCACCTAATGTGCAAAGACTAAATAACTGAAACAAATCATATGCACATATTCACTCCTAGGGTTTACCTCACTTTGGTTGCCTTCGGTAAATAGTCATTAGGCATAGGAGATTTTAGTGGTTGCCCTTCAGTCTAAAAAGATCAAAATGTCCCATTCGGATGTTGCCTCGGAAATGTTGCCTCGGAAATGTTGCCTCAGAAAGATCTTAAGACTCTAGGGTTACTACTAAAGTTTTCTAACTATTGCTTTAGTGATTGTACTTGTCCCTTTCGAATGTCCCTTACAACTCCAACGAAGGTGCTACCTACTCCTTAATAGTAGGATAGCGCTGTCTAAAGGAAATGAGAACAAACAACCTTTTTTCGAGTAGGTAGAATCTTAGGTACTTGCTAAACGAAAACTTTTCACACAAACACCTTTCAAAACAAATTTTCAAAACAAACTTCGTCACATCCTTGAGGACTGATACAAGGATTATCACGAAGTAAAACATTTTCAAGACAAACACACACAAGCAATTTCAAAATGAGCAAGTACCTAAGAGCCCGTGGAAAAACACGGATAGAAAGGGTGCTAACACCTTCCCTTTCTATAATCTACCGCCCGTACTCAAAATATTCTCGAAAAAAAAGGTTTTTTTTATTCTTTTTCCTTTTCTTGATTGGATAAAATAAAAGTCGATGGCGACTCTTGCTTACCGCGACATTTTGCAAACAAAAAAACGCAAAACACAAACCAGTATTAAACAGTCGGTTTTGCCACCGTATCACACTATGGTATGATGTTATGATGTTATGTACAAGTATGCAAAGTAAGCAAGTTTTTATGTACAAATAATCATATACACACAAAGCAGACAAGTTCTTAGGTTTGGAATTGTATGGAGTTTGTAGGTAAGTACCCTCTTGAAGTTTAGTTGGCTCAACCTGTCCTAGTAATAGTAATTGGGTTCTAAGGGATTTCGATATCACTTATCTTTCCTCATCGAGCATTGTTTCAGCGTAAGCCTCTTTAATGGTGACCAAAATATCTCGAGAAGTTTGATTTCAATGAGCGTAGTATCGAGTATGAACCAACTTCGGGCTGCACCAAAGCTGGCTACCTCACTACTTCCTAATGGCCAAGTTGTTCAAGTAAAGGTTCTAAAGTCAGTTAGTGCTTCATGACACTACACAGCGGTCCCGTATTCTCCTTGACAACTCAAGGGCTACTGGTACCAATAAATGTGTCACACTAACGTAGCTATTGCTTAGACCATGTCGGTATACCCCGCACAGTTTCCATAATCTACTGCTACTTACCTAAAAGGTGCCCCAGATCTAGGTAGAGGATCAAAATAAATCCAAACAAGGAACCAATAATGTAAATCAAACAAGTCAAACAAGTAAAGCAAGTAAAGGTGATTTAGCCCTAAGGTAACCCCACTTTTAAATATTCCCCAACTGAGTCGCCAATTCTGTAACACGGTAGGAGAACTGACTTGGGTGTTTTGCGTTTGATCACAATTATTGCGGATAGCAAGAGTCGCCATCTACTTTTCTTTTATCCAATAAGGAAAGGCTAAAAAGAACGGGAAAGACCTTTCGAGATTATTTTTTGATTTCGGGGGGTAGATTATGAAAAGGGAAGGTGTTAGAACCCTTTTCATCCATAGTTATCTATGGGCTCTTAGTTGCTTGCTAGATCAATTGCTTTTGTTTAATAGTTTGCTTTATGGTGTGGTTTTTAAAGTATTTTGAAAACGTGCCTTTGTAATGATTCTCGTCTCTATAAGAACACATACAAAGTGTTTGTTTGGAAAATAGTTCAAAGAAGTGTTTGTTTTTGAAAGTGATTTTGAAAAGGTGTCTTTGTAATGATTCTCGTTTCTATAAGAACTCATACAGTGTTTTCTTTTGAAAATGTTTCAAAAATGAAAGTGTTGGTGTATAAAATGTTTTGTTGTGAGCAAGCAATCAACTAGGAGCATTCTACCTACTCAAAAGGTCTTAAATATTCTTTTCCACCTCCTTTAGATGTTTTTATCTTACTATTGATTTGGTAAGAAGCCCCATCATTAGATGTGAAGGGACGGGCATGGGTCATCGTATAGTCATGATAGCAATGTTGTGAGATATCTTAGCATTTCTCTTGAGGGACTAAGATCATTTGTAAGGCAACATTCGAAGAGTTATTTGTAAGACGTCTAACATGCATAACATGACCATTTTTAGGCAACAAGTGAGATTACCCTAGAGGTGCATGTGTGCAAAGTGTGTTTGATTGCATGCCTTTTGTCTTTGATTTTTGGGTTGTCTACTTGTTGGTTTTATCTTGCCATACATGTCCTATTTTACTAGTAAGCATACAAAAGCAATAAAAATGCAAAAAATAAATCCTACACTATTACAACCATATTGAATAGTAAGAAAATGTAAAGACAAAAACAAAATAAAGAAGGGAAAATAAGCCTTTTCGATCCAGGTAGCAGCATCCTTTGATTCTTCTCTTCCTGGCTTCTTTTGATCTGGCCTGGAAGGGGTGAAGGTGTGGCTTTCGACTGAGGCCTGGGGGTAAGCATGTTATTCCTTTCGATTGGGCCTGGAACCAGTGCAAGATGCAATCTGCCTTTTTGCCTCCTTCGACTGGGGGTTGAAAGAAGTGAGGAAGTGCCTTTCGACTGGGCCTGGAAGTCAGCATGGTGTGCCTTCTGGTTTCCTCTTTCGTTTGACCTGGAAGTTAGTGTGGAAGCCTAAGGCTTCATTTCATACTTCATGTTTCCTGTTTCTTTCGTTTGAACTCTTAAATAGAAACATGGCCTAAGTCCATGCTAGCATTGTCTTACAACTAGTTTAATACTTAATGCATGTTTAGGTAAACAAGAAGAAAAACGAAAAGTTTAGCTCTGAAAACATATTAAAAGGGTGGAAACGAAAAGAACAATGGTATGTACATGCTTGAAACGAAAGAAAAGCCTATTTACATGTTATACAAAAAACAAAAAGCTCAAGGTTTGGAACAACTTACCTTGTTAGAGGATGGAGGGTGTGCTGGACCTTGAAGTGGTTTCTTTGAATGCTGCTGGATTCGAAGGGAGGGGCCAGAGGTTAGACCTTTGATGCTAGACTCGAAAGAGGAGAACAAGTGTGAGGTTCTTCATGCTAGATTCGAAGGGTAATAAGGTACAGGGACCTTTCAGATTCGAAGAGGACAAGTGTTTGGATTTTGGGTTTGTGTTTGACAGGTATTTAAGTGTTTGAGAGCTTTATTGTGTTTGAGAAAATTTTGGAGATTCGTTCCTCTGGCCAAAAAGTCCTCTTTTTCTTTGCAAATGTTCCTCTATTTATAGAGAAAAGGTTGAAGGTGTTTTGAAGTAACCAGGTTTGTATGATGACAAACCATGGTTTGGTTAAGGGTGAAACAAGTCAGTCCTTTTACGTTATTCCCGCGTTTCCAGTACAGGTGGGGGCCTGCTGGCAAAAGATTGGACTTATGCTTTTGACATTTCTTGTGTTCAGACAAAAATCAGATTGGAAGCTAACTTTGTGATTAAAGTACTTTATATGAAAAAAGGGTACTGTTGTACCCCAAAATTTTCCCTCTCATTTTATCAAGATTCTCCTCACAAGACTTCTTGGACTCAAGACCAAATTAGGGTTTGCTCAGCTCAGGACCTCTCCTTACACTGATGACCTGAAATTAGGGTTTGAGTTTGCACATGTATTTTTGGACTTCCAATGCCCCATGTGACTTTCATACTTCATGTTGGACCTATAAGATTGCTCATACCAAGTTTCAAGCCTTGAATCAAATTTTTGCCCAATCAATTGGACAATTGACCTAAAAATTAGTTGTATTGGGGAAAAAGTCAATTGTGGCCAATTTACAGTCAAACCTCATAATTTTTTATCCACGTCAACATTATAGACTCATATGAACCATTTGATCAAGTTTGGACCACAACTCCTCAAGAAATTTGATCAGATCTTCAAAAGGGCAAAATGGTCATTTTTAGGGTTTTGACTGTAGAAGGGCAATTTCTGATTTTTTGACCTAGCCAATGGCAAATTGGGTTCAAACATGGTTTCAAGGACTCAATGGCATCATCTTGACTTAATCACAAGGTTCAAAATATCGCAAATGCATAGGATTGACAGATGAATTTTCCAGTCAACTGATTAAAAATCAATTGTACACTGAAAAGTCAAACTTTGACTTTTTGGTCAAAATCAAGTGCCAAGGGTCATTTTTCATCAAGATGTGTCAAAACATGAAACTTGGTCACCAAGAAACCTAATTTTGAAAATTAAGGTTTAAGTTTGAAATTTTTCATAACTTAGAATTTTTCTAAGTTATGAAAATTTCTTATTTTTTCCAACTTTTCCAAACTTTTTCACCATCATACAATTTGATTCAAAGAAAACTTCCAACATGAAAGTTGTAGTCCTCCACAAAATATACAACTTTAATTCACAAAGTTTTCCAAAAAGATGCTTGTATCTCAAGTTATGATTTTGTGAATAAGGGTCCATAAAACTTTTAACTTAGTGAAATTTTGCCCTAGTTTAGGCAGATTTTTTACCTAACTTCATGGAAACTTTTCACCTAGTTCCAAGTGTAATCTCAAACTGCATTTCAAAGATGGATTATATAGCATGTTACAACCTTTCCAAAATGTCCAAGAACTCTCCAAGATAATTTATGGTTAGGGAGAATCGAAGGAATGAAAATGGCAAGTTCTCACTTTTGTCCAAGGCATTTTGCACCATGTTACAACTTGCAAATCAGTTTGAATCATGTTTGCACTTGTATTACAGGCCCTAATCCTTTTTAAACTCTAAAATTTAATGCAAATACATTGGTTAATATCATTGTTTTGATCTTTGAAACTTTGCACAAGGGTTTAATCCAAAAATGGCAAAAAGGTAACAATACCATTTCCATAAAGCACACTTTATGCAATTTTGTTTTCCTTGAGCCTTGAACCTGATCTTTGGCTACAAACAAGATCCATGAATATCAGGCAATTGGTACCAACTATGTTCAGACCTCAAGCTAGCCTGTACAGGGTTTGAGCTTTGTCAACTCAACTTTTGCTTCAAAAGCAAGTAAGCTTGCAAAAAGTCCACAACTTAGAAATCTGATAAGAGCAAGGCTTTGTATGATTTCAAAGGAGTTCAGCATATTGTCTCAAGCCAGAAACACGATTTGCCAAGCTCCCAAGCACCCTAAAACACAAAATCACAAGTTCTTGTCAAAACAGGGCCATATCTGCAGAACCACATCCAAAACCAAATTGGCTCGTGCGTTTTGTCTTGAACCACTTCAGACACATTCCCTACAACCCACCTGAACTATCCAAGCACTTGTCCAGCAATTGTAACCTCATTTTCAAACTTCACCATTTTCATTTTGAAGCTTTGCAGGTTGACTTCTACAAGGACATTTAGGCAAGTTCAAAGCAAGCTAAGCATTGGGAAAGGTTGAGACAACTTCAGGCAAGCTAACACGACCTTCAGGCCTCACTCACAACTCCTACATTACCATATCCAAACTTAACTGAAATAGGTATTTGTCAAGATTCTAACTGTTGTACCCCAAATTTTGACCTAAGATACCATCTCCCATCTGCATCATTACATTGCAAGTGTTTTGATCTTTTGATTTTTAAAATTCATAACTTTTTCGAGTTGAGAGCTGTTTATTTTTTAACGCTAAATTTATTAATCGATTCATGCTAAAACAATGTTTATTAATTATTTATTATCTTAAATTTAAATAATTGGAATTTATTTTCAATTGTTATATAATTTAAAGATTTATAGATGATAAAATAAATATTGGAAAAGAGGTTTATTAATTGATCAAACAATGTTTATTAATTATTTATCATCTTAAAATTAAATAATTGGAATCTATTTTCGGTTATTATATAATTTAAAGATTTATGAATAATGAAATAAACATTTGAAAAGAGGTTTATTGATTGGTCAACAATGATTATTTAATTATTTATCATTCTAAGTTAAATAATTGAAATTCTATTTTCAATTATTATAATTTAGAAAATTATGAATAATGAATTAAATAATTGAAATTATTAATTGATCAATGATGTTTATTTATTTGTTTATTATTCTGAATTTAAGTGATTGAAATTGACTTTCAATTATTATACAATTTAAAGAATTATAAACGATAAATAAATAATTGGAAAGAAAAAGAATTAATTGGGAAATAATAGAATTTTATTCACTCTACTCTATTTATTACAATTGTTATTTAAATATTGTATTATTTACAAAATATTTATAATGACAATTACATAAAGAGTTTAAAGTAAAATAAAAAACTATTTTCCTAAATTCTAAATCTTCATCTTCTATCCAATGCCTTTTTGTCTGCTCATTTAATTTTACCTGCAAAAACAATTAAAAGAAAAGTTAGAAATAAATAAATGATTAAAAGCAGAAAATTATTTCAGTGTTCATCATTAAAAGCAAACGGCTGGAATCAGTTTACCCTTTTTTGCAAATCACGGGATTTCTCCCGGTTCACAAAAAAGGGAGGAATTTTTATTTTCATAAATGAATGCACAAATTTAAAAGATGCACAAATTCATTTTTTATTTTCAAAACTGCATATTTCAAATATGCATAATTTCTTTTGTCAAAAAATGCATATTTCAAAATATACACAGCATACAAAATCAACAGCATATGCAAGCTTCCCACCAAAAGCCAACGTAAACTATGCCATGTACATAGAAGAAGCCAAAATGCATAGGCTCCTACTGTTACATTGCATGTCAAAAGAAATATGCAGTCTAAAAACAATTATGCAAGCAAGTATATTTTCCATTTTTCTCATCATTTTCCAGCCTGCTTTTTCAGAACCAAATAAAGTACACATCATTTTGATATCAAATGGTACTTAAGAGAGAGAAGAGAGATAGAAAGATGGTTTTACAGGTTTTGGTTTAGGCAGAAGGAGTCACAAAACTACAGCAGTAACACAGTAAGAGGAAAGAAGCATGAAATTAGAATACAAACAAACTGTATGAAGCAGAGTGCAGAATTACCAAGCTAGTAAAATAATTCAAAACCTGTGGCATAAAAGGAGATGCCAAGAAACTGTATAAGATAACACAAAACCCCTTCAAGAAAAGAGAGTTCATAACCTACACAAGCCTTCCATGTTCAAACTGTAAAACAAAGATACAAAGCCATTTTTCTCCAAGTCTAAAAACAAGAAACCAGTAAAAACCAAATGCTAAACCTGCATATACCATAGCCTACTGCATAAAAACCAGTAGAACCAACATATACCATTTCCATCAACATAACCATTTTCCAAACCATTATACCATAGCCTACTGCAAAAACCAGTAGAACCAGTACAACTATCACAAAAAATCAAAACCATAATACATCAAACATGGCCTAAACCATTCCAAAACCCTTCCTACTGCATAATACCACTAAACCAGTACCATCCATAATCATGTCCTAAAACCATACAAACCTGCCAAACCAACATAAACCAAGAACATGTTCTAAAACCATTAAACCACTGTCAAAGCTAAAAGCCAGTTTCAACACCAAAAACCTGTACCATTTAACTCAAACACAAACAAATACCCAAGGCCATAACCAAAACCAGTTCACCCAACTTGTAACCCTCAAGCCCTCAAAAAGCACCATCATTGGGCAAAAGGATAATGAAACAAGCATTCCAAAGGCAACAAGACGGTTGAAGATAAGGAAGCATATTCAAGCATACTCAAGCATTCAGGGTCAACTCTAAGCCCTCAGAAAGACATCATCACAGGGCAGTCAAAAGGCAAGCATACAGGGGTATCGAGGTAGTAAAAGAGAAGAAGAAAGTCAGAGAGACAAAGCCTACCAAGGCAACCAAACATAACGTTCAAGGCAACAGCAGAAGAAGGAAAAGAAATAATCCAGGCAACAACCCAACACACAGTAGCAGAAAGAAGAAGAAGAAAAAAGCATACATCAAGGCAACAAAGGAGATAAAGAGTACAGAGTACCAGGGTCTCCAAGCCCACAGCCTCGCTGCGTTTTCCCCTCCGCCAACGAGCCTCCATAAACGCCCTTCCTTCCTCATTCATAAAGGTAGTTTCATCGCTTCCTTTTTCCTTTTCATCACCTCAACAATAATCACACATAAAACGAAGTCAGAATCGAATGAATGAAATCAGAAACATGCAACAAAAAATCTTAAAACATAGTGCACTGTAAGAACGAAGCTTTAACTTCATTGTGTCGCTGAGCAACGCACGGGGAAGAAGGCACGTCGGTGGCTCGGGCAAAGGGAGGTCAAGAGGAGACATGTTGGTGGTTCGAGCAAAGGATTCAGAAGCTCACAGCAAAGAGGATGAGACGAAGAAGAACATGAACGATGAGCGCCGCTCTGCCAAAAACCCTAATCCCAATTACCAAACAATGTTAACCCTAAAAAACAAATTATGAACATATTGGACTTAACTGCCTAAGCCCAGCGAAAACCCTTTGCACCCCCCTGTCTTCAGTTTTGGTTTGGGCCCCTCAGACCCCCTTGGCCCATATATGATTGTTCTTCTAGCTTTTTTTTTAATACACTTTTTTCTATTTATTCTTTTTTTAGTTTTTAGAAATATTACTAACTTAGTTTAAATTAATTGGTAACTTAGTCAAATAATTTAATTAAAACATTTTAATCATTTTTACCTTTTGTTTATTAAGTTTAATTTTAGGTTTATTTGGTAATTTTAAATATTCCCTTTTTTTAATTAGTTTTAAGTTAGTAACTTTTAGGTATTCATTTAGTTTGATTATTTAATATTTCTTTAAAAATAATGCCTTATATAGAACTCTAAAAAATATAAAAAATAGAAACTTAAAAAACTTAAAAAACATTTTTTTTATTTTCCTTAATTAATTCTCATTACTTTTATCCATATTAAAAATGCGTAAAAAATGAAAACTATTAAAACATTTTCTTTTCATTAATATTAAACAAAAATCATAAAAATGAACGTTCACACACTTAATCTTTTATTTAATTGTTATATATCCTTATCCGCATAATTTCTCTGTTTAATCATTTCATATTCACATGATTATTCTGTTTACATTTAAATCCAAGGGAAAAAACGATTAAATTTGTCGACTTCATGTCCTCAAGTCTAATCGCGCAAACATTCGCATTTCATTAAAACTTAAGATAATTTTTCCTCAAATATTCAATATTTTCAAAACTTATACCCTTTAAGCAAAAACTTCGACATTAGGTCGTCGTATCTTCAAAAACCCGTCCGTACCCCTTTTTCAGCCAAAACAATTTATTTTCTTCAATCAAACGAACAATTTTAATAAACAGATATTTCAAAAGGTTCCTATAGAGTACTATAGATACATTGGGTGCTAATACCTTCCCACTGTATAACCAACCCCCGAACCATAGATCTCTTTTCAAAAACGCCTTGTATTTTTACTACTTTTAAAAAGTATTATTTACATTGCATATTTAGGGTTTTATTTCGCTCTTTCCCCTTTTCTCTTGGAAACAATAAAGCGCGGTGGCGACTCTTGCTTTTGCGAGACGAATTAATCAATAATTCGATCTCCGATTTACCCCGCTACATTTTTTATCGCTACACTAACTCCTTATTTAGGCATCATTAGGCTTAGGTTTGTGAAGCAAAAATGTAGTCTTTAATGTGCTTGAGCTGCACATATGCATAGATTCCATTTATATTGACTGAGCTAGGAGTATTTGATAGTTGAAGTTGCTTAAAATTTTAGGTCATAAATTAGGGGCACTGAAATTCTCCCTAGTTTCTTAGAGTTAGGTCAAGTTCTTTATATGGTTGGAATCGTGATTGAAAATGCTATAACTTTCATGTTGTAAATTTTTGATTTCATGCAAGCATGAGCAAGAACAGGTTTGAGTTGCAGAACACGTGTTTTTCTGTTCAGATGACAGGGATGAAGTGAACATTGGGCTTGGGCTTGCTGTTTCTTCTATTCACACCACCCTTTTGCTTTTTGCACCCCCTTGACCCATTTTCTATATTTTTGCATATTTTTCATTTTATTTATATTTTCTGACTTTATTTATTTTTTCTAAACATTATAAAATCATAAAAATATTTTCTTAAATTTTTGCATTTTATTTTATTATTTTTTTAATTATTTTTAGGGCATAAAAATAGTTTATTAGGTTAAATATAATTTATTTTCTTAAATAAAATGGTAAATAATATTAAAATACTTATATATTTTTATTTTTATTATTTATACATATAAAATAATATTTTCATACAATATTAATTTTTTTAACATTTTTGTACATATTATTATTATTTTTCTTGAATAAAAAATAAATAATATAAAGCATATTTTCTTAAACAAAAAAATTAGGGTTTTTACCCTTTCCAAAAATAATCATTTTATTTTCTTATTTTTAGGACATAAATAAATTTATTTTTACATACATAAAAATTAATACAAAAAAACATTTTGCATATTTACATTTTATTGCATATTTAAATACTTGTTTATTTATTTATTGTTGTATCCATTCAATTGGGTTGTAATAGTAAATTAGGGTTTTATTTTTGTGCAAATATCCCCTATTCAAACTTGTATCCCCCTTCCCATAATATTGTGTAATAGTCTAGATTTACTTACGCATTTATTGCTTTCATATGACATGATAGTAAAAACTAGGGTTTTGTATGCTAAGACCAAAATCAAACAAATAGCATGACTAAGTGCAAGACAAAAAAGCATGAAAATGATAACACAATGCACACAAGCACCCTTAGGGTTTCATCCACTTTGTTGCCTTAAAATGGCCATGGTATGCATGCTAGATATCTTGGCAAAACAAAACAAAACAAAAAAAAAACAAAAAGATCATAGTCCCTCGATGACGCTATCTTGGTTGCCTAAACAAAAATGATCTAGTCCCTCAAAAAAGCTTTCTAAGATACTTGGCACCATTACTATCATGGTCATACGATGACCCACGCCCGTCCCGTTTAACATCCAAAGATAGGGTTGTTTACCAAATGCAATGGTAAAACAACAATGTCAAAGGAATAAAAGAAGTGTAGGAATGACTTTTGATTAGGGTAGACAACTCCTAGTTACTTGATCAAACTTGCAAACCATCCTTGCTATTTTCAAAAACACACAATACATTTAAAAACATTTTCCAAACAAAGTTTCAAACAATGAAACATTTTTCAAAAGACAAACACCTTTGTATACATTCAAACAAGAATCATTACAAAGGTTGCCAAAACGATGGCCTCTTTTCAAAATACTTTCAAAACCACACACAAAAGCACCATTTCAAACAATTGAAAAGCAAAAGTAAGTGATCTAAAACAAGTAACTAAGAGCCCATGGAAAATCATGGATGAAAAGGGTGCTAGCACCTTCCCTTTTCATAATCTACCCCCCGAACCCAAAAACAATCTCAAAGGTCTTTCCTGTGCTTTTTTACCTTTCCTTTTGGATAAAATAAAAGTCGGTGGCGACTCTTGCTAAACTGAAACATTTGCGAACACAAACGCAAAACCTCAAGTCAGTTCTCCTACCGCATCATAGAACTGGCGACTCTGCTGGGGATAATTTAAAAGTGGGGTTACCTTAGGGTTTTAGATCATCTTTATATGCTTATCTTGCTTGACTTGTTTGCTTTACATTTGGTTCTATTGTTTGGGTTTGAATCCTCTACCCGGATTTGGGAAACATTCATAGGTAAATAGCAATACATTGTGGAAACTGTGCAGGGTATACCGACATGGTTGAAGCAATAGCTATATTAGTGCGACATATTTGTGGGTACCGGTAGCCTTTGAGTCAATCAAAGAGAATACGGGGCCGCTGAGTGATGTCATGAAGCACTAATGGACTTTTAGAACCTTTACTTGACCAACTTGGCCTTTTAGGATGTAGTGAGATGGCCGGATTTGGTGCAGTCCAAAGTTGGTAGATACTCGATACTACACTCATTGAGGGTTATTTTCTTGGAATATTTTGGTCGCCAGTAAAGTGGCTAAACTGAAACAATGAAAACAGAAAATAATCCAGTGATATTGAGCTCCTTAGAACCCGGTTACTATTTCTAGGACAGGTTGAGCCAACTAAACTTCAAGAGGGTACTTACCTATGAAATCCCATGCAAGCCTGAACTAGGAAATTGTGTGATTTGTTTGTACATATATACTTGTGCATAACATCATAAACATCATGAAGCATCATATGCATCCACTAACCATTTCAAGGATTTGGATCTTCATTTTTGTTCCTGTTTTGTAGGTAATGGATTCACTTCGCAGGAAAACTATCCAAGTCAACCTTGTAAGAATTCCTCCTCAACTCAAGGAGCTAGCTTCAAGGATTCCTGAGAATTCTCCATTCACCAAGAGGCATGGTCGTCTTCTCAACTTAGTCACTGCCAACACTGAGGAGGATATGCTGAAAGTTCTCTTCCAGTTCTTTGACCCTTTGCATCATTGCTTTACATTTCCTGACTACCAACTTGTGCCTACTTTGGAGGAATTTTCTCAACTCTTGAGGATTCCTATTCTCAATCAACTACCCTACAATGGTACGGAAAGAGATCCAAAGCCTGAAGATGTTGCTCAAGCCCTACACTTGCAACCATCTGATATCATAGGCCATTGGGAAACTAGAAGTGGTGTCAAAGGTTTCTTGTCAAAGTTTCTGTTTGAGAAGGCCCAAAGCTGCTAGAATTCTTTGGACTTACAAGCTTTTGATGAGATTGTAGCTCTTCTCATCTATGCGATGGTCTTGTTCCCTAACCCTGACCAACTTACAGATGTAAGTGTTGTCAAAATCTTCATGGCTCGCAACCCAGTGCCTACATTGCTTGGGGATATCCTCCACTCTTTTCACACTCGTACAATGAGGAAAAGAGGTGTTCTCATGTGTTGCACTCCTCTACTGGAAAGATGGTTTATTTATCATCTTCCCTAATCAGTCTTGAAGAATGAGCAAGGTTTGAGGTGGTCATAACGATTGATGACTCTTACCCATTCAGATATTCATTGGTGTTCTCGATCAAAATAGAATGTCATCATCATTGATCGTTGTGGGGAATTCCCTAATGTCCCTCTACTTGGCATTAGGGGAGGCATTACCTACAACCCTTGCTTGGCTCTGAGACAGTTTGGGTATGCCCGAAGGGATGGCCCACATGACATGCTGATTCCATATTTGGTTTTTGACTTTAACAACGACGATCAAGGACTTCGACAAAGGTTTATCCGAGCTTGGAGAATGCCCAACAAGGTGGACAGTAAGACCTTAGGACACAAGAATTCCATCCCCCTTGAGCCTTACCTCAAGTGGGCACGAACCCGCGCCCAAAGTCTTATGATGCCTTACCCCTACATTCTCCCTGTGATTAAAGAGCCTGTTATGGAAGGAGAGTTCCATACACCCTCCTACATCCTGACATGCCAACATCACTAGAAGATTTACAAAGGAGTTGGATACAGCTCAAGGGAGAGCGTGATACTTTCGAAGCCCAATTCTACGCAAGCGAGAAGAAGGTTTTGGAACTTACTCGTCATCTTCACGAAGAGCAGACTCTCAACACCTACATTGCACCAAAGAGGATGCGCAACGTCTTTTTACCTTAGAATTTTGTATTATTTTGCCCATGGGGCATTGCTGTACTAACAAATTCTATCTTATTAATATGACGTGTGTTCTTTTTGTTTAAAACAAATTTGAATTTATGAATCCTTGAATGCATTACATGAATATATATCATTCATCATATGCATAAACAGGTTTTCACACCAAGTTTCCTCATCCTCTGCTGTTTATTTCAGCAAGATGGATATTGAACAGACGGTCAAAGACTTGCAAGCGCAGAATTCACAGTTTCAACAGCTACTTCTGACCTTGGAAAAGGGGCAGGAGAAGCTCAAAACCTTGTTGGAAAAGGAAAAATAGAAAAAGAAAAAGAAGAGGGTTGGTGTGGCTACCATGGGTAGAAGATTTGAAGGTCAATCCAGAAGGGTCCTGGATTTCCCCTCAACATCTGATGAAGGGGTAAGAAAGGGTAAAGAAACTACAGTGCCATCTGACTCTGAAGAAGAAGAAGAAGAGGATGAAGACTATTCTGAATAGCAGTACCCTCCTGCAGATGACAAATACAAGAATCTGGAAGAGCGTCTGGCAGCTATGGAGATACAGAGAGTGCCTGGGCTGGACTTTGAAGAGCTAGGGTTGGTTTCTGGAATTGTCATTCCCCCTAAGTTTAAGGTGCATCTATTTGCTAAGTACGATGGGTTGTCTTGTCCCGAGATGCACCTACGATCTTATGTCTGGAAAATTCAACCACATTCTTCTGACAAAGACCTGTGGGTCCATTTCTTCTAGGACAGTTTATCGGGGACGCAGCTGGATTGGTTTTACCAGTTGGAGAGGTCTGGTGTGCATAATTGGGAATATTTTGTGGCCGCCTTCTACAAACAATATCAATATAATGCGGACTTAGCACCAACCCGTACTCAATTACAGAGTATGGACATGGTCTCAAATGAAGGTTTCAAAGAGTATGCCCAGAAATGGAGAGACTTGGCGGGACGAGTACAACCACCCCTATCTGAGAAGGAACTAGTAGACATGTTCTTGGGAACACTTTCAGGCCCCTTTTTCAATCACCTGATTGGAAGTTCGTCCGCGGGGTTCACCGAGTTGATTCTAACTGGTGAGAGAGTTGAAGCTGGCATAAAGAGCGGGAAAATTCAAAAGGATGCATCTGCTTCCGCTGCCATCAAAAACACTTTTCCAGCAAAGAAAGAAGTCTCAGTTGTCTACTCCCAAAGAGTTCAAGGAAGAGTTGAGCGTCGGCCAGCGGTGGGGACCGTAATGATTCAGAAGTCTGCAGCTGATCAGCCTAGAAACAATCAACCCAGAACCAACCAAGCAAGGGTGTAAAGGCTTGTACGATAATTCACCCGGATAAACATGACTCCTGCTCAGGTTCTACCCCATCTATTGAAGTTAAACCTTGCAAGTTTGAAAGAGGCCCCGAAGAATCCGAATACATCTTCTCCTTACTACCATTCGAACGCCAAGTGTGCTTATCATTCAGACAGCTTGGGGCACGACACCAACAATTGTTGGGCCCTCAAGAATAAGATTCAGGATTTGATAGACGCTAAAAAAGTTGAAGTCGACGCCCCTGAAAAGCCGAATGTAATCTCTGCTCCAATGCCAAAGCATGGCCACAATGCCCATGTTGTTTAAGAAGATCTTTTTGTTGCTACTGTTGATGATTTGATGACTCCGCTACCGATAATCAAGTTGAATTTGCTGAAGGCTGGGATTTTCCCAGGTTGTGAAGAAGATTGATGCCTTTATTCATCCTTACCAATCGACTGTCCATTGTTGAAGTTAGGCATCCAGCGCCTAATGGATAACCAAGAAATCCTTTTTGAAAAGACTCATCTTACACCGACTCCTGTTAATGATGTTTTGATAATAACCATATATACCAATCTTTCCAAGGTCTCCAAAATACCTATTAAGATTACATCTACTCCGAAGATTGCACCTTTGAAGATAACCATGCCCGAGCCCGTCCCGTACAAGTCCGACAAATTAATACCGTGGAACTATGGTGGAGAAATCTACTATCACGGTATTAAACAAATTGAATCAACTGAAGAGAGTTCTGATGAAGAGACTTTCGACATTGGAAACATTGCCGGAACAAGCAAAATCATCCGCAGTGGAAGAATTTTCTCTCCAGAGATTGCCTCTCACAAGGAAATCTTTGGACCCTTAGCTGCTCCTAAGGTTACCCCTGCACCGGTAAACATATCTACGAGAACTCCAATTATTGAATAAATTTTAACCCATGTGGTTGTCCCCTCTGCTATTGCTGATGATAGAGGGAAAGGGATCCAAGAAGAGCCCGTCAGAACGAGGGTTCAAACGTTGATTATCCCTGAAACCTCTCAAAAAGAAATGGAAGAGATTTTGAAAATAATCAAGAAAAGCGATTATGATGTTGTGGAGCAACTGGGGCAAACCCCCTCAAAGATCTCTATGTTGGCCATGTTGCTTTGTTCAGAAGCTCGTGCTAAAGCTTTGATCAGATTCTTGAAGACAGCCCACGTGCCACAGGAAACCTCCGCGGATCAATTCCAGGAATGTGTAGCTAGCCTAACAGCTGACAATGGTCTAGGATTCTCCGATGCTGATCTAACAATCAAAGGGAGAAAACATAATGATGCTTTGCATGTCTCGATGGAATGCAGAGGGACTACTCTAGCACACGTTCTGGTAGACATTGGTTCATCGGTGAACGTCCTGCCAAAGAAGGCATTGGATAGGTTAGATTGTGAAGGCCTAACCTTGAAGCCCAGCAACATCATTGTCAGAGCCTTTGATGGTTCTAAAAGGATGGTCCACGGGGAGGTGGACATCCCGATTAAAGTGGGAATTGAAACCTTCAACTCCACATTCTACGTGATGGACATCCGTTCTTCCTATTCTTGCTTGTTGGGAAGACCTTGGATTCACCATGCTGGAGCCGTCACTTCTACTTTGCATCAAATGCTCAAGTACCCTGTCCAGGGGAAAATCATAATTGTTCACGGCGAAGAGGAATACATGATAAGCCATCTAAATTCTTTCTGCTATGTAGAATTGGATGGCGAATTCATCGAAACCCCTTTCCAACATTTTGAAGAGGTAGCTTAGGAGATTGCGGCAACCAAGACAGTGTCTTCTGTACCCATGATTACCAGACCTCCGCCTCGGATGTCCTCTCTCAAAGATGCAAAGGCTGTGATTGAAGAAGGAGGAAGCATAATTTGGGGGCAGCTTCCCGACTTTCCCTTTAAATCTGATAAATTCGGCTTGGGATTCACTTCTTCTGCTCAAAAGGTTGTACGTTGCTCCCGTGCTGGAGGGCTACCAGTGAAGATCACCCATCATGGAGTCATTGCTTTGGAGGATAATGAAGAGGAGAGCAACTTGGAAGACTGGATTTTCCCTACTGTTGATGGAGGACTGTGCAACTAGGAGGCAAAAGACTTTATTCCGATTACTTTCATACCACAGTAATTTATCTTTCAAACATTTATGTTGGTTTATAATAATTCTTAAATAATTCGTACACTTTTAACCTTGTGCCTTACCCGAGGCACATAGGTCCATTTGTAAGGGTTTGATTTTTCATCTTCATATGCCATTTTAATGAATCATGGACGTTTTCACATATAAACTTTTGTGTTCATTGTCTTTATTTTTACATTTTATTTGTTTAAAGGTGGATATCCCTTACACACACCCATACTCACAATTGCAGGTACCCTTCCATTCCGGATTCCATGGGTAACAATTCTGCTATGGCCTTCAGTGACTCTGAAGATCTGGTCTACCATGCCGAATACGAAGGTGAGGAAGATTGTGAAGTGCCGGGAGAATTGGCTAGACTGCTACAACAGGAAGAAAGGGTTATTCTACCGCATGAGGAGTTGTTAGAGACAATCAACTTGGGTACTGAGGAAGAAAGAAAAGAAGTAAGAGTGGGTGCCAACCTAGAGCCAAGTGTCAAGGAGCGCTTAATTCAGCTATTGAATGAATATGTTGAGATCTTCTCCTGGTCTTACGAGGACATGTCGGGACTTGATACAGACATTGTGGTACACCGTCTACCCACAAGAGAAGATTGTCCACCAGTTAAACAAAAAGTCCGCTGCATGAGGCCTGACATGTCCGAAACGATCAAAGCATAAGTTATGAAGCAGTTCAATGCTGGATTTCTTGTTGTTACTTCCTATCCACAATGGGTTGCTAACATTGTGCCCGTACCTAAGAAGGACGGCAAAGTCAGAATGTGTATGGATTACAGAGACTTAAACAGGGCCAACCCTAAAGATGATTTTCCACTTCCGCACATTGACATCTTGGTTGACAATACAGCTCAACACAAGGTATTTTCTTTCATGGACGGATTCTCAGGCTATAACCAGGTCAAAATGGCCCCTAAGGACATGGAGAAAACTACTTTTGTTACACAGTGGGGTACGTTCTACTACAAAGTGATACCATTCGGACTGAAGAATGTCGGGGCAACCTATCGACGTGCCATGGTAGCTTTGTTTCATGATATGATACATCATGAGATAGAGGTCTATGTAGATGACATGATAGCCCGATCACAAATTGAAGAAGAACACCTCGACCATCTGCAAAAGCTGTTTGTCAGGTTGAAGGAGTACAAGCTAAGACTGAACCCTAACAAGTGCACATTCGGAGTCCGGTCCGGTAAACTCTTGGGTTTCATTATCAGCAACAAAGGCATTGAGGTTGATCCTGCCAAAGTCAAAGCTATACAAGAAATGCCTGCTCCTCGCACTGAGAAGGAGGTCAGAGGTTTCTTGGGACGCCTAAACTACATTGCTAGGTTCATTTCTCACCTAACATCTACCTGTGAGCCAATCTTCAAGTTGTTGAAGAAAGATCTGGTGGTTAAATGGAATGATGACTGTCAAGTTGCTTTTGATAAAATCAAGGAGTATTTGCTAGAACCTCCTATCTTGATGCCACCCGTCGAAGGAAGACCGCTAATCATGTATCTGACTGTCCTAGAGAATTCAATGGGGTGCGTACTGGGCCAACATGACGAGTCTGGCCGAAAAGAGCATGCCATTTATTACCTTAGCAAAAAGTTTACCGACTGTGAGACCTGATACTCACTGCTCGAGAAAACTTGTTGCGCTTTGGTATGGGCTGCTCGCTGGCTAAGGCAGTATATGTTGACTCATACCACTTTGCTGATCTCTAAGATGGATTCGATCAAGTACATCTTTGAGAAGCATGCTCTATCTGGAAGAATCGCTAGATGGAAGATGATCCTAACTGAATACGATATACAGTACACGACCCAAAAAGCTATAAAGGGGAGTGTGTTAGCCGATCATCTGGCCCATCAAGCTGTCAAAGATTACCAATCCATGAGGTTCGACTTCCCCGACGAGGATATCATGACATTGGACAACATTGAAGAGAACAGCCCGTATGATGGACTTGAACAAGGATCCCGATGGACCCTATACTTTGATGGTGCCTCCAACGCACTTGGCAATGGTATCGGCGCGATACTCATCTCTCCAGAAGGTTGCCATACACCTTTCACTGCCCAACTTTGCTTTAACTGTACCAATAACATGGCAGAGTATAAAGCTTGTATCTTTGGACTCAAGGCTATTATTTACTTGGGAATCAAATCTTTGATTGTGTTTGGGGACTCAGCTTTGGTCATCAGTCAGATCAAAGGAGAGTGGGATACTAAACATCCAAACCTCATCCCTTACAAAGAACATGTCTTGACATTGTTACCATATTTCGAGCAGATTACCTTCGAGCACTTCCCGCTAGAAGAGAATCAGCTAGCGGATGCTCTAGCTACAATTTCATCCATGTTTAAACTTAACTGGGATAATGAGGCTCCCCAAATCACCATTGAACGGATGGACGAACCTTCACATTGTCGCGAGATTAATACCGAAGAAGTAGTGGACCGACCTTGGTCCCACGAAGTCAAAAGATATCTCGAGGCTCAATAATACCCTGAAGGAGCTTTAGTCAACGACAAAAAGTTCTTAATGAGATTCTTGGCTAAGTTCTTCCTGAGCAATGGTATCCTGTACAAGCGCAATCACGATTTCATTCTGCTCTGTTATGTGGACAAGGTTGAAGCTGAGCAGATCATGGCTGAACTGCACAATGGTACATTTGGCACTCACTCTAGCGGACATACGATGGCTAAGAAGATTCTACGGGCAAGCTATTACTGGTCTACCATGGAAGTTGACTGCTATCAATATTCTAGGACTTGTCACAAATTTCAAATCTATGCGGACAAGGTACATATACCTCCAGTTCCTCTCAATGTCCTAACAGCTCCTTGGTCATTCGCTATGTGAGGAATCGACATGATTGGAGAGATCAAGCCTACAACATCCAATGGACACTGCTTCATCCCGGTGGCCTTTGATTACTTCACCAAGTGGGTCGAAGCAGCTTCCTTTGCATCCGTCACTAAGAATGTTGTTGCCCGCTTCATCAAGCAGAACCTCATTTGTCGGTACGGCATCCCCGAAAGGATCATCACTGACAACGGTACAAACCTTAACAACACTATGATCACTGCCTTGTGCAAGCAGTTTCAGATTCAACATCACAATTCATCTCCCTATCGGCCAAAGATGAACGGTGTTGTCGAAGCTGCGAACAAAAATATCAAGAAGATCATACAAAAGATGACAATCACCTACAAGGACTGGCATGAGATGTTACCGTTGGCTCTTCACGGGTACCGTACCATGGCACGCACATCAACTGGGGCAACACCTTATTCTTTGGTATACAGCATGGAAGCTGTTTTGCCTATCGAGGTTCAGATTCCCTCCTTGAGAATCATGAAGGATGCTGGTTTGAGTGAAGACGATTGGATTCAGACCCAGCTTGATCAACTTAACTTGATTGACGAGAAGAGACTTACTGCTGTTTGTCATGGTCAGACGTATCAAAAATGGATAATCAAGGCTTTCAACAAGAAAGTCAGGCGCCAGGTATATCAAGTCGGGGATCTTGTAATCAAGCGGATCATCTTGCAGCAAAGTGATCCCAGGGGCAAGTGGACTCCTACCTACGAAGGACCATTTGTGATTAAAAACATCTTTTCTGGTGGGGCAATGATCTTAACCACCATGGACGGTAACGACCTGCCGCACCCTGCGAACACAGACATAGTCAAAAGATACTACGCATAAATGACCCGCTAGGTTGACACACCTAGGCAAAAAAAGGGCATCCCGGTGAATCGAAAACCCGAAAGGGAGGTTCAGGCAAAAGTTAGGGATAAACAAAAAATATATGTACACCCGGAAAGTTGAAAACCCGAAAGGGAGACTTGGGCAAAAAAGGGATTCCCGATGGACTGAAAACCCGAAAGGGCGGTCCAGGCAAAAGTTAGGGAATTAAAGCATATGATTATGTCTTGTCGGATCACTTTAAGGACATTCTATTCACGGACAAGCTATGGGCTTCTGATTAATTCAATCATCTTCGGACGAAGCAACGAATGGACAGGATATTCAGAGTTACGAAGGCTATAGCAGAATGGGAATCCCATGGAATTTTTACACATAGCTATTTTTCTTTGTATAAATTTTTCTCATTTTTTTATGACAACGTTCTCTTACTAGGATGTCTGTCTCCTTTGTACAAAATACTTATACAAAGTCAATACAAAGATACTTCAAAGTGCAGAAAAACTATTTTCCTTTTCTTCTTTTTTTTACACTTGTGTTTTATTTGAAAACGTCCAATGATTTATTAAATCAGCATATGCATTTGAATATAATCACTGTTTACAAATAAACGAAATGGGAAAGAATAATTACTGACAGGTTGAAAGTATAGGAAAACGTATTTAGGCTATTCCAAGAGAAATCCCCTACAGTACATCATCTAGATCCCCAACGGAGCTAAAACCTTGAAATACATATCCCCAGCGGAGTTATAATTTCAAATCCTTAATTCCCATCAGAGCTAAAACTTTAAACTCCCAATTCCCAGTGGAGTAAAAACTTTGAGCTACAGACCCTCAGCGGAGATGAAACCTTCTTCCCCTGTCAAGTCAAATTTCAGACTATCAATCCCCAGCGGAAACCATCCAATTTCCCCAGCAATTTGTCTTGAAGTCTGAGAATCAACCAGACAATAGTTGACTTTTATCCCCAACCTTCGGATAATTCACCAGTAGATTGGCATACAACCCAAACTCCTGATCTCCCCAGAAGGATAGCTACTCCCCAGCAGTATAGCTTTTTCCCCAGAGTTTTCACTTACTCTCCACCAGGAAGCCTCCTTCCCCACAGAGTTTTTACTCCCCAACAGAATGAAGATTCTCATTCTTGATTCCCCAGTAAAGTTTCCAGGGTCTTCATTACTCCCCAGCATGAATTTGTCAGAATTTTTAATCCCCTGCAGACTGAAGATTCTTATTCTTGACTCCTCGGCATGAAGTCCCCAAGGATTAAAATTTCCCAGGAGATCGAAGATTCTCATTCTTAATTCCCCGCAGAAGCTATCAGAGTCTTCCTTATGCTCCAGAAGATCAAGGTTTTCCTTTGATTGATCCCCGGTGGAGATCGTCAGAGTTTTCCCTATTCCCCAGTCGAGTAAGGATTTCCTTTGTGTGACCCCCAGTAGAAGTCATCAAAGTCTCTGGATTTCCCAAGCAGATTTCTCAAGCAGTTTGACATTACTCTCAGATTTTGTCAAAGCTCCAACTCCAAGACATGAAGGATTCTCACATCCCCATAGAAGTTATCATAGATTATCTCCATCAGCGGTCAAGGATTTATTTTCCCCGGCAGCAGTCGAAGATTTTATTATCCCCAACAGTCAAGGATTTATTTTCCTCAACAAGACAGCAAATCAGCTTACATGCATATACATTACACTAATATATCATAAACATTGATAAAACACATTTTATTGCATCATACATTTCATGCAACATAACTTTGTGTTTCAGCTAACATTTTACCCTTTTTAGGATAAGATTAACAACTATCTTTAACAAATATTCAAAGATTTCAGATACAGTACGGATACACTCCAAACACAGAAGCCATTCTGCTACTCATCCAGATCTCTTATTTAGATACAGTAAAGATACACTCTAGACACGGAAGTCATTCTGTTACTCATTCAGACCTCAACATCAGATACAGATTAGATATGCTCCAGACACGGAAGCCATTCTATTTCTCATTCAGATTCAACTATCAATTTCAAGTTCAGATACACTCTAGACAAGGAAGTCATTTTGTCACTTATTCAGATCCCAGTTACAGTTCAGATATACTCCAGACACAGAAATCATTCTGCTACTCATACAGATCTCAACTTCAGATACAGTCCAGATACGCTCCATACACGGTCGCCATTCTGTCACTTATTCTGACTTTTTCCCCAGCCCAGAGACGCTCCAGACACGGATGCCCTTCTGCCGCTTATTCAAATTTTAGATTCAGATACAATACAGATACACTCTAGACATGGAAGTCATTTTGTTATTCATTCAAGAATCAAATACCGTTACAACTCGGATACGCTCCAGACACATACGCCATTCCATTGCTCATACAGACTCAGTCTCCAGATACAGTTCAGATACGTTCCAAATACGGACACCATTCTGATACTCATTCTTTTGACTTACAACTTGCATTTTAACAAACATTCTTGGATGGCATCTACAAGCCCATCTCCGACAAGATTCTGTCATCTCTCCAAATGGCATATTTAAGCCCATTTCCTCGACTACATTTTGACGAGTGCAAATTTACGGGCACTCTAGTGTCCAATCATCTTTTACCTTCGAGTCACGAATGACAAACTCGCCAATCTAACTCTTCAGGTTCAAGAAGATTGAACAGTGGCAGATATTGTACCCCAAAATGTTCCCTCTCATTTTATCAAGATTCTCCTCACAAGACTTCTTGGACTCAAGACCAAATTAGGGTTTGCTCAACTCAGGACCTTTCCTTGCACTAATGACCTGAAATTAGGGTTTGAGTTTGCACAGGGATTTTTGGACTTCCAATGCCCCATGTGACTTTCATACTTCATTTTGTACCTATAAGATTGCTCATACCAAGTTTCAAGCCTTGAATCAAATTTTTGCCCAGTCAATTGGACAGTTGACCTAAAAATCAGTTGTATTGGGGAAAAAGTCAACTGTGGCCAATTTACAGTCAAACCTCATGATTTTTTATCCACATCAACATTATAGACTCATATGAACCATTTGATCAAATTTGGACCATAACTCCTCAAGAAATTTGATCAGATCTTCAAAAGGGCAAAATGGTCATTTTTTAGGGTTTTGACTGTAGAAGGGCAATTTCTGATTTTTTGACCTAGCCAATGGAAAATTGGGTTCAAACATGGTTTCAAGGACTCAATGGAATCATCTTGACCTAATCACAAGGTTCAAAAGATCTCAAATGCATAGGATTGACAGATGAATTTTCCAGTCAACTGATTAAAATTCAACTGTACACTGAAAAGTCAAACTTTGACTTTTTGGTCAAAATCAAGTTCCAAGGGTCATTTTTCATCAAGATGTGTCAAAACATGAAACTTGGTCACCAAGAAACCTAATTTTGAAAATTAGGGTTTAAGTTTTAAATTTTTCATAACTTAGAATTTTTCTAAGTTATGAAAATTTCTTATTTTTTCCCAACTTTTTCACCATGATGTAATTGGATTCAAAGAAAACTTCCAACATGAAAGTTGTATTCCTCCACAAAATATACAACTTTGATTCACAAAGTTTTCCTAAAAGATGCTTGTATCTCAAGTTATGATTTTGTGAATAAGGATCCATAAAACTTTTAACTTAGTGAAATTTTGCCCTAGTTTAGGCAGATTTTTGACCTAACTTCATGGCAACTTTTCACCTAGTTCCAAGTGGAATCTAAAAATTCATTTCAAATATGGATTTTATAGCATGTTACAAGATTTCCAAAATGTCCAAGAACTCTCCAAGATCATTTATGGTTAGGGAGAATTAAAGGAATGAAAATGGAAAATTCTCACTTTTGTCCAAGGCATTTTGCATCATGTTACAACTTGCAAATCAGTTTGAATCATGTTTGTACTTGCATTACAGGCCCTAATCCTTTTTACACTCCGAAATTGAATGCAAATACATTGGTTAATGGCATTGTTTTGATCTTTGAAACTTTGCACAAGGGTTTAATCCAAAAATGGCAAAAAGGTAACAATACCATTTCCATAAAGCACACTTTATGCAATTTTGTTTTCCTTGAGCCTTGAACTTGACCTTTGGCTACAAACAAGATCCATGAATATCAAGCAATTCGTACCAACTATGTTCAGACCTCAAGCTAGCATGTATAGGCTTTGAGCTTTGTCAACTCAACTTTTGCTTCAAAAGCAAGTAAGCTTGCAAAAAGTCCACAACATGGAAATCTGATAAGAGCAAGCCTTTGTATGATTTCAAAGGAGTTCAGCATATCGTCTCAAGCCAGAAACACAATTTTCTAAGCTCCCAAACACCCTAAAACACAAAATCACAAGTTCTTGTCAAAACAGGGCCATATCTGCACAACCACTTCCAAAACCAAATTGGCACGTGCGTTTTGTCTTGAACCACTTCAGACACATTCCCTACAACCCACCTGAACTATCCAAGCACCTGTTCAGCAACTGTAACCTCATTTTCACACTTCACCGTTTTCATTTTGAAGCTTTGCAGGTTGACTTCTACAAGGACATTCAGGCAAGTTCAAAGCAAGTTAAGCATTGGGAAAGGTTGAGACAACTTCAGGCAAGCTAACACGACCTTCAGGCCTCACTCACAACTCCTACATTGCCATATCCAAAGTTAACTGAAACAGGTATTTGTCAAGATTCTAACTCCGTACTTAGGCATCATTAGGCTTAGGTTTGTGAAGCAAAAATGTAGTCTTTAATGTGCTTGAGCTGTACATATGCATAGATTCCATTTATATTGACTGAGTTAGGAGTATTTGATAGTTGAAGTTGCTGAAAGTTTTAGGTCATAAATTAGGGGCACTGAAATTCTCCCTGGTTTATTAGAGTTAGATCAAGTTCTTTATATGGTTGGAATCGTGATTGAAAATGCTATAACTTTCATGTTGTAAATTTTTGATTTCATGCAAGCATGAGCAAGAACATGTTTGAGTTGCAGAACGCGCGTTTTTCTATTCAGAGGACAGGGATGAAATGAACATTGGGCTTGGGCTTGTTGTTTCTTCTATTCACACAAACCTTTTGCTTTTTGCACCCCCTTGGCCCATTTTCTATATTTTTGCATATTTTTCATTTTATTTATATTTTCTGACTTTATTTATTTTTTCTAAACATTATAAAATCATAAAAACATTTTCTTAAATTTTTGCATTTTATTTTATTTTATTTTAATTATTTTTAGGGCATAAAAATAGTTTATTAGGTTAAATACAATTTATTTTCTAAAATAAAATGGTAAATAATATTAAAATACTTATATATTTTTATTTTTATTATTTATACATATAAAATAATATTTTCATACAATATTCATTTTTTTAACATTTTTGTACATATTATTATTATTTTTCTTGAATAAAAAATAAATAATATAAAGCATATTTTCTTAAACAAAAAAATTAGGGTTTTTACCCTTTCCAAAAATAATCATTTTATTTTCTTATTTTTAGGACATAAATAAATTTATTTTTACATACATAAAAATTAATACAAAAAAACATTTTGCATATTTACATTTTATTGCATATTTAAATACTTGTTTATTTATTTATTGTTGTATCCATTCAATTGGGTTGTAATAGTAAATTAGGGTTTTATTTTTTTGCAAATATCCCCTATTCAAACTTGTATCCCCTTCCCATAATATTGTGTAATAGTCTAGATTTACTTCACGCATTTATTGCTTTCATATGACATGATAGTAAAAACTAGGGTTTTGTATGATAAGACCAAAATCAAACAAATAGCATGACTAAATGCAAGACAAAAAAGCATGAAAATAACAACACAATGCACACAAGCACCCCTAGGGTTTCATCCACTTTGTTGCCTTAAAATGTCCATGGTATGCATGCTAGATATCTTGGCAAAACAAAACAAAACAAAACAAAACAAAAAGATCATAGTCCCTCGATGACGCTATCTTGGTTTCCTAAACAAAAATGGTCTAGTCCCTCAAAAAAGCTTGCTAAGATGCTTGGCACCATTGCTATCATGGTCATACGATGACCCACACCCGTCCCGTTTAACATCCAAAGATAGGGTTGTTTACCAAATGCAATGGTAAAACAACAATGTCAAAGGAATAAAAAAAGTGTAGGAAAGACTTTTGATTAGGGTAGACAACTCCTAGTTACTTGATCAAACTTGCAAACCATCCTTGCTATTTTCAAAAACACATAATACATTTCAAAACATTTTCCAAACAAACTTTCAAACAATGAAACATTTTTCAAAAGATAAACACCTTTGTATACATTCAAACAAGAATCATTACAAAGGTTGCCAAAACGATGGCCTCTTTTCAAAATACTTTCAAAACCACACACAAAAGCACCATTTCAAACAATTGAAAAGCAAAAGCAAGTGATCTAAAACAAGTAACTAAGAGCCCATGGAAAACCATGGATGAAAAAGGTGCTAGCACCTTCCCTTTTCATAATCTACCCCCCGAACCCAAAAACAATCTCAAAGGTCTTTCCTGTGCTTTTTTACCTTTCCTTTTGGATAAAATAAAAGTCGGTGGCGACTCTTGCTAAACTGAAACATTTGCGAAAACAAACGCAAAACCTCAAGTCAGTTCTCCCACCGCATCACAGGTACGTAGCTTTTGTCATTTCATCCAAGAATGGTATTATCCAGTAGACAAAGCTTCGAACCTTTATGTAATGTATCATAAACTTGTGTAAACCTCTGATTATGTGAAGATTTGGAAGTAACATAGCCTGACAAGTGAGATTTGGGAGATAAGGCTATGAGATTTTCTCAAAGTTTTTCAAACAACAGATACTTCTTAAAGTTCCAATTCTTGAAACGAATTCTCAATAGAAGGAGTCTTCTCAACTAGAATTATGTAGTGATCCATCAGACGCTGAATACCTTCTTTCAACAGTTTGCAGCAATTGGGTTGGGTTGCACAAAATAACATCTTTCAATGAAACCCAGAAATAAATCGGCTTGCAACAGATTCTTTTTAATAATCAAGAGGGGAGTAGTCAAGTCACTTACAATTGAAACATACAAAATATCATTAATAACACTAATGCCTTTGTCGTGCTTATGCATAGAAGCGGTAATCACATTAGGGGTCTCGGGAGGATCAAATTCAATCTCTTTATTGTCAATTATATCTTGAATTTTATTTTTCAAAGCCCAACAACTATTTATGTTGTGTCCGAGACTATTGGAATGATAGACGCGTCTTACATTAGGATTGTACTTGGGGGATGAAGTGTTGGGATTCTGTGGCAGATCTCTTAACATTATCAACTCTTCCTTCAATATATGTTGTAATTTTTTAGACAATGGCATGTTGATCTTAGTAAACTGTCTCTTGGGTGCATCTTTCCTACGATGATTACTTTGTCGATGTTGTTGCACTGGCGCAAAATTATAAATTAGCACAACTCCTACAGACTGGTTGCAGTCATTTCTAGTACGACCCTTCTAGCCATACGCAACATTGGTTTCCTTATTTCCATTAAATGTCTTCTTCACAGTACTTGAAGATGCAGCTACTTGAATTTTTCCACTCCTGATTCCACCTTCAACCTGTTCCCCAATTAATATCAGCTCGTGGAATCTGGATGAAGAGCTTCCAATTAGATGATTGAAGAAAGGACCTGTCAAAGTTCCCATAAACATATCAACTATCTCCCTATCAGATAAAGGAGGTTAGACTCTAACAGCTAGATCTCTCCATTTCCGGGTATACTCTTTGAAGCCTTCGTTAGAGCCCATGGTCATAATCTGTAATTGCACATGGGTTGGTGTGAGATCAGCATTGTATTGGTATTGTTTGTAATAGGCAGTAGCCAAGTCTTCCCAATTATGAATATTGGTCCCTTCCAGTTGATAGAACCATTCCAGTTGTGTTTCCGACAAGCTTTCTTGAAATAAATGCACCCATAACTCCCTATCAACAGTGTGGGGTTGAATCTTCCGGACATAAGACCTTAAATAAAGCTTAGGACAAGAAACACCATCATACTTTGCAAAAGTATGGACCTTGAATTTGTGAGGAATAAAAACTCCTGAAACTAATCCCAGCTCTTCAAAATCCAACCCTGGCGCTCTCTGGATCTCCATAGCATTGGGATGATCTTTTAACAGTTTGTATTTGTCATCAGTAGGAGGATACTGTTCATCTGAATATTCTGCCTCTTCTTTATCAGAACCCTGGTTATTATTCTCCTCAGCTTTCACACTCTTATCATCTTCCTCTTGGTTATCATCTTCATTTCACGGGACCTCAAAATCTGGAGCCCTCTTGACTGGACCTTTGAACCTTCTACCCACATTAAGGATGACGACTGATTTCTTAGTCTTTTTATTCCTCTCTTAGGTGATGAGGGTCTTCAGCTCTTCTTGCCCCTTGGCTAAGTCCAGGAACATTTATTGAAACTGAGTGTTCTAAGCTTGAAGATCTTTGACGGTTTGTTCGAGAGCCATCTTTTACTGAAATAAACAGCAAGAAGATGAGAAAACATGTCTTGGGAAAACATATTATATGATGATATGTATGGTATATGGATGCATATGCAATGTTTTCAAGGATCTCGCGGGATAAACAAAAGTGAAATGTTAGAAGTTCAGTCTGGCTGCAGCTTTGACTGAAGAACTTTATGTCTTTGAACGTCCTTCTATAAGAATCAAGCTCACTATGTCGAGTGGATCCTAGCATTTGACTTAAGGGAACGTACTTCGGTATTTTACGGTATTCAGTTAGAGGAAAATAAATCCCCTTGCCCCTTACTAACAATTTGGTTGATGATAAACCTACATCACAGGTCCCTAAGATCCTTGATACGGTTAGTGAAAATGCGATGTTATGAGGTCATGTTGTCATGTTTGAACAGATAGCAAACACAAACAAAGCACACAAGAGCCTTAGGTTTAAAGGCTTGCATGAGGTCTGTAGGTAAGTACCCTTTTCTACTGAAGTTAAGTTGGCTCAACCTGTCCTAAAAATAGTAACCGGGTTTTAGGGATCTCATATCACGGATCTTTCTTGAAGGTTTCATTTTAGTACATCAACTGCTTTTCCACCAAAACATCTTACGAGACGAATCTCAATGAGTGTAGCATCGAGTATCAACCAACTCTAGACTGCACCAAAGTCGGCTACCTCACTACCTTCTAATGGCCAAGATGGGTCAATTAAGGTTCTAAAAGTCAGTTAGTGCTTATGACACCACGCGGCAACCCAGTGTTATCCTCGAATGACTCAAGGTACATTGGTACAAACCAAAGTGCCACACTAACATAGCCATTACTTCAACCATATCGGTCTATGTTGTACATTTTCCATGATCTATTGCTACTTACCTTGGGTACCCTAGATCCGGGTGTAGAATCTTTGCAAGAAATTAAACCCAAGCAACCCTCAATTTTAAAACAAACAAAGCAGTCAAGCAAGTAAAAGTGATCTAAGACTCTACGGTAACCCCTCTTTTTTAAGTATTCCCCAATGAAGTCGCCAGTTCTGTAATACAGTGGGAGAATTGACTTGTTTTGCATTTTTATCGCAAATTTTTCTGATAGCTAGAGTCTCCACCGACTTTTCTTTTATCCAACAAGGAAAGGGTGAAAATAACAAGAAAGACCTTGAAGATTTTGAGTTCAGGGGGTAGGTTATGAAAAGGGAAGGTGTTAGCACCCTTTTCATCCGTAGTTATCTACGAGCTCTTAATCGCTTAGCTCACTTTGAAAACTTTCTTTTTTGTGTGTGATTGAAAATATTTTGAAATTTTAACTTTGTAATGGTTCTTGTATCAGTCCTCAAGAATGCGTACAAAGTGTTTGAAAATATTTCGCTCGAAAGTGTTTGTGTAAAATGCTTGGTTTTTATGAGCAAGCGATTAAAAGTTCTACCCACTCAAGGTCATTCTTATACTTTTCCTTCTCCTCTAGATATTTTTATCCGTATCATTAGTTAGTAGGAAGCCCTATCGTTGGATGTGAAGGGACAAGTGTAGGGTCATCGTACGGTCATTGAAGGCAACTAGTAAGGACGCTTTAGCAATTTTGTAAGGGACTAGATCATTTATCGAAAGGCAACATCGAAAGGGTCATTGAGGGCTATGATTTTTTATTCGAGGGACTTTGCTAAGGCGTTCCCACTTTCAAGAGACATGGCCGTTTTTTCTCCAAAGGCAACAAGAGAGGTTACCCTAGAGGTGAAAGTGTGCAAGTGTGTTGTATTCAGTTATTTATCTTTGAAGTTAGGATTTGTTATCGTTCGTTTTTTTATATTTCCATACAAACCCTAGTTACTAAGCAGCAAATATAGTAGCGGAAAAAATAAGGTGCAGAAACATAAACCTAGACTATTACAATGCCTTGGGGAAGATACACAATAGAGATGCGATAAAATAAAATGTGGAAATTAAAACCTACAACTATTACACCCCGGAGCAGTTACATAACAATAAAAATGCAGAAAGATAAAAGCTACGATATTACATTCACAATAACATCCTATACAATTTATCTAAGAAAATAAAATAAGATGAAGGAAAGAGGAAAACAAAATGTTTTTTTGGCGATTTTTTATGAAAAAAAGTTTTTGATGATGAAATAAACAAACCTAAAAGTTCTAATTGATTTTAAAATTACAAAAAAGGGTTAATTAATTAAATTAAAGGGTTAATGAACAAAAATATAAAAATTAATTAATTTTAGTTAGTAAAAAAAAGGTTAATTTAAAAGTTGATTAAAAAACCTAAAACCTAATTTAATTAGGGTTTGTGAAAGAAAAGGTTTTGCTTTATGGTTAGGTGAAATTAGGGTTTAAGGGAGAAATTAAGGGAAAAAAACAAGTTAGAAACAAAACAAAACAAATATTCTAGGGGTGGATGTTGAATCCACGCCCTTAGCCTTTACCCATGCATGCCTTGACACTGAGCCAGACGCGCACCTGTGTTAGGGAAATAGGATCACCATGCTATATAGTAAATCTGCAAAAAAACATGAAAATATGGAAAAAAAAATCCAAAAACACAAAAAGGAAGGAATCGAATCAATGCCCTAGCATAGTAAGATCTCATCTCGTGTGACCTTCTACCATTGGGGTGGCTATACATCCAGTAACATAAGTGAAAACAAATAAATATATGATAAACTCAAATAACTGGACCGAAGAAGCACCTGAGCCCTAGCTCTGGTCGTCTTCTCCAGTGAGCACCTTCTTAGTTCCTGCAAAATAAAAAACATCAATGACTCAGTGGTACCATACCCCCCTAATTTGGGCCTTGCGATTTCAACGGAAACATTATTTTTGGATAAATCTCCCTGTATTGTGAGATATAACAAAACTAACATGAAACTATGTAAACATGGTAGTTCTTTGTTCAGCTGTTATGGGACTCACACGACGAGTCTATCCTACACATGGATACCTCAGAAACACATTAGTAAGGTTAACATGCATTAAAACACAAAGAAAACACAAATATAAATTTCATGCAATAATGGAAATCAATGATGCTTAGTAATGTGTTTCGAGCCCTTTGGATCATCAAGGATGATCCATTCTTACCCTACAGTCCTTCAGGAATTGAATGGGACAAGTATTTGGCCTTGAGGGAGGCTGCAAGAGAGGGTTTCAATTTGCCCTAGTTTTCGATTTTAAAAAATTGTGATTTTTGGAGAAGTTTCTTATGCAAGGGTTTCGTGTGTCTCGTTAAGTCTGAACAATGAGAATATATATATCTTGAAATTAGGTCAAAAGGTTGGGCTTGGACCTTTTATGAAAGGCCTTGATTTTATCTTATTTAATTTTGAATTTAAATAAATATAAATCAAAATAAATAGAATAAAAACCCAAGGGGTGCATGGATAAGTTCTGAGGTTCATATTGAGGCCTATAACATGCATGGATCTTGAAACATTAGCCCATTAGCCTAAAAACTCAAGTTTGATCACTTTCGGTTTCATGCATTTTCTCAAAATTGCCCAACTTGCATCCACCATAACTCTCCCAATTTTTGTCATATGAAGGTGATATTGAACTTTTTGGAAAGCTCAAGATGTCCTATACAATATCTTTGTTGATCATTTTTTCATTTTAAGACTTTATCTTGATGTAAGTTGTCTTGAAAAAAAGTGTCTTTTTGTTGACTTTTGAAATGACCTATAATGTTTTGGCCCATATCTCTCAAATGAAGCACTTTTTGGAATTGATCTTAGAGAGACAAAGTTGTATAGAATTTAATTTAATTCAAAATGAGCTTTAGTTGAGAAAAATCTAATGAAGCATGTGAAATTTGTGCTTGATCAATGTTTAGTTGACTTCTCCTTAAGAAAACCCTAATTTAGTAACTTTTGACTTTGGATGAATCTTGAGTTTTCTTGATGAGTCATGATCAACCCTTGATCAAATGATGAATATGACTTAAAAATATCGATTTTGACCAAAAATCTTGAAGTTTGACTGTAAGTTGACCATAGTTGACTTTTTGTCCAACACAATTGATTTTCAGTTATCTGAGCAATTGACTGAGCAAACTTGTGATGCAAGGTTTGAAATTTGGCATGAGAATTCCTTGATACGTATGAGGAACCATGAAATCCACTTAAGTCATTATAAGCTCAAATTTCCTTGAGAAAAGTGAAACCCTAGTTGTAGGTCAACTGCTTAGGAGGAGAGTTTGTTTGGCCAATTATTGAGCAACCTTGAGCAATTGAGAACCCTAGGAGCATGAGAAGGTATCTTGCAAAAAATGGGAGGGAAATTTTTAGGGTACAACAATATGAAATGTTTTCAAGGATCTCGCAGGGTAAACAAAAAAGATATGAAATAGTAGAAGTTGAGTCTACAGCTTTGTCTGAAGAGCTTCAGGTCTTCATCTTTGAATGTTCCTCTATAAGAATCAAGATCACCATGTCAAGTAGGTCCTACATTTTGACTCACGAGGATGTACTTTAAATTTAACGACATCTGACTATAGTAAAATAAATCCTCTTACCCCTTACTAGAAGTTTGGTTCATGATAAACCTGCACCACAGGTCCCTAAGATCCTTGAAAAGGGTTAGTGAAAAATGAGATGTTATGATGTCATGTTTGAACAAATAGAAAACATAAACAAGGCATACAAGAGCCTTAGGTTTAAAGGCTTGCATGAGGTTCTAGGAATCTCATATCACCGATCTTTCTCGATGGTTTTATTTTAGTATAACAACTGATTTTCCACCAAAACATCTTGCGAGTCCAATCTCAATGAGTGTAGCATCGAGTATCAACCAACTCGAGACTGCACCAAAGCCAACTATCTCACTACTTTCTAATGGCCAAGATGGGTCAATAAATGTTCTAAAAGTCAGTTAGTGCTTATGACACCACGTGGAAGCCCAATGTTATCCTCGACTGACTCAAGGAACATCGATACAAGCTAAAGTGTCACACTAACATAGAAATCACTTCAACCATATCGGTCTATGTCGTACAGTTTCCACGATCTATTGTTACTTACCTAGGGTACCCTAGATCCAGGTGTAGGATCTTTACAAGAAATTAAACCCAGCAACCCTTAAAGATAAAGCAAGCAATGCAAATAAATAAAGCAAATAAAGTGATCTAGACTCTAAGGTAACCCTTCTTTTTAAGTGCTCCGCAACAGACTCGCCAGTTCTGTAATACGGTGGGAGAACTGACTTTTTTGGTTTTGACCAAATATGCAAATAGCAAGAGTCGCCACCGACTTTTCTTTTATCCAATAAGGAAAGGGTGAAAAGAACATGAAATACCTTTTAAGATTTTGAGTTCGGGGGGTAGGTTATGAAAAAGGAAGGTGTTAGAACCCTTTTCATCCGTAGTTATCTACGGGCTCTTAATCGCTTAGATCACTTTGAAAATTTGCTTTTTGTGTGTGTTTGAAAAATATTTTAAGTTTTTGCCAATGTAAGGTGAACTTTGTAATAACTTTTGTATTGGTCCTCAAGAGTGTGTACAAAGTGTTTTAAAAATATCTTGGAAAGTGTTTGTGTAAAATGTTTTTGATTTTAAAGGTTTGTGAGCAAGTGGTTAACAGTTCTACCCACTCAAGGTCGTTCTTGTACTTTTCCATCTCCTTTAGATAGTGTTATCCATACAATTAGTTAGCAGGAAGCCTTATCGTTGGATGTGAAGGGACATGCAAATGGTCATCGTACGGTCATCAAAGGCAACTTGTAAGGACAATTTATAATTTTTCACAAGGAACTAGATCATTTATCGAAAGGAAACATCGAAAGGGTCATCGAGGGACTATGATCTTTTATTCGAGGGACTTTACTAAAGTGTCCCCATTTTCGAGGGACATGACTGTTTTATTCTGAAGGTAACAAGAGAGATTACCCTAGAGATGTAAGTGTGCGAGTGTGTTTGTTTCAGTTATTTATCTTTGAAGTTAGGGTTTTCTTTCGTTCATTTTTATCTTTCCATAAAAACCCTAGTTACTAAGCAACAAATATAGTAGCGGAAAAAATAAAGTGTGGAAACGTAAACCTAGACTATTATAGTGCTTTGGGGCAAATACATAATAGAGGTGCGAGAAAATAAAATGCAGAAATTAAAACCTAGCACTATTACATCCCAGAGCAATTACATAATAATAAAAATGCGGGAAGATAAAAGCTACGCTATTACATTCGCGATATCATCCTATACAATTTATCTAAGGAAATAAAATAAGATGAAGGAAAGAGGAAAACAAAATATTTTTGGCGATTTTTTATGAAAAAGGTTTTTTGATGATGATTAAGATAAAACCTAAAAAAGCTAATTAATTTAATTAATTTAAAAAACCTAAAACCTAATTTGATTTTAATTAAAAAAGGTTAATTAATAAAATTAAAAAAATGTTAATAAAAATCTAAAACCTAATTATTTTTAGGGTTTGTAACAGAGGTTTTATTAATTATTAGGGTTAATTAAAACTAAGGTTAATTAATTAAGGGTTAATTAAAACTAGGATTAAGAAAAAAACAAGTTAGAAACAAAATCAAGCAAAATTCCAGGGGTGGGTGTTGAACCCACGCCCTTAGTCTTTTCCATTGCCTGCCTTGCCACTGCGCCAGGTGCTGGTTTATGTTGGTAGGATGTGTGCAACAAAACATGTATCAAACCTGCAATTATTGAGAAAACATGAAAAACAAAATGTCAAAAGGCAGGATCGAACCCATACCTTTATACACTAATGCCTTAACGTGCGCTTTCTTGCCATTGGGGTAGCTGTTTTATCCGATACATAACTGGAAGAAATTAAACAAATAATAAATAAAAATCATTAGGCCGGAGAAGCTCCAAAGCCCTAGCTTTGATCGTCTTCTCCGGCAATCTCATTTCTTGTCCCTGCAAAATAAGCATAATCAGTTATTCAAGGGTACCCTACCCCCTAATTCAGACCCTGCAAACTCAATGGAAGTATTAGTTTTGGCCAAATCCTGATGTATTGTAAGATATGACGAAATGTATCAAACCTGCAAAGATTGAGAAAACATGAAAAACCAAATGTCAAAATGCAGGATCGAACCCACACCTTTATACACTAATGCCTTAACGCACACTTCCTTGCCATTGGGTGTCCGTTTTATCCGGTACATAACTGGAAACAATTAAACAAAAAATAAACAAAAATAATTAGGCTAGAGAAGCATTGAAGCCCTAGCTTGGATCGTCTTCTCCGGCAAGCTCATTTCTTGTCTCTGCAAAATAAGCACATTCAGTGATTCAAGGGTACCCTACCCCCCTAATTCAGTCCCTGCAAACTCAACGGAAGTATTAGTTTTAGCCAAATCATGATGTATTGTAAGATATGACGAAAATAACATGAAATGGACCAAGCATGGAAATTTACGATTCAGCCATCATGGGGATCATGCAAGGTCTTATCCTGTACTAATACATCTCATAAACAAATTAGTATCATTAGTATGCATTAAAATAACATGAAATTAAAAATACAAATTTGCATAAATAATGAAAACCGAAGATGCATGTATGTTGGTTTCATGTGTTTTGGATCATCACAATTGATCCAATCTTACCCTATAGAACTTCTGGAAGTGAATGGGATAAGTATTTGGCCTTGAGGGAGGTTGCAAGACAGGGTTTTGATTTGCCCTAGTTTTTGATAATTTTTGAAGTTTTTGGAAACGTTTCTTGAGCAAGGATTTCTTGCCTCGTATTGTCTGAATAAATAAGAATATATAATGATGAATTAGGTCAAAAGGGATTGGGCTTGGACCTTGTATGAAAGGCTCTTATTTTATCTAATTTATTTTTAATTTTAAATAAATAATCAAAGATAAATAGAATAAAAAACCAAGGGGTGTATGAATAAGTTCAGAGATTCGTAGTGAGGCCTGTAACACGCATGGACCTTGAAATACAAGCCCACTAGCCAAAGAATTCAAGTTTGGTCACTTTAGGTTTCATGTATTCTCTCAAAATTCCCCAACTTGCACCAATCATAACTCTCTCAATTTTTATCATTTGAGAGCAATCTTGGACTTTTTGGAAAGCTTAAGATGTCCTCTATAATCTCCATGTTTATCATTTTTGCATTTGAAGACTTTATCTTCATGTAAGTTTCCTTGATAAAAAGTGTTTTTGTTGACTTTTGTAATGACCAATAATGTTTTGGCCCATATCTCTCAAATGAAGCCTTTTTCAGACTTGAGCTTAGAGAGACATAGTTGTAGAGAATTGAATCCCCTTCTAAATTATCTTTGGTTGAGGAAAATATGATGCAGCATGTGGAATTTGTGCTTGGTCAAAGTTCAGTTGACTTCTCCTTAAGAAAACCCTAATTTGGTAACTTTTGGCTTTTGATGAATTAAGAGTTTTCTTGATGAATCATGATCAACCATTGATCAAATGATGGATGTGACTTCAAAATATTGATGTTGACCAAAAATCTTGAGGTTTGACAGTATGTTGACCATAGTTGACTTTTTGTCCAATACAGTTGATTTTCAATCATCTGAGCAATTGACTGGGCAAACTTGTGATGCAAGGCTTGAAACTTTGCTTGAGAATTCTTAGAGACATATGAGAAACCATGAAATCCACTTGAGGCATCATAAGATTAACTTTCCTTGAGAAAGGTGAAACCCTAGTTGTAGGCCAATTGCTTAGGAGGAGAATTTGTCTGATCAATTCTTGAGCAGCCTTGAGCAATTGAGAACCCTAAAAGCATGATAAGGTATCTTGAAGAAAATGGGAGGGAAAATTTTTGGGGTACAACAGCATCCCTAAAGACAGTAATTTAAACCCACCTGAATTATCAACTAGTCTATCTATGTTAGGCAAGGGATAAGTATTTAGAGGGAAAGCCCAATTAAGATCAGTATAGTCAACACACATTCTTAATTTTCCATTAGATTTTTTAATGTGTACAAAATTGGAGAGCCAAGTTATGTATTGAGAATCAGAAATAAAGTTTTCCTCTAAGAGGTCTTTTACATCTTTTTCAATAGCCTATGTTTTCTCGGGAGACTGCTTGGGCCTATGTTGAGCTACAACCCTAGTAGTAGGATCTATTGTCAGCTAGGGGTGGCAAAAAGGGCTCGGCCCGTTAGGCATATCCATTTTACCTGCACTTTAATGCAGGGCGGGCTAAGAATTTATGCCCTCACCCTCTAATGTGACTGCCCCACCCGCCCCGTTTTCTTTGCGGGCTTTTGCGGGCATGATTATTTTCATAAAATTTTGCATTTTTAGGCCTAAAAGGTGCAGTACCTGCGGGCTTTCCCCACCCCACACTCACTTTTTATGGGGCGGACCTAGGTTTTAGGCCCTCATCCTCAATTATGTCCGCCCCGCCCCGTTTTTTAGCGAGCTTTTGTGGGTCGGGCATGCCCGTTTGCCACCCCCATTGTCAGCTAGTGATAGGCCACCTCGGGGTCTAACCCGAGCATCTCCGCATCATTCTATACGAACAAATCAGCATTTTCCCTTAAGCAAGCTCTCAGTTGCTTCCTCGCAAGGTCAGGGAGGCCATTGTCAATCTTTACTCCCTTGTTAGGATCAATGTCAAGGAGGATGGTTTCAAATTCATCGTTCAGAATGGGGCATATGGGATGGATAAGTTCCTCATTTCTAGCTGGTGATGAAGGGATATCTACTGTCAGTTTGGCTCCCATTTCTTTCTTCTTATGCTCTTTCAGGTCATCCTTGGTGATGTAGTTGTCAAGGTCGATTGAGTTAACATGGGGCATCGACTTCAACTGCTCAGAGCTGATAGGATGCGATGGTTTGTCGCCAGCTCTGGGTAAGACACTGATGGTGTTAAGTCCCTTTGAGGCTACTTTGAAACATCTTCTTGCAACTTCAATGTCCTCGTGAAGGGGTGGCGACGATTCCCTTGGATGTGTAGTACTTCATCTTTAGGTGCACGATGAAGGGAACTGCTATCAATTCGGCTAGAGTTGGCATTCGTAGGATACACTTGTTTATAGATGAACGATCTATTACTAGGAACTAGAATTTGATGGCTCTGGAGGTTTCAGTTGTCTCGAACATAACGATCAACTCGACATAGCCCCAATGTTTCATGACTACAACATTGAAGCCTTGTAGATTTGAGCCCACGTAGGGTGTTAAATACGTTTCGTCAAGCTGTAATATGGAGAAGAGATGAGAGTACAAGATGTTGACCCTACTCCCTTGGTCGAAAAGTATGCGGAGAAAGTTGAAGTTAGCCATTTTTGCTCTCATGAGCATGGGGATGCTGGAATTCAATGATCTTCTAGGGAGATCTTCGCGGTAGAACGCGATATGGGTTGGACTTCCCCAAAATTTGTCGAGGGTGGAGTTCTGATTTGAGCTAGCATCCAGGAGCTGCTCGAATTTCCTCTTCACTGACCCTATGGTGAGTTTGTTGAATCCTCCACCAGATGTGACCATGGCGGAGGGAAAAGTCTCCCAGGGGCTATGTGTTGATAAGTGAAGGGGATGACGGATATCATCAGGGACGTAGAAGTATTTTGGTCGCGAGATGCACATGGTGACTCGTAGACTAACGTTATTCGAGGATGATTTTTCCTCATCAATGTTCTTCGTTACTGAGCGTCCTATCGAGGTGCTTCCTTTTTCTTGTACTGTTTTAGATATCCATACCTGACGAGGATCTCAATTACGTCCTTGAGATGGATGCAGTCTTCGGTGACATGCTCGTGGCTCTTGTGGAATTGACATTATTTGGTCTTGTCCATGTTGGGCTTAGATGGCGTTTGACGCAGAAAATGGACCCTGACCTGGCGAAACTATGAATTTGCGCATTCGAACAAGATGCGCTCGCGTGAAGTAGTCAGTAGTGCATACTCATGGAACCGACCAACATGCCCTTTATACTCTCCTGATTCACGGGGTCTGTCTTCTTTTCTCTTGTCCGCTCCCTAGAGAGATGCTGATGAGTCATCATGCTTAGAACCTTTGGTGTTCTCTTAATGTCGTAAGTCCCATGCATTGTTGGCATCCTCATTCTCCTTGTACTGAATATACACTTGGGCTTTAAGGAGGAGGGCATCCAACATTGCAAGCGTTTCAGTGCCAACACCCTTGGAAAAATATCCGCGGGAACACAATCCTTGTTCAAGAAGATATTTCTTCATGTCGTCGGTTGTGAAGACCTGGACGACCTCCCGATTAAACCTTTCAATATATGCTCTTAGGGACTCGGTCTTCCCTTATATGATCGCTTCTAGCGATGCTTTTGACTTCAGATGTCGATGAGAGGCTGTGAAGTGCCTCGAGAACTGCTTCCCTAGACATTTCCAGGAGGTGATAAACTCAACGAGGAGGATTTTGTACCACGTCGTAGCCCCTTCCTCATTATCGCGGGAAATATCTAGCATTTGATAGCTCCCTTGATGTCCCAGTAGTCGAGCAAGGCATTGATATTCTCGATGTGCTCGTCTGGGTCAGTTGTTCTGTCATATATCCCAAAGTTTGGAGGCTTTTCAAGCCCGACAGGTAGGGGAATTTCCATGATTTCCCGTGACAATAGGCCGCAGGGGTCATCTTCGTTGCTCCATCCTGGTGATGACAGTGAAGAATAATTGTTCTTTCCTCGTCGAGGACTATCATCTTAATGGGGAGAAAGGCTTCTTAGATGGCCCTTTGGCTTGGGTGGAGGTGAATGATGATTTTATGATCGATGGTTGCCTTTTGTCTTCTTAGGAACTGGGGAGTGTCGGTCTTAGCAGGGTGGAGAGTGGTTTCGTTTCTTGATCAACGAATCCTCTGGCTTTTCCAGCGCTGAACGACGGCTTGGCCATCGTGGCGATGAGCTTCATGATTCATGTCATCCATGTCTCCGTGAAGGAGATCTTAAACAGCGTAATTTCTTCAATGTCTCGATTCTATCATTTTGTTGGAGGATCAGAGCGTTGGTCTAATTTAGAGCCGTAAGAAAGGCTGCCATAGTTGGGTCAGCATTGGACAGTACCAGTATTGGCTAAAAGCTCTCTAACGCTTGTTCTTGAGTTTTCTTGATTTTGACGGTCTCCACGAATTGGACACTGTTGTCTTCCACTTCGTCGGAGGATGGAGATGCGGTGCCACCATCTCTCTTCAGGGGAATGTCTTCAAGGAGTGGCTTCTCTCCGTCGTTGTCAGACTTGCGGACAAGTGAGATTACAGTGAGGTGAGCAAGGTTGTCGTCATCTTGATTGGCCATGATGGAATCCTGAAAGTTTGTTTTGATCTTTTGGGTTTAAAGACGAGCAACTCGTGCTTGTCGTCCTAGAAAACTCTCTCATGTCTCACGGATAAAGTGAAACTATTCGTTATCGTGGGCAGAGATGTGGTCAAGGATAGTCGTGATCTCGTCGATCCTGGAGTCAATCGATCATGCATTTCCAACCGTATGACAGAAAGGAGACGTACCCTCTGTTATCCTTAATCGATTTGACAAATGCTTTTGAGCCATCCTAAACGCAGTAGTAGATTGAGTTGTGCTTAGCCACTAGCTCAATCCAAAACAATAATAGAGTAACATACAAATTTAGTTTTTCAGAATATCTTTAATGCTTAATAATAATACATATGCATAATATATATACATGCAATAACTAATTAAAGAGCATGCTTTTATGACTGTTCTGGAAAAAACATGTCAACACGATTGCACCATTGTACAAGAGACCCTATTTCTCTATGTAGTAGGGAACTCTAGTTATATTGACAAATTCATTATTCAAATAACTCTAGTACACTAGACATTCATGATATGCGTTAGGGGTGGATAGAAAATCCATATCGCCTGAAACCAGTTGTAACCAAGAAAAAATAAACGAATGAGTCGATTCAGAATGGTTTACGGTTCCACATACTACATTTTTTAGTTTCAAGTAGATTGAAGCAGACGAAATCGGATTGAAATTTTCAATCCAATAAAATCCAGCATCGACCGATCAAGAGTAAAAATTCTATTTTTTAATACTTCTACTTTAATGCACCCAAACATTAGACGGCTATTTGCACAAAATAGTTTGCTGTTTGCAGAATACTTTAATTTTAATATTATTACAGTATAATTCATGACAATTCTCAAGTCCCATCTTTCATTTCAATTACAATTAATTACAATTAAACTATTTTCATTTACATTAAAATGAGAATTTTTTTTTTAATAACCAGGTATTAAATTTTTTTTCCGCAAATAATCACGTTTCGGAAAAAAATTACGCAAATAACCATGTTTCAGATGACTCCCCAAAGGAGAAGCCATCTCACTTGGCGCCTCCACCAAGATTTTTTTCCTTGGCGCTTCCTTTCTCTTTTAGCCAAGTGAAATGGCGCATGCACTTTAAAAGTGAGAGGAGGCACCATCTCACTTGGCTCCTAGGGCAAAATGCTGTTTTTATAAATAATTCGTTCGTTTCTTCGTCATTTCTCACACTTTCTCGCACTGTTTTATTATTTTTTACTATGTTATTTGCGTCATGACATCGCCCATGGTTTTTACATAAGATGGTTATGTTATCTTCTCCACCACGAAACTTGCGATGAAAATGAAATTCTGGCACATTCACTTCATAGAGCGTCTGAAGCGGGAGTTGATGCGATGGCTAGATGGATACATTCTAGAGGGGGGGGGGGGAATTCGAAGGATCCAGCGAAGACGAACAACAACCTCACATGCGACAGGAAGACCTAATGTATGGTTGGAGGAAGTCAAAACAGACAGCGACATAATATTGATGATGCATGGGTCAGATGAAATTATTTTAACAGTTGTAATTTCGTAGACGGAATATCGTGTTTTTTTCTTGTACGTGTAATGTTTATTGTAGCAAATACTGTTAACAACAAACCCTAATGTTTACAACATAATTAAGGAAAGATTTTATGTAATACAATTTTATGTGGTCGAGGCAGACGCCTGATTCGGACAATTTTTGCGATTGCGTTCGACCTGACGGCATAAATCACACTTTCTTTCCAGCTTGTCAAGGGAGTCCATTTCGGTTGTGATGCGCTTACTTTTGGGACGACCCTTCTTGTTCCTTCGCATTTGGTCACTGTGCCACACTATTTCATCGTCGTATGCAGGTCAATAATCTGGTTTTGCTACCAAAGGAAAGATGTTGTTGTAAACGTTGAGCAACGTTTCAAATTTGTAAATGTGTGACAGAAGTTGTAGCGCGTCTTGATGGGTATAAGCACAAGCGGCAATGACATGAGAGCAAGGTATACGAAAGGCTTAAAACTTGCCATAATCGCACCAACGAGAAGGTAGTACAATCCTATATTCTTGTCTTGGCAGGCCCTCGTTGTGGTCGATTGTCTCTTTCACAATGAAGTTGTGGCTGTTTCGGTCAAACCGTATAACCATATGAGTCTTGGCTTTGGCACTTTCTGCCTTAATGTACTTCATGCAGCTTTCACTCCATAGTTATCCAGATTGCAACACCGCATTCCATATTTCACCTCTTTTGGAAAACAACGAAGCCATCCTAAAATACGTAGATTTTACCAAAGTAGTGATCGGGAGGTTTCGTATGCCTTTGAATACCCCATTCATCGATTCAATTAGATTTGTTGTCATGTGCCCCCATCTTTGGCCATTGTCGTATGACCTAGTCCATTTTTCTACCGGAATATTGTCGATCCACCTACCGGCTTCCGGATTTGACAAACGGATCTCGTTGCGGTAATATTTAAATGTGGGTTGTGTCAATGCATATCCCGCATTCATAACCGTTTTCCTTAGTGTTTTTTCCTTGATCTCCCTCGTGAAATTTTGGACGATATGTCTAACGCAATAGACATGCGTAGAAGGAGGGTCATGCCAACCATTTGCAGGATTATTGTAGGCACTTTCAATGGATGCATGTTTGTTTGAGATCAAACAGAGATTTGGTTGAGGAGCCACGTATGTTCGCAGGTTTTTCAGAAAAAAGCTCCAAGCACCACCGATCTCCCCCTCGACTAGGGCAAAGGCAATTGGGAAAATATTGTTGTTGCCATCTTGTGCAACTGCCATCAGTAGCGTGCCTTTGTATTTCCCATACAACCAAGTCCCATCAATTTGTGTAATTGGTTTGCATGATGAAAACCCTGTGATGCAAGGTTGAAATGCCCAAAACACTTGACTGAATATTCTATTTCCGTTTAGTTGACTACCATCTTGGGCGTATGCTGGAACTGTTTCTAGAATGTAAGAAGTACCCGGAGAATAAGTCTTGAGTGCATTCAGGTAGCGAGGAAGTTCTTGGTATGACTCCTCCAAGTTTTCGTACACCTTTTCAATCGCCTTGGTCTTTGCTAACCACGCCTTACGGTAATATGGAGTATAGTTAAAAACCATAGTGATGTGGGAGATGATGGTTTTCACCTTCAAAGATTGGTCGTTGCTGACGAGTGGTAGGATTTCTTGACAAATGAGATCGTAATTAAGTTTTCGATGGTCCTGTGATTGGGTAGAACTGACACAAGTGTGGGTAGACATGGAACCTATGACCCAACAATCACCTCTTAATCTGTATGATGCAGTGAGCTTGAACATACAATCAGGGTGGACACACTTGATCTTGTACCTTTCTGGGTTTACACGGTCCACCTTAAAATCGACCGAGTTGAGCATGTGGAATTTTTTTATGGCTCTAATGCATTCTTCTCTGTTACGAAACTTGTCCTTCTCTTTTAAGTTTTCATCCGACTGCATATACGGATTGAAAAATAAATCAGAAGACGGTTCATCTCCGCCCATGTTGAAGTTTGTCATGTGTGGAGGTGGTGTGTAGATCTTGTTTGCAGGAATACCAGGTATCTCATCGTCTTCAGAATCATCATTCACCATTTCATCAAACTCTAACTCCTCATCTTTTTCTTCTTCATCAACTGCATCTACCTCTGCTTGTTCGGTCTCCAAAGGATCAACCATTTGTGTCACCTGAGGCTCTCGCAGCATAATGTACAACTTAATAGAGTCGTACCCATAATACACATGACTGGAAAACATATTCTGAAGATCCTCGTCATCTTGAACCTCAACCTTATAAAATATTATTTGGTTGTTACCAAAAAAAACTGGATTCTGATAAAATATTTGTGTCACTGGGCCTCGTCCAAGTTTGGCCTCCAATCGTTTTTTGAAGTACGAGAAATTGGCTTTCCCGTTTAAAAGAAATCAGATGTTGTTTGTGTCTCTAAACAAAAACCCAGAGGTGGGACAAATGTATGTCTCACCGTTGAAATGTGCAATGATGACATATTGGGGTGCAGAGGCCATTGCGTATGGTTGTTTGAAGGTTTGAAGATTTGAAGGTTGGAAGGTTTGAAGTTTATGAGTTATTCGAAGGTTTGTATGTTTGAAGGTTTGATTGTTGAAGGTTTGAAGGTTTGACAAATTAAGTGAATCAGTGTTTTGATAAATGTAAGACTAAATAGGTCATATTGAATTTGAATTAACTAAGGCTGTAACCTCCAAGGCTGCCACCTAGCCCGCACCTACTCTGCACCTACACTGTAACCTGTAAGTCTCATCCCATCACCTCCAATAGTGTTACATGCATTCAGGCATGGTTTCTCCAAGGTTGTCACCTAGCCTGCGCCTACTCTGCAACCCATGCCACCTCTTATTCGCCAATGGGGATGGCGACACCTTTCATTTTTGTACTCTTTCGCCAAGTCCAATGACGCCTCCCTTAATGTCCAATCGTGTTACATGCATGCAGAGATGCCTTCTCCAAGGCTGCTACCTAGCCTGCGCCTACTCTGCACCTACACTATAACCTATAAGTCTCCTCCCATCACCTCCAATAGTGTTACATGCATTCGGGCATGGCTTCTCCAAGGCTGTCACCTAGCTTGCGCCTACTCTGCAACCCATGCCACCTCTTATTTGCCAATGGGGATGGCGACACCTTTCATTTTTGTACTCTTTCGCCAAGTCCAATGGAGCCTCCCTTAATGTCCAATCGTGTTACATGCATGTGAAGATGCCTTCTCCAAGGCTGCCACCTAGCCTGCGCCTACTCTGCACCTACACTGTAACCTGTAAGTCTCCTCCCATCACCTCCAATAGTGTTACATGCATTCAGGCATGGCTTCTCCAAGGCTGTCACCTAGCCTGCGCCTACTCTGCAACCCATGCCACCTCTTATTCGCCAATGGGGATGGCGACACCTTTCATTTTTGTACTCTTTCGCCAAGTCCAATGGCGCCTCCCTTAATGTCCAATCATGTTACATGCATGCAGAGATGCCTTCTCCAAGACTGCCACCTAGCCTGCGCCTACTCTACACCTACACTGTAACCTGTAAGTCTCCTCCTATCACCTCCAATAGTGTTACATGCATTCAGGCATGGCTTCTCCAAGGCTGTCACCTAGCATGCGCCTACTCTGCAACCCATGCTGTTGTACCCCAAAATTTGCCCTCCCATATTCTTCAAGATTTGCCAAGATCAATCTCCAGATGATTCAAAATCCCTCAAGGATTGCACAGTCCAATTGCCTCCTAACACAATCAAAATTAGGGTTTTGGTTCTTGAAAAGAAATTGAGGTTTCCAAGGGTCCAATCAAGTCCCACATGCCCATATACATTGTCAAGCATCCTTATGTCAAGGTTCAAGACTCACAGCATCAAATTGCACAGTCAAAAACCCTAATTGCTCCACAGTCAACTGTAGGGGCAAAATGGTCATTTGACAGTCAAAAGTCAAAAAATTTGGTCAACATCTTATTTTGAAGCCACAAACATCATTTGATCAATTCTTGATCATGATTTCTCAAAGCATGGCTCAAAAAGTCTCAAGATGCAAAAGTTTCTATTTTTGGACAGTTGAAAAGTCAACTGCAAATTGACCAAGGCATAACTTCTTCATGGTTTATCAGAAAAATCTCATCCAAAGCTCATTTTGAAGAGGATGACATTTCCTACAACTCATCTTCACACTCCAAGTCCAAGAAATGCTCTCACAAAAAGTTATTAATTTCAACATTATAGGTCATTTTCAAAAGTCAACAAAAAGGCACTTTAAGTCAAAGGCCATAACTTGAGATTGGTAAATCAAAATGACATGGGACCAAAGGCATTGGTTAGAGGACTTCAAGACCTTTCCAAAATGTCCAAGAACATGATCATAGCTTCAAAATTGAGCAAGATATGCTTTGGAGAAGTTGGGAAATTTTTGGGAATTTTGAAAAGTCAACTTTGCCTAAAACACTTCAAAATTGCTAATGGGCCTCAAATTCTTCCTTGAATCATTACCCAAAGCCTATGCACGACCCATTGAGCTAAAAATGATTTATTTTCTTATTTTTAATTAATTAATTGAATTTTTATTCTTATTAATTCATTTAATTAGATTTAATTATGAGAAAAATATCAAATAATGCTCTTCAAATCTTTTTGTGCAGCAAATATTCTCATTATAGGCTAAAGATTTCGTGCACCAATCAACAAGACAAGATCATCCATATTTGGCAAGATTTGCATGGAAAAAAGATTGGAAAAGATATGAAAAAAATCAAATATTGAAATCATCAATTCATGGATCTTTGGGCTTGTTTTTTTGACCTAGAATGCTTCACTTACATATGCACAAGGAAACCTAATGCAGAGATACACGAAAAGCTGCTCAAAAACATATAACCACTTTGCAAAATTTTCACCAAAACTTGAAAACTAAAATCATAATTGGAGCACGTTTCAAAGCCTAAAAAGCATTCCAACACGTTGCTGAACCTTCCATGAGTCGATTGCAATCAAGAACAAGTCCCCATACTCCAAGAATTGGTAGAACTGAGTCATGTTTGTCACAAACATTTCCATAATAGGTTTTTAATTTTCACGCATCATTCATGTGTTTTAATTGTTGATTTATGTTGCTAACATCTTTCTGAAGCGATTGGTAACGTTTAATTGGACTAACACTGCCTGTAGCCAGATCTGCCATGGACGAAAATTAGGTTTTTTAAAGCTTCAAAATAGGGCTTTCATGTAGAGGAAAAATTGGACCTTGAGACCTATGTCATTGAATTCAGGAGCTCCAGACGAAACGAACCAACACCTCGCGCTCAATTTATTTAACCCATAGTGCTATTCGCTATTATGCAATGTTCTATTTAGTGGGGGTTTAAAACCCCCGCTACTTGCTTTATGTTTGCAGAGAAAATGAAGACGAAGGCAGGCGTGTCATCTTCTGGTTGGACAGTTCAAATATCCAGCACGCTTTTTGTTTTATACCGCTAATGTTGTTTCTTTTTATATAATCATTATTTTCCACTAACATTACAAACGCGTTGCTTGGTTCAGATGGTGGATGACACGCCTTGTAACCACTAGGACCTGGGTTCGATTCCCAGGTCCCCCATACAATTGCTATTATTTTTTCTAACTCAATTCCATGCAGCGCTTCATCCAGAACTCCACCATGAGCCTCACGTCCAAGCTTGCCACATGGCCATGAGCTTCCATCCAAGAGTCAGAAGGTGAATCCCATGGTGTACCTCAGTCAACCAAGGCACACACAAGCGTGGAAAGTCAAACAGGCTTTGTTTCATGGGCCAGAATGCTTCAAAACACCTCCCTTTGGGGTCTGACACCCCCTTTGGTTTGCACTTTTTTTAGTTTTCTTTTCTTTTCTAAATTCTTTTCAATTGTTTTTTTTAATTGTTTTATTAATTCACAAATAATTAATTTTCATAATAAAAAAATCAGAAACTAAAAAATGTTTTTTAATTAATTATTAATTCACCATTAAAATATTTTTTGTAAATAAAGGTTAAAGTAATTAATTTAGTTAAATTAGGTTTCAATTTTAACACTTTTTCTTAATAAATAAAAAAAATGTAGAAATTAGGTTTTTGACATTTTTATCTTTTTCTTAATTAATTACTTGCCTCATTATTTATTATTATTATTAAATATTTTTGTACATAAATATGTAAATAATTAATTAGCGTAAATTAGGTTAACTTGGATAGTTTCTTTAATAACTAAAAATAATCTAGAATTAGGGTTTCCATTTAATTTTAATTTTCTTTATTTTCATAAATACAAAAACATTAAAAAAAACAATTTCTTTTCTTTAATTAAATAATAATTAGACTTTAATTTCAATTTAATTTCGAAAGGGTCAAAACCCTCGGACGTCCTAACTTTTATTCTTTCGCACGTTATTCTTTTTTCTTTTCGAATATTATGTAACTGCTTAAGGCTTGTAATAGTAATTAGGTCTTTTTACTTTCCGCATCTTTTACCAAACGGGTCTTTGTACTTTGGCGATGTATAGACCCGCGCATTGTAATAGCGTAGCTTTATATTTCCGCATTTAAATTTCCGCACTCTTAAATTCTAAACTTTGCATGAAAGAATGTATGGCTAATTAAAAACAAGCGTAGCTCACAATTCCCTGATCAAAGATAAATATTGACATGAAAATAACACACAAATTCACACACCACTTCTAGGGTACGCCTCACCTGTTGCCTTCGAAACGTGGTCGTCGAGTATAGGACATTTTAGTCAGTCCTTATGTCCATGATCCAGTTGCCTCGAAACGGTTGCCTCGGATTAAAAAAGGATCAAGGGCATAAGGGTAGCTTCTAAGGTGTCCTACTGTTGCTCTGGTGACCACACTGTCCCTAAACTCGAATTGACCCGAACACCTCCAACGGTGGTGCTACCTACCTCTCAATGGTGGGATGGCACTACCTTAAGGACATTTACACAGCCTAATTCCTTAGGGTAGGTAGATGACTCATAGATACTTGCTCTCTCGAAAACAAATCAAAACTCTTTTCACACCGACACTTTCAAAAAGCTTTCAAAACAATTTTTCAAACACTCTTGAGGACTGATACAAGAGTTATTCCGAAATCTTTAAACGAAACTTTTTCAAACCCACTCACACTTTGAAAAGCAAACAAACATTTTGAAAACACAATGAGCAAGTATCTAAGAGCCCGTGGATAACCACGGATAGAAAGGGTGCTAACACCTTCCCTTTCTATAAATCTACCTCCCGAACCGAGAAACTATCTCATAAGGAATTTTGCTGTGCTTTTGTCCTGTCCATGTTGGAGAAAATAAAAGATGGTGGCGACTCTTGCTTCCGCGACATTTCACGAACCAGCGTTAAACAGTCAGTTCTATTTCCACCGATCACAGAACTGGCGACTCTGTTGGGGATACTTTTAAAGTGAGGTGTGCCTTAGGACTAAGATCACTTGTGTTTTCAATTGTCTGAACTGTTTGCTTTATTATTGTGGGTATTGTCTCGGGAGTTCTATAGATCCTAACCCGGATATGGGGAATACCTTCTTAGAAATTAGCAACAAGACTGTGAGAGAACTGTGTGGGGTATACCGACATGGTTGAAGTAGTCTGCTACGTTGATATGGCACTTTGGTGAGTACCGGTAACCCTTGAGTCCAGTCAAGGAGAGTACGGGGCCGCCGCGTGGTGTCGTGAAGCATCAACTGACCTTAGGAACCTTAATTGAACCATCTTGGCCTCTTTAGGGTAGTGAGATAACTGACTTTGGTGCAGTCCGAGGTTGGTTGATACTCGATACTACACTCAATTGAGGGTTGTTTTCTTGGAATATTTCGGTCGCCAGTTCAGTGGCTAAATCGAAACGATGAACAATGAAAGCAATCCAATGATATTGGGACCCTTAGAACCCGGTTACTTCTGATAGGATAGGTTTTGAGCCCACCAACTTCAAGAGGGTAATACCTAGACCCCATGCTGGCCTAAACTCTAAGGGCTGTGGTGTGACTTGTGTGCCTTACCATGTTTGCTTTTATGAATACTTGTGGTGTATTTTTATCATAGCATCATACCATCATACAACATCATATGCATTGACTAACCATTTCAGGGGTTCGAATCTTCATCTTTGTTCTTGTTTTGTAGGACATGGAAACTATCCGCAGAAAGACAATTTAGATCAGCCTTGTAAGGATCCCTCCTCAACTTAAGGAGCTTATATCCAGGATTCCCGAGAGTTCTTCTTTCAGTGAGAGGCATGGAAGACTCATCAGTTTGGTCAACACCAACATTGAGGAAGATATGATAAAGGTCCTCTTCCAGTTCTTTGACCCTCTGCACCATTGTTTTACTTTCCTGGATTATCAATTGGTGCCTACATTGGAAGAGTTCTCCCGGCTTCTGAAGATCCCTATCCTTAGTCAACTACACTACAACGGTACGGAAAAGGAACCCAAACTTGAAGAGATTGCTAAAGCCTTACGCTTACAACCATCTGACATCAAGGGACATTGGGAAGTTAGAAGTGGTATCAAAGGGTTCTTGGCCAGGTTTCTGTTTGAGAAGGCCCAAGAATGTTGGAACTCCCTTGACCTACAAGCTTTTGAAGAAGTGGTGGCCCTCCTTGTCTATGGATTGGTTTTATTCCCGAATCCCGATCAGCTTATAGATATCAGTGCTGTCCAGATCTTCATGTCCAGGAATCATATACCTACGTTGCTTGGAGACATCCTTCACTCATGTTACACTCGAACCATGAGAAAAAGAGGTGTTCTTATGTGCTGCACTCCTCTCCTGGGAAGGTGGTTTATTTCGCACCTTCCACAATCAGTTTTGAAGAATGAGCGGGGTTTGAGATGGTCACAACGATTAATGACTCTTACATATGCTGATATACATTGGTGTTCTCGGTCCAGAGAAGACGTCACTATCATTGATCGTTGTGGGGAGTTTCCTAATGTTCCTTTACTGGGAATCAGAGGAGGTATTACTTACAACCCGTGTCTGGCTTGGAGACAGTTTGGATATGCTCGGAGGGACGGCCCTCATGACATGTTAATTCCTGACATAGTTTTTGGCTTCGACGATGATGCGCAGGGACTTCGCCAGAGATTTATCAGAGCTTGGAGGATGCCCAACAAGATAGACAGCAAGACACTGGGGCACAGGAACTCCATCCTGTTGGAGCCTTATCTCAAGTGGGTATGAGCCCGCTCCCAGAAGTTAGTGATGCCATATCCTCATGTTCTCCCTGTGATCAAAGATCCAGTATTGGAAGGAGAGGTGTCCTACACCATTCAACATCCTGATATGCCTACATCCTGGGAAGAAATGCAGAAAAGTTGGATCCAGCTTAAGGAAGAACAGAATTCTCTTGAGTCCAGTCTACATGCTAGTGAGAAGAAGGTCTTGGAGCTCACCCGCCTACTGCACGAGGAAAAGACTCTCAACACTTACATAGCTCCAAAGAGGATGTGCAGTGTCTTTTGGGATTGATTTACTTTGTAATGTTTGCCCATGAGGCTTTGATGTACTGAACAATTATTTCCTAATGATAACGTGTGTTCCTTTTTGTCTACAACAAATTTGAACTTTCGAACCCTTGAATGCATTGCATAAACACATATCATGCATCATGTGCATCACAGGTACTCTTCTTTTCAGGTTGCTTAATGTTCTTCGCTGTTTATTTCAGCATCATGAATCCTGAATCATCTACTGAGCAGTCCATCAAGGCCCTTCAGGCTCAGAACGCCCAATTCCAAGAGCTGATCATGAGTTTAGCCCAAGGTCAGGAGGAGTTGAAGGCTCTGCTGGTCAAGAAGAAGAAGAAGAGAACTATACTATTCAACACTGGCCGGAGGTTTGGCAACACACTGCAGAATGAGGTTGATCAAGCTGGTTCTTCTGTGGGGAAAGGCAGTCCCCAAGGGGGAAGGGCTCCTAGTCCGGTGGTCTCTGACAACAAGACTGATTTCAATGAGGAGCAGTATCCTCCAGCTGAAGACAAGTACAAGCAGTTAGAGGATCGCCTGAATGCCATGGAAATTCAACAAGTGCCTGGGTTGGATTTTAGAGACTTGGGTCTATCTTCTGGTGTGGTGATCCCACACAAGTTCAAAGCATAATCTTTCGCAAAGTATGACGGGGCGTCCTGCCCTAAGCTACACCTCAGATCTTATGTGCGGAAGATCCAACCATACACTGTGGACAAGAACTTGTGGATCCATTTCTTCCAGGAGAGTCTTTCATGGACTCATCTCGAATGGTTCTATCAGCTGGATGGAACTAAGGTTCGTAACTGGGAGGAATTGGCTACTGCTTTTTACAAGCAGTATCAGTATAATGCCGACCTCGCTCCTACACGTACCCAACTCCAGGGTATGTCGCTAGGATCGGGAGAAGGTTTTAAAGAGTATGCGCAGAAGTGGAGGGACCTGGCTGGCAGGGTGCAGCCACCATTAACCGACCGTGAACTAGTAGACATGTTTTTGGGCACCCTATCCGGGTCGTTCTTCAATCATCTCATTGGTAATTCGTCTGCGGGGTTCACAGATCTCATTCTGACTGGGGAAAGGATCGAAGCCGGTATGAAATCAGGGAAGATACAGAAGGGTGCGTCCTCAAGTTCTGAGAAAAAGCCTTTCAAGAAGGAAGCCAGTGTTGTGTATGGGCCTAGAAGGCAGAATAAACCAGAATGCCGCCAAGCTGTCAACGCGGTGGTAATTGCAAAGCCTGTCGCCGCTCCTCGGCAACCTAACCAACCAAGGGGTGAGAGGCCCAGAAGAGAATATACTCGGCTTAGTATGACCTTGTCACAAATCTTGCTGCAACTGCTATCGACCAACTTGGTAACCGCCAGCGAAGCTCTGAAGGTGGTAAACACAACCTCTCCGAAGTATAATCCAAACGCCCGCTGTGCTTATCACTCTGATAGCCCGGGGCATTCTACTGATGATTGCTGGGCCCTGAGAAATAAGGTTCAGGACCTTATTGATGCGAAGGAAATACAGTTTGAGGCGCCCGAAAGGCCAAATGTTGTGACTGCTCCTATGCCCCAGCATGGAGTAAATGCTATTGAGGAAGACTTGTATGCAGTTTCTGTGAATGATGTTGCTGCCCCTTTATTGACCGTTAAGAGGAACCTATTGCTAGCTGGTTTATTTTCGGGTTGTAGCAAGGGTTGCCTTATGTGTGTTGTTGCCCCTGCTGGTTGTCCGTTGCTAAAGTCAGGCATCCAAAGCCTGATGGATAGCAGAGAAATTTTGTTCAAGAAGACCGATGTTCCTAGTGTTCCTACTGCAGAAGTATTTGTTGTCACCATCTTCAACAATCCTACTAAGGCTCTCCCGAGGAAGCCAGTCAAAATCATGTCTGTTGCACCTATTATCATTACTGTTCCGGGGCCCCTCCCCTATAAATCTGACAAGGCTGTCCCATGGCACTATGGGGCAGATGTGTATGTACTTGGAGTGAAGCAGGAGTTCAACACTAGTACCGGTATCAGTAACATCACTGGTCCCACCAAAGTTACTCGCAGTGGCAGGCTCTTCTCGCCTGACATTGCGCCACCAGTCATCCGAAGACCTCTTATAATAACACCTACAAGTGCGCCTGTTTCCCCTTCTGACCAAGTTTCTACCCCTGCTGCCGAGTCATCTGACACTCGGGGCAAAGGGATTGATGATGTGCCTGCCCGGATGGAGGCACCAAAGACTGTCAATGTTGAAGCCTCCCAGCAAGAGATGGAGGAAATCCTTAAGATCATCAAGAAGAGCGATTTCAACGTCGTTGAGCAGCTGGGGCATACCCCCTCCAAGATCTCTATGCTATCATTACTGCTATGCTCAGAGGCCCATGCCAAGGCCCTGATTTCATTTTTGAAGACGGCCCATGTGCCACAAGAGACATCTACGGATCAATTCACTGATTGTGTGGCCAACTTGACCGCTGACAATGGGTTGGGTTTCTCTGATGTTGATCTGACCGCCAAGGGAAAGAACCACAATGATGCCCTGCATGTCTCTATAGAATACAGGGGCACTACTCTCGCACACGTGTTGGTGGACACCGGTTCTTTGCTGAATGTATTGCTCAAGAAGGCCTTAGACCGGTTGGATTGTGAGGGTCTGGAGTTGAAGCCTAGCAACATCATTGTCCGAGCCTTCGACGGGTCGAAGAGGATGGTTCATGGTGAAGTGGATATTCCGATTCGTGTTGGTTCTCAAGTCTTTGATTCAACGTTCTATGTGATGGACATTCGTCCATCTTATTCCTGTTTGCTGGGTCGACCTTGGATTCACAAGGCTGGGGCTGTGACCTCCACTCTACACCAGAAGCTCAAGTACCCTGTCAGAGGGAAGATTGTTACAGTGCAGGGGGAGGAAGAATACATGGTTAGTCATCTGAATTCATTCTGGTATATTGAGATGGACGGGGAGTTTATTGAAACCCCCTTTCAACATTTTGAAGAGGTACCTCCAACATTGGCGTCAGCTGAGACAGTAATTGAAGAAGACTTTCCTTTGAAGATGGCCTCCTTAAAGGACGCCCGAGCTGTAATTGAGAAAGGTGAATGTGCTAACTGGGGCAGGCTCCCTGATTTTACTCCTAAGACTGACAAGTTTGGGCTGGGTTTCACTGCAGAGGCTCAGGGGGCTGTACGCAAAGCAAGGATCGGAAGACCTCCCGTGTTCATCACCAACCCGAGGGTGAATGCTATTGAAGGCGAGGCAGAGGAATCAGAGTTTGATAGCTGGATCTACCCGACGATCGATGGTGGACTGAATAATTGGACTGCAAAAGACCACATACCTGTTACTTTTGTTACGCAGTAATGAATTCCTTTGTTTTTTAATTTTGTAATGAACAATAAATTGAAACTTTATGGCCCGGTGTCTTACCCGGGGCACCGTTGGCTTCATTTGTGAGGGCTTATTACTTGTCATTTCCATATATCATGAATAAAGACATTGGACGTTTTTCGCATTTCAAATCTTGTGCTCCCTTTCTTTCTTTCTTTCTTTATATATTGCAAAACAGCTATATTTACACACACTCACCTATACAGGTTTCAATCCACTCTGGATCTCACTGGTAACGACTCTGCTACTGCCAGTTATGACTTCGAAAATCCGATCAACTTAGCCGAAGACGAAGGTGAAGATGATTGCGAAGTGCCTGGTGAGCTTGCAAGACTGTTACTCCAGGAAGAGAGGGTCACTCAGCCACATGAAGAGCCAGTGGAAACGGTAAATCTGGGTACTGAGACAGATAGAAAGGAAGTTAAGATTGGTGCCAATCTGGAGTTCAGCGTAAAACAACGGTTGATTCAGATGTTGCATGATTATGTAGAGATCTTCGCCTGGTCTTACGAAGACATGCCTGGGTTGGATACCGACATCGTGGTGCATCACCTGCCTACCAAGGAAGACTGCCCTCCGGTTAAACAAAAGGTCCGCCGTATGCGTCCAAAGATGTCCGAGAAGATCAAAGTCGAGGTTATGAAACAATTTGATGTCGGTTTTCTTGCAGTGACTTCTTACCCTCAGTGGGTTGCCAACGTGGTTCCAGTGCCAAAGAAAGATGGTAAGGTCAGAATGTGTGTCGATTACAGGGATCTGAACAGAGCAAGCCCCAAGGATGACTTCCCCCTACCTCACATCGACGTTCTGGTTGACAATACTGCTCAGCACAAGGTGTTCTCCTTCATGGATGGCTTTTCAGGTTATAATCAGATCAAAATGGCTCCTGAAGACATGGAAAAGACTACCTTTGTTACTCAGTGGGGCACCTTCTGCTACAAGGTCATGCCTTTTGGACTGAAAAATGTTGGGGCAACCTACCAACGTGCCATGGTTGCTTTATTTCATGACATGATCCATCATGAGATTGAAGTGTATGTCGACGATATGATTGCAAGGTCCCAAACTAAGGAGGAACACCTTGACCATCTGCAAAAGCTGTTTGACCGTCTGAAGTTATACAAGCTGAGGTTGAATCCAAATAAGTGCACATTTGGGGTAAGATCTGGAAAGTTGCTAGGCTTCGTCGTAAGTGAGAAAGGTATTCAAGTGGACCCTGCCAAGGTTAAAGCCATACAAGAGATGCCAGTTCCCAAGACAGAGAAAGAAGTCAGAGGCTTTCTAGGACGTCTGAATTATATTGCCCGATTCATCTCGCACCTAACAGCTACCTGTGAACCAATCTTCAAGCTGCTGAAGAAAGATCAGGTAGTACGTTGGAATGATGAATGTCAGGCCGCTTTTGACAGAATCAAAGAGTACCTCCAAGAACCACCCATCCTTATGCCACCGGTTGAAGGGAGACCTCTAATACTATACTTGACAGTACTTGACAGCTCAATGGGGTGTGTGCTGGGGCAGCATGACGAGTCTGGCCGAAAAGAGCATGCCATTTATTACCTTAGCAAAAAGTTTACCGACTGTGAGACCCGATACTCACTGCTCGAGAAAACTTGCTGCGCTTTGGTATGGGCTGCTCGCCGGCTGAGACAGTATATGCTGACTCACACTACCCTGTTGATTTCAAAAATGGATCCAATAAAGTACATATTCAAAAAGCCTGCTCTGTCTGGAAGAATAGCAAGATGGCAAATGATCTTGACAGAATAAGACATCCAGTACACGACTCAGAAAGCTATCAAAGGAAGTGTATTGGCAGACCACTTGGCACACCAGGCAGTGGACGACTACCAATCAATGAACTTTGAGTTTCCTGACGAGAGCATCATGATAGTGACTGATTGTGAAGTACCTGGACCGGATGAAGGACCTGAGGAAGGATCCCGATGGTCTATGCACTTTGACGGAGCCTCGAACGCTTTGGGTAACGGTATCGGCGCTGTGATCATATCCCCACAAGGCACTCATACTCCACTCACTGCCCGGCTATGTTTCAACTGCACCAACAACATGGCGGAGTATGAGGCATGCATCATGGGTCTTCAAGCTCCAATTGACCTAAGGATCAAGTTTTTGAGTGTCTTCGGAGATTCCGCTCTCGTGATCAATCAGATCAAAGGCGAGTGGGATACGAAACACCCAAACCTTATTCCTTACAAAGAATGTGTGTTGACCTTGATCGCCCATTTCACAGAGATAACTTTTGAACACTTCCCAAGAGAGGAGAATCAGTTGGCGGACGCGCTGGCTACGATGTCTTCTATGTTCAAGGTCAAGTGGGACAATGAGGCTCCCCGGATCATCATCTGGAAACTGGATGAACCTGCATATTGTTGTGATCTCGAGGCTGAGACAGTAACTGAAAAACCCTGGTATCATGAGGTGAAGAGATATCTGGAAGCTCAAGAATACCCTGAAGGTGCATCCATCAATGATAAGAAGTTTCTGAGAAGGTTCGCAGCAAAGTTCTTCCTCAGTAACGGCATTCTCTACAAGCGGAACCATGATTCAACCTTACTGCGTTGTGTGGATAAGACTGAAGCAGAAAGGATCATGGCAGAGCTACATGAAGGCACCTTCGGAACACATTCCAGTGGACATACCATGGCAAAGAAAATCCTTCGGGCAGGATATTTCTGGTCCACAATGGAAGCCGACTGCTACCAACATTCTCGGACATGTCATAAGTGCCAGATTTATGCAGACAAGGTGCACGTTCCTCCAGTTCCTCTGAATGTCTTGACAACACCTTGGCCTTTTGCAATGTGGGGCATTGATATGATCGGCGAGATTAAACCTACGGCATCCAACGGGCATCGCTTCATCCTGGTAGCAATCGATTACTTTACAAAGTGGGTTGAAGCAACTTCCTACGCCACTGTAACCAAGAATGTCGTGGCACGGTTCATTCGACACAATCTGATCTGTCGATACGGTGTCCCGGAAAGGATCATTACGGACAATGGTACCAATCTTAATAACAAGATGATCACTGAGCTCTGCGAGCAATTCAAGATACAGCACCACAACTCTTCTCCTTACCGACCGAAGATGAATGGGGCTGTCAAAGCAGCTAATAAGAATATCAAAAATATTATGCAGAAAATGACAGTGACCTATAAAGATTGGTACGAGATGTTACCGTTTGCTCTTCACGGGTACCGTACCTCAGCAAGAACGTCAACCGGGGCAACCCCCTTTTCCTTGGTCTATGGCATGGAGGCAGTCTTGCCGATTGAAGTCCAGATACCCTCTCTCCGGATAATGAAGGACGCAGGCTTGAGCGAAGATGACTAGATCCAGACTCGACTTGATCAATTAAACCTAATCGACGAAAAAAGACTCACTGCTATTTGTCATGGTCAGACGTACCAAAAACGGATGATCAGGGCATTTAACAAGAAGGTCAGACCACAAGAGTATCAAGTTGGGGACCTGGTAATCAAACGCATCATTCTTCCTCAAAGTGATCCTAGGGGCAAATGGACCCCCACATACGAAGGGCCATTTGTGGTTAAACATGTCTTCTCAGGAGGAGCCATGATTCTAACCACCATGGATGGTGACGACCTTCCTCACCCCGCCAATGCAGACATAGTAAAAAGATATTACGCCTGATAAAAGACCCGCTAGGTTGACATACCTATGCAAAAATTAGGGCTTCCCGGCGAACCAAAAGGGTTCGGGCAAAATGAGGGATGAAATAAAAAAAAATCTGTACACCCGGCAAGTCGAAAACCTGAAAAGGCGGCTTGGGCAAAAATGGGTATCCCGGTGGACTGAAAACCCGAAAGGGCAGTCCAGGCAAAAGTTAGGGATTAAAGCGTAATACTATGTCTCATTGAATCACCGTGCATCCAGAATCCAGTATCAACATCAGGTTCAGACGACATCGATCAATCAGCTTCATCATCAACTGAGCAAGCCAAGTGATGAGACGCTCGAAGATATAAAGGCGATAGCAGAGTTGGAACCCAGTGGGATTATTCTTTTCACATAGCTGTTTTGTCTTCCTTTTTCACAAAATTGTATAAACTCTGTTATTCGGCGGCGTTCTCTTACTAGGACGCTAGCCTCTTGTACATAAACGCCTATTTTCAGGTAGATTCAAAAATCAATACAAATTCACGTTTCAGCTAAATTGCCAACTGTTTTTTCCTTTTTCTGTTTTGTCTTGCGAAGAACGTCCAATGTTCAATTGTGATATATGCATTTGACACTAATTGCTAACTCATAAATATTTTCATACGAAACAAAGGATTAATTACGGGTAACATCAGAAACAGGGGCAATAATGAGTGGTCTAAAGCGATCTAATTGCTCTGTCCACAAAGGTACCAAGGTAAGTTCGGCTGAAGAGTGTAACCAAGATATCTTAATTCCCCAGAGAGTGAGCCAAGATTCAACAATTCTCTCCCAAGCAGTTGGTCTCTCATCAACCCTGAACAAGGCACAGTATTCCCAGCAAGTCAGCCATACTCTCCTCAAGCAGAGTTAGTCCACTGTTAGCCTTAAGGAAATTGGGTATCCCCGGAAGATCTCAACATTCCTCAGCGGAATATACAAACATTCCTAACAAGCATCCCCGGCAATCGTGATCTCAGATTGTTCCCCGGCGGAATACCGAACATCCAGTGGAGCCACTTCCCCAGTCCAATCTGAAAAGTTTCCCCAGGAGAACTCAATCAATCTCCCCAGCAGGTCTGGAAGCTTATCCCCGGTAGATTCTGGAAGCTTGTCACCCGCATAACACGAATGCTCTCTCCCGGCTTTATTCAAAGGTTATTTCCCCACCAGGGCTTATAACTGGGTTATCCTCAGTTGAAAACCACGGAAAGATCGTCCTCAGCGAAGTCTTCCTACCCCCAGCGGAGTTCATCAACTCCTTCAACAGAGCTCGACAATGGTATCCCCAGCGGAGTTATCATCAACCTCAGCAAAGTACCTCTCTTTTCCACAGAGTATTCCCCGCAGAGTAATCTCTTCGCCAAGTTTATTCCCCAACGGAGTCATCTTCTCCTGCCGGTATTCTTGCTACCATCATCCCTAGTGGAAACAAAGCTCTACTCTTCCACATCAAGCCCAGGATTTAATTTCCCGGCACCAGTCAAGGATTTACTTTCCTAGATAAAAACAAACCTTCATAAACATCGCATCTTCATACATTATAGCATGCATATATGCATCATGAACATACAATCTCATTTATTCTGAGAACATCACGCATGTCATACATCATGACATCGCATACAACTAATGTTTTGTCTTTTCAGGACAAAAGTCAGTACAAAGATAATTACTATCAACTGTCATAATTCCAGACTCGATTCCTGTATCCTGCCAGGGCACGTCTGAAGAGTTTGAAGATCTGATTCCTGTATCTTGCCAGGGTGTATCTGTTGACGACTATATTCCAGACTCGATTCCTGTATCCTGCTAGGGCACGTCTGAAGAGTTTGAAGATCCGATTCCTGTATCTTGCCAGGGTGTATCTGTTGACGACTATATTCCAGACTCGATTCCTGTATCTTGCCAGGGCACGTCTGAAGAGTTCGAAGATCCGATTCCTGTATCTTGCCAGGGTGTATTTGTTGACGACTATATTCCAGACTCGATTCCTGCATCCTGCCAGGGCACGTCTGAAGAGTTTGAAGATCTGATTCCTGTATCTTGCCAGGGTGTATCTGTTGACGACTATATTCCAGACTCGATTCCTGTATCTTGCCAGGGCACGTCTGAAGAGTTCGAAGATCCGATTCCTGTATCTTGCCAGGGTGTATCTGTTGACGACTATATTCCAGATTCGATTCCTGTATCCTGCCAGGGCACGTCTGAAGAGTTCGAAGATCCGATTCCTGTATCTTGCCAGGGTGTATCTGTTGACGACTATATTCCAGACTCGATTCCTGTATCCTGCCAGGGCACGTCTGAAGAGTTCAAAGATCCGATTCCTGTATCTTGCCAGGGTGTATCTGTTGACGACTATATTCCAGACTCGATTCCTGTATCCTGCCAGGGAACGTCTGAAGAGTTCGAAGATCCGATTCCTGTATCCTGCCAGGGTGTATCTGTTGACGACTATTCTCCGGACTCGATTCCTGTATCTTGCCAGGGCACGTCTGAAGAGTTTAAAGATTCGATTCCTGTATCCAGCCAGGGCACATCTACATGAAGAGTTTGAAGATCAACTCCTGTAACAGGCCAGGTAATTATTTTCTTTCTCAGGTACGCAAGTTCTCGCTAAGGAATCTCTTACGCGATCAACACCTAGATGGCATCTGTAAGCCCATCCACATACCAACAGTCTCCAAATGGCATCTATAAGCCCATTCCCGACAAGGTACTGTCACACTTTCAGATGGCATCTATAAGCCCATCGCCCTATTCATCCGTCTCCAAATGGCATCTGTAAGCCCATTCCCGCCATCACACTGCTAACATGTGAGCGCAAATTTCTGGGCACTCTAGTGTTCAATCATCTTCCACCTTCGGATCACGAAAGGCACGCCAGCCAATCTACATCCTCAGGTCTAAGAAGATTTAACAGGGGAAAATGTTGTACCCCAAAATTTTCCCTCCCATATTCTTCAAGATTTGCCAAGATCAATCTCCAAATGATTCAAAATCCCTCAAGGATTGCACAGTCCAATTGCCTCCTAACACAGTCAAAATTAGGGTTTTGGTTCTTGCAAAGAAATTGAGGTTTCCAAGGGTCCAATCAAGTCCCACATGCCCATATACATTGTCAAGCATCCTTATGTCAAGGTTCAAGACTCACAGCATCAAATTGCACAGTCAAAAACCCTAATTGCTCCACAGTCAACTGTAGGGGCAAAATGGTCATTTGACAGTCAAAAGTCAAATTTTTTGGTCAACATCTTATTTTGAAGCCACAAACATCATTTGATCAATTCTTGATCATGATTTCTCAAAGCATGGCTCAAAAAGTCTCAAGATGCAAAAGTTTCTATTTTTGGACAGTTGAAAAGTCAACTGCAAATTGACCAAGGCATAACTTCTTCATGGTTTATCAGAAAAATCCCATCCAAATCTCATTTTGAAGAGGATGAAATTTACTACAACTCATCTTCACACTCCAAGTCCAATAAATGCTCTCACAAAAAGTTATCAATTTCAACATTATAGGTCATTTTCAAAAGTCAACAAAAAGGCACTTTAAGTCAAAGACCATAACTTGAGATTGGTAAATCAAAATGACATGGGACCAAAGGCATTGGTTAGAGGACTTCAAGACCTTTCCAAAATGTCCAAGAACATGATCATAGCTTCAAAATTGAGCAAGATATGCCTTGGAGAAGTTGGGAAACTTTTGGGAATTTTGAAAAGTCAACTTTGCCTAAAACACTTCAAAATTGCTAATGGGCCTCAAATTCTTCCTTGAATCATTACCCAAAGCCTATGCACGACCCATTGAGCTAAAAATGATTTATTTTCTTATTTTTAATTAATTAATTGAATTTTTATTCTTATTAATTCATTTAATTAGATTTAATTATGAGAAAAATATCAAATAATGCTCTTCAAATCTTTTTGTGCAGCAAATATTCTCATTATAGGCTAAAGATTTCGTGCACCAATCAACAAGACAAGATCATCCATATTTGGCAAGATTTGCATGGAAAAAAGATTGGAAAAGATATGAAAAAAATCAAATATTGAAATCATCAATTCATGGATCTTTGGGCTTGTTTTTTTGACCTAGAATGCTTCACTTACATATGCACAAGGAAACCTAATGCAGAGATACACGAAAAGCTGCTCAAAAACATAGAACCACTTTGCAAAATTTTCACCAAAACTTGAAAACTGAAATCATAATTGGAGCACGTTTCAAAGCCTAAAAAGCATTCCAACACGTTGCTGAACCTTCCAGGAGTCGATTGCAATCAAGAACAAGTCCCCATACTCCAAGAATTGGTAGAACTGAGTCACTTTTGTCACAAACATTTCCATAATCGGTTTTTAATTTTCACGCATCATTCATGTGTTTTAATTGTTGATTTATGCTGCTAACTTCTTTCTGAAGCGATTGGTAACGTTTAATTGGACTAACACTGCCTGTAGCCAGATCTGCCATGGACGAAAATTAGGTTTTTTAAAGCTTCAAAATAGGGCTTTCATGTAGAGGAAAAATTGGACCTTGAGACCTATGCCATTGAATTCAGGAGCTCCAGACGAAACGAACCAACACCTCGCGCTCAATTTATTTAACCCATAGTGCTATTCGCTATTATGCAATGTTCTATTTAGTGGGGGTTTAAAACCCCCGCTACTTGCTTTATGTTTACAGAGAAAACGAAGACGAAGGCAGGCGTGTCATCTTCTGGTTGGACAGTTCAAATATCCAGCACGCTTTTTGTTTTATACCGCTAATGTTGTTTCTTTTTATATAATCATTATTTTCCACTAACATTACAAACGCGTTGCTTGGTTCAGATGGTGGATGACACGCCTTGTAACCACTAGGACCTGGGTTCGATTCCCAGGTCCCCCATACAATTGCTATTATTTTTTCTAACTCAATTCCATGCAGCGCTTCATCCAGAACTCCACCATGAGCCTCACGTCCAAGCTTGCCACATGGCCATGAGCTTCCATCCAAGAGTCAGAAGGTGAATCCCATGGTGTACCTCAGTCAACCAAGGCACACACAAGCGTGGAAAGTCAAACAGGCTTTGTTTCATGGGCCAGAATGCTTCAAAACACCTCCCTTTGGGGCCTGACACCCCCTTTGGTTTGCACTTTTTTTAGTTTTATTTTCTTTTATTTTCTAAATTCTTTTCAATTGTTTTTTTAATTGTTTTATTAATTCACAAATAATTAATTTTCATAATTAAAAAAATCAGAAACTAAAAAATGTTTTTTTAATTAATTATTAATTCACCATTAAAATATTTTTTGTAAATAAAGGTTAAAGTAATTAATTTAGTTAAATTAGGTTTCAATTTTAACACTTTTTCTTAATAAATAAAAAAAATGTAGAAATTAGGTTTTTGACATTTTTATCTTTTTCTTAATTAATTACTTGACTCATTATTTATTATTATTATTAAATATTTTTGTACATAAATATGTAAATAATTAATTAGCGTAAATTAGGTTAACTTGGATAGTTTCTTTAATAACTAAAAATAATCTAGAATTAGGGTTTCCATTTAATTTTAATTTTCTTTATTTTCATAAATACAAAAACATAAAAAAAAACAATTTCTTTTCTTAAATTAAATAATAATTAGACTTTAATTTCAATTTAATTTCGAAAGGGTCAAAACCCTCGGACGTCCTAACTTTTATTCTTTCGCACGTTATTCTTTTTTATTTTCGAATATTATGTAACTGCTCAAGGCTTGTAATAGTAATTAGGTCTTTTTACTTTCCGCATCTTTTACCAAACGGGTCTTTGTACTTTGGCGATGTATAGACCCGCGTCTTGTAATAGCGTAGCTTTATATTTCCGCATTTAAATTTCCGCACTCTTAAATTCTAAACTTTGCATGAAAGAATGTATGGCTAATTAAAAACAAGCGTAGCTCACAATGCCCTGATCAAAGATAAATATTGACATGAAAATAACACACAAATTCACACACCACTTCTAGGGTACGCCTCACCTGTTGCCTTCGAAACGTGGTCGTCGAGTATAGGACATTTTAGTCAGTCCTTATGTCCATGATCCAGTTGCCTCGAAACGGTTGCCTCGGATTAAAAAAGGATCAAGGGCATAAGGGTAGCTTCTAAGGTGTCCTACTGTTGCTCTGGTGACCACACTGTCCCTAAACTCGAATTGACCCGAACACCTCCAACGGTGGTGCTACCTACCTCTCAATGGTGGGATGGCACTACCTTAAGGACATTTACACAGCCTAATTCCTTAGGGTAGGTAGATGACTCATAGATACTTGCTCTCTCGAAAACAAATCAAAACTCTTTTCACACCGACACTTTCAAAAAGCTTTCAAAACAATTTTTCAAACACTCTTGAGGACTGATACAAGAGTTATTCCGAAATCTTTAAACGAAACTTTTTCAAACCCACTCACACTTTGAAAAGCAAACAAACATTTTGAAAACACAATGAGCAAGTATCTAAGAGCCCGTGGATAACCACGGATAGAAAGGGTGCTAACACCTTCCCTTTCTATAAATCTACCTCCCGAACCGAGAAACTATCTCATAAGGAATTTTGCTGTGCTTTTGTCCTGTCCATGTTTGAGAAAATAAAAGACGGTGGCGACTCTTGCTTCCGCGATATTTCGCGAACCAGCGTTAAACAGTCAGTTCTATTTCCACCGATCACACATGCCACCTCTTATTCGCCAATGGGGATGGCGACACCTTTCATTTTTGTACTCTTTCGCCAAGTCCAATGGCGCCTCCCTTAATGTCCAATCATGTTACATGCATACAGAGATGCCTTCTCCAAGGCTGCCACCTAGCCTGCACCTACTATACACCTACACTGTAACATGTAAGTCTCCTCCCATCACCTCCAATAGTGTTACATGCATTAAGGCATGGCTTCTCCAAGGCTGTCACCTAGCCTGCGCCTACTCTGCAACCCATGCCAACTCTTATTCGCCAATAGGGATGGCGACACCTTTCATTTTTGTACTCTTTCGCCAAGTTCAATGGCGCCTCCCTTAATGTCCAATCGTGTTACATGCATGCAGAGATACCTTCTCCAAGGCTGCCACCTAGCCTGCAACTTTGGAACTAAACGAAAATTCCTCCGAGTAAGACAGGGTAATAAAAGCTAGAACTTATCTAATTATACTATTTGGAACCTTTTTATTTCCCGAAAGTATGGGAAATAGTATAAATTTTATGTATTTAAATTTACTTAAAGATTTCGAAAAAACTAGAAAGTATAGTTGGGGTTCTGCTGTTTTAGCCCACCTATACAGTTCCTTGTGCAAAAATGCAATCAAGGAAAAATGTACATTTTATGGTTGCGCTTTTTTACTTCAAGCATGGGGTTGGTGGAGGATGGAGTCCCTAAACCCCGTCAACAACAACACATTCTGTTTCTCGTACGCAACAAAGTAAGTCATCAAGTTATATCATTTATTATTGTTCATCTCTTTACCAAATATATGCTAAAAATAAAATATTTTTCATTTCCTTTAGGTATTGCGTGAGGGGTATGGATTACGGTAAGAATCCAAGATTCAATGTCGCACTATATCGTAATCTATTGGATCACATAGGCCCAGATGATGTACGTCGTACCTTTCAACTTTTCTACTTTAAAATTATTTATATATTACGTTTTCATTAACCTGATTTAATTTTATGTGCAGTTTTTCTGGAGACCATATTTGGGTTTGGGCCATGAACCAAACCCCGAGGATGCAGCAATTTGGAGCGCCAAGACTGCAATCATACGGTTCAATGTTGTGGAGATGCACCATAACGACCGTGTGAAGATGCAGTTCGGAATGCATCAAGAGATACCCAGTGATCCGACTTGTTTGTCCCCGTGGCATCTCAAAAGGGTCGACGCCCAGTGGGGTCTTACCAACTGGAAAGACTTTGCTCCAGAATGGTGTAAGATGTGGCAGAGGCGTCACCGACATGTCTTGTAATTCCTAGTTTTCCTCAATCATAGTAATATGCGACACACGGATCAGTATTTATCTTGGTACAGGTCGGTTAGTAACCCTGAAATGCACGTGTCTCATCCAAGGTATTTGGTTGACCCACGAACATAATGGGCACAACCCTCGTTTACCCAACAACAAACCCAACACACATCAACCTCCCACCAACCCCCCAGACGAAACAGAACCACAAACACCCAACCACAGTCGCCACCACAACACAATTACACCCAAATGCCCTACAACCAACCACAATCACCACCTCAGTACCAATACCCCCATATGCCTCACACCCAACCGCAATTCCAATCATAATACCAACACACCCGCATACCTCACACACAATTTCAGTCTTCTGTATATCCCAATATGGGCCCCTCAACATCCAGCCTTAGCCCTGATCTGGGAATGTCGGAAGATTGTGAACCAACCGACCCAACTTACCATCAACCACAGTATCACCAAACCACCCAACATCCTCAATACCAAACACCCCAAGATCCATTTCCTTTCTACCCCCCGTACTCAGATGATCAATGCTACAGACCCACCATGGAACCCCACCCACCGCCAACACGACCAAACTTTGAGGGTATGGGTAACCGACTGTACCAAAGAGGATCTTCTAGATATGGAGACCTGACTGATTTCATGGATCCGAAACGCATTGACTTCGCTGGGCCATCGACCCTGCCACAACAGGAAACGCGATGACACCCAGCACGGGAAAGGCGAGGACGGGGATGCGGAACCGGGGGTCATTACCAGGTTTCGGGGGACCACTGATTAACCTGCTTTTTTTAATCTATTTTTTATGTAATACTTATGGGTGTAATTATTTTTTGTAAATAAAAAGTCAATTTTGTTGATCCTATATCGAATACGCAATGCACCGGATTGAAAAAAAAACGCGAAAATTGCCCTAGAAATGCACTAAGGCGCCATCTCACTTGGCTTAGGGCAAGCCTTAAGCACCTAGGCGCCAAGTGAGATGGAGTCTCCCCTTAAAAAATAGGTGTAGGCGCCAAGTGAGATGGCTCCTCCTTTAGGGAGTCATCTGAAACATGGTTATTTGCGTAATTTTTTTTTCCGAAACATGGTTATTTGCGATTTTTTTTAATACCTGGTTATTGCAACAAAAAAAATTCTCAAAATGATACTATATTTATTGATTAATTTAATAAAAAATATATTTTTTGCTGGAATCACTTGTACAAAATCTTAATCTTCGTTCATCCTTCTTTTTTTCGAGTTTTCCCTCGTCTTCGTTAATCTTTCTTTTTTTCTCTCTCAATGGCATACATACAAACTTAACATAATTTTCCACAACCTATTATGTCTTAACTAATACAAAAGCTACCCACAATTTATGGCTCTCTGTTCCAAGATTTGCTTCAAAAAGGGAAAAAAGATACAACAATCACGACTCATCTATTAGATTTGCTGAAAATTTGTGTTTCCTCTCTTTCTCTTATACTTGCAGAATCACAAATATCCATATGTATATCTATCAACCCGATTTAGTGAGAACCACCTTAATCGATGTACTAGACAAACGAGTCTGGATGGAACATTCTCAACCGCTGGTTTGATCAGATTGGGGTTTTTTCATCTGAACCCAACCGAAATTGATCTGTGTCCACCCCTAATATGCGTTAATATAGACTTAATTTATTAAGAAATGAAAATGAAAATGAATATATATATATATATATATATATATATATATATATATATATATATATATATATATATATATATATATATATATATATATATATATAAATAAGAGTTACTATGATTAATTGAAATTTTTCTACAATAATCATATTTTTCTAGTTAATTACGCAAATAATCAAATTTTCAAAATATTTATCTAAATAATCAGGTTTAGGATTGTGAAATAGTGTTGGCGCCACCCTTGCATGACGTCTATGTGTTAAAATCAGGTGAACACGCTATATGAAATGGCTCCTATGTGTACTGGTTTTAGGACACACCATCTCATATGGCGTCTACGTGTAGATGGAATTTTTATCGTTGTTTTAATAATATTAAAAATTAATAAAAAAATGACACTACTATATAAATAAAGTAACCAATAAATAAAATTAATTATTTCCCTTATATAAAGGCGTCACCCCGTGTGGCGTGTACATTCTCAATAATAATATTTTCCCGATTGCATTCGCTCTGGTCGAAGGAGAAACTGCTAGTGCTTGGAGTTTCTTTCTCAAGAATCTTTGAACACACGTAGCTCCCCAACCCACTCTCTGTTTTAATTTCTGACAAACTTGCTTCTATCGAGAGTGCATACAACAATCCGACTAATTGTTGGCATAACCCCCTTCTACACATGTATACCGCACTAGATATATTGCACAAAGTTTCATGCGGGATATCAATGACAATATTCTTAAGAAAACTCTTGTGAATACGGGGTATGCATTAACTTAACCATCATTCCAATATTATCTCTGCGAGATTAGATTGCCAAATCCTGATGCGGGCAGATGAGTTGATAATATTGCCAAAGAGAAATGGACAAGGGCATACGATAATGGACAACAATGAGGCCACATGACAACAAATTTTATGGAATCAATGAACAGTGTTTTCAAATGCATCATAAACCTTCTCATAATCGCATTAGTTAACACGTCAAAATATCAAAGAAATTACAACTGTCAAAACAATTTTATCTGATCCATGTGTCATCACCATTATGTCCCTATCATTTTTGACATCTTTCCACCAACATTGAGATTTTCTGATCGCAAGTGAGGTGGCCGTTCTTTGTCTCTGAATTCTTCTAATGACTTCGCCATCTTGGATGTCCCTGTCTAACCATCTACTCAACTCTCTCTTAAGACGCTCCTTAGAATGGATGTTCCAAAATTTTATTGTAATCGGGAGTTTGACAGGAGAGAAACAAACATACCCATCGCTTTTGAAAATCACGTCACATGCCATGAAGAAGAAATTATAGAGAAAGTGATAAGAGGTGTGAAAAATGGTGGAGGATGAAAGTTTTATTTATAGAAAATGCCATAACACATAAGAGCCATTATGTATCACTTCTTTTCAGACACATTACAAATAGGAGCCACATGAAATGGCCCTTGCTTTTCAGATGCACGTAGACACCATGTACCATGGCGTGCAAAAAAAAAAAAAACATAGACGCCACGTGGAGTGACGCCTACACTAAAATCAGTTTTAAAATCTGATTATTTACGTAATTTAGTGAAAAACATGGTTATTTAAGAATTTAAATTGAAAAACATAGTTATTGTAAAAAATTTCAGATTAATTCACTTAGTAAATTATATCGAATGAGTTTTGATCCATATAATAAAGTATAATTGCTTTTTTTTTAATAATACAAAATGAGTTTAAAAAAGCTTGTAATGTTTTAAAAATATATAAAATTATAAACACTAAAAATAATTTAAAACTTAATATTTAAAATATAAAACTAAAAATATTTAAAAATAATAAAATGTATTTAAATAAATTTTATAAAAATGAATTAATATTACTAAATAAAAATTTAATTTAGACATATGTTAGATATATCTTATAAAATTATACTATTATGAATTTCTATCCTATTTATAAAAGTGAAATTTATTTTTCAGATTTTTTTATATTATATTTAATATACGTAATTTATATATAAATTAGATATATTTTTTCAATTAATTTTTTTTTATAAAAGACTAAAAAAGAGTAATAATATAATGTAGTATTATATATAAAAAACAAATTTTAATTTATTTATTTTATATTTTATATTATATTAGTAATATAATTGTAAATTATAGTAAAAATAACAATTAATATTCAAGTAGACGGTGTGTAGGGTTTATAAACAGTCTCGCCGGGATCGAAAAACCAACCTGGTGGATCACAATTCAGAAATCAATCACCGATCCAGAAAAAAAACAGCCATGGGATCTTCAAGGGACAGCGACCAATCTCCGCCTCACCATCACCAACCTCTTTTGAGCAGCCTCGTCGTCCGCCCCTCCCTCGCCGAGAATTCACCCGGTGGCGCTCATTCCAACGATTACGAGCCCGGTGAACTTCGCCGTGATCCTCCTCCGCCTCCTTACTCCCGCTCTGATCGCTATTCTGATGATCCTGGTTTGTAATTTCTTCCCTCTCTCTATTTTATTTTGGCTGTTATCGGATTAGGTTTTTCAATTTAGGAATTTCGTTAAACTTAATTGATTCGTTAGCTTGATTTGTTTGTTTTCTGCAATTTAGTTTTCGGGTTGAATGAAATTGCACGTTGATTTGGATATTAAACAATACAGATTGGGAACTGTTGCCATGTTATTGTTTTCAGAGATTGGGGGTATGAAGTTTTAGATTTTTTTTTTTTTAAATTTATTTTATTTTGATTGTGGCATTTAAAATATGAAAGCAATGTTTATTATTATCTTTTTGTTGGGTGTAATTAGCATTGGATTTGATTGAAATGTCAACTTGACTATTGCTAAAACTAATAGTTCATGAAGATATGTTCTTGGGCATTTTAATGTGTGTGTGTAAATTAGCATTGGATTTGATTGAAATATCAACTTGACTACGTTGTCGTACATTGATGACAAGTTGACAACTAATCACGGGAGCAATTTAAATAAATTTGCTGTCCATTGTTGTTGTGGAAATTGAAATATGGTCTATGACATGGGTTTTTTATATTTAAATAGGTGATAGCATGATTTTAAGTTGAATTGGGTGGTTGAATTTGTTGTATTCGGTTTATTAGGGATTAGGTTAAAATTCCCATTTATTTTTTATGCTAATGTTAATGGGTGGGGTTGCTTTTCAAATTGTATCCCTCTATGATGGGAGCTTAATGGCGCCATGGTGCCTTTTTTTAAAGACTTTTTTGACTGAAATTGTGTGTATAAATGTTGGTTTTGTTTGGTCTGTTGTCTTTTCATTACATGCCTACCACGCATATGGATGCTCTAATGATTAACGGTCATGGTGCCTTTTTATAAAAACTTTTGACTGACACTGCATGTATGGATGTCGGTTTTCTTAGGCCTGCTGTCTAATCATTATACGCATACCACACTTATGGATGCTCTAACGATTATGGAGTGTCAACAGTGAGTAAAATTTGCATTTGTGTGTTACAGCTCTGATGTTGCCTCAGGTTTTGGGCTTTGAGGAAGGCATGTTGCTTTGAACTCAGCTTTGGATCATGATGTGGAATGTTTTTTCATTTTAAAGGGTCAATAAGTCTGTTGAATGATGGAAGTTGTCCATTTTGCATGAACTCGTGGGTGGGTTTTGCGGCACAATATCTGCTGCATGGGTTCACATTTTGCAAAGCCCTGGGTATATGTTTGGTTTTTGGGTGTTTGTGAAGGTAAAGACAGAGTCAACTTTAAAGGAATATGGGATACAATTTGAAGTTTTCCATACATGGTATTGCATGGGCAATGTGGGAGAACATCAACGTGGTTACTGGATTTGTAGAGGACAGACAATGACAGTTACCAATCGTTTTTGGTGAATAACCTTAAGTTAGAACTAATTTTTGGTTGGTATATCTAGGTTCTGCTGCAAGAAGTGTGGGTGGGTGAATTTGTAGTTTACTACCTTGCACAAGCTGACCTGACATTTTGGAAAGATAATATTTACCAAGGAAAAAAGTTCATTGTGCCGTTGGTTATATGTGGTTTTTTTTTGTTATTCAACTTCTGGTTATTTCAATTCCTGCTACATGTATGTGGTTACTTGTGGAATATTCCTTGTAATGATTGTTTTTGGCTGGTGGTTGTCATTATGCTTTCTGTGGATTTTTCTTTGGTTGGTTAATTATAGGGATGTCAGAAGGTTGTTTATTTACAACACGGAAGACCGCTTTACGAGTAGAATGCGAGTTTAGGAGCTTTCTTTATCACGTGGCTTTGTATCTTCTGCCGAATCCTTAATGTTTTTCATATTGATGATGCATTAACTGGGAGCATTGATAATCTAATGTGGTACAGAAAAGGAATGCATATCTTTTAAAAATGAACTGATGCACTTCTCCGTTTCTGAATTCTTTTTCGTGTTGTTTTGAAGTTATTTGGGGACGTAGTTTATTCCAGAAGATGTGAGAGTTGGCTGCTGGGATCATTTCATGGCTTCATTGGTTTTTTCTTGCCTGGGCCGTTTCATGAATTGTTACCTAAATTGACCCTTGGCTACCATGGCAGACTAACAAAAGTGGTCCCAAAAGGAGTCCAACAACTTGTTGATGGGGACATATTATTAAACCTCAGGATTTTGTTGCACTTTGGGGATGGTTGTTGCTGGTTTCTGATTGTCAGATCTGGAGTTAGATTGGGTGAAATGAAATGACTGGTCTATTGTTTATCACGTTCAAATTAGCTTTTTGTAGAAGTTAGCTCTTAATCTTGACTCCGAAACATGAATATGGATTTGATATTTCAGATGCTTAGGTTAAGTGGTTTGTGTAATTAACTATATCAGAGTCTGGTATATCATTCAGACATAAAAAGAATTGCGGTCAAGGCTATACTGGTGGTAATTTTTATGTTTGTGGTAAACCTTACTCATAGACCTGTTTTTATTATGGTAATATGCCCTGTGCAGTGGTAATGTTCCTTTGAAATTTCAAACTGATTATATGGAAGTTGCATGATCACAATGTTTTGGGCATTTTGTAGATTGAAATGATAAATTTACCCTCACAATGTCTTTGTTTTTCCAGGATATAGATTTCGTGCAGGTTCCTCATCTCCTGTTCACCGTAGAGATGCAGATCATCGCTTCACTTCTGACTATAATCACTTGTCACGAAACCGTGGATATGGTGGCGGGAGAGATCCTGGCAGATATCGAGACCCTCCACACCCGTATGCTCGAGGTAGAGCAGGCGGCAGGCCATTTGGTAGAGCTTTTGATGGGCCTCGCTACAACCATGGTCATGGTCATGCAAGAGGGGAAGGCCATGGTAGAAACAATCCTAATGTGCGTCCTAGGGAGGGAGATTGGATGTGTCCTGACTCATTGTAAGTGCTAGTTTTTCTGATTGTAATGAGACTTTCCTTTTCATTGGAATGGCCTATCGCATGTACGAGTCTTCTAGTTAGCGCTGTAGTTTTGAAAATTTGGATTCTTGTTACGCATCTAAAGTCTAAACACAGTGGCATCATTCTGAGGATGTATTAACGTTTTTCCTTTACTTGCAGATGTAGTAATCTTAATTTTGCAAGGCGTGACTTTTGTAACAACTGTAAGAGGCCTCGTCCTGCTGTTGCTGGAAGTCCTCCCAGGAGGGGTTCTCCACCACTTCATGCTCCTCCTAGACGCTATCCTGGACCTCCAATTGACCGTTCCCCGGAAAGGCCTATGAATGGCTACAAATCTCCTCCTCGTCTGATGGGAAGGGATGGCCCTAGAGAATATGGATCAGCTGCTCCTTTGCCACCCCTCCGACACGAAGGTAGGTTTCCAGAACCCAATGTCCATAGAGAGCGTATTGATTACGTGGATGATGCCTACAGGGGGAGAAATAAGTTTGATAGGCCACCTCCATTGGACTGGGATAATAGAGATCGCGGCAGAGACGGTTTCTCCAATGAAAGGAAAGGATTCGAGAGAAGGCCACTGTCACCGAGAAGGCCACTGTCACCGAGAAGGCCACTGTCACCGAGAAGGCCACTGTCACCACCTGCACCTCTTTTGCCGTCAATTCCTCCCCATCGCGGCAGTGGCGATCGGTGGACTCGGGATGCGAGAGAAAGAAGCCGTTCTCCCATGAGAGGTGGCCCACCAGCAAAAGACTATCGCAGGGATAATGTCATGAACCGTGTTGGAGGAAGAGATGATAGGCGTGGTGGCGTTGGACGAGACAGACTTGGAGGAATGTATTAGCTGGTTATTCAATGGAATGTATTTTGTGATGTAATTTTTAGCTTCACTATAGATATTGAGGTTTGTCTAGAGTTTGAGAGGTTAGTTTCTGAATCTCCATATTATGGAGCTAACCCATCGGAATACATTTTGATAGTGCTGAAATGCATGGTACATCGGTTTGTTTCACATTTCTTATCATTTCCCGCAGATTTGTTGTTTGAAAAAGGGGAAGTGTTATTTACTCCAAAACCTCCATGCCTTTAAAGCGATATTTGGATTGAAAAATAACGAATAAATGGAGTGAAATTTATTAAGATAAACGATATTGTTATTTGGACGATTTAAGAAATTTGAGATGGGTAGTTTAATTTTAAAATATCAAAATTACAAAATTGGTTTCTACAACGTGTTCTTTTTTAATGGTCAAATAATATATTATAATATAGAAGAGTGAAAGCCTGCAAAGAGGGCACAACGGTTCAGCAGACAACAAGGACAAAATGAACCCAAAACCATAAAGATAAAGAACAACTAAATTCAAGAAGGGAAATAAAGTGCAACAATAACTCACCACCAACAGCGAGACAACACCTAATAAGGATCTAATTAGTTTAGCAACCAAACCCACAGCTCATGCTATGGTACGTAAGAGAACTCGCTTTTCCGTTTTCAAGCATTTAGCGGGGTTATTATTATTAACCCCGGGAAAAAATAATCTTTGCAAATATTGATGACACTAAAAAAATTAAAATTATTAAAAAAACTCGTGCATACAACAGTTGCAAAAAAAAAAAAAAAACTCTTATGTGGGAGATCTATTACAGGAGACGGTGTCCTAAACTCACCAGCATAAGATCAAAATTTCAAGCAAACACTAACAGGCCACTAAACACCACTAGAGGCTAGGTTAGAAATTTTAATTTTTTTTTATTTTAAATATTGATACCCGGTCTTGCGAACAATAGGATCAATTCCGCCGTTCATTAGCAGAAAATCTATTTAAAATTAGAGTAAAATTTTGTATGGACTCTTTCAACACATGGATGGTTAGCACTTAGCAAACACATGATAGAGTTCTGAAATCAGTCATAAAAAGAGAGAATTTAAATGGATGTGTTAAGAAGTCAACTTCAAGTTAAAAAAAATTCTTATTCTCCAGCTCTTTCATATTTGTTGACGAATCGATACAAAACTTATCATCGTGAACATATCAGATAGACTACACCACAACATGATAAATAATAATAAACATACCTCTAGAAAAGGAAAATTTCAAAAAATACACCTAAGATCTTTAGGATGAGTCAATTGCTCCCATAACCACCTAAAAATTCTATACTAGACACTAAAAACCAACCTACAAGTCATGAACATATGAAAGATTGACTCAAATCGATTCTCACAAAGGGTACACAAGGTCCTCTCCAGATCATTAATGACATTCTGTTGGAAAAAGTTTTCCTTTGATAAAAACATGTCTCACAAAGTTGTTAAGAAAAAATCACCATCTTAGAAGGGAAAAAACGGATTTAATAAGAATATGCTATAGAGAAGGGGCCATCTCTAACGTGTCTCCAGACTCACCAGTCATTTTTCTCATTGAACTGAACCTTTTGGAGAACCGATAAGAACTCAATGATCAGGGATTCTTCATGAACGGAGAACGATATTTCTACATAGGGTCTCAAGTAATTCTTCCCTGAACACACTTCCATATCTCACCCACAGTCCCCTCTTGAATTTGGAAAATAGAGTAAAGTCTCTAAAATCTAATCTTGAGAGGAACACCACCACGCCAAGGGTCTCACTAGAAGGAAATCTAAAGACCAGACTCAGCCTTCTTAACCAAACCCAACTCGAACCAATTTGGCGGATCATCTTTCTTAGATCCAAGTTGTAGAACGTGATTGTCGTTGCTTATAACTGTATGTTTGATTTTGCGGTTAGAGTATTTAGAGTTTATTTTGGATGTCACTACAATAAATAATATTTATTATGACGAAACTTTCACCACGAACAATAAAAAACCGAGGGTATATGTAATGAGAGTGCATTGTTTTATTTTTAAAAAAAAATTAATTTGTTACTTCGATTTTAACAAAAGCTGACATAAATATATGCTCAAGGTTTGAGATTTGATTCTCAGCTCCTGCAATTTTGTGTTTTATTTAGAAACAAAAAGGCACTTTTATTTTTTATAGATTTTACGTCGAAAATGTTACCCCGATTTTCTGTAAAATTGAGATAAAAATTCTCTAATTTTTTATTCTCTTTTAAACCAAAAAGGCACATTTATTTTTTTTATAGATTTTACGTCGAATATGTTACCTCAGTTTTCAGTAAAAACAGTGATAAATACTCTTTATATTTTTTATCCCATCAGTATTTACCTCATTCACTTTTCGAGCCCTAGAGAAAGAAAACTTCTCCAGTCAACTAAAGAACTCTCTCACCATTATTCTCCAAGGAGGTCGGAAGCCCTAGTGAACAAAAAAACTCTCTCACCATTATTCTCTGGTATGTTGTTATTGTTGTTGTTGTTGTTGTTTTGTCCATTATTGTTGTTGTTTTTGTTGTTGTGGTTGTTGTTCTCCATTAATGTTGTTGTTGTTTCCACAGTTGATGTTGTTGTCATTGTTTTGTTGTTATTATTTCGGTTATTAAGATTGAGTGTTCCTTTTTGTTGGTTGTATTATTTTTATTTTATTTTCAGAAGCTTTATGTGATTATGGATCATAGTTGGATGAAACTCAATAGATTAAGTAAAGAGTATGAAATTGGAATGATACAATTTCTTGATTTCCTGAAAAAAATATTCCTGACAATAATGAGATTTTTTGGTGTCCTTGTAAAGAATGTTATAATATGAAAAAACATCCAAGGGATGTTATATTCAATCATTGTGGTTGTGATAGAATTATTCAAAATTACACGAAATGGGTATGGCATGGTGAAGGAACAAAAAAGAGACCTCTGTCACATACATTTTAAGATGAAGAATTTATGAATGATACTCTAGAAGATACGATTCATGATATTAGAGTAGATGCTTTCAAGAAAGATAATGGAGTATATACTTTGCAAAGAGACATGGAAGATTCGTTATATTCGGGATGTAAAAGTTTTACAAGATTGTTAATTGTGTTAAGACTATTTAATCGTAAGGCAAGAGGTGGGTGGACGGATAAAACTTTCACTGAATTGTTTGAATTGTTGAAAGAAATACTTCTTGAAGGTAACACATTGTCGAACCGTACTTATGAGGCAAAGAAGATATTGTGCCCAATGTGTTTGGACTATGTCAAAATACATACATGTTGTAATGATTTCATCTTATATATGAAAGAGTTTGAAATCTTAAAGGAGTGCCCGAGGTATGGGGATAAGTAGAAGGATAATGGTGTTGATGATAATGATGGTGTAACTAACAAGGGTATTCTCGCCAAGGTGATGTTGTACCTATCAATAATTCCAATGTTCAAGAGATTGTTTGCTAATGTTAGTGACACCAAGAATACTTCATGACATGCAAATGAAAGAGTGCGAGATGGAAAAATTATCCATGTAGCTGATTCAGTGCAATATAAGAAAATTGATTCCTTCTTTCCATATTTTGCCTTTGAATCGAGAAACCTTAGGATTGGAATTGCCACCAATGGAAAGAACCTTTTCGGTAATTTGAGTACTAACCTTACATCATGGCACGTATTTCTCATAATTTACAACCTATCTCCATGGTTGTGCATGAAGCGCAAGTATATGATGCTATCAATGATGATTTTGGGTTCAAAATAACCAGGGAACGACATAAATGTTTATTTAACGCCATTGATCAAAGATTTAAGACTATTATGGGAGGAAGGCGTTGATGTTGATGATGCATATACATGTGATAACTTTAAGTTGTGTGTCATGTTGTTTTGCACAACCAATAACTTTCCTGCATACAATAATTTATCTGGGTAAAACGTTAAGGGACATAAAGCATGTCCTACATGTGAAGTTGATATACGTCACCACCAATTACAAAAAGGAAAAAGCCAGTTTATCTTGTGCATCAAATTTTTTTAAGACTTAATCATCCATATCGTAGATTGCGGAAGACTTTTAATAGATATCAGGAGTTTGATATCACTTCAAAGACCTTAACCGGGATGGAAGTTTATAAAAGACAACAACATATTAATGTTGTCTTTGGAAAGAAACAAAAAAAGTCAGTGGAGAAAATATTTAGAAAAAGAGGTCGGTATTCTTTGATATTCCATACTAGTCTAGTCTTGATGTAAGACATTATCTTGATATGATGCATGTGGATAAAAATGTATGTGATAGTTTAACTGGAATACTTCTCAACATTAAAGGCAAGACAAAATATACTAAGAAATCCCGCGAAGATATGATTAGGATGGGCATACGGAAAAAGTTAGCCCCAAAAGAAGTAGGAAATATAACTTATTTTCCCCCAACATGTCACACTCAGTCTAAAAATGGAGTTTTTTTTTGCAATTTTTTACAGGGTATCAAAGTTCTACAATGGTACTCATCAAATGTGAAGAAACTTGTATCAAAGAATGATCACAAATTAGTTGGCTTAAAATCTCATGATTGTCATGTCTTGATACAACAACTTCTACCAGTGGCTATCCATGACATTTTACCAAGAAATATAAGGATAACTATAATCAAATTGTACTTATTCTTCAATGCTATATATAGTAAAGTTATTGATTCTAGAAATTTAGATGACTTGGAACACGAAGCGGAAATTATATTGTGCCAATTAGATATGTTTTCCCCTCCAGCGTTATTTGATATTATGGTTCACTTAGTTGTTCATCTAGTAAGAGAGATTAGAATTTGTGGTCCAGTTTATTTATGGTGGATGTATTCGGTAGAGAGTTACATGAAGAATTTTAAAGGGTATACAAAGAATCATCATCGACCAAAAGCTTCGATCGTAGAAAGGTATATCACAAAATAAGCTATTGAGTTTTGTATAAACTATTTATCAGAAGCGAACTTTATAGGAATTCCTGAGTCTTGTCTTGATGGATGCTATGATGATATAGGTGTTCATTGTTTAAATGTTAAAACATTTGATTGAGAAGTAGTTCTTCAAGCATATTTATATATGTTGAATAACCTTAGTGAAGTTCAACCTTACTTGACCGCTCACAAAAGTCTTATAAAGGAAAAATTCCCCCGTTTGAATGAAAAATGGTTGTCGACAGAACATAACAAAACTTTCATAACTTGGTTTAATGAAAATATTTCTAAAGAAAGTAGTGTATCAGATGCTTGCAAATGGTTGTCATGTATGCCTAAGTTTAATGTAATTACTTATAGTGCATACGACATTAGTAGATATTCATTTTATACAAAATCAAATGATGATCGTAGCACCATGCAAAATAGTGGGATTATAGTTGAGACTGAACCATGTACTTTTCTAGTTCCAAAGATAACAATCTCGTACTAGCATCTAGAGTGTACTTCGGGGTCATTGAGGAGACTTTGGAGATTGACTATGCTTATTTTAAAGTCCCTTTATTTAAGTGCAAGTGGATTAACAGTAACACTGGTGTAGAAACCGATGAATTAGGACTCACACAGGTTAATATTTGAAAGACAACTTATAAGAACGAACCATTCATCATGGCAACCCAAGAAAAGAAGTTTTTTATGCCACTGATCCTTCTAACACTATATGGTCAATTGTTCTTTAAGGAAAACATCTTCCCAATAGTACTGATGAAAATCAAGATTTTAATTATGAGACACATTGTTTAGCAACACATGCATGTCAAACATCTGAAGAAAATGATTCAGATGATGTCAATGCTATTCGCTGTGATCATGAAGAGGGGATATGGGAAAACTAGTAAGTAAATATTGATTCAGTTGTTTTAATTTTGATGTAAACTTATAAAGTGTGTACCATTTTGGATTTACATATGGTGTAATCAATGAATGTTTATGGTACAATATTTCAGATTGAGAAATTGGTAAAATATACAATGTTTCTATTTCAAGAACGTGCAAAATATGGTTCTATATTCTGTAATATAGTTCTGTAATACAAGTGCAAATAACAGTACTGTTGTACCCCAAAATTTTCCCTCCCATTTTCTTCAAAACATGCTCACAAAGGTCTCAAATACTCAAAGCCACTCAAGAGTTGACTGGTCAAACCTCCTCCTAAGCAAGGGTCTTCAACTAGGGTTTGGTGCTTCTCAAAGAAGATTGGGTTTCAAGAGTCTCAAATGACTTTCATGGTTCATCATAGGTCCTCAATAATGTTTATGTCAAGTTTCAAGTCTTGCATCACATGTCTGCTCAGTCAATGGCTCAAAAGATTGAAAGTCAACTATATTGGGTAAAAAGTCAACTATGGTCAACATACAATAAAATTTCAAGATTTTTGGTCAACATTAACATTTTGAAGTGATACTCATCATTTTATCAAAGGTTGATCATGATTCCTCAAGGCAAGCCCTCAAATCATCAAAGGTTAAAAATTGTCAAATTAGGGTTTTGATTGAAGATAACTGATCATTGTCTTTTGGCCTAATGCATGACCTAATGGCTTAAAGCATGATCTAAAGGGATAAAATAAAACATATTTACCTAATTACATGGCTCAAGACATTTCCAAAGATACAAGTGATTGATAGTTGAAGAATTTGAATCAATTGATGAAAAGTCAACAGTCACACAAAAGTCAAACTTTGACTTTTTTTTGGTCAACATTGGGATTCAAAAATCAAGAATCATAAAAACATTCAAAACTGTCAAACTTTGTCATAAAGAATCAAGATAATCAAGAAAGTCAACAAAAGTCAAAATTGAAGATTTTCAAACACTTGGAAAAATTCAAGTGTTTTGTACCTAAAAAACCCTAACTTCACAAGCAAGTTTCCTCAAGATACAAGTTGATTCAAGGAAAACTTTCAACATTAAAGTTGTAGGGATTAATTAATTCTACAACTTTGTTAATCGATGAGTCACTCAATTTAGAAATTGAGATCACGACTTCGCTCTCATTGCATGTTTCCTATAGGATAGTTTTGTTAAGCTTCCTTTAACATGTTGATTAAGATAGGAATCTATGTAAGCCAACATAGGATAGGAATTTTATTTTGTCCTTAACCTTAGGGTCAATCATTGTATGATAACACTAGGAGTAGTGCTAGGCTAGTTTCCCTTAGATGTTTTTTCTTCCTTTGCATTTTGCATCTTAAAACAAAAATTGTTTTCTTGGCAAATCATAAAACACCTATAATAAACTTAAACCCTTCTTCAAGGTAAAAGATACAAATCAACCTTATTTATTTATGTGCCTCTTGGCTTTGTTTTTAAACCTTGTAGCCGATGTTTCTCCATCGCACATTTGTTTGAAGCCGATGTTTCGCCATCACACATGTTTGTTATCCTACTTTGACTCTCAATGTCATTGTTAGGTGTGTTGTTTTACCATTTGATGTTTCGCCATCGCACATATTTGTTATCCTACTTTGATTCTCAATATCATTGTTAGGTGTGATGTTTTGTCATCCGTTTTATTGATGTTTCGCCATCTTTACCATGATTCCTTGCTACCTTTTAGCCGATGTTTTGCCATTGCACACTTGTTTGAAGCCAATGTTTCGCCATCGCACATGTTTGTTATTCTAATTTGATTCTCAATATCATTGTTAGGTGTGATATTTTGCTATCCATTTCATTGATGTTTCGCCATCTTTGCCATGATATCTTGATATCTTTTAGCCGATGTTTCGCCATCGCACACTTGTTTGAAGCCGATGTTTCGCCATCACACATGTTTGTTATCCTACTTTGACTCTCAATGTCATTTGTTAGGTGGATGTTTTATCATTTGATGTTTCTCCATCTTTGACATGTTACTGTTTTATTATTTAGTCGATGTTTTACCATCTCATTTGTTTGTTGTTTCATTTGATGTTTTGCCATCTTGACTGTTTTGTTGTCTTAACTAAAAAACACAAACCAACCAAAATATGTAAGCCGAACTACGACTGCTCTGATTCCTTAAAAGGGATACGTATGCATTGGGGTAGGGCACGATCGAGCATAACTTTTATTTTCCCTACATTGTTTTCTTTTTCTTTCGCATGCATTCCCTTTTCATTATTAAGCCATAGACATAGGATTTGACCACACCCATTAGATTAGACAACAAGAGTGGATACCATAGAGTACTACAGGCGTGTGGGGTGCTAATACCTTCCACTCGCGTAAAAGACTCCCTTACCCGATCTCTCGGTCAAAAGACCGTGATTTCTCCCTTTTCAGGTTTTCTCGATGTTTATCTTTCCCTTTCGGCGGGATAAAAGACGTTCGGTGACGACTTCATTGATGTTTCATTACATCCAGATGACAGGTTCCGGTCGCATGGTTTCAGACAACAACATCAATTCTCCATTATTACCATACTTAGGGAACCTCAGAGTCTTATTATAATAGTTAATATGAACATAGTTGAACTCCAATCAGTTCATCCCAAGAATAACATCAATTTGGTATAAGGGAAAACATGTGAGAGCAAGGTCCTTTTATGTTTGTTTTAATGATGTCAAAATGTTTATTACTTGCTCTTGATATGGGTTGGTTCTATGTACAAACTTGCTAGTGGAATGGTTGGAATGAAGATATCTAGAAACATTCATTTTTGGGAGATTTCACGGTTTGCATTGACTCAAGCTAGAGTTAGGTCGACTCATAGCTTGAAGAAGAGCAATCCATCAAGCTTGGTTCTACTCGCGTTAACACTACTGGTCGACTCACACTGGGAGAAAAATTCTCACTGTTCGGGTCGATTCAAGCTAAAGATAGGTCGACTCATAAATTGAAGAAGAACAATCCATCAAGCTCGGGTCTACTCGCGTCGACCCTTCTGATTGACTCACACTGGGAGAAAAATTATTTTTGTTTGCGTTGACTCATGTCCTGTTGCGGTCGATGCATTTATTCCTCAAATTTCTTCCTACAACGCTCGGGTGTGCTCGCATCGAGTGGGACTCCTGCATGAGTCGACCACTCGTTTCTTGCACTTAATTTCCTGCTATGTTTTTAGGTCTTGACTATTTGGTAACATATATATATATATATATATATATATATATATATATATATATATATATATATATATATATATATATATATATATATATATATATATATATATATATATATATATATATATATATATAAAATTGGATTTCACCATTTGGGGTAAACAAGAAAAAGTGAAAGATATACACCAACTTCTCATCATCTTCATCCTCTCATTGCATTCATCAATAATTACACATAACAATTTTTGTTAATTAAAGTGTAGAGTTGTGGTGATAACGTTCAAACTGAAGATTGATTTCAGATTTGGGTTGAGAATTGAGTGGGTTTCTTCTTGAATAAAAATGTTAAGGTTTTGTCCTCCAAGATTCCATTTGGTGCAGAGATTTTTACACAAGTCTTTGCTTCATTGAATTAAACCGAGTGAAAGGGTTGAGAAATAGTGGGTTTTCTCAATCAAGTAGCTGTAACCGGAGGTATATGAAGAAAGATTTGGGGTCAAATTTCTTGCGATCAAAATCAGCCGAGTGAAATATTTGTAGAACAAATATTTTATGCAATCAAGTAGCGGTGACCGGAGGTTTATTCGAAGAGATTGGCATACTTGGTTTGGTTTGAACTAAGGGGGGAGAAGGAAATAGTTTCATCATCAACAATTGGTTTGTATGTAGTGAATACTATTGTTTCTCTTGTAACGCTTTGCAACTTAATATCATATATCTCAATTCTAAGAATTGGGGGAAGACGTACCCTACATGAGGAGGACAAGGGGAACTACCTTAACAAATTGTGTGTTGTTTCTCTTTCCTTATCCTTTTATAATGACTCGAAAGATCCTTTCAATCTCCTTGAGCCAAGTATGTGCTCTATCAAGATCATACTGACCTTTAAAAGTAGGCGGATGGCTCCTTTGAAACGTATCCAAGACACGAGACCCGTCATTTGCACCAGCATTAGGCTGATGTTTCACAGCCTAAGCCATAGCCTTCAAAGCAGTAGCAATCATAACACCGTTTCTTCCAGCCATTCTACACACAGAAAACCAACGTCAGAAAATAGTGCATCGATAATGTACTCACACTAATCGACTGACATGACATGTACATCATTAAAAAAACCTGGTCGGACGAACAAACCTGCTCTGATACCACTAATGTAACACCCCTCTAAACCCACATATATTTCGAATATAATTTCCGTAAATAATATCACCAACAAGGGTGTCACATCTTCATATAAACTTTATATAAAACATCATACTCCGTAACACGGGTTTTCAAAACAAATTAAACATTATTTCTTTAATATCATCAAATATAAAATTCAAAATTATCGCAGCGAAATCATAGTCTCAAAACATCGTTATCAAAAATACTTCATAGAGTCTTCCTCACACTTCATCGTTCGTGATTCATAAATAAAACAATTAAATACCATGAAAGGTAACTAATCATCTCAAAATAAGCAAGAGAGCATAATAGTTTCAAAATAAACATCCCTAACCTTGATGTTACATATCAGAGCAAGACCTTCTAAATCAACAGAATTAAACAACGCACTCCAAAGCTATCCTCTAAGCTTCAACGAACTATTCTTGATTACCTGCAAGTTACCCACGGATAGAGGCAACATTTCCAAGAAGAAAGGGTGAGTAATCACAAATTATTATAAAAGATATATGGAACATACATAGTAGCATAAAAACAGGTCATCACAGTTTCCACATATTGTCATACTTCATAATTATACTCACATTTTTACATCATCAATGCATATCAAACATATCATTATATCATCATGTTATTATCATTCCAAAAACACCACATAGATCACAACACCATCGAAATAATTTAATCAATCATTATGCAATGTCACAAATAATACAATGCAACATCATAAACTCATGCATGTGGTAACTAAACTTTATTGATGACTCATCATCGTTTCTTCAAAGATCCCCACCAATAGAATCGATTCCCATTTGGAATCAGAGCATATCATAATATTGCACTCAATCCACACTATAGGATTAAGGTCATCACTAGACTAATGTCCTATCAATATCATTGGACCAATCGTCCTATCAACATCATTGGACCGAAGTCCTAACACATGTCATGAATGCATGATGCATAAAAACATAATAAAACATGACCACGACTAGTAAAAACGCATAATCATTCATGAATTCATCATAATATCATCACATACTTCATCATGCACACATCATCATAACAACGTTAATTCATCATAGAACACAAGTCAAGTTACAACAAGACATGGTTACATCAATCATAATAGAAAGCATACATACTATTATGTCAACACATAATCTCACCATCTCATCATAACAAGATAACTAGAAAACTATATCATATGATTCATTTTATTTCACCAAAATATATCTCATCGTGTTATCTACCTAACGCTTTGAACGACGCATCAAATGGAGTCCGAAAACTTAAATTATGGTTACAAAATTTTGACCTCTTCCCCTCGCCGCTCGCCCGGTGAAGTAGCTCGCTCGCCTGAGGCTCGTCCGACGAGGCTGGGGCGATAGCCCATCCTCCATACAAAATTTCAAGAGCACTATTTTTCCTTCTTTTTCTTTGCCCGGCGACCCTACTCGCTCGTCCAGTGAGCTCACTCTCACCTCTGCTTCGCCCGGCGAAGCAGGAGCGAGACACCATCCTCCATACAAAAGTCTAGGGGCTCTATTTTCTCCCCACTCCTTTCGCCTCCTTGCTCGCCTAGTGTGACACCCCAGTTTTATTTGTTTGGAATTATCTTAATAAGAGTTATTTTATTTGAAATTAATAAAATTATTTTATTTGGGTTAATATAGAATAAAAGGATTATTATTTATTTTATAAATAATTGTAGAAAAATAAGGATTGAAGGTTATTGGGCTTATGATGTTATTGGTAAAAGAGGGGGTGCAAGTGAAGTAAAATGTTATTTGGGACTTATATGTCACTTTTGCTCACTTTCACGTAAAACTGAGATTTTGGGATTTTGGAACTCAGAGAACGTGTAAAGAAGAGAAAGGAGAAGAATGAGAAGATTGATCGAGGAAGTTGCAGGAGCTGCAGATTATCCAAGGTAAGGGGTTTGGTCATTCTTTTACTATGAATAAGTTGTGATATATTCTATATGAGTTAAGGTTTGTAGGGATGATGGATTCTTGATGCCATGGTTGTGGTGATGATGAAACATGAATGGGTATTAGTTAGGATGAAATAAGAACCATGAAATGTGGGTTTTGGTGGAAACCCCATTTGTACCCTATTTTGCAAAACCATAGAAATGAGGAAATGATGGCATGAGATGAATGGAATTGATTGGTGTTTTGATGTGGTATTAATCCTATTGTATGCCTTAGATCATTGCTATATGGTAGGAATTCGATTTAGATGGTTTTAGGATGTTTGGGGATGATTAGGAATGGGTTGGGGTGATTTTGGGAAGCATAAAAACGTGAAATATGGTGTTGCAGAGTCATCAACACGGGCCGTGTTGATGCACACGGGCACCCGTGTTGATCTTCTGTGTTGATGCTCGGGTAGGTTTTTCCCAAAAATCGTTTCGGCCATAACTTTTGAACCGTAACTCCGATTTAGGCGCCGTTTGATGCGTTGGAAAGCTAGTGAAATTTTCTATATGATTATGAGGAATTAAGTAGCTTTAAGAGCTTATTTTAATAAGTGATTATTAGAGAAAGTGTTTATGTTTATAAGTGAATTTGATTGTTATGTATTTTAGTGAAGTGTTTGGAGATATTTGGGATTGGAGCTCTGAAGAACGACGAACAATCGCTCAAGAGTTTGAAGCTGCAATTTGATAAGGTAAGGGGGGCTACTACTCAATTTATATTTGCTTATGGGGTTAGATGCGATCGGTTGGGTAATCGTAGGATAATCCCATTTGCTCTGATGTTCTTAGTGATCGATAACTTTAGGGTCGAATTTCGTTAGAAAAGATTAGGTTCCCTAAAGGTTGTGAATCGATTAAGAAATTAATCCCTATTGTTGATTTAGATCGAAATTGTATGATCGGGGGTTTCCCTTAGGTGTTCTAAGGATAACCTTGATGTTATCAGATTTCCCCAAAAGGACGAATAATCACTTTTAAGCTTACCTTGATAATTGTTGGTAATTATAAAATTAAGTTTTTGGATTAAATGATTTGAAAAAGGAATTCTGTTTTCCAACGATTTTAGAAAACTATAACCTTGAAGGATTTGAGTTATTCAATTTGTGGGAAATTGATGAACATAAGTCAGAGGCTTAGGAAATTGATGTTTTGGAAACTTGATGTGTATTTGGATGTTTTTGTACTGCACTGCACTGCTGTAGAAATGTATTTTCGTGCAAATATGTTGGCATATGAGCTGCTGCAGGTACAGGAATTTCCGGGCTCGCGCTCATCAACACGGGCCGTGTTGATTCACACGGGCACCCGTGTTGATCTGCTGTATTGGCAAAATAACGTGTTTCTGGACACATTTCCACACGGGTAGTGTTGATTCACACGGGTGCCCGTGTTGAACCTCCTGTGTTGGCTTCTGAATTCTATTTTCTGTGCATGCTGTTATGTACGGTATTGATTCTGTTTTGATGTGCAGTGTTTTATATGTTTTGAATATACTGCTTGTTGATTTCCTAGTGTTGATTAATGCTTGTATCGAATAACGGTGTATGTTATGATACCAACACTATGTAGATTTATTGTCATGCTTTTAGATGATGTTATCAAGCATTGTTGTACCCCAAAATTTGCCCTCCCATGTTCATCAAGAATTGTCAAAGTCAAGGTCACAAAATTCCCCAAGGGTTGTGCAGCTCAACTGTCTCCTAGACAGTCAAAATTAGGGTTTGATTTCTGATCAAGAAAATGAACTTTTCAAAGGCCCAATCAAGTCTCATATGCTTGCAAAGATGGTCAAGTATCCTCATATCAAGTTTCAAGGCATTTAGTTCAAAATTGTACAGTCAAAACCCTAGATTGCACTACAGTCAACTGTAGGGGCAAAATGGTCATTTGACAGTCAAAAGTTCAAATTTTTGGTCAACATATCATTTTGAAGCCATAAACATCATTTGATCAATGCTTGATCATGATTCTCAAAATTTGGCTCAGAAATCATCAAAGATGCAAAAGTTGCTATATTTGGACAGTTGAAAAAGTCAACTGAAATTGACCAGGGCATAACTTTCACATGGATTATCAGAAAAATTCCATCCAAAGCTCATTCTGAAGAGAAAGACATTTCCTACAATTCATCTTCATGTTCCAAGTCCAAGAAATGCTCTCACAAAAAGTTATCAATTTCAACATTATAGGTCATTTTCAAAAGTCAACAAAAAGTGACTTTAAGTCAAAGGCCATAACTTGAGATTGGTAAATCAAAATGACATGGGACCAAAGGCATTGGTTAAAGGACTCAAAGACCTTTCCAAAATGTCCAAAAACATGTGAAAAGCTTAAAAATTGACCAAGTTATGCCTTGTGGAAGTTGGGAAATTTTTGGAAATTTTTGAAAGTCAACATTGATGCAAAAGGCCTAAAAATGCAAATGGGCCCAATTTTCTTCCAAATTTCTTCATGCCAAGCCTATGCACGACCACTAGGCCCAAAGGGAAGTATTCTCATATTTTTTAATTATTTATTTGAATTAATATTAATTTATATTCATTTAAATGATTTTAATTCATGAAAAATATAAACCTAACATGAAAAAATCTTTTTATGCATGATCTAATCTCTATAATTCGTGCATATCTCAAATAGGTAAGCTTTGATGATAATTGATCAGATTTGGCACAAAAACACCATGAAAAAGATTGAAAAAGATTTTCAAAAATCAAATATATGAAATCATAATTGCAAGAGATTTTGGTGGAAATTGTTGACCTAATTGCTTCCTTACAAGTATTAGAACAAGACCTAATGATCCAAGACTGAAAAAGCTGCGTATAACACACTCTTGCAATTTGCAAAAATTCTCAAAAAGTCAAACACTGAAATCTAGCTTTTAGGACGATTCAAGCTTGGATTTTTGTTGCAATAGCTTCCTTGGACCATTCAGAACCTTTTCCAATCATTAACAACAGCAAAAACCTCAAGAATTGGTACACACGAGTCAAACTGAACCAAGAAATTTCTGAATTCGCATAGCATGATTCAAGCACGATTTTGCATTTTTTTTCATGTATTTATACTCATAATCATGTTTCTAAACTAACCATTGTAATTAATTGAGTTTTTGTTGCATAAGCATGATTTCACCATGAGCGCCCTCTAGGGTTTGCAGGTTTCAGATTTGGGCGTTTTTGACTAAGGAAAAATTAGGTCTCCAGACCCATGCCAATGGCTTAAGCAGGTTGAGACGAAGCAACCTGGACCCTCGCGAACAATTTATGACGCATAGGGTGCTAATCGCTATTTTCCCATAGGCATCTTTAAACCACGCTGAAAAAACCGTCGCCTATTCCTTTTGTTTTACAGGGTGGGGAAGAAGACAAGCGCGTGTCAATCAGTGATACGTCCATTCAAAATTTCGCGCGTTTTCATCATTATGCATTGTTTTTGCTTTATATTGTTTAATTGATGTTATATATTAAATGAAGCGCAAGTGGAACAGATGGCAGGGACTAAGGCGTGTGACCTCAAAGACCTGGGTTCAAGTCCCAGGTCTTGCATAAACTCCATATTATTTTTCCATATTAAATCCCATGCAGATTCCTCACTAGGGCGCACCATGCACAGTCAAAATCCAATGAACACGCGTCCAGCTGCTTACAATCAAGGGCCATGATCAAAGGAGTATGCTAAATTCCAGTCAACACGTTGCATGAGATTCAAAAAAGTCAGCAAATTCCCAGCTTATTGGGCCAGGCCTTTCCAATTTATACCTCCTTATTTGGGGCAACACCCCACCCTGGTTTGATTATTTATTTTTTATTATTTAAATTATTATATTATTTATTTGTATTGCTTTAATTAATTAATTTATTTTTTCTATAAAATATAAAAACATTATAAAAATCAGAAAAAGAAAAATATAATATTTATTTTATTACAATTATTTTCATAAATAAACTAGCATGTAAATAAACTAGTGTAATTAGGTTTTAATTCCAATTCTTTTTTTTAATAAAAATCCAAAAATGTAAAATTTAGGTGTTAGTTGTTAATTCTTTTTATTTCCCTTTTCTCCACAATATTAATTATTATTTATTTATTTATTTTCCTATTTTAATTGTACATAATAAATTTTAGGTTTAATCTAGACTATATTTAAATCTTTCATAACAAATAAAAAATACTAGAATTAGGGTTTGTCTTTTAATTTCCATTAATTTCTTTCCCTTTTTTCTCATTAAATCTAAAAATACAAAATATCATTCTCATTTAATCTTTTAATTTTTAACTCTCATTAACTTTTAATTATTTGCAAAAGGGTCCAACGCCCTAATTTTGTTAATTTCATTTAATTGCGCATTTATTTTATTATCGCTTATTATAATTTTGTAAATATCCCAAAGCCATGTAATTTACTTTTCCCCCTTTATTTTCTTCGCATTATTTATTTTTCCGCTAAATCGGGTCCGGTTTAATTTTGGCGATGTGGACCCGCGCCATTTGTAATAGTCGTAGATTTATCTTTTCCGCACTCCTAACTGTTAATCAAGCATGAAAGAATGAATGTCTAATTAAAATCAAGCGTAGAACACGACAAACATGACAAGACAAAAATACTTGAAACATGACACACAATTCGCACACACCACCCCTAGGGTACGCCTCACTGTTGCCTTGCCTCGAAAGGTGATCGTCGAGTAGAAAACGTCTTGGTAAGTCCTCATGATCCGGGAACCTGGCATGAGGGTAGCTTCTAAGGTATTTTCCTATTGCTCTGGTGATCACCATGTCCCGAACCTCGAATTGACCCGAACACCTCCAACGGTGGTGCTACCTACCTCTCAATGGTGGGATGGCACTACTTTAAAGGACATTTACACAGACGAATTCCTTAGGGTAGGTAGGTTCTCGTGGATACTTGCTCTAATTTCAAACAAATCAAAAAGACTTTTCACACTGACACTTTTCAAAAGCTTTCAAAGCAAACTTTCCAAACACTCTGACGTACGAGTCGATCTGAAATTTTTCAAAGAAACTTTTAAACCCACATTGAAAAGCAAACAAACAATTTGAAAACACAATGAGCAAGTATCTAAGAGCCCATGGATAACCATGGATAGGAAGGGTGCTAACACCTTCCCTTTCTATAATCTACCTCCCGAACCGAGAGCAATCTCTTTAAGGAATTTTTCTGTGCTTTTGTCCTTTCCATTTGGAGAAAATAAAAGACGGTGGCGACTCTTGCTTCCGCGACATTTCGCGAACCAGCGTTAAACAGTCAGTTCCAGATCCACCGATCACAGAACTGGCGACTCTGCTGGGGAATAAACTTTAAAGTGAGGTGTACCTTAGGGCTAGGTCATAACTGTGTTTTCACTTGTATTGTTTTGCTTGCTTTACTATTGTGGGTTGCATCGGAGATACATAGATCCTAACCCGGATCTGGGGATACCCTGTTAGGTAGCATAAGCTGTGAGGGACCTGTCCGGCGTAGACCGACACAGGTGAAGCAGTGGCTACGTTGGTGTGACACCTTAGTCTGTACCGATATCCCTTGTGTTGCAACGAGGAGAATATGGGTCTTCTAAGGAGTTATTAAGCACCAACAACCTTAGAACCTTAATTGACACAACTTGGCCTTTAGAACAGTAGCAGTATGCTACGCCCATTGAGGCTAAACTCTCGTGATGGTTCTGGCCGCAAGAAAAGATTGCGATGCTGGAGTTATGACCGATTGAGGGTAGTCAATGATATTGGGATCCTCTAAGAACCCGGTTACTTTTGGTTAGGACAGGTATGAACCAACAAACTGAAAGAGGGTAGTACCTAGACCTCATGCTGGCCTAAACTTTAGGGGCTTGCCTTGTGTGACTTGTGTGCCTTACTATGTTTGCCTTTGTATCTGTATGTGGTGTGCTTTATCATAACATCATAACATCATGAGCATTGCATGCATAAGAGCTGACCATTTCAAAGACAAGAAGGTTTCATCTTTGCTCTGTTTTGTAGGACATTATGATGCCGGTGCGAAGGAATACTATCCGGTTCAACTTTGTTCGTTCACCTGAGTTGCTTGATGAGTTGGTTAGCAGAATTCCAAACACCACTTCCTTCATTCAGAGGCATGGTTCTCTTCTCAGTCTAGTCACTGCAAAGCGAGATCAACAGTTGATGAGTGTTCTGACCCAGTTCTATGACCCTCAGTACCAGTGCTTTACATTTCAAGACTTCCAGCTGGTCCCTACCCTGGAAGAGTTCTCTAATCTGCTTGGTATCCCTATCTTGGATCAGACTCCCTTTACTGGTTGGGAAAAGACCCTCAGGCTTGAGGACATTGCTGCAGCTCTTCCTTTGACCCATCAAGAGGTAACAGACAACTGGGTAACTAGAAGCGGAGTTAAGGGTTTCTTGGTCAAGTTTCTGATTGGTAAAGCTAACAACTTCTGGAATGACTTGGACTTTAGGGCATATGAAGACATCTTGGCTCTCCTAATCTATGGGTTAGTCCTGTTTCCTAATCCTGACAATTTCATCAATGTCACTTCCATTAGGATCTTTATGTCTCAGAACCCTGTGCCCACTCTCTTGGGTGACATCTTGCAACAACTTCATGCCCGTACTACCCGAAGACGAGGAACCCTATGGTGTTGTATCCCTTTGTTGGTGAGGTGGTTTATTTCGCACCTCCCTAAGTTCGTACTGAAGAACCAAGAAGGAAGAGGTTGGGCTCACAGGTTAATGTCTCTCACCGATAAAGACATCATTTGGACTTGCAGAGGTTTGGATGAGATAGCTATTATTGATCGATGCGGGGAATATCCTAATGTTCCTCTGATTGGTACTCAAGGAGGGATCTCGTACAATCCATGTCTAGCACTCCGTCAGTTTGGAAGAGCAAGAAGAGCAGGCCCCCATGAGATGTTGGTGCCTCACATCAGTTTCGAATTTCAGGTGGATAGTGACAAGCTACGTCGTAGGTTCATCAAAGCTTGGGAGAAGGTTCATAAAGCTGACCCACAAGAGCTAGGGCCAAAGACTTCTCTACCTATGGAAGCCTACTACAAATGGGTCCGCATCCGTGCTCAGAAGTTAGGTATGCCGTATGAAGCTGTCAGACCCGTCATTCTTGAGTGTCCTGATAAAGATGGTGTTCCTCCAACTGTCCTTCCTCCTCAGATACCTACTGACTATGAGACATTGAAGAGATCTTGGTCGCAACTGCAAGAAGAACGGGATTCTTACCGGGAAAAGTTCAACGAGCAGGAATCAAAGATCCAGAAGCTGACAAAGCAGTTGGAGAATGAGAGAGCTCTGAATGCCTACCTCCGTACTGAGAAGAGGAGACCATGGGATCACTGAGGAATTCTGAATGGGCCTTTACAGTTTTATTTCCTTTCCAGTTGTTTCATTCCATGTAAACGCCTAAGGGCAACTTGTTGAATAATTTCAGTTGCAAAGTTGAATCTAATGAAGTGTGTTCCTTTTTGTTTAACAAAGTTGATTCCCGATTGTCTTTGAAAACATAATTCATACGCATTTCATACATCATGTGCATAGCAGGTTTTTCCCTTTTTTCAGGTTGCTTACAGTTCTTCGCTGTTTATTTCAGCATCATGAATTCCGGATCTGAATCAACTGAGACTTCAATCAAGGCTCTCCAGGCGCAGAATGCGCAGTTCCAAGAGTTAATCCTGGGACTAGCTAAAGGCCAAGATGAGCTGAAGGCCATGCTCCTGAAGAAGGAGAAGAAGAAGAAAAGAAGGACTGTTCTATTCAACACGGGCCGAAGGATGGGTAATACTCTGCACCAGGAAGAGGTTGCTTCTTCTGTTGGCAAGAGTCCTTCTCAGGCAGAAGCAAGGGTTCCTAGTCCGGTGGTCTCCGACAACGAGACAGATTTTGATGAGGAGCAGTACCCTCCTGCAGATGACAGGTACAAACAACTGGAGGACAGGCTGAAAGCTATGGAAGTTCAACAGGTACCCGGGCTGGATTTTGGAGATCTGGGTTTGTCGACTGGTGTAATTATCCCGCACAAGTTCAAAGCTCCAACTTTTTCTAAGTATGACGGGGCATCCTGTCCCAAGCTGCATTTGAGGTCCTATGTGCGAAAGATTCAGCCGTACTCTGCGGACAAGAATCTATGGATCCACTTCTTCCAGGAGAGTCTTTCAGGGACTCATCTCGAATGGTTCTATCAGCTGGATGGAACCAAAGTTCGTAACTGGGAGGAGCTGGCTACTGCTTTCTACAAGCAGTATCAGTATAATGCCGACCTTGCCCCCACGCGTACCCAACTCCAGGGTATGTCGTTGGGCGTAAGCGAAGGTTTTAAAGAGTACGCGCAGAAATGGAGAGATCTGGCTGGCAGGGTGCAGCCACCTTTGACTGATCGAGAATTAGTGGATATGTTCTTGGGGACCCTATCTGGGCCGTTCTTTAATCATCTCATTGGGAATTCTTCTGCTGGTTTCACTGATTTGATCTTAACTGGAGAGAGAATTGAAGCTGGGCTGAAGTCTGGGAAGATTGCAAAGGCTGCATCATCATCTGGGTCGGACAAGAAACCGTTTAAAAAGGAGTCTAGTGCTGTGTATGGCTCCAGAAAATCAGAAAGACCTGATCGCCGCCAATCTGTCAGTGCGGTCATGATTGCTACGCCTGCTGCCGCTCCCCGGCCAAACAATCCCCAAAGGGCTGATAGACCTCGGAGAGAGTTCACTCGGTTAAGCATGACCCTGTCGCAAATCCTGCCACAGTTGCTATCCACCAATTTGGTGACTGTCAAGGAGGCGCCAAAGTTCTCAAACACTACCTCTCCTAAGTACGACCCGAATGCCCGTTGTGCTTACCATTCAGACAGCCCGGGGCATGCCACTGATGACTGTTGGGCGTTAAAGAATAAGGTGCAAGACCTTATCGATGCTAAAGAGATACAATTCGAGGCGCCCGCAAAACCGAATGTAGTTAATGCCCCTATGCCTCAGCACGGGGTAAATGCTATTGATGAAGATGTTTATGCTGTTTCTGTGGATGATCTAGTCACTCCTTTAAAGATCATTAAGAAGAACCTACTGCAGGCCGGTTTATTTCCGGGTTGTAGTGAGGGTTGCCTGTTCTGTGTTGTGTCCCCGTCCGGTTGTCCCTTGCTAAAGTTAGGCATCCAAAGCTTAATGGATAGCAAGGAGATTTTATTCAAGAAGTCTGCTGTTCGTATGGTTCCAATGGAAGAAGTCTCTGTGGTGACTATCTTCAACAATCCGATCCCGGCTCTCCAGAAGAAGCCCATCCAAATTCTGATCGTTGCACCTGTTACTATCACTGTGCCTGGGCCCCTGCCCTATGTATCCAATAAAGCTGTCCCTTGGCACTATGGGGCAGATGTATATATAAATGGAGTGAAACAAGAGCTCAACGCTGGCGCCAGCATCTGTGACATCACTGGCCCGGCCAAAGTTACCCGCAGTGGCAGGCTCTTCTCGCCTGACATTGCGCCACCTGCTGCTAGAAGACCACTCCTGATAATTCCTGCAAGTATACCTACTCCCGTTGCTGATCAAGTTGTTATTCCTGCTGCTGATCCTATTGTTTCTCCTGCTGCCGAGTCATCCAATGCTCGGGGCAAGGGAATTGAAACTGAGCCTGCCCAGATGGAGGTACCCATACCCATAGCTGCTGAGGCCTCCCCACAAGAGATGGAGGAAATTCTAAAGATTATAAAGAAGAGTGACTTTAATGTTGTGGAACAGCTGGGGCATACGCCCTCCAAAATCTCTATGCTCTCTTTACTGCTGTGCTCTGAGGCCCATGCAAAGGCCCTTATCTCATTCCTTAAGAAGGCTCATGTGCCACATGAAACTTCTGCAGTCCAATTCACTGATTGCGTGGCAAGTCTAACGGCGGACAATGGCTTGGGTTTTTCAGACGCTGATTTGACCATGAAAGGGAAAGATCATAATGATGCTCTGCATGTCTCAATCGAATGCAGGGGCACCACCTTGGCACACGTGTTGGTTGATACTGGGTCATCTTTGAATGTGCTACCCAAGAAGGCTCTGGATCGTCTAGATTGTGAAGGCCTTGATTTAAAGCCCAGCAACATCATTGTCAGGGCCTTTGATGGTTCAAAGAGAATGGTCCATGGGGAGGTGGACATTCCGATTCGTGTGGGCTCTCAGGTGTTCGACTCCACTTTTTATGTGATGGATATCCGTCCATCTTACTCTTGTCTGCTGGGTCGACCCTGGATACATAAGGCTGGGGCAGTGACCTCTACCTTGCATCAAAAACTGAAGTACCCCATCAGAGGGAAGATCGTCACCGTGCAAGGTGAGGAAGAATACATGGTGAGCCACCTAAACTCGTTCAGATACATTGAGATGGATGGGGAGTTCATTGAGACCCCCTTTCAACATTTCGAGGAGGTGTTTCCAATCGCAGCAGAAACAGCAGAAGCAGGTGGTCCTCTGAAGATGGCTTCCCTAAAGGATGCCAGGGCTGTAGTGCAAAAGGGTGAAGGTGCTAACTGGGGCAGACTGCCAGACTTCACCCAGAAGACTGATAAACTTGGGCTGGGTTTCACCTCAGAAGGGCAGAGAGCTATGAGAAAAGAGAAGATCGGAAGGCCTCCGGTGTTTATTAAAGGTTCAGAAGTGAATGCCGTCGGGGAAGACTTTGAAGTAGACGAAGCCGAATTCAACAGCTGGATTTATCCAACGGCCGAAGAAGGATTGAACAATTGGAGTGCAAAGGATCATACCCCTGTTACCTTTGTGACACAGTAATGAATTCCCATGTTTTGTTATTTTGTAATAGACAATAATAAACTCTATGGCCCGGTGTCTTACCCGAGGCACCGTGGTTCTATTTGTGAGGGCATATGAACTGTCATTTTATACATCATGAATGGAAATCTTGGACTATTTTCGCATTACAAATATTGTGTTCCTTTTTTATCTTTCCTTTCCTTTACATAATTTTCAAAACAGCTGTATTTACACACACACTCACTCATACAGGTTCCAATCCACTCTGGATCTCACTGATAACAGCTCTGCTAATGCCAACTATGACTTCGAAAATCCGATCAACTTAGCCGAAGACGAAGGTGAAGATGATTGCGAAGTGCCTGGAGAGCTTGCAAGACTGTTGCTTCAGGAGGAGAAGGCAATTCAACCCCATGAAGAGCCAGTGGAAACTATAAACCTGGGTACTGAGGCAGACAGAAAAGAGGTAAAGATTGGTGCCAACCTAGAGCTCAGCGTGAAGCAACGGTTAACCAAGATGTTACATGACTATATGGAGATCTTTGCCTGGTCCTACGAAGACATGCCAGGGTTGGATACCGATATTGTTGTCCATCATTTGCCAACGAGAGAAGACTGCCCTCCAGTTAAACAAAAGGTTCGTCGGATGCGTCCAGAGATGTCCGAGAAGATTAAGGCCGAGGTGATGAAACAGTTTGATGCCGGGTTCCTTGCAGTGACTTCTTACCCTCAGTGGGTTGCTAATGTGGTGCCAGTACCTAAAAAGGATGGCAAGGTCAGAATGTGTGTTGATTACAGGGATCTAAACAGGGCCAGCCCCAAGGACGACTTCCCCTTACCTCACATTGATGTCCTTGTGGATAATACAGCTCAACACAAAGTATTCTCTTTCATGGATGGCTTTTCAGGCTATAATCAGATCAAGATGGCACCTGAAGACATGGAAAAAACTACGTTTGTCACTCAGTGGGGCACCTTCTGTTACAAGGTCATGCCGTTCGGATTAAAGAATGCTGGGGCAACCTACCAACGTGCCATGGTTGCCTTATTTCATGATATGATCCATCATGAGATCGAAGTGTATGTGGACGACATGATCGCTAGGTCCCAGACTGAGGAAGAGCACCTAGATCACCTGCAGAAGTTGTTTGACCGGTTGAAACTGTACAAGCTGAGATTGAACCCGAACAAGTGCACCTTCGGGGTAAGATCTGGGAAATTGCTAGGCTTCGTGGTCAGTGATAAAGGTATTCAAGTGGACCCTGCTAAGGTCAAAGCTATTCAAGAGATGCCAACTCCTAAGACAGAGAAGGAAGTCAGAGGCTTTTTAGGACGCCTGAATTACATCGCTCGATTCATATCTCACTTGACTGCTACCTGTGAGCCAATCTTCAAGCTGCTGAAGAAAGATCAGGTAGTACGTTGGAACGATGAATGTCAGGCCGCTTTCGACAAAATCAAAGAGTATCTCCAAGAACCCCCCATCCTTATGCCACCGGTTGAAGGGAGACCTCTGATCCTATATCTGACAGCGCTAGACAACTCAATGGGGTGTGTGCTGGGGCAGCATGACGAGTCTGGCCGAAAAGAGCATGCCATTTATTACCTTAGCAAAAAGTTTACCGACTGTGAGACCCGATACTCACTGCTTGAGAAAACTTGCTGCGCTTTGGTATGGGCTGCTCGCCGGCTGAGACAGTATATGCTGACTCACACTACCTTGTTGATCTCAAAAATGGATCCGATAAAGTACATATTCGAAAAGCCTGCTCTGTCTGGGAGAATCGCAAGATGGCAAATGATCTTGACGGAATACGACATTCAGTACACAACCCAGAAAGCCATCAAGGGAAGTGTATTGGCAGACCACTTAGCTCATCAAGCTGTAGATGACTACCAATCAATGAACTTCGAGTTTCCGGATGAAAGCATCATGATTGTGACTGATTGTGAAGTGCCTGGACCGGATGAAGGACCTGAACCAGGATCCCGATGGTCTATGCACTTTGACGGAGCCTCTAATGCTTTGGGAAATGGTATTGGCGCCATCATCATATCTCCTCAAGGTACTCATACTCCACTCACTGCCCGGCTGTGTTTCAACTGTACCAACAACATGGCGGAGTATGAGGCGTGTATCATGGGTCTTCAAGCTGCGATCGACTTACGGATCAAGTTCCTCAGTGTCTTCGGAGATTCCGCCCTTGTGATCAATCAGATCAATGGAGAGTGGGATACGAAACACCCAAACTTGATTCCTTACAGAGAATGTGTGTTGACCATGATTCCCCACTTTACAGAGATAACCTTTGAGCACTTTCCAAGAGAAGAGAATCAGTTAGCGGACGCGTTAGCTACAATGTCTTCAATGTTCAAGGTTAAATGGGATAACGAAGCTCCTCAGATCACCATCTGGAAACTGGACGAACCGGCATACTGTTGTGACATCGAAACTGAAGTGGTGACTGAGAAGCCTTGGTACCACGAAGTGAAGAGATATCTGGAAGCTCAGGAATACCCTGAAGGTGCCTCTGTCAACGATAAGAAATTCCTGAGGAGGTTTGCAGCCAAATTCTTCCTAAGCAACGGCATCTTGTACAAGAGAAACCATGATTCAACCTTACTGCGTTGTGTGGACAAAATTGAAGCAGAAAGGATCATGGAAGAGTTACATGAAGGGACCTTTGGTACGCATTCCAGTGGGCATACTATGGCTAAAAAGATCCTACGGGCAGGATATTACTGGTCCACCATGGAAGCTGATTGCTACCAACATTCGAGAACATGCCACAAGTGCCAGATCTATGCAGATAAGGTGCATGTTCCTCCGGTTCCCTTGAATGTTCTGACTGCGCCTTGGCCGTTTGCAATGTGGGGCATAGACATGATCGGCGAGATAAGACCTACGGCATCCAATGGACATCGCTTCATCCTAGTGGCGATTGATTATTTTACGAAGTGGGTTGAAGCAGCGTCCTATGCTACGGTAACCAAGACTGTTGTGGCACGGTTCATTCGGCACAACCTGATTTGTCGATACGGCGTCCCTGAGCGAATTATTACAGACAACGGTACCAACCTGAACAATAAGATGATCGCTGAGCTTTGCGAACAGTTCAAAATACAGCACCACAATTCTTCTCCTTACAGACCGAAGATGAATGGGGCTGTAGAAGCAGCTAACAAGAACATCAAGAAGATCGTGCAGAAAATGACAGTAACTTACAAAGATTGGCACGAGATGTTACCGTTCGCTCTGCATGGGTACCGTACCTCAGCTAGGACGTCAACCGGGGCGACTCCCTTCTCTCTGGTTTATGGCATGGAGGCAGTCTTGCCGATCGAAGTGCAAATTCCCTCTCTCCGGATAATGAAAGATGCAAACTTGAACGAAGATGATTGGATCCAGACACGACTTGACCAACTTAACCTCATTGACGAAAAGAGACTTGCTGCTATCTGTCATGGTCAGACGTATCAGAAACGGATGATCAAGGCATTTAACAAGAAAGTCAGGCCACAGGAATATCAAGTTGGGGATCTGGTTATCAAGAGAATCATCCTTCCTCAGAGTGATCCAAGGGGCAAATGGACCCCTACATATGAAGGGCCGTTTGTGGTTAAGCATGTGTTCTCAGGAGGAGCAATGATCTTAACTAACATGGATGGTGACGACCTTCCTCACCCCGCCAATGCAGATATAGTTAAAAAATACTACGCATGAAAAAGACCCGCTAGGCTGACATGCCTAGGCAAAAATTAGGGCTTCCCGTCGAACCAAAAGGGTTCGGGCAAAATGTAGGGATGAAAATGAAAAATCTGTACACCCGGCAAGTCGAAAACCTGAAAAGGCGGCTTGGGCAAAAATGGGTATCCCGGTGGACTGAAAACCCGAAAGGGCAGTCCAGGCAAAAATTAGGGATAAAAGCGTAAAACTATGTCTCATTGGATCACTTTGTATCCAGAATCCGGTATCTGCATCAAGCTCAAACGGCATCAATCAGTCAGCTTCACCTTCAACCAAGGTCATCAAGTGATGAGACGCTCAGAGTTATAAAGGCAATAGCAGAGTTGAAACCCAGTGGATCATTCATCTTCCACACAGCTGTTTTATTTTTCTTTTGTACAAAACTTGTATAAACTCTTTTGATCGGCGACGTACCTCTTACTAGGACGTCAGCCTCTTGTACACAAAACGCCTATTTTCCGGCCATTCAAAATCAATAAAAATATATCTTCAGTTAAATGTCCCAAGTATTTTTCCTTTCTCTGTTTTGTTTTGCGAAGAACGTCCAAGGTTCAATTTGTGATGTATGCATTGACAATAATTTGCTAACTCATAAATATTTGCATACGAAACAAAGGAATTCATTGCAGGTGACACTAGAAACAGGGGCAATAAAGAGTGGTCTAAACAATCCAATTGCTCTATCCTCCAAGGTACCAGAGTAGGTTCAGCTAAAGAACGCGGCCAAGTGTATCTTAATTCCCCAGAGAGTGGTTCAGCAAGTCAATACATTCTCTCTCCAAGCAAAAGTGTCAAATATCAAGGGAATTGAGTATCCTCCTATAGCTCTCAATACCTCCCCGGCAGCATACATATATTCTTAACAAGCATCCCCGGCAGTCTTGGTCTAAAGATTGTTCCCCGGCGGTATACCACCATTCAAAGGAATCACTTCCCTGCAATTCAAACCTCCCCCAGGAGAATCCAATCCAGTTCCCCAGGAAAGTTGGAATTCATATCTCCCCAAGCAATAAGCTTATCCCCAGTAGATTCTGGAAGCTTATCCTCAGAGCACGAACGCGTCGTCCCGGCTTGATTTAAAGAGTTATTTCCGTAACAGGATATAACTGGGTTATCCTCAGCCAAAGGCCACGGAAAGAGCGTCCTCAGCAAAATATCTTCCTACCCCCAGCGAAGTCTATCAACACTTCCAGCACAACAAGGATATCCCCAACATAACTCATCAATGGTATCCCCAACGGAGTTATCTTCATCAGCGCAGCAAAGCATCGCTATCCCCACAGAGTAGCACTCCCCAGCATGATCGCTAGAGTATCTTTTCCCCCGCAGAATTATTTCATTTGCCAAGTTTATTCCTCAACAGAGTTATCTTCTCCTACCGGTATTCTTGCAACAATCATCCACAGCGGAAGCACAATCTCTTCCTCAACATCAGCCCAGGATATGGCTTCCCGGCACCCGTCAAGGATTTATCTTCCTAGACGAAAACATACATGAATCATCACATACATCATTATAGCATGCATATACACATCATATCATATAAATCGTATCCATATTTGCTTGATCCATATCATGCATCGCATATAACTAACCTCTACCTTTCAGGAAGGGTGCAGTTGAAATTCTCAAACATATTTCAAAGACTTCTCTAGTCCAGTTAAATCGACTCCAAACAGATTTTTCTAATAAAGACTCAGTAGAAGTTCTCTCATGGTCCCCTCTCCAATGGCGTGTGAGGCGGTAATTCCTTTTTCAGATGGTCCCCTCTCCGATGGTGAGCGTGAGGTGGTAATTCCTTTTTCAAGATGTTTTCCTCTCCGACGATGAGCGTGAGGTGATAGTCTTTTGTGGTCCCCTCTCCGACGGTGAGCGTGAGGTGGTAATTCCTTTTTCAAGATGTTTTCCTCTCCGGCGATGAGCGTGAGGTGATATTCTCTTATGGTTCCCTCTCCGACGGTGAGCGTGAGGTGGTAATTCCTTTTTCGAGATGTTTTCCTCTCCGACGGTGAGCGTGAGGTGATAGTCTTTTATGGTCCCCTCTCCGACGGTGAGCGTGAGGTGGTAATTCCTTTTTCGAGATGTTTTCCTCTCCGGCGATGAGCGTGAGGTGATATTCTCTTATGGTCCCCTCTCCGACGGTGAGCGTGAGGTGGTAATTCCTTTTTTCAAGATGTTTTCCTCTCCGACGATGAGCGTGAGGTGATAGTCTTTTGTGGTTCCCTCTCCAACGGTGTGAGGTAGTAATCCCTTTTTCAGATGTTCCCCTCTCCGGCATGAGCGTGAGGTGATATCTCCTTTCAGATTATAATTTCCTATAGTTCCCTCTCCAACGGCGAGTGAGGTGACTCCCTTTGAGATTATAATGTCCTTTGGTTCTCTTCCTGACACTACAAAGATGGTAATTCCCGCCAAGATTTTTCTCAACGAGCGTTGTTGAAGGTAAAATCATCCAAGGTTCTCTTACCATTCATGCTAAGGCAGTAATCATCCCTGGTTTTTTCATCAACGTTTGAAGCTCCAGACTCAGCTCCCGTAATCAGTCAGGACATATCTATATCAAGCATCTAAAATCGGCTCCTGCGACGTGTCAGGTACTCATTTTTTTGTTTTGCAGGTATGCAGGTTCTCGCTAAGGAATCTCTTACGCGATCCACATCCAGATGGCATCTATAAGCCCATCACCCTATCCAGCGACATCCAAATGGCATCTATAAGCCCATTCCCTCATCATCGTTGCTACTATGTGAGCGCAAATTTCTGGGCACTCTAGTGTTCAATCATCTTCTACCCTCGGATTACGAAAGGCACGTCAGCCAATCTGCATCCTCAAGTCTAAGAAGATTGAACAGGGGCAGCTGTTGTACCCCAAAATTTGCCCTCCCATGTTCATCAAGAATTGTCAAAGTCAAGGTCACAAAATTCCCCAAGGGTTGTGCAGCTCAACTGTCTCCTAGACAGTCAAAATTAGGGTTTGATTTCTGATCAAGAAAATGAACTTTTCAAAGGCCCAATCAAGTCTCATATGCTTGCAAAGATGGTCAAGTATCCTCATATCAAGTTTCAAGGCATTCAGTTCAAAATTGTACAGTCAAAACCCTAGATTGCACTACAGTCAACTGTAGGGGCAAAATGGTCATTTGACAGTCAAAAGTTCAAATTTTTGGTCAACATATCATTTTGAAGCCATAAACATCATTTGATCAATGCTTGATCATGATTCTCAAAATTTGGCTCAGAAATCATCAAAGATGCAAAAGTTGCTATATTTGGACAGCTGAAAAAGTCAACTGAAATTGACCAGGGCATAACTTTCACATGGATTATCAGAAAAATTCCATCCAAAGCTCATTCTGAAGAGAAAGACATTTCCTACAATTCATCTTCATGTTCCAAGTCCAAGAAATTCTCTCACAAAAAGTTATCAATTTCAACATTATAGGTCATTTTCAAAAGTCAACAAAAAGTGACTTTAAGTCAAAGGCCATAACTTGAGATTGGTAAATCAAAATGACATGGGACCAAAGGCATTGGTTAAAGGACTCAAAGACCTTTCCAAAATGTCCAAAAACATGTGAAAAGCTTAAAAATTGACCAAGTTATGCCTTGTGGAAGTTGGGAAAGTTTTGGAAATTTTTGAAAGTCAACATTGATGCAAAAGGCCTAAAAATGCAAATGGGCCCAATTTTCTTCCAAATTTCTTCATGCCAAGCCTATGCACGACCACTAGGCCCAAAGGGAAGTATTCTCATATTTTTTAATTATTTATTTGAATTAATATTAATTTATATTCATTTAAATGATTTTAATTCATGAAAAATATAAACCTAACATGAAAAAATCTTTTTATGCATGATCTAATCTCTATAATTCGTGCATATCTCAAATAGGTAAGCTTTGATGATAATTGATCAGATTTGGCACAAAAACACCATGAAAAAGATTGAAAAAGATTTTCAAAAATCAAATATATGAAATCATAATTGCAAGAGATTTTGGTGGAAATTGTTGACCTAATTGCTTCCTTACAAGTATTAGAACAAGACCTAATGATCCAAGACTGAAAAAGCTGCGTATAACACACTCTTGCAATTTGCAAAAATTCTCAAAAAGTCAAACACTGAAATCTAGCTTTTAGGACGATTCAAGCTTGGATTTTTGTTGCAATAGCTTCCTTGGACCATTCAGAACCTTTTCCAATCATTAACAACAGCAAAAACCTCAAGAATTGGTACACACGAGTCAAACTGAACCAAGAAATTTCTGAATTCGCATAGCATGATTCAAGCACGATTTTGCATTTTTTTTCATGTATTTATACTCATAATCATGTTTCTAAACTAACCATTGTAATTAATTGAGTTTTTGTTGCATAAGCATGATTTCACCATGAGCGCCCTCTAGGGTTTGCAGGTTTCAGATTTGGGCGTTTTTTACTAAGGAAAAATTAGGTCTCCAGACCCATGCCAATGGCTTAAGCAGGTTGAGACGAAGCAACCTGGACCCTCGCGAACAATTTATGACGCATAGGGTGCTAATCGCTATTTTCCCATAGGCATCTTTAAACCACGCTGAAAAAACCGTCGCCTATTCCTTTTGTTTTACAGGGTGGGGAAGAAGACAAGCGCGTGTCAATCAGTGATACGTCCATTCAAAATTTCGCGCGTTTTCATCATTATGCATTGTTTTTGCTTTATATTGTTTAATTGATGTTATATATTAAATGAAGCGCAAGTGGCACAGATGGCAGGGACTAAGGCGTGTGACCTCAAAGACCTGGGTTCAAGTCCCAGGTCTTGCATAAACTCCATATTATTTTTCCATATTAAATCCCATGCAGATTCCTCACTAGGGCGCACCATGCACAGTCAAAATCCAATGAACACGCGTCCAGCTGCTTACAATCAAGGGCCATGATCAAAGGAGTATGCTAAATTCCAGTCAACACGTTGCATGAGATTCAAAAAAGTCAGCAAATTCCCAGCTTATTGGGCCAGGCCTTTCCAATTTATACCTCCTTATTTGGGGCAACACCCCACCCTGGTTTGATTATTTATTTTTTATTATTTAAATTATTATATTATTTATTTGTATTGCTTTAATTAATTAATTTATTTTTTCTATAAAATATAAAAACATTATAAAAATCAGAAAAAGAAAAATATAATATTTATTTTATTACAATTATTTTCATAAATAAACTAGCATGTAAATAAACTAGTGTAATTAGGTTTTAATTCCAATTCTTTTTTTTAATAAAAATCCAAAAATGTAAAATTTAGGTGTTAGTTGTTAATTCTTTTTATTTCCCTTTTCTCCACAATATTAATTATTATTTATTTATTTATTTTCCTATTTTAATTGTACATAATAAATTTTAGGTTTAATCTAGACTATATTTAAATCTTTCATAACAAATAAAAAATACTAGAATTAGGGTTTGTCTTTTAATTTCCATTAATTTCTTTCCCTTTTTTCTCATTAAATCTAAAAATACAAAATATCATTCTCATTTAATCTTTTAATTTTTAACTCTCATTAACTTTTAATTATTTGCAAAAGGGTCCAACGCCCTAATTTTGTTAATTTCATTTAATTGCGCATTTATTTTATTATCGCTTATTATAATTTTGTAAATATCCCAAAGCCATGTAATTTACTTTTCCCCCTTTATTTTCTTCGCATTATTTATTTTTCCGCTAAATCGGGTCCGGTTTAATTTTGGCGATGTGGACCCGCGCCATTTGTAATAGTCGTAGATTTATCTTTTCCGCACTCCTAACTGTTAATCAAGCATGAAAGAATGAATGTCTAATTAAAATCAAGCGTAGAACACGACAAACATGACAAGACAAAAATACTTGAAACATGACACACAATTCGCACACACCACCCCTAGGGTACGCCTCACTGTTGCCTTGCCTCGAAAGGTGATCGTCGAGTAGAAAACGTCTTGGTAAGTCCTCATGATCCGGGAACCTGGCATGAGGGTAGCTTCTAAGGTATTTTCCTATTGCTCTGGTGATCACCATGTCCCGAACCTCGAATTGACCCGAACACCTCCAACGGTGGTGCTACCTACCTCTCAATGGTGGGATGGCACTACTTTAAAGGACATTTACACAGACGAATTCCTTAGGGTAGGTAGGTTCTCGTGGATACTTGCTCTAATTTCAAACAAATCAAAAAGACTTTTCACACTGACACTTTTCAAAAGCTTTCAAAGCAAACTTTCCAAACACTCTGACGTACGAGTCGATCTGAAATTTTTCAAAGAAACTTTTAAACCCACATTGAAAAGCAAACAAACAATTTGAAAACACAATGAGCAAGTATCTAAGAGCCCATGGATAACCATGGATAGGAAGGGTGCTAACACCTTCCCTTTCTATAATCTACCTCCCGAACCGAGAGCAATCTCTTTAAGGAATTTTTCTGTGCTTTTGTCCTTTCCATTTGGAGAAAATAAAAGACGGTGGCGACTCTTGCTTCCGCGACATTTCGCGAACCAGCGTTAAACAGTCAGTTCCAGATCCACCGATCACAAGCATGAATTATGATATAACTTGATATGGTTGGTTGATGTTTAATAGTATGCTGAGTGATTACATGCTATCCATATCCTGTTGAGATTGATAATGTTGATGTTGCATGATATGTTTTATTGATGTGAATAGTATGCTGAGTGTTACATACTTTACATATCATGTTGCATTTGTTAATTCCCATTGTGTGGAATTAACATGGTGGCCAATATACGTGTCCGCGATTTAATGAAACGTTGAGGTGGTAGCCGTGTCCGCGATATAATGGAACGGTGAGTTATCCGTGACCCGAGAATTAATGGGGCGGTAGAATGGTACCACATGCATGAGTGTGTTGCATTATATTGAATATAACATGAATGGATGATTTTCCAATGTTGTATTTAATTAATTGTATGCATGTATTGTTGCTGAATTGTTAATGATGTTTGATGTTAATTATAAGTATGAAAAGTAATATATTATGAATATATGAATTGTAAAAGTGTTCGTAAACTATGAAACATGCTAACTGTTTGGGTGATGCTTATGGTTTATCTGAATTGATTGTTATGAACGTATAATCAAATGTATAGTTGAGATGCTCACCCTTACTGTTGAACATTTCAGATTGAGGAGCTTCATTCAGGTGCTTGGCGAAGGCTTGTTGCTTCTAGTTTATTTCCGTTTAAGTATTGTCCGGGTCATGCTCTGATAGTTGTAACTCCGGGAACGTTTGTTGGTCGAGCTGCTTTAGTCAGACTCGTTTATTTCCTTATGTTTGTTATAATATGATGTTGATATATTCCAGGTGTTGATCCCTGATGATTGAAAATATTATAAATTTGGTTTTATTAAATATAATATTCCGCTGTGTAAACATGTATGAGTTGCTTCTATGTTATGCATGACAGGAACTTGTTTTTATTAAAAGAGAATTGTGACATCCTCGTTAATACATGTACTCTGAAAGTATGATTTTAATTATTTGCGAAAATTATATGCGGGGTTTTAGAGGGTGTTACACCTAGCGCTGCTTAGGAGAAACACCTTCGCCCGATGAAGCATACAGATTGCTAGGCGAGGCAACACGAACAGAAACTTCCCTGTGCATTTTTTGCACTGCACCAATCCCAATATCTGCATGATTTCACATTCAAACTAACCCAAAACTCATACGAGTCACCTATTTCCATCATACAACAATAACACATCATATCACACATTTCATACATCGATTCATGACATCATTAATATCAAGTTTTCACAATTTCATAAAGGGTTCATCGCATAATCAAACCATCATAAAACCTTCAATTACCTACACACATCTAAACCCTATATAAATCATAATAATAAGAATAACCCTCATTACCTTAGATTCATAGCAGCAATCGATTTCTCTTCGCATTTCTACAGAATCCTTATGAGTTCTTCGTGCCCTAACTTCTCTTCACTGGTTCTTCCAAATTCTCACAAGTGCACCGAATGACACACTTTTTCCTCTATTCCTAATTTAACCCTTGGACACTTTCTACGATCTTCCTATATTACTCTCACTTAACCATTTACAAAAGACCACCTTGTCCTCATTATTTCTACACTAATATTATTATATTTATTTAATTAAAATAATTCTAAATAATTACTATAATCATCTAAAATCATCTAAAACAGCCATTATCGCTTCATATACATCAAAACATCACATATACTCATAGATACATCACAAATACTCATCATAAATTAATTAAGTAATTAAATAAATAATTTAATTATTTTGGGGTGTTACACCTTCTATGAGATATCCTTCTACTCTATATGGTTGGTTTATGGATCACAACTGATGTATCAAAACCTACTTGAGCAAGTCCTTCTCTAGTTCAGGTATCTGTAGGGTACTCCTAGAGCCCCCACCGTTGACGCCTATCCCACAATCCTCTGAAGAGATTTTGATGAGATATTTGTGGAGTACCTTGATCTTCTAGTGCTATAAGATGTGCATAGTGTTAGACGATGACTACTTATCTAGATGGGGTGAATAGATTCTCTAGTAAAATTACCTTTCAAAAATAGGTAATTAAAATTTATTTTGAAAGACAATATTGCGCGGAAGAGTTTTTGCCTAGATCAAAAAAGTCGTCTAAACGAATCTCGTTATTGGAAACTCGGATATGCAAGAGCCTTATGAAATTAACAATGATACAAACAATTAGCACAATTGTTTCACAATTAATCGTTTATAACAAATTACTTGAGTAACTTATTTCTAATGTAATTTGTATTAAAAAAGCATAACTTGACAATTTATCGAACACTTGGCGCGCGATCAATTTTTCATATTTTACTTTTGAGATTTATTGATTTGAAAACAACACTTACAATCAAAGTGATCATAAGAAGATCAACAAAGCAAGTTAAACTTCAACAATCAAAGAAAACTCCACGAATCGATCAATCAAACACCAAGTTCAACTAATTGCATATAGAAAGTAAACGAGAGAGAGAGAGAGAGAGAGAGAGAGAGAGAGAGAGATAATGACACAAGGATTTGTTTAGGAAGTTCACTAATCGTCCTCGCTATGGCTATGTCTCCCCCCAATTCCGTTTTGGAATTGAGATCAATTTCTTACTTTACAAAAAGTTGAATACAAGAGAAGTGTTGAAGAGCAACCCTATAAACCCTAACCGTTTGATATTGATTCAACCCCTTCTCTTATTTTAATCTTGAACAAGATCAAGACACAATAAATCCAATTAATTCATCGTCTCACGCTATTCCTTTGTGAGATCCTCAAACTCTAAAGCTTTCACTCGATAGAATCCAATTGCAAATTGACCACAAGAGCTTCCAATATGATTCACCGTCTCACGCTACTCCTTTGCAAGATACCAAATCTTCAAAGCTTTCACTCTGTCGAATCCACTATTGTGAAGTCTTGAACAAAACCCCCAAATCTACCAAAGATCTTGGAGGACAAACCCTAGGTTTTCCCGGATGAAATCCCTCCACAATTCTCAACCTAATATTCTCGGTTCAGTCATGCTCACCAACCTAATTGGACGTTATAAACCTCGTTTAAATGACACCCCAATAAAGAATGATTATGTGTAATTTATTAGTGTGTGTGCATAGGTTGGAGGTTAAAGATGAAGAGAAATGGTGGTAAGTATTTATGGTTTCATCAAGTTGAAATGATGCATGTATGATGTATTTATAGTTGAGGAAATATGGTGGCAAAGAGGGAAACTTCGGAATTAAAAAATAGTTAAAAATTAACCAAACAAATAGGATGTGCTGACACATACGAGTTATGTGCCGACACATGATGTCAAAAATTGACACATGTGTCGACCTCAAATGAGCCATGTGTCGATAAATGAGAAACATAAACTACAACCTTTAATAATGCAACACATGTGTCAGCCTGAAAATCATATGTGCTGGCACATACTGTTATTTTTTATAATGTGTCGACCTGAAATAGTCTACGTGTTGATCTGACCAAGACAGAGACTACAACCTTTAATAATGTATTACGTGTGTCGGCCTGAAAAGCGGATGTGCCGGCAGATGCTGTTGCTTTTTGCGCAGAAACTAATTTTTCATGTTTTGGTCAAATTTAAACTTGTTTTGAATGCTTCGTAAGACCTCTAATACAAGGGTGCACTAAACGACACAACGATATCATTCAATATACAACAATGCTAAGTTTTCCTAGTTTTGATATCATGCAAAACATCTAAGGTGAAGTTGCACTCACACATACCGTATCATCTCCTCAACCATGAAATATTGCATTCAGCTACATTTTTTTAGAGTGTCACATATTTACATGGCATTGAATGTAAAGGGAAAGCCACATAGATTAGCTCATCAGAAGATATTAGAAGAGGAATATTCTAGGAAAAATCATATTGTTGATGTGTTACCTACATGTCAGCATATTACGACAATCGAGCGGGCGGTTATAAAGAGATGAAAGTTTTAGGAAGACACTTTTGAAAAGGCCATTATTTAGGCCATGATAGGACACTTAATATCTTGCAAGCATAGGAGGTTGGGGAGGAACTGAGGGGATTAAATATACCCAATATTTGACTTTTTCTTTGGTATTTTGATTATTTCTATTTTGGTTTATATTTTGTAAACAATGTATAATTTGCATTTTGATTTAATATTTAATATTTTAATTGAATTACATAAGTGATCAATGTATTTTGTGATCAATGTATGGCTTGATTGAATTATATAAGGTTTATTAAAATATGTAAAATTTATATAAAAATACTATCTAAGAGACAAATTTATTGTCTGAATGGTTAATAAGGAATTTTGTTGGGAATTATGCCAAACTTATGGAGAATTTCAAATTAATTTTGATGAACAGGATTAATCAACCCGGTCAAAATCTCTTGTTCTTTACTCTTCACTTGAGTGAATCAATCAACCTTGATTGCAAGATGATTTTACGCAGTAATTTTAATGGAAGAAGAAAGAAAAGATAATTGAGGAAGAAGAAAAAGTTATGGTTTGATCAAAGAAAGAAGAAAGTATTTTCTGTAAAGTTTCTTTCTGCTTACAATCTAAGAATTTCTTATTTAATTATGCAATTGAAGTAGTGATTACAAAAATAGGAGTTACTCTCTATTTATAGTTGAACTTACTTGCTCCCTAAACCAAAACCCAAAATACCTAATTTGCTAACACTACAAAATAAGCCTAAGTCGAAATCCATGTTGAGACAACCTGCTTCAACACTTTGACAATACTAAGTGTTTGGACACTATCTTATTTATGTCGAACAATCTGCTTCGACACAAAGAATTACAATCTCAACAAATTTAACTTCTGTAATCTCCACTGATAGTTCTAAAATAAACATACTATAATAAGTTCAAAATGTTATAAGAGGTTAGTCTAAAACTTAACCTCTATAATCATCCTTCCATCAATACAAAAGATAAATTCGTATTATTTCTTGCAAAATAAAAATGGCTAACTTACGAAAAATGTTTTAATGTATTTTGGAAGAAGTTATGAAGGTTAACTTCTGTATTATTTCAAAAGTATAGTATTCTAAGAAAGACTCTTCACCACTAAACATTTACTCTTTGTGGATTGGGCGTAGAAAAACAAATCTATTATTATTACTAGTATATTAAAAATTTTAGGCCCCGATATAAAATTAATTTATTAACTTATGCTTACCCACCCGTCACAATTTTTACATTCTTATTTTAAAATTACTATTTCAAAATCTTAATTCAATCTCTCTCTCTCTTAACTTTCTTCTTATTTTCTCTTAATTATCTTACAAATCTATAACTTTTTTCTTTAATCAAAATACATCATTATATGTGTTTCCATAAACTATCCTATAGAGTATAGAATACTCATAAGTTGTTTCCATAAACTCTTTCAAACAGTGTCACGGGTGCTTTTGTCGATAGATATGCTTTAAATAAGCCAGTCTAAACATATTCTTATCTATTAAATGAACTGATATAGCACATAATAAACTGGTTGAGGACTAGTGTTAGGCCAAAACCACTTATATGTATTTACATTCATTCTCTTTAATTTTGATGGATTTGTTGTTGTTAGGGTCAATAGCTACTGAGCAAGAGACATGTTGAGTGTGTTTAGTCCTCACCAACTTCCCAACAACATTCCCCCGCGACTTAACTTCAAAGACAAGTGTCGTCGTAACGTTACCGTTTTCCACCAAGCTAGCTAAGCTTGCACCAGCGCCGTACAATGGAACCTTGCTTCCTTGTATATTAACAAACACTGTCCTACGACTCTTTCGCTGTTGATGATATTTCTTCAACTGTAGCAACATGGAATTTAACAGTAAGAATGGATGGTGACATTATCAGATATTTAAAGACCAGTTGGAGTTAGAATACTTACCTCACCAGTTGCAACTGTAACCTCAGAATACATAAGATTCACCGACTTGGAGCTGACATAAATACCGAAAAAAGATGCAGGGTTATGCACTGTCATTCTCATTGAACAATTCACTGTCAACATCTTAGTTGGAACTCCGGTTATGTCCGACCCTTCTCCGAAGTAGAAGTTATGTACCGTCAAACTCTGCAAGAAGTAATTCGTTAAGTTACTTGGTAAGTTTAACAATGACATATAACATGGAGATGAATTACAAACAAAGGCATGATACTTAGAAGCATTGTTGTTCCACAAATATGCTATTTAGTAAAAAAAAAAAAGTAATAAAATAGAGTCACTATAACACTATTGCGTATTCACCACCCACACAATGCCCTCGTGAAATAGCTTATGCAAGTTTTGCTCAAACACCGTATATTACCGTGTTACTAGTCTACTAACAATATCAGTCTACACCACTATTTACATCTTTGGATTGACAACGAATTTGTCAAAATCACAATGACACCGTGATTTTGTTGAAGCTACAACGAGGCACACTGTGATTCTGCTAAACTCACCACCAATCCAACTCCAAGCATAAACTAAAACAGAATGATGACATGAAATATATACTTAATAGGCAACATTAGTAAATCCATTTTGATGAATCATAATGTCTTATAGTAAGAACTTAACTATCAAGTTCAGTCACACAATCTGTATCCTATAGCACAGACACCGTTTAATTGATTAATTTATTTTTAATTATTATCATTGTCGACGTATCAGTGTTAGTGTCAGAGCTTCATAGGTCACAAACCATTGAGTCACACATCATACGATCATATATTTTCCTAATTCACATATCATCCCAATCCAAGAGAACTATCAATCAATCATAATTATAATTTGATTGTGAAGCAAGTAGCTATATTCCTTATTATAAAAAAAAATGCAAGGAAGATCATTATACCTTGACACTGAGTTGAGGTTTGTAATGCAAGCTAGCAGCCCAAATGATGAAACAAAACACCCCAAAAACCAACATAACCCCAACAATAGCAATGAAGAATTGAAAACTCCTTGAAATTCCATTCCTCTCATGATTAAAATCACCATCTTCTTCTTCTATAACCTTAGATTGAAGCCACCCTTTATCATCATTACCTTTCCTATTCCCTTTCTTACCCAAAGAAGAGTTATAACCACCAGAGATTCTGCTGGAAGAAGAAGCTCTTGAATGGTGAACATAGGATTGATGTGAAGGTGAATCCATAGGACTTGGTTGCATAGTTGAAGATTTGTCACCATCATGAGAGTCTCTAGAAGGACTCTGAACATAGTAAACGGCTCGTTTTGTTGATGTAGGTGATGATGGGTCGAAACTTGCGACATCAGAATCAGTTTTTGCGTGCATATTGAAAATGAATTGGATGAAAAAGCAAACTTTGCAAGATGGGGGATTTAGAGGTACCCAGATGGAAAAGGTTTAAGCTTTTGGTTTGAATTTTTGTGGGTAGTGGTGGAAATTCGGTATCTGAGAGAGTAAATGGTGTATTTGAAGAAAATGTTTAAAGCCCCTTGTGAGGGTTTAGGTTTGGGTTTGGATCAGGGTTTTGAAGAGATGGAGAAATTGGTGTTGGGAAAGGGAAAAGATTGTGAAATTTGGGGAAAATGTGATGAATGCATAGGTGGGGAAAGAAAGAAGAGTTATGAATTGGGACGCTGTGAAGCTTTAAGTGAGAGTTTGTGTTAGAGACAATAATCTCCCATTGTAGCTTCTGTCCTATTAGGCATTTTTAAATTGTAAAAGAAAATTGGTTTTAGGATACTCTCCGTCGTAAAATATAAAAGAAAAATAAAAAATATATTTATTAAGAAAAATAAAAATATAATTATTTGATTTGTGGTTTTTTTTGAAATAAAGTATTTAGAATGATGTAAAAATAATTATAATTGATTGTTAGTTATAGAAAAAAATGAGAGAGAATATAAACTAAATGCATTTTATATATATATATATATATATATATATATATATATATATATATATATATATATATATATATATATATATATATATATATATATATATATATATATATATATATATATATATATATATATAGATTGTCAAAGTCCACGAGCTTCGAGTTGAGCAGCACTTGAAGGTGAAATGGAGGGGATATCTGCAACACTCTGATGCTAAAGTGAAGTTCAGAGCTTAATGCAAGTAAGTGAGTATGAGAGTGTGAATGATTCAATACCTGATCCTCCGAACAAATGCACTTTTGGGGTGAGATCTGGTAAACTCTTGGGTTTCATCGTCAACAGTAAAGGTATTGAAGTTGATCCCACAAAAGTTAAAGCTATTCAAGAAATGTCGGCTCCTCATACTGAGAAAGAGGTCAGGGGTTTCTTAGGACAACTGAATTATATTGCCCGATTCATTTCTCATTTGACTGTTACCTGTGAGTCAATCTTTAAGCTGCTGAAGAAAGATCAAGTAGTAAAGTGGAACGACGACTGTCAAATAGCCTTTGATAAAATCAAAGAGTACTTAAAAGAATCTCTGATTCTGATGCCACCAGTTGAAGGAAGACCTTTAATCATGTACCTAACAGTGTTAGAGAATTCAATGGGGTGTGTACTGGGGCAACATGACGAGTCTGGTCGAAAAGAGCATGCAATATACTACCTTAGCAAAAAATTTACCGGCTGTGAAAC